>CM056050.1:178369981-179019981 GCA_029574335.1 Rana kukunoris | reverse complement strand
GAAGTGCCCTGAAAAAGGGAAGGGCGGGAGGGTGTCGAATGCGATTGAATGCGCAGACTCACGGACATGAGGTGAGCTGGGAAGAGTCGGCCCAGTGACGTGTAGTACTGCACACTGAACCGACAAAGAGCATGTGTGAGTGGGCTGCTTAAATACCCTCCGGGCTCCTCCCATAAACTCAGGCCACCATACTGGCCTTCTTATTTATGGTCGTGGCCCTCTGACTGAGAGTGATGTGGATCACATAAACACGTGACAAGACTTACAACATAAATAGACCTGAAGTGTGCCTTGGTGGTCTGGTCAGTATGCCAAGAAAAGGGGGCATACCCAAAGTAAGTAATGGGTAGTTAATTGAAGAAGGATATGCTGAGAAGTGCCCTGAAAAAGGGAAGGGCGGGAGGGTGTCGAATGCGATTGAATGCGCAGACTCACGGACATGAGGTGAGCTGGGAAGAGTCGGCCCAGTGACGTGTAGTACTGCACACTGAACCGACAAAGAGCATGTGTGAGTGGGCTGCTTAAATACCCTCCGGGCTCCTCCCATAAACTCAGGCCACCATACTGGCCTTCTTATTTATGGTCGTGGCCCTCTGACTGAGAGTGATGTGGATCACATAAACACGTGACAAGACTTACAACATAAATAGACCTGAAGTGTGCCTTGGTGGTCTGGTCAGTATGCCAAGAAAAGGGGGCAAAAGACTCAGATAGGGAAATAGCTTATATTGATTTCTTGTATTTATTGAGCCAGCTTGGTGAAGGCTTGTGCCATTCCTTCCTGAGGATTTGGGATGTATGTGGCAAAACAAGGAGACTTCCCATCAGCCTGGTATCTTGATTACGTGGTCTGGTACTCCCTGTTGGGAGGCAGTTGAGGCTGCTCTAATTCGGAATGAATGTCCTGAGAACAGACTGGGATTTGAAGCCCAAGTTGCTTAGGATTCTGACATGCTTGACAAACTGGCTGCCACTCAGGGAGCTGGTTTAGAAAGGGTAGCAACGAGCTACAATCAGATTGGCTGGGTAGATGGAGCAGTAGTCGGTCAAGCACCGTCACTGGGCGTCAGGCATTGTTAGTCTGAAACAGGTTGATGTCAACCCCCGGGGCTGGTTTGTTGCATTTGCAGACTGAGAGTGTAGGGGTTCAAAAGCGAGTCGGGTGGCGTCGGAGCAGTGTCTGACTGCCGGAGCCACTGACTGTAAATTCACTAGGTCGTAGGGAACCGTAGAAGGCCTGGTAGATGGCTGCTAGGATGACTATGCTGGGCAAGGCCCTAAATGGGGAACGAGTAAGGATTTCAGACATGTCCCTAAAAAGGGCACTCTTGAAAGATAGGCGCTTGTCACTGACTACAGGTTGGTGCTTCTGTATTCTCTGTAGGAGGGACTTGACTGCATGGGCTCAAGAATACTGACAGTTTACTGGGGTCCTGCAGGGACAGGAAATGCTGGACGCCATCTAGATATGGCGTGATAGTATTGTGAGAAAGGGTCAGCTGCGTGTGGCAATACGATATGAAGGCTAGGACGTGTCTAACGTTGCCTATTGCTGCTCCGAGGCAAGTGGCCAAAAATTAGCAGTTAGTGTTCCAAGCAGTGTGATAGGCCTTCAGTGTGTTGCGTGCCAAGGAGTGGTTAATAAGCTGGGTTGAGTTGATGAGATGCTACTTCAGTCCATCGTCAGCAATGACCAGGGTGGGACAGGGATGGTTATTGGGTCAGCTCCAGGCTCTTGCTGGAAAAACAAATAAGGTTAGAATGGGACTGAGCATCAGCTGCGATTTTGCATTTGCCTGGAATATGGCTACAGAAGATATTAAACTGGTGACGGAGTGACAGCTGCGCGAGCCTGCGCAAGAAGGAAGTGATGGGGAGAGGCTTGATCTACCTTAATTGTCGGCTGTGGCCTGATTGTCTGTGGTGAAGAACACTGTCTGTCCAGTTCAAGTGTGGCCCCAAACCTGGGCAGCTGCCACAATGGGGTACAGCACGAGACGTGATGAAGACTGGGTGAAGCAGAAATTTAAGAGAATTTCTGGGGGCCAAGGTTTGGGGAACCAGTGGCGGACGAAAAATGCACGCAAAAGCCTGTGGTGGCTTGGCTGACACTGCCAGGATGAAGATTGAAATGCTGTTCTATCAGGTGGGGAAGTTGTCCCACATAGCTAAGTCTGCTACTGATGCTTGGTCTAGTTTGAGAACTTGGACTGGATCTTGCATTGGTGTGAAAAAATCAAGACAATACACAGGTGCTCAACAAGACGATTTACGTGCACTCGCTGACCAACGTGCACTCGCTGACCAACGTGCCCTCGCTGACCAACGTGCACCCGCTGACCAACGTGCACCCGCTGACCAATGTGCACCCGCTGACCAACGTGCACTCGCTGACCAACGTGCACTCGCTGACCAACGTGCACTCGCTGGTGCTGGATGGAAACCTGAACTAAGTGCAGGGAAAAAGACAGGGAAAAGATGAGTGGCCCGCGTGCCACTAAAGATGAATGGCCAACTGGGTGCCACTGTGTGTTTGTTTGGCTGATTGTCACTGAGGTGTGTTTGCAAGTTTAGTTTGTATTCGGGTTTGCACGTAGGTGCGTGCTGCAAAGTGTTTTATACTGCTGCAAACAATATTGTGTGGTTGCAAGGGTCTCAGTCTGGTTTGCTGAGACGATATTGCGTGGTTGCAAAGGTCTCGATGATTATGAGGTTTGTTTTGAGATGGCCTTGTGTGGTTGCACGGGTCTCAACAAGTGAGGGGTTGCTGAGACGATGTTGCGTTTGCAATGGTGTCAAATGAGTGTCAGTTTGCTAAGACGACTTTGTATGGCTGCAAAGGTCTGAACGGGCGTTGGGTTGCTGAGACGAGATTGTGTGGTTGCAAAGGTCTAGACGAGTGTGAGGTAGCTGAGATGATATTACATTTTGCAAGGGTCTCAAATGAGTGTCAAGTTGCTGAGACAATATTCCCCCCCTTTTTTTTTTTTATATAAAAACGACTGTAAATGAAACGCTGGTAAACATGAGTTACCACATCTGGCTGTGTTTACAAGCTGTTACAGGCATCGGCGTTTTGAATGCCTTTGAACATCCGTCTGAACCCATTTTTTTATTTATTTATTTTTCTTTTCGAGAAGGTTTCTGAACTCAACTGCCTAGAAATTACTATAAATGATCCTGTGTACATGTACTGATAAAATAACATAGAGGAGTGATTGGGGATCAGTGTAGACGTACTGGAAAGATAACATAGAGGAGAGATCAGGGGCGGCTGAAAAACACCAATTTTTCTGGCTGCATGGGTCTCAATGAATGCCATGTTGCTGGGGCGAGACTGCGTGGTCACAAAGGTCTTTGATGAGTGGGAGGTTGCTCGAGACGGTATTGCGTGGTTGCAAGGCTCTCGATGAGTGTGTGGCTGCTGAGACGGTATTGCGTTTGCAAGGGTCTCAACAATGGTGTGAGGCTGCCGAGACGGTATTGCGTGGTTGAAAGGGCCTTGATGAATGTGGGGCTGCTGAGATGGTATTGCGTTTGCAACGATCTCAACAAGGGTGTCAAGCTGCTGAGACGGTTTTGCGTGGTTGCAAGGGCCTTGATGAATGTAGGGCTGCTGAGACGATTTTGCATGGTTGCAATGGTCTCAACAGGTGTCAGGTTTTTTTTTTAATATATATATATATTTTTTTTCCCTTTGCGTCAAGGGTGTCAGGCTGCTGAGATGATTTTGTGTGGTTTCAAGGGTCTCGATGAGTGTGGGTCTGCTGAGACGGTATTGCGTTTGCAAGGGTCTCAACAAGGGTGTCAGGCTGCTGAGACGATTTTGCGTGGTTGCAATGGTCTAAACAGGTGTCAGGTTGCTGGGCCGAGATTGTGTGGTGGCAAAGTTTTTTATTTATTTTTTGCACTTTATTATTTAATTTTGCTTTTTTTTTTTTTGGCGTTTGTATATATCTTTTATTTTTTTTTTTTCTTTTGTAAGGGTCATGTGTTGCAAGGGTCTTAAGGGTGTCAGGCTGCTGAGACGATATACGAGTGGTTGCAAGGATGTCAATGAGTGTGAGGGCTGCTGAGACGATATTGCGTTTGAAAGGGTCTCAACAAGGGTGTCAGGCTGCTGAGACGATTTTGTGTGGTTGCAATGGTCTCAACAGGTGTCAGGTTGCCGAGGGGCTGAGATTGCGTGGTGGCAAAGGTTTTTTTTTTTTTTTTGCGTTTTTTTTTGCGTTTTTTTTTTTTTTGCGTTTTTATATTTATTTATTTTTTATTTTATTTTGCGTTTTGTAAAGGTCATGTGTTGCAAGGGTCTTAACAAGGGTGTCAGGCTGCTGAGATGATTTTGCGTGGTTGCACGGATCTCAATCAGTGTGGGGCTGCTGAGACGATATTGCGTTTGAAAGGGTCTCAACAAGGGTGTCAGGCTGCTGAGACGATTTTGCGTGGTTGCAACAGTCTCAACAGGTGACAGGTGTCAGGTTGCCGAGGGGCTGAGATTGCGTGGTGGCAAAGGTTTTTTTTTTTTTGCGTTTTTATATATTTTTTTTTTTTGCGTTTAGTAAAGGTCATGTGTTGCAAGGGTCTTAACAAGGGTGTCAGGCTGCTGAGATGATTTGCATGGTTGCAAGGTCTCAATCAATAAGAATTGGGTTACTGAGAAAGGATAGAAACACCTGGTTTGTTTGTACCTTAAGCAAGCAGTATAAGGACAACGCCTGTTTGAATCGTGGTTCCGTAGGGACCACTAATGAACGATATGGGAGACAACGAATGGTAACATTCTTACTTGCGACAGTGGGCCATGCAAGTGAGTTTGCGGGGACTGTGGCTGGAGTGAAACATGTCGGGAAGGTGTAGCGTGATGCCGTGCATGGGGCAAAACAATGAGGTTTGGTGTAGAAAATAGAACACGAGAAGTGCGTATCAATGCTTTGTAAGCTCCACTGCGGGAACCAAACATATGGTATGGGTTACACCATGAGTGGCCACGAATTTGTCAAACAAGCTAACGAATCCTACCTGGGACAGTGAACGTGCGACTGGGTTTGCTTTGGACTGGAGTGGATGTGCAACACATCCGAAGAGTGTGGTGTGGCGCCATGCATGACGCACAGGCAATAACTTTGGTAAATAAATGAGAGAGAAGAACCGTGAACAAACAATTCGTAAGTTCCGCTGCGGGAACTAAAAACACACGGCATGGGGGAACAATGAATGACAACGGTAGAAAGCATGCAATGTATCTGATACAAAACGGTTGTAAAAATGCATGAAACAAATTCGATACGAATCGGTAGTAAGGAGTATTGAACGAATCTGATACGATTTGGTTGTAGAGTGTATGCTACCCCTTGCTTTGAAACCGAACACCTACCAACCACCCATCCCCCCAGGCTAATCAAGTGCAGACAAGGCACCACGTGAGTCCAATTACCATCTCAGTCTGCCAAAGAACCCATACAAACACATGCTAATCTCCAAATGGATTTACAAATGAATCATATGTTTGGCAGAAGGAAGTTACAAATGTACTACACCTGAGCCAAATGATGTTGGAACATGAGCAACAATAACTCAGAGGCAGATTTTTTTTCCAAAAGAGATGCAGGATTTGCAAGATTGCACAAGATATGAAAAGGTTTGAATCCTACCTGCGACAGTAAGCGGGAACCGCCGGCGAAGACCATGAAGGGAGAAGCCACAAAGTGATTGCGATGTCGAATGCGATTGAATGCGCAGACTCACGGACATGAGGTGAGCTGGGAAGAGTCGGCCCAGTGACGTGTAGTACTGCACACTGAACCGACAAAGAGCATGTGTGAGTGGGCTGCTTAAATACCCTCCGGGCTCCTCCTATAAACTCAGGCCACCATACTGGCCTTCTTATATACACACACATATACACACATATATACATATATATATATATATATATATATATATATATATATATATATATATATATTGTGACAGGGTACACGATTGTATGTACACCAGTGAGAGGCTGGAAAGGTCACTTTTCCCTGCCCTGGAAGGGGTTAAGCCTGGCCAACAGGTAAACCTCCTCTCTTCCCCCTATTAATTAACAGTCACCTGGTAGGGAAGTGGGAAGTGAGAGCTCAGTGTATGCTGAGCTGGACAGACAGGTTGGAAACTGTCTGCATTGAGGGAACAAGGTCTGTCACAGATAATTGTTTATTTGGACTGTTATTCTGTTTGTTTTATACTGGAGGCTGGAATAGCCCCTCCAGTACAGTGTAGTGAGGGACACTACTGTTAGCTAGCCTCCTAAATTGGAGTAGGCCATTTTGTTTTGTATTATTTCTTTTAAGTGCAATAAAGCCGTATTTATTGCTTAAGATCAGCGACTTTGCTGCATTACATTACCGCTATTTCTGCGACCTTGTCACAAGTGGTGGTCAGAAGTGGGATGTTCGCTGTAGTACCAGTCAATTTACAGTTACAGTGGCCTTAAAGGTACAGGACCCAGAAAATGGAAGATATTGTGAAAGCCCTGTTACAAGCTGTCTCTGTGCAGCAAGAGACTAATAGACAGGTAGCGGCCTCAGCTGCAGCACAACAAGAAACTAATAGACAGGTAGCTGCAGCACAACAAGAGACTAATAGACAAGCAGCTGCAGTGCAACAAAAAATTAGTAGACAGGCAGCTGCCGCAGCTGCAGTACAACAGGAGACCAACAGGCTCCTGACTTTGCAGATTGAAGCTTTGACTGGAGCACAAAAGTCAGACCATGCTGTTCTCAAAGCAACCCTGGATCAGATGACTACCCAAGGGTCTTCTAACCCACCAGCAACGGGGGTAAGCCAAATACGTGCAAGCAACTGTCTGCAGAAAATGACCCCGGATGATGATGTGGAGACTTACCAACTGGCGTTCGAACGGACCACCACCCGAGAAGGCTGGGCCCCGGAACAGTGGGCTGGAATCATAGCACCCTTCCTCCTGGGAGAAGCACAGAAAGCCTATTTTGACCTGGATGAGGTGGCTTCTGCAGACTATCCCAAACTGAAAGGAGAGATCCTGGCTCGCTTAGGGGTGACTTCCACAGTGAGGGCCCAGCGTTTCTACAACTGGAGGTTCAAAGAAGGAAAAGAGCCAAGATCCCAGATGTTCGATTTAATTCATCTGGCTTGGAAGTGGCTCAAACCAGAGACTAAAACCCCTGCACAGATTATAGAAGCGCTTGTACTGGACCGTTACGTGAGAGAGCTTCCAAATAGCCTCCGGGAGTGGGTCACTCAGGGAAATCCCCATGACTGTGATAGTATGGTCACACAAGTGGAGCGGTACCTGTCTACCAAAAATTTGGACCGATCTCTCTCTCTAGGACGATCGGGAAAATACAGAGACCAGGAGACCGGAGGAGTGGAGTGGAAGCAGACTTCTGATCCGGAACCTGTTTTTCCAAAACAGACTTTAGAAGTCAAAACCCTGGGAAAGAGGACCATCCTAGGAGAAACTCCATAACTTGTTTTGAGTGTGGCGCCAAAGGACATGTCAGGGCGAGATGCCCCAATCTTCCTGAGCCAATGCAGTGTGGACTAGGGGAAGATTCCTCTGACTTTTGCAGGCTCATTTGTTTAGCAGGCCTGGTAGAAGGGGGACATACCTTCCGAGTACCTGTCCTGCTGGACAAACAAGAGACAGTGGCCCTGGTGGACTCTGGCAGTGCCCTGACTTTGGTAGCCAGTAAATTGGTAAAACCTTGTTGGATTCAGAAGCATAGAACCATGGGGGTATTGTGTATTCATGGGTGTACTGTGCGGTATCCTACTGCCAACATACAAGTGTTAGTACAGGGCAGTTTGGTAAGGATCGTAGCAGTGGTAGTTCCTCGTCTACCATATCCTTTAATAATAGGAAGAAATTTCCCTAATTTCCACGCTCTGTTAAAGCCCCCTGTGATGGGAGAACAAGGGGAACCTGAAGTGGATCAGAGAAATACAGGGGTCCATGAAGTATTTCCCTTAGCTCATCCTGACTTGTATATCTCTAATCCAAAAAGAGGTAAAACAAGATGGGAACGCAGGGAGAGCAAGCTAATATTTAATAGGGCTGTCAAGGAAGTCCTGTTGAATCAGCGTGGGGAGCAGTCCAGGAGAGGCGGGGGCCCCACGACAGACAGAAGATGAGGCAGAGGTTGGTCAACCGGAACCCTCCCCAGAGGCTAGCAGTGAAGGCGATGAGGGGGATACAGATATCCTGGATATTTCGGGTAGTGGCTTTGGCCATGACCAGGCAGATGATCCCCTGTTGCAGGAAGCCAGGAGTAATGTTGTAGAGGTTAATGGGGTACCAGTGGAAGGGGTAACAGGAAAGGCCTATCCCTATTTTATCCTTAAAAAAGATCTTCTTTACAGAGTAACCTCCGATGAGGGACAAGAGCTTGAACAACTGGTTGTGCCTTCATCATACACCCGAAAAATCCTGGATTACTCTCACTCTCATCTTCTGGGAAGACACTTAGGGGTGGAGAAAACCCAAGAACGGTGCTCAGGAGGTT
Source organism: Rana kukunoris (assembly GCA_029574335.1). Lineage (NCBI taxonomy): Eukaryota > Metazoa > Chordata > Amphibia > Anura > Ranidae > Rana > Rana kukunoris. The sequence continues at coordinate 179,011,456 of CM056050.1, read as the reverse complement.
CTTCTGGCCTGGGGTATATGAGGGGATTAAAAGGTATTGTGCTTCTTGCCCGGAATGCCAGCTGGCATCTCCCAGACCGAAGTTGAGAGCCCCACTCATACCTCTCCCCATAGTTGGCGTTCCGTTTGAGAGGATTGGCATGGACCTAGTGGGTCCCTTAGAGAAAACAGCTCGAGGGCACCAGTACATCCTTGTCATCCTCGATTATGCCACCAGATACCCGGAGGCCATTCCACTACGTAAGGCGAATGCTAAAAGTATTTAAAAAGAGTTGGTTCAGATGTTTACACGGGTGGGGATCCCCAGGACATTGCTCACGGATCAGGGGACACCATTTGTCTCCCGTATTATGAAAGAGCTATGTCAGCTAATTAATGTACAGACTCTGAGAACGTCAGTGTATCACCCTCAGACAGATGGGTTGGTAGAAAGGTTTAACCGGACCCTAAAGGGGATGTTGAGAAAAGTCGTTAGCAGGGATGGGAAGGATTGGGACTTGTTACTTCCTTACCTGTTGTTTGCAGTTCGAGAGATTCCCCAAAGTTCTACAGGCTTCTCCCCGTTTGAGCTTTTATATGGTAGTCATCCCAGGGGTATACTGGATATCCTAAAGGAAACCTGAGAAGAACAGGGGGTAACTGGGACCAATGTCCTCCAGTATGTTGAAGATATGCGGGTGCGTATGGCTCAGATTGCCCCTCTTGTTCATCAGCATATGGAGCAGGCACAGAGTAGGCAGAAGTCCTACTATGACCAGAGGGCCCTAGTGAGACATTTTGAAAGGGGGGACAGAGTAATGGTTCTAGTACCCACCGCAGAAAGCAAACTTCTAGCACAGTGGCAGGGACCCTATGAGGGTGAGCCCAGTAAATTATAAAGTTAGTCAGCCGGGACGCCGGAAGAAGAAGGCCATGTTCCACATAAACCTTCTTAAGCCATGGAGGACTAGAGAGGACTGCATGGCCACAGTGGGGGACACCACACCTGGTCCACAGGCACCTAGTCCTTCGGTGACAATCTCTCCAGAGCTGACACCTGAGCAAATAAAAGAAGCTAGTGGCTTGGTTGAGAGGAAAAATTATGTCTTCTCACCCAACCCTGGACAAACCCGAGAGATTACCCATGACATTATTACAGAACCAGGGGTTGTCGTAAGAGTGAAGTCTTACCGCATTCCGGAGGCCAAGAGGGAAGCTGTAAGGGCTGAAGTCAGGAAAATGCTTGAGCTTGGAGTGATAGAGGAGTCTCACAGCCAGTGGTCCAGCCCCATTGTTCTAGTGCCCAAACCTGATGGGTCCATCAGGTTTTGTAATGACTTCAGGAAGTTAAACGAGGTGTCTAAGTTTGACGCCTACCCCATGCCTAGGGTGGATGAACTAGTAGAGTGATTAGCCAAAGATAGGTTCTTCACCACTTTGGACCTGACAAAGGGTTATTGGCAGATCCCATTGACAAAGCGCGCCCGAGAAAAGACAGCGTTTGCCACTCCTGATGGCCTGTTCCAGTACAGGATCATGCCTTTTGACCTCCATGGAGCTCCAGCCACTTTCCAAAGGCTAATGGATAAGTTGCTCAGGCCCCACACTGAGTATGCAGCCACATACTTGGATGATGTGATCATTCATAGCCCGGACTGGGAAAGCCATCTGGATAAAGTACAGGCAGTGTTGGACACTTTTAAAAGAGCGGGCCTGACAGCTAACCCCTCTAAATGTGCCTTGGGTCTAGCAGAGGCTAGATACTGGGGTTACCTGGTTGGCAGAGGACTTGTTAAACCACAAATGAACAAGATAGGAGCTATACAGAGCTGGCCCAGACCGTTGAGGAAAAAACAAGTCAGAGCTTTCTTGGGGATTGTAGGCTACTATCGGAGGTTTATTCCTCACTTTTCTACGAGGGCTGCTCCGCTCACTGACCTTATTAAAGCCAGAAGTCCAGACACTGTAAAGTGGAACAGTGAGGCTGAGGAAGCCTTTGCTGGTCTGCGGGCAGCGCTTTGTGCCCAACCTGTGATTGTGGCTCCTGACTTTGGAAAGGAGTTCTTTCTCCAGACCGATGCCTCAGAGGTGGGTCTGGGTGCAGTTTTGTCCCAATATGTGGATGGTGAGGAACACCCTGTGCTGTATTTGAGTCCGAAATTGTTGTTACCTCGAGAACAGCGCTATGCCACAGTGGAAAAAGAGTGTTTGGCGATCAAGTGGGCAGTAGAAACAGTCCGCTACTATTTGTTGGGCAGGCGGTTTACCCTCGTCACAGACCATGCTCCGTTAAAGTGGATGCACACCAACAGGGACAAGAACGCTCGGGTCACAAGGTGGTTTCTGTCCCTACAGCCCTTTACTTTTGTGGTACGACATAGGGCAGGTCTCCTCCACAGTAATGCAGATGCTCTGTCCCGAGTACATGGGTTTGTAGAGGTGGCCGCTTCCCACCCAAGTGTTAAGCTGGGGGGGAGGATGTGTGACAGGGTACACAATTGTATGTACACCAGTGAGAGGCTGGAAAGGTCACTTTTCCCTGCCCTGGAAGGGGTTAAGCCTGGCCAACAGGTAAACCTCCTCTCTTCCCCCTATTAATTAACAGTCACCTGGTAGGGAAGTGGGAAGTGAGAGCTCAGTGTAAGGCGGCGTACACACGAGGGGATATGTCCGCTGAAAACGGTCCGATGGACCGTTTCAGCAGACATCTCCGCTCGTGTGTATGGGCTAGCGGACAGATTTCTCCACCCGACAGATTTCAAAGCAAGCTTTGAAATCTATCCGGTGGGAATCTGTCCGCCCGACATGTCTGCTGGTTAGTACACTTACCAGCAGACATGTCGGCCCCCACCGCCGCCGCGCCGCTGCCGAATGGATTCGGCGCATGCGCGGAAGTGTTTTACTTCCTGGTGCGGTGACGTGGCGGTGACGCGGCGGCGTCAACGTCACCGCCGCGTCACCGCCACGTCACCGCGCCGTCCGGCGGCGGGGAATTTGATCCGATGGTGTGTACACGCCATCGGATCAAACTCCCGATCGGACATATCCGATGGAAATGGTCCGCGGACCGTTTTCATCGGATATGTCCGATCGTCTGTACGCCGCCTAAGAGGTATGCTGAGCTGGACGGACAGGTTGGAAACTGTCTGCATTGGAGGAACAAGGTCTGTCACAGATAATTGTTTATTTGGACTGTTATTCTGTTTGTTTTATACTGGAGGCTGGAATAGCCCCTCCAGTACAGTGTAGTGAGGGACACTACTGTTAGCTAGCCTCCTAAATTGGAGTAGGCCATTTTGTTCGTAATATTTCTTTTAAGTGCAATAAAGCCGTATTTATTGCTTAAGATCAGCGACTTTGCTGCATTACAGTACCGCTATTTCTGCGACCTTGTCACAATATATATATATATATATATATATATATAGTGGGGATTATTTACGAAAGGCAAATCCACTTTGCACTACAATTGCACTTAAAGCTAAGGCTCCATTCACACCTAGGCGTTTTTACGCCTGAAGCGTGATGCTACAATACGCCGGAGGGTCGAAATTACATTATTCTTTATGGAGACTGTTCACATCCTCTAACGCAGAACGCCGTACATCGAAAGAACGCTGTACGGCGAATTTCAAACAAGTCCTGGACCCTTTTTCGACACGCGTATTGGGCTGCTTCGGCGTTCGGCATAGCCGACAATGACTGTAAAAAAAAACGTGGTTAAAAACTATGCGTTTTGTCACCGCAAATCGCGGTACAAAACGCCGCAATTTGTCGCCGCAAATCGCGGGACAAAACGCAGAATATTGCCTACACAAAGGTGTGAATGCAGCCTTAAGGGGACATGCAAGGAGAATAAAAAACATAATTTTAGCTTGCACATGTTTGGATAATAAAATTAGCAGAGCTTCCCCTCATTTCAGCTCTTCCCCTCAGATCTACAGTGACTGCACTTACAGGTGCGCTTTCAGTGCACTTGTAGTGCAAAGTGAATTTGCCTCTCTTAAATAACCCTCAGTATCTCACAAAAGTGTGTACATCCCTCACATTTTTGTAAAAAAAAAAAAAAAAATTTATACGATTTAATGTAACAACTCTGAAGAAATTACACTTTGCTAAGATATAACATAGTGAGTGTACAGTTTGTATAACAGTGTAAATTTGCTGTCCACTTAAAATAACTCAACACACAGCCATTAATGTCTAAACCGCTGGCAACAAAAGTGAGTACACCCCTAAGTGAAAATGTACAAATTGAGCCCAATGTGTAAATATTTTGTGTGGCCACCATAATTTTCCAGCACTGCCTTAACCCTCTTGGGCATGGAGTTCACCAGAGCTTCACATGTTGCCGCTGGAGTCTTCTTCCACTCCACTATGACGACATCACGGAGCTGGTGGATGTTAGAGACCTTGCGCTCCTCCACCTTCCATTTTAGGATGCCCTTCAGATGCTCAATAGGGTTTAGGTCTGGAGACATGCTTGGCCAGTCCATCACCTTTACCCTCAGCTTCTTTAGCAAGGCAATGGTCAACTTGGAGGTGCCATTTTGATCTTTCAGTGACCAGTATGAGGGAGTGAGAGCGATAACACCAAATTTAACACACCTTCTCCCCATCCACACCTGAGACCTTGTAATACTAACAAGTCACATGACCCTGGGCAGGGAAAATGGCTAATTGGGCCTAATTTGGAAATCTTCACTTAGCGGTGTACTCACTTTTGTTTCCAGCAGTTTAGACATTAATGGCTGTGTATTATTTTAAGGGGAAAGCAAAGGTACAATGTTATACAAGCTGTACACTCAATACTTTACATTGTAGCAAAGTGTAATTTAATTTCTTCAGTGTCGTCATATGAAAAGTTACAATAAAATATTTACAAAAATGTGAGGGGTGTACTCACTTTTGTGAGACACTGTGTGTGTATATATATATATATATATATATATATATATATATATATATATATATACACAGTACAGACCAAAAGTTTGGACACACCTTCTCATTCCAAGAGTCACACTGAAGGCATCAAAACTAGGAATTAACACATGTGGAATTATATACATAACAAAAAAGTGTGAAACAATTGAAAATATATGTCATATTCTAGGTTCTTCAAAGTAGCCACCTTTTGCTGCAGACACATCTCTAGAATAACTGTTAAGAGGAGACTGTGTGAAACAGGCCTTAATGGTAGAATATCTGCTAGGAAACCACTGCTAAAGAAAGGCAACAAGCAGAAGAGACTTGTTTGGGCTAAAGAACACAAGGAATGGACATTAGACCAGTGGAAATCTGTGCTTCGGTCTGATGAGTCCAAACTTGAGATCTTTGGTTCCAACCACCGTGTCTTTGTGCGTTGCAGAAAAGGTGAACGAACGGACTCTACATGCCTGGTTCCCACCGTGAAGCATGGAGGAGGAGGTGTGATGGTGTGGGGGTGCTTTGCTGATGACACTGTTGGGGATTTATTCAAAATTGAAGGCATACTAAACCTGCATGGCTACCATAACATCTTGCAGCGGCATGCTATTCCATCCGGTTTGCGTTTAGTTGGACCATCATTTATTTTTCAACAGGACAATGACCCCAAACACACCTCCAGGCTGTGTAAGGGCTATTTGACCAAGAAGGAGAGTGATGGGGTGCTGCGCCAGGTGACCTAGCCTCGACAGTCACCGGACCTGAAACCAATCAAGATGGTTTGGGGTGAGCTGGACAGCAGAGTGAATGCAAAAAGGGCCAACAAGTGCTAAGCATCTCTGGGAACTCCTTCAAGACTGTTGGAAGACCATTTCAGGTGACTACCTCTTGAAGCTCATCAAGAGAATGCCAAGAGTGTGCAAAGCAGTAATCAAAGAAAAATGTGGCTAGTTTGAAGAACCTAGAATATGACATATTTTCAGTTGTTTCACACTTTTTTGTTATGTATATAATTCCACATGTGTTAATTCATAGTTTTGATGCCTTCAATGTGAATCTACAATTTTCATAGTCATGAAAATAAAGAAAACTCTTAAAATGAGAAGTTGTGTCCAAACCTTTGGTCTGTACTGTATATATGTGTGTGTTTTCATTTCTTTCTTTTTAATATTTAATATTTCATTTACATTTTTTGGTTTGTTATTTATTTTTTAATCATACAGTGCAGGTACACTGTAGCCCAATTCTTTGTCTTCTGGAGTCCCCCCAGACCTAAGTGCCCCCCCCTCGCTAAGTGCCTTCCATAAAAAAAAGCTGCTTGCTATGGTGGCACTCGTACATGCTCAATCCAGAGCCTCCCCTGTGTGTCCATAAGACCATAAGACACAAAGAACATGGTTCAGCCCTGCCCCTATGCCTTCCTCCCTGCCTGCAATTGACAGTAGCAAGAGCCAATAGCTTGCACTACTGTGTTTCTGACAATGGAGAGACCCAGGTGAGCTGCTGCTCTTGTGCACAATGCTGGATCGAGAAGGGACTTGGATACATATTGGGAGGCTGGGGGATGCTGCACAGAGAAAGTTTTTTTACCTCTATGCATAGAATGCATGATGGTAAAAAAAACCTTCAGCCTTTACAACTACTTTAAGTTAATCCAAATGTGTGGAAGAGAAGGCATCAATTAATTTCCACAAAGAGAACCTGTTACTGCCTCTGTACTATCATGTTAACCCACTTGAAATAGTAGTAAAGTTACATAAAAATAAATTAAAAAATACTTGTATAAAGTAAAATATAATAACAATAATTGGGTTTAACTCTAAACTAATGAGCTGTAAAGTAATTACAATTTTGGGTATCATAGTTTATGATGACATTACAAGTGCATACATTTTTAAACAGCTTTTAAATGTGGATAATTTATTGTGTTTGTGTGTAATAGACAAAAAAAAAGTATTTTTTTTACTGAAAATATAGATTTCATAAACATTTTTACAGCTATATTGCAACTCACACATTTGTGACTGACATATTATTTATTTTATCGGTTCTCTGCTTTTATGAATATATAGTACATTTAGTACATTTTCCATACAATAATGCAGTGTTTCCCAACTCCAGTCCTCAAGGGGCCCCAACAGGTCATGTTTTCAGGATTCCCTCAGATGAAACAGCTGTGGTAATTACTAAGGCAGTGAAACTAATCAAATCACCTGTGCAAAATAATGGAAATCCTGAAAATATGACCTGTTGGGGCGCCTTGATGACTGGAGTTGAGAAACACTGCAATAATGGACATACAATAAAAAACAATGTGTAAAAAAATATAAACATTGGTTTAGCATCAGAAGAACTAAAGAATCAATACACACAAAACCATGTTTCTGTTACAGGTAGAGTTTTTAAATGTCGTCACATACATTTCTACGTGATTTCACATTTGTATGACTGTGAAACTTTGGATTAGACATGGGCCCCATTGAAGTCTAAGGGAACTGAACTGGAAAAATTAAAAGTGACAATTTTAAAGGCTTTTATGCAAGTAATTAGGCATACACTGGTTATGAGGGGCCTGGTACTGCCCTTGGGGGCATGTATCAATGAAAAGTTTATAAAAAAAACATAATTTTTAAATGAGCAGTGATTTACTGATGCTTAAAGTGAAACCATAAAAATGAGAAATATCAATAAACATGAAAAAATATTTTAAATATAGTGCCTTGGGGGGTTCCCTAAGGCCCCTTTCACACTGGGCCAAATCAGTAATGATCCGCCCCGTGAACCTCCGCTTGCTCAGCGGGGATCGCTGCGTTGATCCCCGCTAAGCCGGCGGATGACAAGGCGGTCCCTGCACACTGTGCAGGGGACAGCCCTGTCTTTTCTCCGCTCTACCCTATGGGGAGATCGGATGAACATTGACTGTCTGCTCGTGTTCACCCAATCCGATCCGCCAGATGGATGGAAAAGTAGGTTTTTCCTCCGTCACACTTTGGCGGATCGGAGCCGGTCGGATGTCAGCGGGCATGTCACCGCTGATGACATCCGCGGCTCCATAGAGGAGCACAGAGCGCCCGTTCAGGTCCGCCAAAAAAACTGACAGGCGGATCTGAACGGGCCTCCCGTGTGAAAGAGCCCTTAGTCTGCCTGTAAAGTGGCACATCTGTACCAGGTATAGAACCTACTGCAGCAATAATGACATTTATAAAGCCCAAAAAAATGCTTTTCCCTGCAAGCTTTATTTTGTTAACAATGGCCTGAGGAGCCAGTCTGTTTGATGAGGTCACAATTTAGTGCACTCTAAACAAGGTAAGACATTTTTTGGATACATTCTGGTGTCTCTTTCATAGACTTTGGATAGAAGTAACAAGTTATGAAAAATTTGACTTTGAGTGTTGGTGGTGCCTTCACACCGTAACCCTATAGAGGTGCTCTTGATGAAAGCAAGAATTAGCCTTGCTGTCAAACATGTAAATGATATGCCCTGGCTGAACAGTGATGGAAATATTGGTCTTTAGGTGTTGGTGGTGCCTTCAAAAGGTAACCCTATAGAGGTACTCTTGATGAAAGCAAGAATTGGTCTTGCTGTCAAAAATTGAAATGATATGCACCTGTCAAACAGGTGCGGAAGAATTGGTCCTTGGGAGTTAATTGTGCCCATGAAACCTAAAATTTCTTCCAGATTAAATCAATACCCACAAACCTAGGCAGCCTAGACAGTCTTTCAGAGATTCCAGATCCAGAAAGCACTTAATCAGCAACATCGCCATCAGGGACTTGATAGCTGCTGCTAATCCAGGACTGATTCATTTTGAAAAATGTCAGCCGGTCCATGGTGTCTGTGGACAGAAGTGCTCTCTTATTTGTCACAAAACCTCTGTTGTGGATATGGTAAAAATGGACAAAGTAAGGTGATGAAATGCTTATTTCAATGTGCACACACATGCTCTATATCTCATATATATATATATATATCCTATATACTTTAAATGTTATTGATTGCTATAGGAATACATAGTCATCATTCTTGCAATCCTTGCTCACATGATGCTATCAGATATGTGTCACAAGGTCTGAAGGAAAACGGGAAATCAGTCTGCAAAAACAAGCTGAAATTAGATAGGTGAAAAAAGTCACCGTCTGGAGATCGAACCGCAGAAAACCAGACATCAGACAAGCCAAATATATATATATATATATATATATATATATATATATATATATATATATATATATATATATATATATATACATATATATATATAGCATTGTTGCTTCATGCTTTGCACCATTCTAACACAAAATAGTTATTAGCTTACAAATGAGAACGTTGCAAGACTAATATTATATATTAACCTCCCTGGCGTTATGATTCTGTCTGGAATTTTGTACCAAAAGCGTTGCAATTGTTTTGCAAGGAAATGTGGTGTTATGTATTATAGGCCTGCAATTCTTAGTAAGTACTTACTTAAATCTATCTAAACAAGAGTCTAATAGGCATCCCGGGTATGATTTTTTTTTTTTTTTTTTTTTATTAAAAATTATAATATAATAAATAATTATAAAAAAATATAATAAATAATAATATAATTATAGTAAAAATTATTCAATAATGTAATCAAATCAAAATCACTGAAATTTGCTCAGTTGCAGAATTTTTGCTGTCATTATTTTTTTTTTTATGACGAATTTCCCCACAAATCGCTATCGCTAAATTCTGCAAGTGATTATAATTTATTATCGCTGTTTTTTAGCTGCTCTAAAACAATTTTTGCCATAAAGGGACACTTTTGGTTGCTATGGGCAATCTACAGTTTGCAGGGAGAAAGAAAAGTTTTTATTATATAAAAGAACATGTAGGGCACTGGGCAGACCACTAGGGACATGGGGGGTGTGTATTTTTTACATACAGTACTGTAATCTATAAGATTACATTGTACTGTATGTATAGTGTTTGTTTACACTTTTGAATTTGGCGCCGTTCTCCGTCCCCGTGCGTCGTAACGTCGCAGGGAACGGAGCTCGGCGGCACACGGGGACGCTGTGTGAATCGAGCGAGCACCCGCTCGCTCACACAGCGGGGATGCATCGTTGGATCCACGGAGAAGGTAAGTAAACTCTCTCTGGATTCTGCGAGGCGAGCCCGTGTCTGACACAGGATCAACAATAGTAGCAGCAAATTTTTACCCCGTGTCAGACACGGGAAAAACGCCAGGGAGGTTAATGAGCATGAATATGCACGTCATTAACCATATTTAAGTTGAGCTCGAAATAAAAAAAGAGGAAGTATTTCAAACTGCAGCTTTTTGTCAGTGTGAAATTACTCTATGCATGCATGCAATTATTCACTTCTTATCAGATTTGGCCAGGAAGCAGATACCAAAAACTGACAGTTTTGTCTGTCCAAATCACCTCCAGTAGCACTAAATACCAGTTTGGAAAGGACACTGGATGCAGGGCAGCCCAGCAGCTTAATTGCATACTGGGTAAGTTCTGGCCGGTGGTCTATTCTTATGACTCAGTAAACCAGTAAATCATCAACTGGAAAGCCCTTCATGTCTGTTTTTGCCCCTAGATAATTTCCCACCATATGATGCAAACGCTGCTGATTGGATATGAAAGCTGACATCCCTGGGCGTTGAGGACTAAAAAAATATTAAAATGCGTCCCGCTTCTCCACCACTCCTCTTTTGACCAATAGAATCCTCAAAATGACATTTTCTATGAGACTGGGGGTTATTTACTAAAGGCAAATTCACGGATGGTATAAGTTCTAAGACTTTCCCATTGTAATGGTGGTCAAGAATAGTGTTGCTCACGAATATTCGCATTGCGAATATTCGCTACGAATATTGCATATTCGAGTATTCGCGAATAACTCGAATATTGCGGCGAATATTCGCTATGGCGAATATTCGGATTTTTTCAAATTTATTTTTAAAACAGATCACATCCTAGTGATCTCCATCGACGTCTAAAAGCATTGCTGGTATGATTAGAGAGAGACCCTGGGCCGAGTAGCTGATGCGATTCTTTTATGTTGCCGAAAATTCGCATTGCGAATTTTCGGCAACATAAAAGAATCGCATCAGCTACTCGGCCCTTCTTTTGCATCAGAGCCAATCAGAATAACTTGAATATTCGGCAAACGGAATATTGCGCGATTATCTTCTCCGCCCTTCTTTTGCATCAGAGCCAATCAGAATAACTCGAATATTCGGCAAAAGGAATATTGCGCGATATTCCTTTTGCCGAATATTCGAGTTATTCTGATTGGCTCTGATGCAAATGAAGGGCGGATAAGATAATCGCGCAATAGGAATATTGCGCGATTATCTTCTCCGCCCTTCTTTTCCCCCTTATTCTCCTTTCTTTTAAGTAGAGTTAGTGTAGAGTTAGTGTTTAGTGCATATTAGTTTAGTAATACAGGAAATGATCTCCGTTTATGAGAATTTCGCAATCATTTTCGCATTAGCGAAATTTCGCAAATTTTTTTTGGGATAAAATATCACGAATATTCGATATTAGCGAATATTTGCGAATATTCTTCTATATATTCGCGCAATATCGCGAAATCGAATATGGCGTATTCCGCTCAACACTAGTCAAGAAGGGTTGCCAACCAATAGTGATTTCTCCAAATGGCACTTTATGGTTTAATCCTACTCTTTCTCAATTCTTTAAAACACCAGAGCCTATTGTATGGACTAAATACAATATTAAATTATTTTTACAAGTGGTTACTGATCAGAAATTTTCGACTTTTTCTACACCTCAACTTTTAAATTACCTTGTTCCCATGTATTTAGATACTTTCAGCTTTTCAATACTTTTTATTAGACATGTGCAAACTGGAATATTTTGTTTAGTTTTTTCGTTTTCGTCCAGAAAATAAATTTATTTAGTTACTCCCGAAAATCTTTTTGATTTAATTTGTTTTCGTCGGGAAAGTTTTCATCCGAAAACGACGATTTTCGATGACTTTGTCGAATTAAACAATGGAAATTCGACAAAGCATCGAAAATCGTCGTTCTGAATACAGGGAATATACCTATTCCCTGTATTCAGAACAACGATTTTCGATGACTTTGTGAAATTGAAAGACGGAAATTTGACAAAGCATCGAAAATCGTCGTTCTGAATACAGTGAAAATACCTATTCACTGTATTCAGAACGACGATTTTCGATGACTTTGTGAAATTGAACAACGGAAATTCGACAAAGCGTCGAAAATCATCGGAAGTGAACGAAAACGAAAATAAAGCATTTTTTATGTCGGATCTTTCGGTTTTCGTTTCTTGCGCTTTTGTTTTCGTTCGTTAAAACGATAACGAAAATACCAGATTTTCGGACGAAAATGCATTCTAACAAAAACGAATGCACATGTCTACTTTTCATGCACAGTTGCCACTTGATAGTTTAAAGGGGTTGTAAAGGATTTATTTTTCCCCTAAATAGCTTCCTTTACCATAGTGCAGTCCTCCTTCACTTACCTCATGCTTCGATTTTGCTTTTGCTACCACGTGGTAGGTACCGGAGCATGATGGGACTATGACGTCGTAGGTGGCCTATATAAATCGGTGATCGCTGCACCCGGCATTGCAGCGGGAGGAAGCGACACATCAACATCTAAAGAAAAGAAGAAACCAAGACGGCAGAAGGCAGAAGAAGAAGCAGAAGGCAGAAGGCGACATAAGAAGAAGGAAGAAGAAGAGAGAAGGCGAGAGAAGCCTGGGCACACCACCCCCCACCAAAGACGTTGGAGGAAGCCCGCAAGGGGGGGCGCTTTTATAAAAGCGCCCCCCCCAGCAGGGGAAGAGAACCAGACGGCGGCGAAGAAGAGCGGCACCCACCCCCCTGCCGAAGACGTCGGAGGAAGCCCGCAAGGGGGGGCGCTTTTATAAAAGCCAAGCAGGGGAAGAGAACCAGACGGCGCCGAAGAAGAGCGGCACCCACCCCTGAAGACGTCTAAGAAGCAAGCCCCCCCTCGTGAAAGAGCTAAAGAAGAAAGGGGGGGCCCCGGAGCAGACTAATAAAATATTTTAATACCCTGTGTTGTGTTTTTTTTTTAACACTTTGCTTCCAGGTGAATGGGTACGATGTACCTCATATTCATTCACCTAGGGTGGGGGGCCGGTATCTGGGGGCCCCCTTATTAAATGGGGCTCCCAGATTCCGATAAGCCTGCCGCCCGCAGACCCCGACAACCAACGTCCAGGGTTGTCGGGAAGAGGCCCTGTCCTTATCAACATGGGGACAGGGTGCTCTGGTGTGGGGGGGCCGCAGTGCGCCCCCCTGTCCCAGAGCACCTGACCCCCCATGTTGAGGGCATGCAACCTGGTACGGCTCAGGAGGGGGGCGCTCGCTCATCCCTACTCCTTTCCTGACCGGCCAGGTGGCGTGCTTTGGATACGGGTCTGGTATGGATTGTGGGGGGACCCCCACGCTGTTTTTTCAGCATAGGGGGGTCTCCTTACAATCCATAGCAGACCTAAGGGCCTGGTATGCTCCTGGGGGAGAACCCATGCTGGATTTTTATTTAAAATTTGGCGTGGAGTTCCCTCTCAGGATTCATACCAAACGCCGCGTGTAGAATTGGCGGGAATCCAAGTCGGATCCCCGTCGCTTCTATGACGGCATTGTCCCCATCGCGGCAAGCAGGCTCGGCGCTGGCTCCCGCGATGGGGCTCGTAGGTGGTCAAATTCGCTGAGAAAGGGAGTGAGATTGACACAATATTGCGGTCACCTACTATAAGTCGCGGTAAGCCCAACACTCACCTAGGGATGACCGCCTTAAGAAGGCACCTGGCCTCCCATTGGGAGCAACGCCATCAGAACCCACAAAGCCACACTCCAGGCTCTCACCGTCCAGCCTCTTCTCCTTTTCCTTCTCCTTCTCCTCTATACACACAATTGTCCTCCACTCCACCTTCCATCATGCCGTCCTTACGTTTTTCTGCAAACAGGCAGGCTTCCGTGGCCCAAATGTTCAATCGTAAAAAAATGATGATGCCGGATAACCCTCTTGCCCAACGGTTGACCGCTGGCTTGTCGGAACTGATAGCCCGCCAACTACTGCCATATAAACTTATGGACTTGGAGGCCTTTCAAAAATGTGTGGCCGTTGGAACACCACAATGGAAGGTCCCAGGAAGGAAATATTTCTCACAGAAGGGCATCCCAGAGTTATATGGCTATGTTCAGCAGCAAGTGAATGTATCTCTGGCACACAGTGTTGGTGTCAAGATACATCTGACCACAGACACGTGGTCTAGCAAACACGGGCAGGGAAGGTATATAACTTTTACTGCCCACTGGGTTAACCTTCTGACGTTCGTCAAGCATTTAACCCATGACACCCATGACAGATTTGGTTTTACCGCCACGGATTGCATGCAGCCCTGCCTCTTCTTCTCCTCCTCCTCCTACTCCATCCTCCCTCTCATCCTCGGCTGACCCCTCCTTTTCCGATGCTATCGTCTCTTTCGCTGCGCCACTCAAGATCCCCAGAACCTATTCGACATGCCAGGTGAGACGTTGCCATGCTGTGCTGCGTCTGTTGTGCCTGGAAGACAAGAGCCACACTGGTCCTGTACTCCTTTCAGCTTTGCGTTCACAGGCAGAATAGTGGCTAACACCGTTCAATTTGACAGTTGGTAAAGTGGCCTGCAACCTACTGTGCCAATCTGCTGAGCACGCTGAAACAGGGCAAAATTACACACGTGCCATGCATGGCACACGTCCTGAACTTGGTCAAGCAACGATTCATTGCCAAATACCCTGGGGTCCAGGACGTCTTGCGGCAGGCCAGGAAAATCTCGGCCCATTTCAGAAGCACTTACACGGCCATGGCTCGTGACTGATAAGCGCACTCGCCTAGCTCACGACAGTGTTGACTACCTCACATTTCTAAAAATGAATGAGGCATGGATCTGAATTCAACACATGTGACCAGTAAACCATGTTTGATTCAAATTCCTCATGACAGGCCACAAATATCCGCCACCACCCATAACAATTCATGGTCCCTGTCTTAGGTAAATACAGCGGCATAAAAGGGCTTTTATGTCCGTTGAATGCCTAATTTTTGGGGCCTGCACTTATTTATCCTGTGAATGCCTAATGTACCTCCAGCCACAGAATACAAAGTTGTTTGCTGTCAGGTGAACGCCTGTGGGCTAATTTTTGGGGCCTATAATTGGTGGCACTTACTTCTGTATCCAGTGAATGCCTAATGTACCACCAGCCACAGAATACAAAGTTGTTTTCTGTCAGTTGAACGCCTGTGGGCTAATTTTTGGGGCCTGTAATGGGTGGCACTTACTTCTGTATCCGGTTTTTCGCTTAATACTTCTGGTAGGTCAGTGTCCATGTTGTGGGACTATTTGTGCACAGCTAGTAAGTATTTTGTGGCTGCAAATATGACCTGCAGGTTTTTAATGTTCCCATGCAATTAAAGTCAATGTGGCCCGCCGCGAACTTGCGCTTCGCAAACATTTGAGAAAGTTTGCGGTTAGCGTTCGCGAACTTCCCCGTCAGATGTTCGTCAATCACTATTCCTGAACAACTGGAGGGCCATAGTTTGAAGACCCGTGTTGTAAAACAACCCATTCAGTTTAAAATAGAAATTAAAGGCAACATTTTGGCCCGAATTCACAAAGGATTTACGTTGGTGTATCAAAAGATACGCAGTCGTAGGTACAAATGTGCGCCGTCGCATTTCTGCGCTGATTCACAAAGCTAGATACGTTGAAAAGCAAGGCTTCAGCCACCCGACGTAACGTGCCTACCTCGCTGTATCGTGGGCGCATAGTTACACTGGACGCATTCGGCGATCCCATTTTAGATATGCAAATTAGTAAGATACGCCGATTCACGAACGTAGATGCGCCCGGCCGCTTCATATGCGCGATTTGCGTAAGGATTACGTCCGGCGTAAAGTCTCCCCTCATATATCAGGTGCAGGTAATGCAAAGGTATGGTCCAGGGAACAACGCCGTCAGATTTTATGTTGCTTACGCCGTTTACATAGTACTACGTGAATAGGGCTGTGCATAGGTTACTTTCATGTTGTAGGTAGTGTTCGACGTATCTTAGGCAGCTATTTCAATGTAACTGTGAGCATGCGCACTGGGATGCGTCCAAGAGACAACGCATGCACAGTTCCTTTTTTTAAGCTGTGGCCATCATTTGCATGGGGTCAAGCTTCATTTAAATAGATCACCCCACTTCCAGCCCACTTCCATTTACTTTGATTTATGTCGGATTACACCGACAACTATACGCTTTGTGAATAGCATGCTTGCTTCTCTACGTTCTGTGCCGGCATAGCGTAAAGACGATGCGCTACGTTGGCATAAATATATGGGCCTCTGTGTATATTTACATTATAAATACTTTTTATCATAATATATTTCATACCCTCTGTTTTCAGCTGCTTAAGAGACAGAGAGGAAAAACAGCAGAACATTGATCTTTCCAGTGAATTGCTGTGCAGGGGGGTATGTTAGGACACATATAATCATTGGAAAAGAGCAGACTGAAGCCCTGTACACACGGCCGAGGTTCTCGGCAGAAACCAGCGAGAACCTAGCTGGGAGCCGCATTCTGCGGAGAACCTCGGCCGTGTGTACGCTCTCGACGAGCCCCGCCCGTCGGGAAACCCGTCGAGCAAATAGAGAACAGGTTCTCTATTTGATCGACGGCCCGTCGGGATGAATGGCTGGTTGCCTTTCCCGACGGGCGGGTCGCCGATTCTGACAGCCAGCAGAGAACCTCGACGGGCGGAACGATGTGTTCCGCCCGTCGAGGTTATCTGCCGTGTGTACGGGGCCTGAGTTCCCAGCATAGCTAGAGAACTGACCATGTGGTGCTCTCATGACTAGTGTGGTCAGCTTTTAATAGGAAAGCATAGGTACTGGCAGGAACACCAGGGATTTCATACAAAGAGAATAGGATACTTTTTCTTACAAGTACATGACACATATCAGGGATATGAAATGTTGAGTTTACATATTCTTTAAAACATTTGTCCACTTTGGTCTTGAGGTCTAAAACAGTGGCTAAGTGGTTGTCATCCCTCTGTTTTATTGACTATACACAATAGGTGTATTACTTTTCCCAACCATGAGTCATGTTGGAACAATTTCTGTCACCATAATTTATTTGTTTAATTTAAATTATGATCATTACTATTGGCACATCTGATGGAGATCAGACATGTGGCATTTTTTCAATTTAAAAATGTGTCAGTTTGTCCTAAGACCGATTGCCCTTAACAAATTGTCCCTATGGCTTGTGACAAATGTTCTTTCTCTGGGGTTAGCTTCTCTTCTAAATATTGGAAGTATCTGTCCGGAACACACTGTGAACAGTCAGATACATGCTCGTGTGCACATGGACTGGCAAGTTCTGATGGGTGCCCATGTGTATGCGTGCATGCATGGGAAACTATCGGCAGGTGCGCTCATTAGCACTATGTTTAAAAGGACAGCAGTTGTACTAGTGCAGTGCTGTCTGATCTGCAGCTTTACACTGTGTTCTGATCCTGTGCCTGTACCTGATCCAGTTTTTGACATGACCTTCTAAACCACGCTGCTATCTCCAGTCCTGACCTTTGGCTTGTCTTGACCCTAATTATTCCTGCCTGTTTGCTTGATTTCCTGTTGCTTAACCTGGCTTGAACTCTGACCATTCTCTACCTGCTGTTTATGGTAGACTGATCCTCTGTGTATAACCTGGCTTGCCTGACTCTGCTCCAGTCTTCTGCTTCCAGCTTGTGTAGCTCCGATACCGCTAACCTGCATCTGCAGCATACCTCCTTTCACTGTCCTGCATCTACAGCTTGCCTGAATCCACTGTCTTGCATCCACAGCACACCTGCATCCCCTGTCCCTGCTACTCATCTGCTACCACTACCAATGGAGGACTTTACAGGCACTCTTACCTCACTGTGCTCTTACAGCCACTGTTGTAACTCCAGTGGTCCTTGAGCCGGGGCAGTATGAGAGGTCACCCTTTACTCATCATGCTCTCCCAGACACAGTATCATGCAATTGATAATAATGTATGTTAACAAGTGCAGAAGAACATTTCATTAGAAATCTGAATGGTGACCATAATCATAAATCAGGACAAACCTTATGCTATGGGTAGTATGGAAGTAAATATATTCAGCTAAAGGATGCCATCAGCTTCTTTATATCATTGCAGATAATATAATAAGGTACTTCTATTCCCTGCTTCAAGCATTTGTTCAAAGAGGAATTTAGAGCAGTGGATGGCATTGTCCCCTGTAAGTGCTCAGAGTTAGGGATAAACTGATAGTTGATGAACCAATGGGGGCCAGATTGCTAGCCTGGTAGGTTCAGTGGGAGTGGAGCATCATACAGGGAGTGCAGAATTATTAGGCAAGTTGTATTTTTGAGGATTAATTTTATTATTGAACAACAACCATGTTCTCAATGAACCCAAAAAACTCATTAATATCAAAGCTGAATATTTATATAATATAATAATATGAAGTAGTTTTTAATTTGTTTTTAGTTTTAGCTATTTTAGGGGGATATCTGTGTGTGCAGGTGACTATTACTGTGCATAATTATTAGGCAACTTAACAAAAAACAAATATATACCCATTTCAATTATTTATTTTTACCAGTGAAACCAATATAACATCTCAACATTCACAAATATACATTTCTGACATTCAAAAACAAAACAAAAACAAATCAGTGACCAATATAGCCACCTTTCTTTGCAAGGACACTCATGCAGCCTGCCATCCATGGATTCTGTCAGTGTTTTGATCTGTTCACCATCAACATTGCGTGCAGCAGCAACCACAGCCTCCCAGACAATGTTCAGAGAGGTGTACTCTTTTCCCTCCTTGTAAATCTCACATTTAATGATGGACCACAGGTTCTCAATGGGGTTCAGATCAGGTGAACAAGGAGGCCATGTCATTAGTTTTTCTTCTTTTATACCCTTTCTTGCCAGCCACGCTGTGGATTACTTGGACGCGTGTGATGGAGCATTGTCCTGCATGAAAATCATGTTTTTCTTGAAGGATGCAGACTTCTTCCTGTACCACTGCTTGAAGAAGGTGTCTTCCAGAAACTGGCAGTAGGACTGGGAGTTGAGCTTGACTCCATCCTCAACCCGAAAAGGCCCCACAAGCTCATCTTTGATGATACCAGCCCAAACCAGTACTCCCCCTCCACCTTGCTGGCGTCTGAGTCGGACTGGAGCTCTCTGCCCTTTACCAATCCAGCCACGGCCCATCCATCTGGCCCATCAAGACTCACTCTCATTTCATCAGTCCATAAAACCTTCGAAAAATCAGTCTTGAGATATTTCTTGGCCCAGTCTTGACGTTTCAGCTTGCGTGTCTTGTTCAGTGGTGGTCGTCTTTCAGCCTTTCTTACCTTGGCCATGTCTCTGAGTATTGCACACCTTGTACTTTTGGGCACTCCAGTGATGTTGCAGCTCTGAAATATGGCCAAACTGGTGGCAAGTGGCATCTTGGCAGCTGCACGCTTGACTTTTCTCAGTTCATGGGCAGTTATTTAGCGCCTTGGTTTTTCCACACGCTTCTTGCGACCCTGTTGACTATTTTGAATGAAACGCTTGATTGTTCGATGATCACGCTTCAGAAGCTTTGCAATTTTAAGAGTGCTGCATCCCTCTGCAAGATATCTTACTATTTTTGACTTTTCTGAGCCTGTCAAGTCCTTCCTTTGACCCATTTTGCCAAAGGAAAGGAAGTTGCCTAATAATTATGCACACCTGATATAGGGTGTTGATGTCATTAGACCACACCCCTTCTCATTACAGAGATGCACATCACCTAATATGCTTAATTGGTAGTAGGCTTTCGAGCCTATACAGCTTGGAGTAAGACAACATGCATAAAGAGGATGATGTGGTCAAAATACTAATTTGCCTAATAATTCTGCACTCCCTGTATATAGCAGTAGTATTTCTACATCTTCTTTTTATGACACCTTACTGCTGTCACTGAATACCAAGAAAACAGAGGCTGCTTGCAACAACCACATCCGTAGGAACTACTGACATCATGACACCCTGGCCACATAAGTGGAGGAATGAACATATCAGTGCCCAAATATGGCAACTGAGCAGTTTATATACAGTATATCCCATGTTAGCCTTTAATTATATTAACTTTCTCCCTTTATTACAGTTTTTTAAATTGCCCTGCTTTTATAAAAAAATCTTTGAATATTTCCTGGCTTGGTCTGGCACAGTAAGCCACTAAAATTACCCTTATCTTCACACTACATTGTTTTTTTTTCAAATTCTTCAATTTTTAGTACTGACATTTGCTCTGAAAACAATGCAGAACAGCCTTATGTCCTTCATCTGGAACCCACATCATCAATGGGTACCACAGAAAACCAAGCGTATGGTCCCAACTATAATATATTGTTATCAAACATATCATATAGCACCCTCACTGATCTACACACCACTGCAGACATGCCTCTCTAGTATCCTATATAAATCACTAACGTAGATCCAGAAGTGATACAGAAGATACCATGGATTCCTAGCAATCTCTGACCACCTCACCCACGCCTTCTACTAAAACACAATCTCAAAACATGGAAGGAAAGCAACACTCATATCATGCTTTTTGAAAACATATGCTCCAATGCCCCAACTCACTGAAATTGATTTCCAGGACTAAGAATGGCCAAAAATGTCTGGAAGACTGGACACAAATTTAGCCACAATGTCAAAATGTTCTTTAAATATCAAGAAGCAGCCTTTAGGGTTCCCACTCAGTGATGTCTTGTTCCTTCCAGAATATCCCAACCTAAACCTTACCACACCAATACTTGTTTTAGAGTCTGTAACATCACATCACATGGCTTGTACATATGGTGATCTTGCCCCTTTAAAGGTTGAAACAAATACAAGTTTCTGATCAGTTTTGCTTTATACAGAAATCAGAAGAGATCAATATTATGCATTGCTGCAAAACAATATAAAACAACTAGATAAATACCAGCAAAAACACATAGATTTTGTTCTAGTGTAAAAACAGGCTCTGTGATATATGGAATTTAAACTCAGATGAGTGTTGTAGGAACACTGGACCCCTTGAGTCAAAAAAAGATAGGTAGCTTTAATGTACATTGTTTAAGTCTAATGCAGCTCTCTATTGACCGGGACATCACAATGAGGTCCCCAGGAGTTCCACAAATGATATATGTTCAGTAAAGGTGTAAATTAAACATGATGCAAAAACAAAAAGTCAACATTGTTTAAGGGCTCTCAACTCTCCCTTCATCAGGGCTTGTGTGTGTACTGGAAATGATTTCAAACATGTACTGGCAATAATATGCACCAGTTTGAAAATGTGACTGTTCCACTACCTGATTCCCCCACATCGCATATAATTGCAACCCAGCGCACACTTGAATTCATTTCATTAGCTTCCCTCTCTCTACTAGTTTCTATTTTTTCTTAATTTCTTATTCACATGTCACATAATTGCGCATTACACACAGCTTCCTTTATTTTTGTATTTGTAAAAACTTTGGGCCAGATTCTCAGCGGCGATACGACGGAGTATCTCAGATACCCCGTCGTATCGCCGTTTTTTTTTGCCTCGTATCTATGCGCGTGATGCTTAGCATCACTTTGGCATAGATACGCTTCAACATCCGACAAGTGTAAAACCATTACACTTGCGGATCGTAGTTGTAATGACAACTCCGGCCACTAGGTGGCCTCTACGTTGTTTTCTCATTTGCATATGCAAATGAGGGTAGTACGCCGATTCCCGATCGCTTTTACACCGCCCCGTCGTCGCGTACGTCGTTTTCGTCTGCGTAAGGTTACCCCAGCTTCTATGTGGAGTAACCTTACGAAGTTCCATCGGATGCCGTCGGGTGCCGTCGGATGCCATGTTAAGTATGGCGTCGGGTCAGCGTCGGCTTTTTCCATCGCTTACGTCGTTTTACTAACTCGTTCGCGAATAGGGCATTGCGTAAGTGACGATCACGTCGTTTTGACGTCGGTTTCAACGACGCTTTCCGACGTGAGCTGGAGCATGCGCACTGGGCTTTTTCCCCGGCTGGCGCATGCGCAGTTCGTTCGACGTGGGGGCGCGCTTAATTTAAATACAAGCCGCCTCATTTGAATTACGCGGGATTACGCTGGGCCATTTTCGCTACGCCAACGCAAACGACGGAGCAAATGGTTAGAGAATATGGCACCTGCTCTAGTACGATGCGGCGGCGTAGTGCAAATGGCTTACGATACGCAAGCAAAATTCTATGAGAATCTGGCCCTTTATTTTAAATGTACAAAAACACATTTCATTCATGTCACTGTACAGCAGCATGATATGTTATTTGCATTCATTTGAGTTATGAAACGAACTTTGTATTTTTTTTTTACTTTTATAACAATCTCCTTTTTAAATCCTTAGAGTCGGTTCACACTGGGGTGACTAGGGATCCGACTTTTGGTCGCCTCAAGTCGTCCCAAGTCGCGCTGTAGAGAAAAACAATGTTAGTGAATGGGAGCGGTGTTAATACACACTACTCATGTCGCTCCGACTTCAGAAAAGGTTCCTGTACGACTGTACGACTTCAACTTTCCAGATAAGATAACATACATTTCTCACAGGCAAACCTCTCCCTCCCCCTCCCTGTCCCTCCCTCTCCCAGAGCTGATTGTTGTTTTATTGGCCACTGGAATATCTCCTGTCTTGGAAGTCGTGTTGTAAATCGCCCCAGATCGCCCTGTGGTTAATGCTCAAGTCGTGTCTGAGTCGCCTCTGAAAGTCGCACTGGAAGTCGTGTCGCCCCAGTGTGAACGGACTCTAAAACATAATAACAATATAAAAAAATATTTTTAAACAGTACTATATAGGGAAGAATAGGAATAGTTCCGATGACTACCCACTTCAATAATGAATAAAACCTCAATTGTAATAATGTATAAAGGATTTTGTATGCAAAGATTTCCTTTGCCATGTATGCAGATGAAGATAAAAAGATACACACACTGTCCTGTCTCTAGAGACATTTTCAGGTGATTCTACAAGTTTAAAGATATGCTTGACTAGACACAATAACAAGTAGAAAATATAATTGCTTATGTCTGACTTTCTGTTTCTTTAATTATTTGCATTGCGTTTTATGAATACATTGAACATTATTTGTACTCTGTACATTATTTAAAAGTTTTAAACTTTTCTTTATACGTAATGCTTATGAAATTAATTAAAAATATGCAGCAAATGTTACAAAATGCTACTTAATTAGGTTTTTTAGTACATAATCCATGGCTTTTGCTAAAAATGTCAAAACATAGCTAGGGCTTCAAGTAGAAAGGATGATGTAATAAGATGTAGTCATTAAACTTAACTAACACAATAACACCTATGAGAATTCTTAACTACACTTCAGTCTCTTCATTAAGATAGTACTTTAAGATAGTTCACAGTATCATTAGAGGCAAACAGATGGCACGCAGTATGTGAATCTTATGTTCAATTTAAATAAAGACTTTCCATAATATCCATATATAGCATGAGGCAATAAAACTGCTAACACTGCTCTAAGTTAAACTTCATTTAAATAAGAGTTTTCAGTGATCAAATGCAACACTCTTTCTACAGCAATCATTGGAGGTGACTTAGACATGATATGGTGTATTTTTAGAATTATTTTACAGTTACACCATAAAAATAGTTTACTTTATATTTATTTTTTATTTTTAGAGGACTATCAGAAGATATATATCTATATATAGATATATATTACAAATAGGGACCCCAAAGTACTTTCAAGCTAGCCAGTAGAAATAAAAATTACTTACAGTATATGTTTAACCACTTTAATACCAGGCACCCCCCCCCCCCCCTTCCTGTCCAGGACAATTTTCGGCTTTCAGCACTGTTGCACTTTGAATGACAATTGTGCGGTCCGGCAACACTGTACCCAAACATTTTTTTTTTTTCCCACAATTTTCCCACAAATAGAGCTTTCCTTTGGTGGTGTTTGATCATCTCTGCTGTTTTTATTTGTTCTGCTCCCCAAAATCCATACCATACCCTTATCCAAGCATGCAGCCTGGAAGGCCAGGTAAGGGGGTGAGCAAGTGCCCCCCTCCTAAATCATACCAGACCACATGCCCTCAACATGGGGGGGTACTTTGAGGCAGGGGGGCTGTGCCCCACCTACCCCAAAGCACTTTGTTCCCATGTTTATAGGGACAAGAGCCTGTTCCCCACAACTCTAGGAATTGGTAGTGGGGGTCTGCGGGCAGAGGGTTTATTGGAATCCGGAAGCCCCCTTAAACAAGGGGCCCCCAAAATTCTGCCTCCCCTATGTGAATGAGTATGGGGTACAATATATACCCCTATTAATTCACCAAAAAGTGTAAAAAAAAAAAATAAAAACACACACACAGTCTTTAAAAATTCCTTTATTAAAAATAAAAAAACAATGTCCCCTGATGTAGATTCATTGTCAATTACAATGCCCGCCACACCGCTGGACCCAGATAAAAAAAAAGAAGCTTCGTCCCTGATTAAGCCTAACTGCCAACTGCCTGTCAGATCTTAAATAGATAATTGGGCCTGACAATGTCACCTGGTGGCACCTTCCCTTATGACATAACAGACTGGTGCATGCTTAGTCGGTGACATCACATGGGGTGGTGCCCCAATGTGACATCCCATAAATCCTTATCTGGAATAGGTGGAGGCCTCCTTGGACACCAAGAAATGTCTTTGACTCTGTGGAATAGCCCTATTTATACTTCTTATTGGAGTTTGGGCCTAGGTTCATGTCTTGTGTCTTGAGTTTGGTTATTTTACACAGATCTGGTGGCATATATACAGTGTATGCAGGACCATCCTAATAGCATCATGGGCCCCTGGGCAAAGTAATGCTATTTGCCCCTACAAGGTTGCCCCAATTTACGCACCTACATTTAAGAATGGAAGTACAATATTTCTACTTGACATTGTGCCACTTGCCACCGTCCCCTGTCACCAGATTCAGCGTGTCACTTGCCACCGTCACCTGCCACGAGATTGAGCGTGTCGCTTACCCATCTATTTCGTCACCAGATTTTGCGTGTCACTTGCCACCCATCCCGTCACCAGATTTAGCGTGTCACTTGCCACCCGTCCACTGCCACCAGATTGAGCGTGTCACTTGCCACCTATGTCCTGGCTCTGTCTCCCTCCCCTTTAGTTGGGCATGCTGGAGGCTACAGTTTCCCTCTTAGGATTGCTGGATCTTGCCAGTTTTTTGGCCAATGGGAAGGAGAGTGGGAGAAGGAAGGGGGGATAAGGAAGGGGGGAGAAGGAAGGGGTGGGGAGTAGGGGGAGAGAAGGGGAGGGAAGGAAGGGGGAGAAGGAGGAGGGACAGGAGGGGAGAAGGAAGGGGGAGAGAAGGAGGGGGAGAAGGAAGGGGAGAGAAGGAAGGGGGAGAGAAGGAGGGGGAGAGAAGGGGGGAAGAAAGGGGGAGAGAAGGAGGGGGGACAGGAGAGGAGAAGGAAGGGGGGAGAGAAGGAAAGGGGGAGAGAAGGGGGAGAAGGAAGGGGGAGACAAAGAGGAGGAGAAGGAAGGGGGAGGGAAGGAGGGGAGAGGAGGAAGGGGAGATGCAAGGGGGAGGAGGAGGTGGGAGAAGGAGGGTCTGGTCACAGTGCTCACTTAGTAGAGGAGAAGCTATGTTTTTCTGGCCATTCCCAAATCCAGGGTGTGCTGCAGATGTTCTGCAAGCAGAGAAGAGGAAGGTGTTTCTGGTGTACACCGCCGAAGATACCAGCTAACTAAGGCTCTCCACAGCGCCAGAAACACCTTCCTCCACTCGTGGAATGCAGCACACACAGGAATGGCCAGGCACCATACCAAGCTCCTTCACTTCTTTTCTCCTACGGAGCAGCCAGCATCCTAATTTCTGTGTCCTCGAGCACATCCAACTGACACTCTCCCTCTAGTGCTATATGCCCGGGTCTCATGGGGCCCCAGGTTAATGTGGGGCCCACAGGCTGTGCCCAGGTATGCCCGCTAAGTATGTGTGGAAAGGTGACCCCGTGTAACAGTGTACATCAGCAAGGTACATTTGATTTTGGCAGGCATGCTGATTGCACACCTGTGTGATGGGCTTATATTCCTCTCAGGAAGAGAGCTCAGGGCTCAGACTTGGAGACAGCTCCACTCGGCAGTCAGGAAGTCTGGCCAAGGAGGTTGGGAGGGCCCCAGTAGGAGACAGCTCCAGGAGAGAGACAGGAGGTTTCAGAGTCTAAGGCTGCAGGTAGCAGCCTGTGCATGCACGTCCATAGCAGGCAGATGTGGCCCGCAACCAAGCAGCACAAAGCTGACAGTGGAGACTGCAGGTGGCAGTTTGAACCCTGGGTAAGCTAGGAGAGAGCTTGACCCAAGTATTCCGGTCAGAGGAACAGACCTATGGCCTAGGCGTGAGGCCTGAAGCAGCTGCATCAACAGTAGGCAAGCCAGGAGGCTGAATGACCATGAAGTTTGTGTTTATACAGTGATGGTGGAACACCCTGCCTGTGAGGGAAAATTACTGTTTGTTTGAACTTTTTTGTTTACTTTGAATAAAAGTGGGTTGCCATGCCCTTGAAAATGGAGCCTGGACTGACACATGTTTTTTCAAATTGCATGCACAGCTTGAGCTCAATCACCTGGATATCTTACAAATGTCAACAAAATTATTTCAGATCTCTTTTCTATATTTAGGAGGAGGCAGGGGTCTCCTCCATCACCTCTTTTGTTTGCTCTAGCCATTCATCCATTGACTGCGCATTTACGGGAGGATGATTTGGTATCTGGACTGCATTTGGGTCAGCTTGAAGAACAAGTGCCACTGTATGCTGGTCCAAATCATCTCTGTTTACTATTTATGATATCACAAGCATCACTAAGGACTGTCACATTCCACTATATACGTCCTTTCGCTACCTAGGGGTACAGGTCCAATTATAGGTTTCTAGCTTTTTGGATAATAATTTATCCCCGGTAGTGACTGCATTTAGGGAGAAAGTGTGCAGGTGGCTGGCCTTACCGCTTACTCAAGGGACACATACATTTATGATAAATGTATTAAATGATTTTTCTCCTTAAATTTATGCATATCTTTTGTAATTCACCTCTATATGTACCTAAACTGTTTTTTTTTGGCCATAGACACCATAGTGTTCACTTTCCTCTGGGGCTTCCTTACCCCCCAATTGTCCCTAACTATTTTGAAATTGTCCATGGCTTTGGGGAGGCTGGCAATGCCCGATTTGAGAACTTATTATCTTGATTCTCAATTGATCGACTATATCGCCATTGGTGTTTCTTTCCTTAAATTCCGAATGCGGCGACTTCGGCAGAGAAGTATGAAACCTTTTTATTATGGTACATAGAAAGATGATTCCGGGGAAGAAGGGGGAAATGTACTATCTTTACTGGGAAGTATTTTTTATTTGTGTTCTTGTAACCTTAGTGATGCGCCCCTATATAGGTCCCCTAAAAATCCTCTTTGGTTCAATTCGTCAATCAGAGATTTTTTTAAATGGCAGAAGGAGCTTTATGGGCCCATTATAGGATCAAATATGTTCATCAATTAAACTTAGATGGGCAATGTTGTTCCTTTGAGCATTTCTGTAGGGCATTTGGGATTCCTAGGACCTGGCAGTTTAAATATGCACAGCTACGCCATGCTGCGATAGCTCAGTTTGGGGGAGGTGCCACCCAGTTACAAAATATGAAACTGGAAGCAGTTTTGTCAGATTCATGTGGCCCTGGACCCTGGTAATTGTAGTCTGTTTGAGGGGGCTTGGGCCCGTTGGCCTGCCATTGCACCACAGTTGTCAGATGAACAGTGGATTGAGGTACTTTCCACGTATCTACACACAGTTATTGCCTCCACTGATAGGATGATTCATTTGCGATACGCACAGTACATCATGCATGTCTATTCCGTATGCATAAGAGGGAATCTGCCATGTGTCATAAATGTCAGTTGTGTAAGGGTACTTTCTTTCATATGGTGTGGGAGTGCTTCAAGGTGAGGCCTCTCTGGTCCCAGGTAACAGAGTTTATAGGCAATACTTTTGGCTTCCAGCGCATATGTAATCCCTTTTAGGCCTTTTGGGAGTTATTGAGGATGAGTAGTTGGATGTGGCTACACCTCTTCTTCTATGTTCATAAACGTATTGCTAGGAGATGGATTTATGGGGAAACGTTGGCCCAGATTCACAGAGAGCAAGGCGCACATTGCGCCAACGTAGCGCGGAGAGGCAAGCATTGCATTCAGCAAGCCATTGCTCCCAATGCTGTGCCAGCGTGGCGTGGGTTTCGAAGGTGCATGCCGGCGTAGGTGGAAGTAGGCTTGACCCCATGCAAATGAGGAGCCGAGTGGCAGAAGGGTACGTCGGCGTGGCGCGGTATTTTACACCCGGCGTATCACGAACTGCGCATCCGCCGTGATGTGGACGCGAACGCGGACACATGCACAGCATTCCTCTGCGCCTGCTTACAACCACGCCGGCACAACCACCTACGTTGGATCACCACGTACGCCATGAACATAAGTAGGCCCAGCCAGACGCACGTCCAATGCAAAGTACGCCAGCTTGTGTTCCCTGGTGCAGACGACATGTCAGACAGTGAGGCCCCGTACACATGAGAAGACATGTCCGATGAAAACGGTCCGCAGACCGTTTTCATCGGACATGTCTCCTACAGGATTTTGGTCCGGTGGTGTGTACACACCATCGGACGAAAATCCCCTTGGACAGAGAACGCGGTGACGTGGCGGTGACGTTGACACCGCCATGTCACCGAACCAGGAAATAAAATGCTTCCACGCATGCATCAAATCCATTCGACGCATGCGGGGGATTTCGGTCCGCTGGTTAGTCGTACTAACCAGCGGACATGTCCGACGGACAGGTTTCCAGCGGGCAAGTTTTAAAGCATGCTTTAAAACTTTTGTCCGCTGGAAACCTGCCCGCTAGGCCGTACACACGATCGGATATGTCTGCTTCAGCGGACATGTTCGATCGTGTGTACGTGGCCTGACAGGAAAAACTGGCAAAGATGAAGATGGGCCACGGGAGGCGGATCAGCTAGCCAGTTGAAGCTGACTGCTGAAGAGGAGGTCATAGCCAGCTCCCTGGTGCAGGAGCAGGTGGAGGGCCTGGAGTGATTTGACTACAGCAAACACGACTTGAGGAGCCGTAAGTGTGTTTCATCCCCCATCCGGTGTGGAGCATGTGAGGGGGTACAAGGGAACATGTGACAAGTGTGTGGGTCCACCAACATGTGAATGCTGTGTGTCATCCACATCTGCCTCTGGATGACCCACGCCATCCAAGCAACATGTTCCTCGGTCAGACCCCCACGCTGTGGCTGCAGCAACGGTGGAGGGGAGTGCACACACAGGTGCATTGAAGGTTGTCCTGGAGGAGCCTGTGGTCATCCAATAAGAGGACTTCCTGTACCTCGATGATGAGATGAGCATCTGCGATGGACCCTCCAAGATGGTGGAAGTTGCAGACCTCCTAACTCCATCGACGCCCATCATGGGAACGCCCCCTGAGGGCCACCCCGGCCAGAGGGACACCTTCTAGGGCCACCCCAGCCAGAGGGACACCTTCTAGGGCTACCCCGGCCAGAGGGACACCTTCTAGGGCCACCCCGGCCAGAGGGACATAACCGTCTGCAACTCCCAGGAAGTCCCTGAGCAAGACCAGAGGTGTGGCCGGATCAGTCCTAGAATCGCTCGAGAGGGAACAGGCCCACCAGACACGGCACATGGCAGACATCGCTATCGACTTCCACTGTGTGGCTGACAGCATACCCTCCTTCGTCGGGTCCTCGGCGAAGGCACAGGCTGAGTGCACACTGGCTGTGCAGGGCACCGCAGCCACAATGCAGCAGTGCCTCAACCAGCAGGCCGAACACACCAAGGCCATCTGTGACTGCATGCAGGAGGTCAATGCAAATTGTGCAGCCATGGCCACATGCTTGTGTGACCAGTCACAGACCCTGGATGCCATGCATCAGCACATGGTAGCAGGGGTCCGGCAACATCTGCGGACCAGAGACCAGACATGGACATGCAGGTGACCCTGCAACGCAACACCACGGCTATTGTGGAACTGCAAGCAACATCAACAGGGATCATGGCCGAGGTTAGGAGCCTGGGCAGAATCGTGCAGGCCAACACTGCCGCCATCCAGTTTGAGGGACACCAGAACAGGCGCCTGCAGCGACAACACAAAGCCAGTCAGAGGCAGATGCAGGCAGAAACAAATGTCGTTCTGACCCACATTGTCATTGCCTTGGAGGGGATGCAGGCAACATCTCAATCTCTATCCAGGAGCGTCAGCCCAGGGGATGAACCGCCACGAGATGCTCCACCCGAGTCATCGCCACGACACCTGCGGAGCAGAACCCTGGGCACGAGGCATGGGCCGTGAGAGGGCAAGTGACTGTCACGAGGACAATGGCACCACAAGTGCAGCTCAGATTCTAAGCTTTTTTGTTTTTTTGGGTGACGTGCACAGAGGCATGTGCCGTGCACCTGTAAGGGCTTGCCATGGCGGACAATGGCATGATCTTTTCACTGACCCAGACCGTGGGACATGTGTTTCACCATCACTGATGTCACAGCAACATCGGACTGCACACGGTCAGGAGTGCAGAAGTGTCTATGGTAAATTGGACACCGGTTTGCAGGGGTAGGGTTTGCCCGGTGATGTCTGCTACGGTGTGACTGGTGTGTGAGTGTGTGTATGCGTGTGTGGCCAATGTGTTCAGACAGGCACAAGGCCATTTCTGCCAACACTGCTTATCAACTGGCAGGGGTCACCTTGGATCGTCGGGGAGAGGTTATCCTCACGACCGTATGGATGTGGTATGAATGTACAGCAACATCATCGGGGCCTTGTTGTGGCGTTGCTGCTCCCAAGTCCCACACAGTGGACTTGGGCTAAACCAATGTGAGGTGGATGATGTGTGTGTGAGCTAGGGACCACAGTGGTGTGCATGCATGCATTGTCCGTGTGCCATGATGAATGTGTGTGTGTTTAACGTGCAAAGATGTGTTCCACAAGGCAACTCCTGACTGCTGTTTCTTCAGCAGATGGGGTAGCCTCGGGCAGGGGGGGGACTGTGTGGGTTGGGGGTCAGGTCATCACATATATCAATCTCCAGGCCCTTTCTCATGGCGTAGTTGTGCAGCACGCAACATGCACCGATGATCTGGCACACAAAGTTTTGGGAATACAACAGGGCCCCCCGGACTTATCCAGGCATTGGAATTTGGACTTTAGGATGCCAAATGTGTGCTCCACCACGTCACGGGTGCATATGTGTGCAGAATTGTATCTTCTCTCACCTCTAGTTTGGGGATTCCGGTATGGAGTCAGGAGATGGGGCCCAAGTGCAAATGCCGAGTCACCTGGAAGGGAAAAGACAGGAGAATGTTAGCCGGCATGTGCCCCTCGTGATGTCTGCATCATGGGGTCGGACAGTCATGCCTGACTCCCATGTCACTCACCAAAGCATCCAGCTGTCCCTGTACACGTTCTGATCGAATTCTATTGGCATGGTGATTTGACTGTATATGTAGCTGTCGTGGCTGGCCCCTGGGTGTTTGGCACAGACGTGCCATATGAGGCATTGGGCATCAGCTATCACCTGTACGTTGATGGAATGCCACTGCTTATTATTGTTTTATATGTGCTCTGTGGCACGGGGGGCCGTAGTGCCACATGTGTGCAATCAATGGCCCCGACGGTGCGTGGGAATCCAGCAATGCTGTAGAAATCATGCATTGCCTTCTGCCGCACATGCTCATGGGTCGGTTTGATGATGTGGTGAGACATGCGTGTGAGGATTGCAGGTAAAACCTGGTGCACGCATCTGCTCATGGTGGATTGTGACATCCCAGACACGACTCCACTTGTACGTTGGAAAGATCCACTGGCTAGGAAATGGAGTGTTGCCAGTACCTTGACCACTGGCTGCACTGCATGTGAGCGTCCCGTCTGGCTGGTGATTTCATCATGCAGGGCTGTGGCTAATTCCAGGATGGCATCAGGGCTGAATCTGAAGATGCGGTACACCTCGAATTTCCCCATGCCGAAGACGTTCATGCGCGTTCGGTATATCCTCTCCTGTGCCCTCCTTCGTGCCTGTTGATGCAGTAGTGCTATGACCATGGCTGCCCCTGGCATGTTGGCATACGGATGTGTTGTCTTGCAAGGGTGGTTGCTCTGCCCGTCCGTAACGGTGCTGCTGCAGCTGCT
This sequence comes from Rana kukunoris, assembly GCA_029574335.1. Classification (NCBI taxonomy): domain Eukaryota; kingdom Metazoa; phylum Chordata; class Amphibia; order Anura; family Ranidae; genus Rana; species Rana kukunoris. The sequence continues at coordinate 178,979,227 of CM056050.1, read as the reverse complement.
CTCCAGCTGACCTGTGCATGTCTGTTGCCGGGTTGCACCTGATTTATGGGGAATAACTTTACTCCGGAAGTACAACTTACGCGCATCTCGCGTAGCATGCGTCGGATGCACGCACGTTCGTAAATCGCCGTATTTCCCTCATTTGCATGTTTGAATGGCTAATCAATGGAAGCAGCACCATGCGTCCAGCCCATATGTGCGCCTACCCTACGCCGGCGTGTGCAAGCTACGTCGGTGGGGTGTAGCCTGTTTTTAGGCGCATGTTGGTTCGTGGGTCTGCCGCACACATACCCCGGCACACATTTGCACTTACAGTAAGTCGGCATAACGTGTCATACGTCAACGTAAGTGCTTTGTGAATCGGGGCCTTTAACTTTTGGAGATATGTAAAAAGCTGGATAACGCTGAGCTTCCGTTATACAGAACAATGTATGAAGCCAGAGGGTCCCCGAATAAATTTAGGAAGGTGTGGTTCTGCTGGATCAATTCTATTGGAAATGCTAGTGGTTGAATCTGAGGTTTAGGTGAATAAGGAATAAAGGGATGGAGGGAATATGGAGCTATAGTTAGGCAGCAAGACTAGGGGTCTTACATACTCTAAGGGACCAATGCCTTTTTCTTTGTGTCTGTTTTTTTGTGTGTGTTTTCTGTTAAATAGGTTGTACTATGCTTCTTTGTGTCGTGATGCATCTAAACCTTTTTATTTAATAAAAAATGAGGGAGAAATGTTTAGAAATAATTAGGTGGGAGATAGTTGGTCCACACCTGTCATTTTGGGTCTGGATGCGGTTTATTCAAGTTCTGTATATTGTGCACCCATTTTTTGGATATACTGTTTGTGGCAGACCCAACCAGGACAGAGGCTTTTGGAGGGGAGAATTTTTCTCTGGTGGCGGACAGGTCATACCATCCCAGAAGGAACTGCAGTGACACTGGTCCCCTGTGCTGTATCTGCATCTCTTGCAATCTCCTTCTGAATTCCTCTTCCATGGCCGCTGGCATCTGTACCTCTCCTCTTCCGCTAACCAGACCTCAGATCGCGGTGGTGGTTTGTATTTCCCAGACTGCAGAAAGCATTCCACCACTTGCCACCAAATGTGACGGAACGGCTTTAGCACCCGCTTGGGTGCTTCATTCCACCAAACAGTGCCTCCTGCCCTCCAAACCATTCCGAGCAGACTGAGAGCTATCACTATCCCTTTTTACCCCAAGCATCCTACACAGACAAGATGTTGGGATGGAACCAAAGGAATGAAGTTTATTAAAACTCATACTTTATTCCCTACAGGAGGACATCTTGAGGATATTAGCATGACAATGCAAACCTATATGTAGTGTGTGTCAGTGTAGTGTTAGTGCAGACTTACTTGTGTTGTGATCTCTCCTCAGCGGTGGTTGAAAAAACCGCCAAGGGAGAGATCACATCGCTTCCTCCTTCCTGTGTTTACACAGGAGGAGGAAGTGACAGGCCGGGGGGGTGCGTGCATTGGCTGAGAGCGATCCGGAGGGGGCGGACAAAAACGAATAGCCGCCCCCTCATCCCAGATCACTCGTACACCCGTGCGGACCGCCACATGTACCGGGGGGGTCCCGATCGGACCCCCGACCCACCTCAAGGCACCAACGTATATATACATTGATGTGCCTGTCGGTGCCATTGTGCCGACATAAATGTACATGCGGCGGTCCCTAAGTGGTTAAGATGGGATACCCTTTGCCAGTATGGACTTATGACTGGACAATCCCATCATACATGGGCATGAGTAGCTGGGTGTCCAAATTCTCTCCAACATAGGGATGAATAGGTAGGAAATTGTGTTTCTCATATTTACTCCTAGAAGCAGGAATCTGCTCATATTAAAGCGGAGCCCCAGCCGCGATTTTTTTTTTTTAAAGTCAGCAGCTACTAACAGTGTAGCTGCTGACTTTAAATAAGGACACTTACCTGTCCTAGGCGCCCGCCCTGACGGCCCCCCCCCCGATGCTGGTCCCACGATCGCTCCGGGTCCCGCGCCGCCATTCACACTATGGGAAACAGGCAGTGAAGCCGTACGGCTTCACTGCCCATTTCCTACTGCGCCTGCGTGAGTCTCACGCTGGCTTGTGAATGGGCGCGCTGCTCTCTGAGAACACACACAGTTCCCAGAAAGCAGCGCGCCCCATTCACAAGGAGAAGGACAAGAAGAAAAGGCACTGCGGAGTGGAAGAGGCAGATTACGGACTTCCGCATAGCAACAGGTATTTCGGGTGAGTATTTTTTTTTTCAGGTTTTTTTTATTTATTTTTTTTAAACGACATGGGAAAATGTTGTTTTCCTGGGTGGAGCTCCGCTTTAATACTACAGGCAGGGTATAATGTTGCAAGTACTTTCACGTGGTGTACTGTCTGTGTCCTCTGCAGTGTGCACCTAAAGCTATGTGGTGTGTGTACTGTCCGTGTCCTCTGCACATTGTGCACCTAACGTAAAGCTGGTGTTTCCCATATTTATTCCTAGAGGCAGGAATCTGCTCATATTACATGCCGAAAACTTGGTAGAGTGGATGACCAAGCCGTCCTCATCCTCCTCATCCTCTCTCACCCAGGCTCAGGGTACTTTGTCTGGCAAAGCAGCTGCCAAGATGGCCTCTTCCCTCTGCTCAATGGCATCAGTCACTCCTTCCCTAGCCCCACAATGTCCTCCTGAGGAGTCCCCCGAACTGTTTGACCACAGTGTTGGGTACATGCTGCAGGAGGATGCGCAGCGTTTTGAAGGCTCGGATGATGGTACACAGCTAGAGGAAGGCAGTAACGTGAGCCCAGAGAGAGGGGGTGCCCAAGAATGACAACAATCTGACAGTCATGTTCCCCCAGCTGCAGCATACTGCCAGGATTTCTACAGTGATGAGGAGGGAGGGGATGATGAGGTCACTGACTCTACGTGGGTGACTGATAGGAGAGAGAAGGAGGAGGCACATCTCAGATGAGGCAGGATGCCCTCCAGGGGCCAGCTTAAGGGCAGCACATTGACTGCATCACAACACAGAGCTACGCATATGCAGGATGCTGCTGTCTCTCAGCGTTATTCCAATAGTTCTTTGGTGTGGGCCTTTTTTGAGACGAGTGCATCTGATCACAGCACTGCTATTTGCAACATATGTCTCTCGCATGGCCAAAACATTGCTTGGGCACTGCTTGGGCACCGCATGCGTGACCAGACATATGTCCACCTGCCATGCAGTTCGTTGCCAAGTGTACCTCAAAGACCCACACCAAAGAACAAAGCTCATCAGCTGGGATATCCAACCCCACTATACCCTCAGTCCTCTCTGAAGCCTGCACTGATAGGACTGAAGGTGTAGAATTAGGTGTGTCACAACTAGACATGTGCACAGAAAAAAAATCGTTTTTTTTTTGTTCCGTTTCGTATGGTCCCGTCTGTTCGTTTCCGTTCGTTTTTCGTAAGACGCCCGTTTTCCTGTTCGTTCCCGTTCATTTGTCATACGACGTGATTTTTTCGTATTCCGATCGTTTCGTATTTCCGTTACCGTTTTATTTTCATACATGCGGGATGATTCGTTATTCTGTTTAATTCATGTTTGTTTCTTGTTAGACAATAATTATCGTGAATTTTCGTCAATTTGCATTCTGTGTATCTTGAATGCTTTTCTTTTGTTAGTGTCAGTTGTATGTTCATTGTTCAATGACATCTATAACAAAAGAATTTCATTATGTATATTGAATGAATTCCTTTTTCTGTTTTCTGTGTATTCAAAATACTGAAGGCAAATTTTTTGTTATAGGTGTCATATCAACATACAAAAATAACAAAAGAAACAGGTTCAAATGCAAATCTTTTGTTTATGTTTTTTTTTTAATGGCCAGAGAGTTAGGCTGGCCATACATGATACAATTTTCTGTGCAATTTTCTTTAGATTTACCTTCAACTATGTAGTGGAAGGGCCTTCCTGATTGCATACAATTGAAAGTGTTGTTTAGTTTGACCTCATATATGGTTTTTGGTAAATCTAAAAGAAAATTGTACAAGAAAATTGAATATGTATGGCCAGCCTCAGTGACTGAAAGCAGCTTCTCTTTTGTGCAGAATAGTGAGTACACTTGTACAGTAAAGCCTAATAAAATTTTCTGTGGATTTTCATCTGAAGGGAGATCAGTTGGCCAGACTTTTGAACCCAAAAATGGTTTTCTGATGCAGTTTAAAAACGAACAAATTTTCTGAGAACGATCGGAATACTATTGTTAAGCCCCATACACTTGGTCAGACTATTTTAACAACAAACATAAAAACACTTTCAATTGTATGCAATCAGGCAGGCCCTTGCACTACATAGTTGAAGGTAAATCTAAAGAAAATTGCACAGAAAATTGTATCATGTATGGCCAGCCTAACTCTCTGGCCATTAAAAAAACCATAAACAAAAGATTTGCATTTGAACCTGTTTCTTTTGTTGTTTTCGTATGTTGATATGACACCTATAACAAAAAATTTGCCTTCAGTATTTTGAATACACAGAAAATAGAAAAAGGAATTGATTCAATATACATAATGAAATTCTTTTGTTATAGATGTCATTGAACAATGAACATACAACTGAAAACGAACACAAAACGGATTCAAACAAAATACACAATGCAAACCTCTTGATACAGATTTCATTTTCGTTATTTTGCCATTTTCGTTTTGTCCTTTTTTCCCGTCAGATCGTTCGTTCGTATTTGCGGTCGTTCGTTATGCGGCTCATCCGTTATCCCGTCGTTTTCGTATTTTGGTGCTTTACCATTTTCGTATGTACACATTATCCCGCGGGTACGAAAATGAACATTTTCGTACGAAAATAACATTCGTACGAACGGTAATGCACATATCTAGTCACAACCAAGTACTTGCGGGCAATCTACTATCGGTACACCGATAACAGATTGTACCAGGCAAATTTCCCTGCCCCAGCTGCTGCAGTGCCAAAATAAGTTCTTTCCCAGCCATCCACATGCCCAGCGGTTGAATACTAGCTTAACTAAATTGCCTTTTCAGTTGGTAGATTCTGCCCCCTTTCGTGAGTTTGTGAAATGTGCAGTACCTCAGTCGCAAGTTCCCAAACGCCACTTTTTCTCACGGAAGGCGATTCCGACTCTCTACCGGCATGTGGAAGGCAATGTGCATGCCTCGCTGGACAGGTCAGTCAGTGGTAAGGTGCATATTACCGCTGACTCATGGTCCAGCAGGCATGGACAGGGACGTTACCTATCTTTCATGGCACATTGGGTGCCTCTTCTGGCAGCTGGGAAGGACGCAGGACAAGGTACAGCAGTGTTGGAGGTTGTTCTGCCACCATGCCTCCAAAATACTAATACTGGTTGTGACACACCTCTCTCCTCCACCCCTCCTCTTCTTCTTCCTCTGGGGCCTCTTCCTGTGCTGATGTGTCCGTGGAATCAGCGGTGCTCCGTAGGCGTTCAAGGGGCTACGCAGGTACGTAGGCAAAGAGATGCCATGCAGTGCTTAAGCTGGTGTGCTTGGGAGACAGGAGCCACACTGGGCCAAAGGTTCTGTCAGCTCTGCTGGGGCAGGCTCAGGGGTGGTTAATGCCACACCAGCTTAAGCCAGGAATGGTGGTTTGCGACAATGGCACCAACCTTTTCTCCGCCCTGCAACAGAGACAACTGACCCATGTGCCCTGTTTTGCTCATGTCTTTAATTTGGTGGTGCAGCGGTTCCTGGGCAGGTACCCGGGCTTACAGGATGTCCTGAAGCAGGCCAGGAAAGTCTGTGTGCATTTCTGACGGTCATATAATGCCAGTGCTCGTCTGGCAGACCTCCAAAAGAAATACAACCTGCCCAAGAACCGCCTAATCTGTGACATGCCCACCAAGTGGAACTCTACTTTGGCCATGCTGCAGTGGCTGCAAATGGAGCAGAGGGCCATTAACCAGTTAAGGACCGCCTACTGTACATTTACGTCAGCAGAATGACACGGCTGGGCACATCAACGTATATATACGTTGGTTCTAGTACCCAGCCGTGGGTCCCGGTCTGAAGCTCCGGGACCGCGGGACTCGCGGACCCGATCGCCGCTGGAGTGCGGCGATTGGTCCCCGGAGCTGAAGAACGGGGAAAGCCGTGTGTAAACATGGCTTCCCCGTGCTTCACTGTGGCCGCAGCATCGATCACGTCATCCCTGTTATAGGAAGACGTGATTGATGACGTCACACCTACAGCCACACCCCTCTACAGTTGTAAACACATGCAGGGAACACACAAATCCTACAGCGCCCCCTTGTGGTTAACTCCCAAACTGCAACTGTCATTTTCACAGTCAGGCTGTGTACACACGACCGAGGTTCTCGCTGGAAACCAGCGAGAACCTCGCTGGAAGCTGCATTCCAGCGAGGACCTCGGCCGTGTGTACACTTTCGGCGAGCTTCCCGTCGGGAAGCCCGTCGAGCAGAAATAGAGAGCACGCTCTCTATTTGCTCGACGGCCCGCCTGGAAGAATGGCTGGTTGCCATTCCCGACAGGCGGGTCGCCGATTTCGACGGCCGGCAGGGAACCTCGACGGGCGGAACGATGTGTTCTGCCCGTCGAGGTTCTCTGCCGTGTGTACACGGCCTGAACAATGCAATTTAAATGCATTTTTTGCTGTGAAAATGACAATTGTCCCAAAAATGTGTCAAAATTGTCCGAAGTGTCCGCCATAATGTCGCAGTCACGAAAAAAATCGCTGATCGCCGCTATTAGTAATAATAAAAAAAAAAAATGCAATAAAACTATCCCTTATTTTGTAAACGCTATAAATTTTGCAAAAACCAACCGATAAACGCATTTTGTGATTTTTTTTACCAAAAATAGGTAGAAGAATACGTATCGGCCTAAACTGAGGAAAAAAAAAATATATATATTTTGGGGGGATATTTATTATAGCAAAAAGTAAAAAATATTGTATTTTTTTCAAAATTGTCGCTCTATTTTTGTTTATAGAGCAAAAAATATAAACTGCAGAGGTGATCAAATACCACCAAAAGAAAGCTCTAATTGTGGGGAAAAAAGGACGCCAATTTTGTTTGGGAGCCACGTCGCACTAAGCGCACTTGTCAGTTAAAACGACGCAGTGCCGAATCACAAAACGGGGCAAGGTCCTTTAGCAGCATTTTGGTCCGGATCTTAAGTGGTTAATGAGTATCTGTGCCAATATGGCAGCAGGACAGGGTCAGGGGAGCTTTTTTTTCCCCAAGCCAGTGGGCCATGATGAGGGATGCATTCACTGTCCTGTCACCATTTGAGGAGGCCACGAGGATAGTGAGCAGTGACAGTGCATGCATCAGTGACACTGTCCCTGTTATTCACCTGTTGGAGCACATGCTGCATGGAATAATGGACAGGGCCCTTGAGGCAGAACAGAGGGAGGAAGAGGAGGACTTTCTCACCTCTCAAGGCCCCCTTTATCCAGACAGTAAAAATACAAAAGGGGGCAGCCCTGGGACTTTGAATGAGGTGAGAGAGGTTTAGCCAATGTTCACAACCAACAATGAGACAAAATCTATTTATTATTTTCAAAGTGTTATGTAACAAAGTGGTAACAACAATGATTGTGAGTTACCCGGCATCATAGCCAATGTACACAGCACAAATAAAAGTAAATATATAAAGATTTATTACAATTGTTATACATCAATGAGCAACAGTAAAACTTGAAAGTTGCAGGGCCAGTGGATGCACATATACAATAAACAAATAACATGTGCATACATATAAATAGAAGTATGTAGACACAATACAGACATCAATAATATCCAGCATGTACAGGCATAAAACAAGCATCGTTAAAGGGGAGGTTCCCCTAAAAATAAACTTTTAACATTGCCTGTGTCTTCTTAATAATAATTAGAATCGGCTGGTACTTTTTTTTTTAAACCCCCGTACATACCATTTTCGGCATGTACTCTCACCGCCGCTTCCGGGTCTGGCGGCCGGGGATGGGAGGGCCTGCTTCATTGACAGGCATCTGGCAGCCGGGGACAGGCATCCGATCGACGCATACAGCGCGTCACGGGATGCCGAAAGAAGCCGAACGTTGGTGCGCATGCGCCGTATAGAGCCGCACCAACGTTCGGCTTCTTTCGGCATCTCGTGACGCGCTGTATGCGTCGATCGGATGCCTGTCCCCGGCTGCCAGACCCGGAAGCGGCGGTGAGAGTACATGCCGAAAATGGTATGTACGGGGGTTTAAAAAAAAAAGTACCAGCCGATTCTAATTATTATTAAGAAGACACAGGCAATGTTAAAAGTTTATTTTTAGGGGAACCTCCCCTTTAAGGCCCTTTATCCAGAAAGTGTTCCTGCTTGCCCGCCTATCACACAGGAAGAGGAGGATAAGGAGGAGGAGGATTGTGTCAGCATGGAGGTGGAGCCTAGCACTCAGCATCAGCAGAAATCTTCAAGGGATCAATCCCAAGAAACCCAAGGACTTGTACGTGGCTGGGACGAGGTGGCTGCGGATCATGTCATCCTCAGTGACCCAGAGGACTCTACTGGCTGGCAACCCTCCTTGATCCACGTTACAAGAGTAAGGTTGCGGACCTTATCTTGCTGGCACAGAGGGAGCAGAAGATGAAACATCTCCGGGAGGCCTTGCAGAAAGGTTTGTGAAACATGTTCCTAGAGACTGGGAGGTTACAAAATCCTGGTCCTGGACAAAGTGTTGATGAGGCTTTGGTCAGTCACAGTAGGAGTGGTGGAGAAGGTGGCCGTCTGACTGATGCGTTTAGACAATTTTTTAGTCCACAGCCCCAAGGTATGACCTGTTCCAGCAACCATCGCCAGCATCTGTTTTACATGGTGCGGGAATACCTATGGGCAAGATTAGACTTTACAAACGAAAATCCTTTGGCTTACTGGGTCTTGAGGATGGATCACTGGCCAGAGCTTGCACAGTACGCAATTGAGCTACTGGCTTGTCCTGCATTCAGCGTTCTTTCAGAACGCACATTCAGTGCTGCTGGAGGCTTTGTAACAGATCACAGGGTGCACCTCTCCACCGACTCGGTCGATCGACTGACCTTCAAAAAAATGAATCAGGCTTGGATCACCACCAGCTACCAAGCACCTGATGCTGATGTAACTGAATTTTTTTTTTTTAAATGTCAGATCCCTTCAAGACTGCCTATGCTGATGTTGAGTGACTATCCTGTTATGCTGAGTGACTATCCTTTTCCTCCTCAATGATCCTGCTGATAGTTTGTAAGAACATTGTTGGTTCTGAGCACCGCCACCAGTGGCTAAGGTCCATTTTTTCTGCCCCTGTTTAACCACTTCCATACTGGGCACTTAAACATCCTCCTGACCAGGCCAATTTTAAGCTTTCAGCACTCTCACACTTTGAATGACAATTACTCAGTCATGCAACACTGTACCCAAATGATTAGTTTGTTCATTTTTTTCCCCACAAATAGAGCTTTCTTTTGGTGGTATTTCATCACCTCTGCGTTTTTTTTTTTTTGCGCTATTAATGAAAAACATTTGGGGGAGGGGGCGTGGCTACCGCGCAGCTGAATGGACGCTTAGCTCAGGAGCTCCGCTTCAGCGTCAGGGAATCCAACAATCCGAGGCATCGTGGGGTGTACTGAAACGCCCGAAAGAGCACCCGCTGACCCGCTCGTCCCTCGAGGATGACTAAGAAGCGCAAAAACGCCGCTCAGCCAGCGAAGCTGGAGGATTTCTTCTCCCCCAGGACTGGCAGCGTGTCCCAAGATGGCGCCGGCCGCGCCTCTCCGGCCTCTGCCGGCGGATCATCCATCTCCACACCAAGCCCGGGATCGAAAGAGGGGACCCAGCGCCGCTCCCCAGGGGCTTCCACCCCCCTCTCCTGCAGCCCAGTGAAGTCCAAGCCACGGCTGTCGGCCGCAACATGCGACTCACAGGTCAGTGTCTTGCAGGGTTCTATGGAGGACACTCGTGAACTCTCAGCCCCCATTAACACCTTCCCTACCTCCAATATGCCTGTGTCAGACACCACATTGAGAGATATGCTGATCTCCCTGCGCACATCTCTCCATGCAGACATGATGGAATGTATGAGAGGCTTCAAGACAGAAATAGGGGAGCTGGGTTGCAGGGTTGACCACGTGGAGCAGAAAATGGGGGAATATGCTTCCTCATACAACTCCCTAGTGGACTCTCACAATGACCAAGGGGATGAAGTTGCCTGGCTTAGGGCAAAGGTCGCAGACCTCGAGGACAGGTCTCGCAGGAACAATGTCAAATTGAGGGGTGTACCTGAGACTGTCATGCCTGCCCAACTCCAACAGTATGCCCGTGAGCTTATGGGGTCATTCCTGCCCTCCGTCCCTGACTCAGAACTGGTAGTAGACCGGATTCACCGCTTGCCTAAACCCGCACACCTTCCTGACAATATACCCAGGGATGTACTGATGCGGGTGCATTTCTATCATGTCAAGGATCAATTTATGTTGGCCTTCCGCAAGACCCCCCAGTCGTCTGCCCGCTACGCTAACCTACAGGTGTTTGCGGACCTCTCCCAGCACACTATGCAGAGACGCAGATCTCTTCAACCTGTCACAAAAGCACTCCGCAATCATAGTATTATATACAAGTGGGGCCAACCGGCCAAACTTATCGTAACCAAAGACGGCGCCTCCAACTTTGTCATGTCCCTGGAAGAGGGACTCGCCCTCCTCCGCAAATGGGACATACTGCCTGAGCATCCTCCTGGGGACACGGTGCCCGCATCTGTACCCAAGGCTCAAGCCCACGACGAATGGTCACTGGTGACACGTAAACGTACTAATAAGAAGAAAACATAAAGCCCCTCTGCCTCGGAGATCCTGTTTGTTATTGTTCTTCATGTTAATCCCTGACTCTGTTGAAGTTCTGTTTCTCCACGAACTCCCCCTCCCTGCAATATGTGCAGCTACTCTGCATCCAGATCCCGGCTGGGATCCTCCTTTTTACTTGTGCTACCTTTTGTTTTTGTTATGACCCTTTTGCTCTTACTTTTCACACTTCCTTCATCTTTTTCCCCTTCCCCTGAGATGGACGCCGGACTCTTTTCAGTGAAGACATCCTGCTCCCCGTATGCTCCCACCGCCTGGAATCGGCTGATCTGGAAATCCGAATACATCACCGCAAGGTACTATTATCATTCTTTTCATATGCACACTCATGGCCCTGTCAGTTACCTCCTTTAATGTCCGGGGTCTGAACCACCCAGTCAAGAGAGCTTCTGTCTGGAGGGAGGCTTTGAAATTGCGCTCAGATGTCCTGTGTCTTCAGGAAACCCACCTGAAAGCCTCCGATGCACCTCCCTTCCACCACGTTAAGTTCCCCCATGTCTTTCTGGCATCCGCCCCAAACAAACGGAAGAGTGTTGCCATTGCAATCAGAGATTCAGTGAACTTCTCTCTACAAGATTCTTTGACTGACCCTGATGGTAGGTTCCTAGTTCTGGTTGGGACCTTCAACAACAAGCTGTACACCCTGGTTAATCTGTACGCACCCAACACCCACCAACTCCGTTTTCTGAGGAAACTTTTCTGTAAAATCAATGACATAAGAAAAGGAGCTTTGATTGTGTGCGGAGACTTCAACCTGACGGTTGACTTTACATTGGACTCTACCTCCCACTCAAAACGCCACCAACATGCGCTAGGCGCATTGATACATGCTGAGGGCCTGTTTGATGTCTGGAGATGTCAACATGCGAGCGAAAGAGATTACTCCTTTCATTCCTCCAGACATAACTCTTATTCACGTATTGACTTGATTTTAGTAGACAAATTTTCACTTCAGAAGGTGTCCTCGTCCGCCATCCACGACATCACGTGGTCAGACCACGCCCCAGTGTCGGTGGTGGTGGGCGAGGGGGCCCCAGTAACCTCGCCCTTCATTTGGAGGGCGGATTCATATTTACTCCAGCAACCTACTCACATTACCTATTTGTCCTCTCATTTACGAGAATTCTTCACTGTTAATGATGGTTCTGTTACTAACCCATTTTCTGTCTGGTGTGCCCATAAGGCCTACATTAGGGGTATTCTGATGCAACTCAGCGCACGGGTCAGGAGGCAGAGAGCACAAAAACTAGACTCCATACTCGCTGAGATCGCTTCCTTAGAGTCGCAGAACAAGCAGACTCCTGATGTCTCAGCGACTACTAAGCTATACAGTGCGCGTGCGGATCTCAGGAGACTGCTACTCGAACGGTATGAGAAACATGTCCAATCTCTGAAATTGTCCCATTATGCGTCTGGTAACCGGGCAGGCAAATTTCTGGCTCAGAGGCTGAAAAGTCGAAAGGTGAAAACCACTATCCCTTTCCTTATCAAGCAATCTGACGGCAGCAAAATCTACAACCCTCAAGACATCGCAAACTCGTTCGCGGACTTTTACTCCTCCCTCTACAACCTCCGAGAGGACCCCTCTACACCTCAACCGGTAGAAGGGGCAATTCGCTCCTTTCTAGCTGATTTAGCACTGCCTACCTTGTCGCACACCCAACTTGACTCCCTTAATGCGTCGATATCGGAACTTGAAATCAAGCGGGTTATCAAGTCCCTCCCCCTGGGAAAGTCCCCAGGCCCGGACGGGCTCCCTAATTGTTACTATAAGGCCTTTGATTCCATCCTAGCCCCAGAGCTGAACAAAGTGTTTTCTGAAGCAATGCTCTCTGCCTCCTTCCCAAGCGAAATGCTTAATGCTTTCATTGTAACCATCCCAAAGCCGGGGAAAGCACCCACCGCACCTGCTAATTTTCGACCCATCTCCTTGCTCAACACAGACGTGAAACTGTATGCCAAGATTTTAGCGTCCAGACTGCTCCCACTCCTACCCTCTCTGATTAATCCGGATCAAACGGGGTTCACCTCAGGTAGACAGTCCTCAGATGCGACCAGATGGGTAATAGACTTGGTCCATCATGCCGGGGCCTCTCGGACGCCTTCTCTGCTCCTTTCTCTGGATGCGGAGAAGGCGTTCGATAGGATACACTGGGGATATATGACCCAGGTATTGGAGAAATTTGGGTTCTCTGGCCCCATCCTGTCGGCAATCCTTACACTATATTCCTCCCCTTGTGCACAGGTCTATACCTCAGGTATGCTCTCCTCTGCTTTTGCCATAACTAATGGTACCAGGCAAGGGTGTCCCCTATCCCCCTCCATATTCAACCTACTCGTAGAACCCCTCGCGGAAAAAATTAGGGCACATGCAGGTATCCCGGGTTTCTTGGTGGCGGGACGGACGCATAATATAAGCTTATTTGCAGACGACATTATCCTTTTCTTAACCTCACCGTCCTATTCCCTACCACACGCACACGACGTCCTCGCAGAATTTAGTCGCATATCCTACTATAAGGTCAATTACACCAAGTCCTTCATTCTAGACCTCAATCTGTCCCCCTCCCTTCAATCCCGCTTGCAAACTTCCTTCCCACACTCCTGGGCTACATCCAATATACAATACCTGGGGATACAAATCACAACTGACCCTACGAAATTGGCCGATGCTAACTATATTCCTTTGATAGACAAAATTGCTAAGGAGGCCACTCGCCTAGCCAAGGTCGAACTGACGTGGTCGGGACGCTTGGCCTCCTTCAAAATGTTGCTCCTCCCCCAAATCTTGTATATTTTCCGCACACTACCCATCCCTCTGAAGCCCAATCACCTTAGGTCCCTAAACGGTATCCTTAATCGCTACATATGGGGCACCAAGCGGCCGAGATGCGCAAGGTCCCTGTTGATCACGCACAGATCGATAGGGGGCATGGGCATGATCGACATCAAAGATTACCACCGAGCGGCTATACTTACCCAGATTAGACGTTGGATTTCCCCAACCCCTGACATTCTCTGGTGTGATATAGAAAAGGCCCTTAGCCCGACCAAAGACCTCTACAGTGCTTTGATACTCGACTCTTGGAGACCTCTCCCGTTGCGCCATCTACCACCGACTATTCAGGCTACCATACTAGCCTGGAGGGATCTATGTGCCTTGGCGTACACGTCCTCCAGTACTATTTCTGTACCAATTCCGATTGAAACCTTGTCGGCAGCAGTGCCACACGCCTCCTTCTCCAGCTGGGCCGCCAAGGGCCTTACCAGGGTTGAAGACCTATATTGCCGAAACATCCTAAAGCCGTTTGTCGAGCTGACCGCGGACTTTGGTTTGACACAGTTGGACAGTTTCAGGCACTCGCAAGCGTCCCATTTCCTCAAATCACTACACTCTCGAAATGTACTGATCCACAGCGCCGTATGGCAGTTTTACACTAGTTCGACCCTCCCCCCAAAAGGTATCTCCCTTTTTTATAACCTATTCCAAGATAAGCTCCTCTTTAAAAAGTCCCCCCCGTTTTGTAAATGGGAAACCGATTTGGGCAAAACATTCTCTCCAAACCAATGGAAGTATTAATTTAAACTCATATACAAAGCCTCCAGATGTATTAACCATTGGGAGCTGTCCCAAAAGATAGCTCTGCGGTGGTACCTAACACCATATCGTTTAGCCCAATTTTACTCTTCGACCTCCCCATTGTGCTGGAGGAATTGTGGAGAGGTTGGCAATATTTTTCATGTTTTTTGGCTCTGTAGGAACCTCACGAGTTACTGGAGGGGGGTCTTTAGATGCATCTCACGCATAACAGGTATACTCACACCCCCCTGCCCGGAACTGGCAGTACTGAACTTGGGAATCGAAGGATTCCCCACAGATTTTCGAGTTGTAGTCACTCACATCCTGCTGGCGGCCAGATTGTTGCTGACTAGAAATTGGAAATCACACAATGTACCAAACGTATCTGAGGTCCTGGAAGTTACCAGGAACAACTATGTCTTTGAGTCCCTGCTGGCGAGCAGAGAGGGTAGGAGAAGTGAGCCAGGAAAGTACAAATGCCCTCAGATGGCACTGATGAAGCGGCACAGATGGCACTGAGGTGGCACAGGTGGCACTGAGATGGGTACTGATGTGCTCCGATGAGGTCTGTGTACTGGTGGACACAGGTGGGCACTAATGAGGTGGCACAGATGGCACTAATGAGGTGGCACAGATGGCACTGAGATGGGTACTGATGAGATGGGTACTAATGTGCACTGATTGACTGCGGCACAGGTGGGCACTGATGAGGTGGGCACTGATGAGGTGGCACAGGTGGGCACTGATGAGGTGGCACAGGTGTGCACTGATTGCAGATAGGCACTGGGCACAGGTGGTACTGGTGACACAGGTTGGCACTGATGGGCACGGTGGTACTGGTGGTACTGATGGGCACGGTGGTACTGATGGGCACGGTGGTACTGGTGGACACACGGTGGCACAGATGGGCACGGTGGGCACAGGTGGGCAGAGTGGTACTGGTGGGCACGGTGGTACTGGTGGGTACTGGTGGGCACAGTGGTACTGGTGGGCACATGTGGGCACGGTGGTACTGGTGGACACATAGTGGTACTGGTGGGCACACGGTGGTACTGGTGGGTACTGGTGGGCACAGTGGTACTGGTGGGCACAGTGGTACTGGTGGGCATTGGTGGTACTGGGGGGCACAGGTGGTCCTGGGGGGCACTGTGGTACTGGGGGGCACAGATGGTCCTGTGGGCACTGTGGGCACAGATGGTACTGGGGGGCACTGTGGTACTGGGGGGCACAGACGGTACTGGGGGCACTGATTGTTCACTTTTTTTTCCCCCCAAAGCGCTGTGGCTCTGTTTGCAGCGCGTGTGAGGAGGGAGAGTCGGCAATGAGAGATGATCTCATATGTTTACATATGAGATCACCTCTCATTGGCCGCACAGATTGCGCTGTAAATAGCCGCTGTGATTGGCTATTTAACGCAATCTGTGTTTGGCTGTGTCTGAGGGACACGGCCAGCACAGAAGTTCCCCGCTGCGTGCTCGGGAGCGTGCGCGGGGAACGCCAAAAGGGGCGGCTGTAAAAACACGGCCAGTCAGGGATTCAGGGCTGCGCTGCGGCCGTACAAAGTCGTACGGCCGTCAGCAAGTGGTTAAAAGGGCATGTAATTACAATTTTTGATGTAATACTTTCTAGCGGGCTCATTCCTGCGCTCCAGCTAGAGTACTGGACATATTACAAGTGGTTTATTTTTCCTGACTAGGTCAATAGGACAATGACCCTTCAATGCTTAGCTCAGGCTATTGAATTGCTAAGTGGAGCCGGCTTGTGAAATACCTTTTCATTGGGTTCTGCAGGTGAATATCTGTTGTCAGAGACGGGACATCTCTAAGAGATAATTACCTCAACTAAATGTCTTTTAGAATGTAATTGAAGTTCATTATATGTGTGTTGTAGTTAGCAGTCTCCTGTCAGGTGTATTGAATTACCATGTCAATTATGTTCAAGGGAACTTGACAAGCAATGCGGGGCCAGGCTGTCTAGATAACGCACTCTGTTACAATTGGTAATTAACTTCACTGATGTCATTATCTGAAAGTATGTGATTGAAGCCCCATGGTGTGAAGGGGGGTGGAGAGTTCCATTGTTTCTGTAACAGCTTGTAACTAGATATAAACCAGCAGAGTGTACCATTAAAGTATTCCATACTTAACACACATACAAGTCTCGTCTCGTTGTGTGTTTCAAAACAGCTAAAATATCCAGTATGTCGAGACTTTGGGAACCAGTATCTGACGGAAGCATTCGGTCTGAATGCGGGGACCTTCCGTGACAGAGCCTTAGCCATATTCTGCAATTTTCGATTGATGGTTTAAGGATTACACCTGGAATTTGCGGTTCTTACGCAGTACGCCATTCAAAACGCATCTGGTTCCTGTCTTCCAACTCCAGCTGGAGTTCCAGTCGTGTACTACGGCTCTTCCCCGGTTTGCAGTGGTCCCGGTCCCCAAGTACCACAATGTTTGACTACTCTCTGCTGTACAGTATTAGAGTCCAACCCATCTGGTAAGCGTGTTTACATCTACTTTATACCTTGATGTGACTGTGACCTTCATAGATCTCTACAGACAAAATTGAATACCTGTTCCTATTCCACCTATCCGATGGCAGCTCATCTGTCTTCTACATCTAATTGATGTTCATTCAACTTTACATATAGACTTTGGAATGTTTTTTCACTTTTGAGCACTTTTAAGGCTACCCTATTACATTTGTTGGTAGCTTATATATCTGCACTTTATTATGGATGTGGTCACCATACATGGAAGTACACATTATTAGTGCTACATTTTTTGTATATCATTTTGTCGGCTTTGTTTGTTTGTATGTGGCAGCTTGTTCATCCTTTTTTGTATTCGCGCAGTTTTTTTCATATTTTATTACATTAAAGCGGCAAGCAGTTTTAAACTACTTTTTTCTTATAGTAATCTCATTTTGTGCAGGGACAGTTCTAAACACGTGCCACTTTACAGGCATACTATAGACACCCAGCAGGTATGATATTTAAAATAATTTTCCTTTTTTTTTTTCACTTTAAGCATCATTAAAATCACTGCTCCAGAAAAAAACGACCGTTTTTAAAACTTTTTTTATATTAATACATGTTCCCTAGGGAAAGACCCGTGTTCTCAAATAACTTGCATATTAGACTATAAACTGAGCACTTTTAAATTCAAGTGTTCGAGTCCCATAGACTTCAATGGTGTTCTAAATGTTCGCGCAAATGTTCGGTCTGTTCGAAGGTTCTGGTGCGAACTGAACGGGGGGGGGGGTGTTTGGCTCATGCCTACTGCTGGGATCCAGCTTCTTTTAAATTGTGACATAAAAACAGCATGACAGATGTCAACATTCTATACATATTTATATACGCTCACGATTGCTAAAATTACTCTAAAATTCAAGACATAGCTGAGTTTAGTAAGATGTCCGCTGCCACCCTCTTCTGACTGCAGATTTTCTGGCAGCTTAGCAAACCTGGTAGCGGTGGAACACATGCGCAGCTGATAAAACATCATGTCTGTTACCTAATCCGATGGGTCACCGATTCTGACGGAACACTGGCACATCTGTTAGCTTGACTGTCTGTGCAGCTTGGTCCAAACAAACTATTTTAAAGTGACAGAAAGCTGGAAATGGGCTTTTAATGATTTTACTTAGAATTGTTTTATAAATTAATACCAGTAATAATAAATAATTTAAAAACACTGATGTTTCTTCATTGCTGTTTAGCGTCTGTTAAAGAGGTTATCAACCCAACGAAAATCTACTTAATTAAAATAATAATCTGAATATGTTTTACAATAATAATATCTAGGGATTTCTGTTGTCCTTTTAGTGTACTTTAAGTACACTAACAGAGGAAAAAGTAATTATAGTTTCTTATTTTAAGTTATGTACAATCCTCAGCTGCAGTCCAAAATGCAAACTTTTTTTTAATAATGAAACTAATGAAGCATATGTGACTTAGCATTCATTATTGTGTTCTATATGATTTGCTTAATACCATAATGAGTTATAATTACAGCTCATGAATTTCTGTTCACGACATGCATTAATTTAATAAAGGAGTGTGGCAAAGAACTAATTTACTCCATGAACCACAACTTTAATAGGTAATTAAGAATAAAAAAATCACTTGTATACAAGAAGTACAAGTTTACAATTCAGTAGATGAAAGGTAATGTAAATGTGACCAGACAATGGGTGGAAATAAAAACAGACTACCAAGAAAGCAAAAAAGCATAGAAATAAGTATGCAAATTAGAATTCCTCCCTTTAAATAACTGAAGAACATTAGGTATTACAGATTGGTAGGACTCAAGATGGACAATGTACAAGTCTTTGGAAGAAAGCCATTTTGTTTTGTAGGGAGTACCTTAGTGCATAGTGAAACCCTTGATTCAAGCTGGAGAAAAGATCATTTGTTATTCTGAGTGGGGCTTTAGGATTTTAATTTATTTTTTTAATGCAAAGATACAGATGATCCAGATCCAAGTGATCAAGATATACAGAATATACACTATTTTACTATAACATTTCATCCTGATATTACACACAAACCTAATTCAATGTACAACGTATAGCCTTTATTTGGTTTCATTTTACCATTCTACATAGATATGCAATTCAGTTGGTGACTGACTTGTATCCATCCTTACTCCATCCTTACTTTAATTTTTCTGCATCCTAATTGTTTAAGCCATGCCCACAAAATCGTTATTGAATAGGAATGAGCCAAACACCCCCCGGTTCGGTTTGCAGCAAACATGCGAACAGGCAAAAAAATTGTTCAAACACACAAACACCATTAAAGTCTATGGGAAGCGAACATGAAAAATCATAAGTGCTAATTTTAAAGGTTAATATGCAAGTTATTGTCATAAAAACTGTGGGGGCATGTAATAATGCAAAAAAAAAAAAAGTTTTAAAAACGGGTGTTTTTCCTGCAGCAGTGATTTAAAAAATGCTTAAAGTAAAACAATAAAAGGGAAATATTCCTTTAAATTTCGTACCTGGGGGTGTCTATAGTATGTCTGTCTAATTAGCACATGTTCCCCATGTTTATAACAGTCTCTGCACAAAATGACATTTCTAAAGGAAAAAAGGTAATTTAAAACTACTTACGGCTATAATGAATACAGAAAGTCATTGAAAAATAAAAATAAATTCCATTACCAGGCTCCTCAGGTCTGGTATTTATTTATTCATTAACCACTTAAGGACCGGACCAATATGCTGCTAAAAGACCCAAGGTGTTTTTACAATTTGGCACTGTGCTGCTTTAACTGGTAATTGCGCGGTCATGCAATGTTGTACCAAAATGAAATTTGCATAATTTTCTTCCCACAAATAGAGCTTTATTTTGATGGTATTTGATTGCCGCTGTGATTTTTATTTTTTGCGATATAAGCGGAAAAATAAGTAAATTTTGAAAAAAATATCGAATAAACTAAATTTTAGTAAAACATTTAGGCCAAAATGTATTCAGCCACATGTCTTTAGTAAAAAAAAAAAAACGCAATAAGCGTATATTTATTGGTTTTCGCAAAAGTTATAGCATCTATAAACTAGGATACATTTTTTGGAATTTACACAGCTTTTGTTTTATGACTGCCTATCTCATTTCTTGAGGTGCTAAAATGGCAGGGCAGTACAAACCCCCTCCCCCCCCAAATTACCCCATTTTGGAAAGTAGACACCCCAAGGAAACTGCTGAGAGGCATGTTGAGTCCATTGAGTGGGACTTTTTGGGAGCCTAGCCGCGTACGGTGCCCCGAAAACCACTCCTCACTACCTATCACAGTTTCAAAGGCCATAAAATTCCAAATAGCACAAAACCCCCCAAATGACCCCATTTTGGAAAGTAGACACCCCAAGCTATTTGCTGAGAGGCATGTCGAGTCCATGGAATATTTTATATTTTGACACAAGTTGCGGAAATATGACAAACTGATTTTTTTTTGCACAAAGTTGTCACTAAATTATATATTGCTCACACATGCCATGGTTATATGTGGAATTGCACCCCAAAATACATTCTGCTGCTTCTCCTGAGTACGGGGATACCACATGTGTGGTACCTTTTGGGAGTCTAGAAGCATACGGGACCCCAAAATCCAAGCACCGCCTTCAAGAATTCTAAGTGCATACATTTTTGATTTCACTCCTCACAACCTATCACTGCCTATCACAGTTTTGAAGGCCATAAAATGCCAAGATGGCACACAACCCCCCCCCCCCCAAATGACCCTATTTTGGAAAGAAGACACCCCAAGCTATTTGCTGAGAGGCATGTTGTGTCCATGGAATATTCAATTTTTTTGCCCCAAGTCATTGAATAATGACCAAAAAATAAAAAAATACAAAACGTTGTCACTAAATGATATATTTATCACACATGCCATGGGTATATGTGGAATTACACCCCAAAATACATTCTGTTGCTTCTCCTGAGTACGGGGATACCACATGTTTGGGACTTTTTGGGAGCCTAGCCGCGTATGGGGCCCCAAAACCAAGCACTGCCTTCAAGATTTGTGTGAGTGAAATCAAAAATGAGGTGGTGATTGGTTTTTGGGGTCCCATACATGGCTAGGCTCCCAAAAAGTCCCACACATGTGGTATCCCTGTACTCAGGAGAAGCAGCAGAATGTATTTTGGGGTGCAATTCCACATATAACTATGGCATGTGTGAGAAATATATAATTTAGTGACAATGTTTTGTACATTTTTTTTTGTCATTATTCAATCACTTGGGGCAAAAAAAAAAATATTCCATGGACTCAACATGCCTCTCAGCAAATAGCTTGGGGTGTCTACTTTACAAAATTGGGTCATTTGGTAGGGGATGGTAAGGTACAGAACTGCCTGGATACAGGAGTTCTGTGACAATCTCCTTCTGGAATGCAAGGAAGGTTCCAATCTGTCCTGAAGCTTTGTATAAGACAAAAGCATTCAGTAAAGTCAATTGAAATAAATGTAGAGACACTTGTTTGTACCAGCGTCTCGTCTTACGGGCAATATGATACGGCGCCATCAACTGTCATTGAGGTCCACCCCTCCCATATTTTTTTTCACAATCCAAGTTTATTAACATAGAAATGAATTGAAAATTCTCATTACAACGGATAAGTAGGAATAAAACAAGGTATTCGACTTCCGGTTCCGGCGCCGCATGGAGTAGCTGCTCCTCTCCTCAGCTCCCGCAGCCCGACTCCAAAAACTGGCCTGTAAAGCCTGCATACCCACCCAAAACATCCAGCTCTACCAGCGGGCACCACCCCCGGGCAAGGATGGACAAATTCGTAGAGAAAACCGGCACGCGATCGTACGCGGCGGTTACCACGCAGACGGGGCAGCCGCAAATCGAGGCCCCGGCTTCGGCCAACCCCGTTCCATCGGATTGCACGGATTTGTCCGCTGACGCGGCCTCTGCGATGGAGGTAAGCGGAGCTTCGGCACCCCCCTCCTCTCATCAGCCAGCTTAAGCCCCTCCACACTCTGGGGACCCGAACATTGACCTCATTGCCCAGGCCGTGGCGGCTCTTTTATCCCCCATGATCGCCTCCACAGTAGAAAAGGCAATCAGCCAAGGCATGCTCAGGCTTCAGGCCCAACTAGGGGAGCACGCCTCCAGGCTGAATGAGGTTGAGCACCGCATCACCAATATAGAGGAAGAACTGTACCAGGCCCAGTCCACGGAACAGGCCCAGGACAAAACTAACAGATACATCCTTGATAAGCTGGACGACTTGGAGAACAGATCCAGAAGGAGTAACCTGCGTTTTGTGGGCATCCCTGAATTGCTGCAACCCTCGGCACTAACCGTCTTATGCTCAAATCGCATCCCTGCTGCTCTAGGCCTCCCAGCTCCTTGCACGGTTGAATGTGCCCACCGCATGGGTCTTTTTAATGCTGAGCGCAAATCGCCTCGGCCCATTATAGCAAAGTACCTTAATTATTCAGATAAAGCTCTTATCCTGCAAAAATTCCGGCAGTCCGGATCTCTCCAGATTGACGGGATGAAGATTCTGGTCTTTGCGAACTATTCCGTTGAGGTGTCCAAGAAGAGGAAAGCCTTACAGCAAATCTGCTCAGAGCTTCACCGCCTACAAGTCAAATTTACCCTGGCGTTCCCGGCTGTTCTCAGGCTTAAGGCCCCCAACGGTGAACAGCTCTCTTTTCATGACCCATCCGCTGCAGAGGCCTTCCTGCGCTCACAACATGCAGGCACCAACCAATGTTCGTCTCCTGGTGCAGGCCCGGCGAACCGTGCCCTGGATCACAGGAGTCCACGCAAAGACTCTCCAAAAAGGTTCAAAGCGTCTGTCCCGGACCGGCAACCACTCTTGCCTTCCTGAAGCCCTTTCCATAAAGACTCACCTTCGGCTGGCCCACGGCCCCCTTGTTCAATTGAAGTCTTTTCGCCCCAGGACCCTCTCAAAGCCATGATTCTGCGGCCCCCCTCACACCCGCTCGATAGGGCTCCTGGTAGGCCTGAATGCTTTTGCATGTCTACCCTTTTTGGTTTCACTTTTTTTAATGTTATTTGATTGCACTTTGTAATGCCTGATTTTGTATTATGGATGCGACATGTACCTGTTATTTTCTTCCTCTGCCGCCCCTGCCTGGCCTCATTCCTTGCACATGATTCCAGCGGCCTTTTTATTTTATTGTCTTTATCATATTTTTCCTCGTTCTTTTATGCCCGCTACCAACTTCATATTTCTTCACGGGTCAAACGCGGCAAAAAGAGTCATGTGCTGGGAGTTGGCCTACTCAGTGGCTCCATGCGGAAAAAAGAGAAGTTCCTTGAATATTGTTTTTGTTTAGTTTGGTTAAGTTGTCACTCCTCTCTCCTCCTCCCTCCCTCCCCACTCCTTTCTTTGCGTACTACACCCCAGAATACTGTTAATACCCATCCCACCTATGTGATTAACCCTAGCTCCACCACCTTTTCACACATGCAGTCTAACCATCCTCTCCTGCGGTCCACCGTAACTGTTGCTATCTCAAAACACACCTCCCCAGCTATCGCTTCTACATGAAAACAGTCTCCTGGTATGTTAAGGGGCTCCGTTCCCCAAATAAGAGAATGAGAATCCTGCGCCACCTTAAGCGACTTAAAACTGACATTGCCCTCTTACAAGAAACCCACCTCTCCACTCCTGACTTCCACCGCATGCAGAAACTGTGGGTGGGTTCAGTCCTTGGCTCCGACTCATAAATACTCATAAATAAAAATCTCCCCTGTAAGACTGTCTCTACTGAGACAGACTCTGAGGGCCGATTCATCTCGGCCAAACTCCAAATGGCTACCAGGGTTATGATACTTACTAATGTATATGCTCCCAACAATCCCACCAGTCAGTTCTTTGGGGATCTCACGACTTGGATCCTACGCGATCCGACGTCACCTCACTTGATAGGAGGAGACTTTAACACTACCATGCACTTGTCTGATGACAGGTCCTCCCCTAAGCACCCACAACCTCCCTCGTTTGCCACCTCTCAGTCCCCCCTCGCTTCAACGATGGAATCCCTTCACTTCCATGACATTAGGTATTACAGATTGGTAGGACTCAAGATGGACAATGTACAAGTCTTTGGAAGAAAGCCATTTTGTTTTGTAGGGAGTACCTTAGTGCATAGTGAAACCCTTGATTCAAGCTGGAGAAAAGATCATTTGTTATTCTGAGTGGGGCTTTAGGATTTTAATTTATTTTTTTAATGCAAAGATACAGATGATCCAGATCCAAGTGATCAAGATATACAGAATATACACTATTTTACTATAACATTTCATCCTGATATTACACACAAACCTAATTCAATGTACAACATATAGCCTTTATTTGGTTTCATTTTACCATTCTACATAGATATGCAATTCAGTTGGTGACTGACTTGTATCCATCCTTACTCCATCCTTACTTTAATTTTTCTGCATCCTAATTGTTTAAGCCATGCCCACAAAATCGTTATTGAATAGGAATGAGCCAAACACCCCCCGGTTCGGTTTGCAGCAAACATGCGAACAGGCAAAAAAATTGTTCAAACACACAAACACCATTAAAGTCTATGGGAAGCGAACATGAAAAATCATAAGTGCTAATTTTAAAGGTTAATATGCAAGTTATTGTCATAAAAACTGTGGGGGCATGTAATAATGCAAAAAAAAAAAAAGTTTTAAAAACGGGTGTTTTTCCTGGAGCAGTGATTTAAAAAATGCTTAAAGTAAAACAATAAAAGGGAAATATTCCTTTAAATTTCGTACCTGGGGGTGTCTATAGTATGTCTGTCTAATTAGCACATGTTCCCCATGTTTATAACAGTCTCTGCACAAAATGACATTTCTAAAGGAAAAAAGGTAATTTAAAACTAGTTACGGCTATAATGAATACAGATAAAAGTCATTGAAAGTCATTGAAAAATAAAAATAAAATGAGTGAGGGTCCCCACAAATTCCATTACCAGGCTCCTCAGGTCTGGTATTTATTTATTCATTAACCACTTAAGGACCGGACCAATATGCTGCTAAAAGACCCAAGGTGTTTTTACAATTTGGCACTGTGCTGCTTTAACTGGTAATTGCGCGGTCATGCAATGTTGTACCAAAATGAAATTTGCATAATTTTCTTCCCACAAATAGAGCTTTATTTTGATGGTATTTGATTGCCGCTGTGATTTTTATTTTTTGCGATATAAGCGGAAAAATAAGTACATTTTGAAAAAAATATCGAATAAACTAAATTTTAGTAAAACATTTAGGCCAAAATGTATTCAGCCACATGTCTTTAGTAAAAAAAAAAAAAACGCAATAAGCGTATATTTATTGGTTTTCGCAAAAGTTATAGCATCTATAAACTAGGATACATTTTTTGGAATTTACACAGCTTTTGTTTTATGACTGCCTATCTCATTTCTTGAGGTGCTAAAATGGCAGGGCAGTACAAACCCCCCCCCCCCAAATTACCCCATTTTGGAAAGTAGACACCCCAAGGAAACTGCTGAGAGGCATGTTGAGTCCATTGAGTGGGACTTTTTGGGAGCCTAGCCGCGTACGGTGCCCCGAAAACCACTCCTCACTACCTATCACAGTTTCAAAGGCCATAAAATTCCAAATAGCACAAAACCCCCCAAATGACCCCATTTTGGAAAGTAGACACCCCAAGCTATTTGCTGAGAGGCATGTCGAGTCCATGGAATATTTTATATTTTGACACAAGTTGCGGAAATATGACAAACTGATTTTTTTTTGCACAAAGTTGTCACTAAATTATATATTGCTCACACATGCCAT
Organism: Rana kukunoris; assembly: GCA_029574335.1. Lineage (NCBI taxonomy): Eukaryota > Metazoa > Chordata > Amphibia > Anura > Ranidae > Rana > Rana kukunoris. The sequence goes on along the minus strand of CM056050.1, from coordinate 178,953,506 downwards.
GGTTATATGTGGAATTGCACCCCAAAATACATTCTGCTGCTTCTCCTGAGTACGGGGATACCACATGTGTGGTACCTTTTGGGAGTCTAGAAGCGTACGGGACCCCAAAATCCAAGCACCGCCTTCAAGAATTCTAAGTGCATACATTTTTGATTTCACTCCTCACAACCTATCACTGCCTATCACAGTTTTGAAGGCCATAAAATGCCAAGATGGCACACAACCCCCCCCCCAAATGACCCTATTTTGGAAAGAAGACACCCCAAGCTATTTGCTGAGAGGCATGTTGAGTCCATGGAATATTCAATTTTTTTGCCCCAAGTCATTGAATAATGACCAAAAAATAAAAAAATACAAAACGTTGTCACTAAATGATATATTTATCACACATGCCATGGGTATATGTGGAATTACACCCCAAAATACATTCTGCTGCTTCTCCTGAGTACGGGGATACCACATGTTTGGGACTTTTTGGGAGCCTAGCCGCGTATGGGGCCCCAAAACCAAGCACTGCCTTCAAGATTTGTGTGAGTGAAATCAAAAATGAGGTGGTGATTGGTTTTTGGGGTCCCATACGTGGCTAGGCTCCCAAAAAGTCCCACACATGTGGTATCCCTGTACTCAGGAGAAGCAGCAGAATGTATTTTGGGGTGCAATTCCACATATAACTATGGCATGTGTGAGAAATATATAATTTAGTGACAATGTTTTGTACATTTTTTTTTGTCATTATTCAATCACTTGGGGCAAAAAAAAAATATTCCATGGACTCAACATGCCTCTCAGCAAATAGCTTGGGGTGTCTACTTTACAAAATGGGGTCATTTGGGTGGGTCTTGTGCTATTTTGGCATTTTATGGCCTTCGAAACTGTGATAGGTAGTGAGGAGTGAAATCAAAAATTTGCGCCCTTAGAAATGCTGAAGGCGGTGCTTGGTTTTTGGGGCCCCATACGCAGCTAGGCTCCCAAAAAGTCCCACACATGTGGTATCCCCGTACTCAGGAGAAGCAGCAGAATGTATTTTAAGGTGCAACTCCACATATAACCATGGCATGTGTGAGCAATATATCATTTAGTGACAACTTTTTTTTTTCTTCAATCACTTTGGACAAACAAAAAAATTCAATGGACTCAACATGCCTCTCAGCAGTTTCCTTGGGGTGTCTACTTTACAAAATGGGGTCATTTGTTTTTTTTTGTGCTATTTTGGCATTTTATGGCCTTCGAAACTGTGAAAGGTAGTGAGGAGTGAAATCAAAAATGTACACCCTTAGAAAGCCTGAAGGCGGTGATTGGTTTTTGGGGTCCCGTACGTGGCTAGGCTCCCAAAAAGTCTCACACATGTGGTATCCCCGTACTCAGGAGAATCAGCAGAATGTATTTTGGGGTGTAATTCCACATTTGGATTGATCGGTGGGTATGCCCACCATTAGAATACCTCCCTTCATCCACCCACTTCTAATGATGGGCATACATGCACCATTTATTTATTTTTTATTTATTTTTTTGTTTACAAACTTTTATTTTTGGAGGTAAGTGGTGGTACAAATCCAAGAAAATAGGACATATAAATAGAGAAGGTTAAGACATATACAAAGTCAGTCTGTGTACACGGTATAAGACAACTCGTGAAGACCATAGTCCGTTATACAAGTTAGAAGAAAGCTTAGGGCCTGGAGTAACGAAAACACATGCACCATTTATATATGCCGAAGCATGGGGGCATCCTCCCGCAAAAAAGTTATGCCGTGTACACACGGTCAGACTTTTCTATGCCGTGTACACACGGTCGGACTTTTCTATGCCGTGTACACATGGTCAGACTTTTCCACGGGAAAGCCTCCGTAGGAATGTCAACCGTATGTATGCGGCATTAGGAGCAAAATCGCTCCTCCGCCCCTAATGCCCCCATGCTTTAGCATATATGCTCTTTTTTTAACTGTGGTGGTGAAATCACCTCCTACAGTGTTGGAGTCGTGGTTTTATATATCGTGGGAGCAAACGCTGTTGCTGTCACGCTAAATAAATCCACGCTGCAACTGAATGGCATACCTGCTAAGCAAATGATGGTTAACATTAAAACAAAGTAACATTACAGTATAACAGTAAGATCATACCATACCTGCAAAGCAAATACCAAAAAAAAACATAGTAAAAAATAAAAAAAATTTTAACGCAACCTGTGCCTAAAATATATATATGCCGAAGCATGGGGGCATCCTCCCGCAAAAAAAGTTATGCCGCGTTCACACGGTTGGACTTTTCTATGCCACGTACACACGGTCGGACTTTTCTATGCCATGTACACATGGTCAAAATCGCTCCTCCGCCCCTAATGCCCCCATGCTTCGGCATATATGCTCTTTTTTAACTGTGGTGGTGAAATCACCTCCTACAGCACTGGAGTCACGGCTTTATATATCGTGGGAGCAAATGCTGTTGCTGTCAAGATAATTTAAGTACGCGCAACAGCTGAATGGCGTACCTGAAAACAGTAAAGTAAATTACATACCTGAAAAGCAAGCATGACAAAACATAACAACAATAAAACTTTGCAGAATAGAATACAGTAAATAAGAGCAGAACATTAGAGAGAGAACAGAGAGGGAGAGAACAATAAAACGACAACTATTTTTGTTTTTTTTATTTTATATATTTTTTGTGTTTTTTTATTTTTTACTTTTTTTTTAACACTTTTTTTTGTAACTGTAACTGTTCAACTTTTCAGTTCCAGGTTTGGGTCTCTCAAAATGCGAGGGGATCTTGGGAGACCCTGTATAAGTGTGCCTAGCCTGTGAAATGTTTTACCCTACACTAACAATGAACTTGTGTGTGGAAGCGTTCAAAACATTCACCAATACAAAGACCAGGATCAGCAGGACATTGGGGACAAAAATAACGGGTGTCACGCCTAAATCCGCGCTTTCTACAGACACAACATTTTCTTTGGGGGGCTCGTTGGGTAGGGGTACTCTCGAGGGCATACGAAAAATGCCTCTCATGCAGTCGGCTTACTGCATTTGGTAGGGGATGGTAAGGTACAGAACTGCCTGGATACAGGAGTTCTGTGACAATCTCCTTCTGGAATGCAAGGAAGGTTCCAATCTGTCCTGAAGCTTTGTATAAGACAAAAGCATTCAGTAAAGTCAATTGAAATAAATGTAGAGACACTTGTTTGTACCAGCGTCTCGTCTTACGGGCAATATGATACGGCGCCATCAACTGTCATTGAGGTCCACTCCGCCCATATTTTTTTTCACAATCCAAGTTTATTAACATAGAAATTAATTGAAAATTCTCATTACAACGGATAAGTAGGAATAAAACAAGGTATTCGACTTCCGGTTCCGGCGCCGCATGGAGTAGCTGCTCCTCTCCTCAGCTCCCGCAGCCCGACTCCAAAAACTGGCCTGTAAAGCCTGCATACCCACCCAAAACATCCAGCTCTACCAGCGGGCACCACCCCCGGGCAAGGATGGACAAATTCGTAGAGAAAACCGGCACGCGATCGTACGCGGCGGTTACCACGCAGACGGGGCAGCCGCAAATCGAGGCCCCGGCTTCGGCCAACCCCGTTCCATCGGATTGCACGGATTTGTCCGCTGACGCGGCCCCTGCGATGGAGGTAAGCGGAGCTTCGGCACCCCCCTCCTCTCATCAGCCAGCTTAAGCCCCTCCACACTCTGGGGACCCGAACATTGACCTCATTGCCCAGGCCGTGGCGGCTCTTTTATCCCCCATGATCGCCTCCACAGTAGAAAAGGCAATCAGCCAAGGCATGCTCAGGCTTCAGGCCCAACTAGGGGAGCACGCCTCCAGGCTGAATGAGGTTGAGCACCGCATCACCAATATAGAGGAAGAACTGTACCAGGCCCAGTCCACGGAACAGGCCCAGGACAAAACTAACAGATACATCCTTGATAAGCTGGACGACTTGCAGAACAGATCCAGAAGGAGTAACCTGCGTTTTGTGGGCATCCCTGAATTGCTGCAACCCTCGGCACTAACCGTCCTATGCTCAAATCGCATCCCTGCTGCTCTAGGCCTCCCAGCTCCTTGCACGGTTGAATGTGCCCACCGCATGGGTCTTTTTAATGCTGAGCGCAAATCGCCTCGGCCCATTATAGCAAAGTACCTTAATTATTCAGATAAAGCTCTTATCCTGCAAAAATTCCGGCAGTCCGGATCTCTCCAGATTGACGGGATGAAGATTCTGGTCTTTGCGAACTATTCCGTTGAGGTGTCCAAGAAGAGGAAAGCCTTACAGCAAATCTGCTCAGAGCTTCACCGCCTACAAGTCAAATTTACCCTGGCGTTCCCGGCTGTTCTCAGGCTTAAGGCCCCCAACGGTGAACAGCTCTCTTTTCATGACCCATCCGCTGCAGAGGCCTTCCTGCGCTCACAACATGCAGGCACCAACCAATGTTCGTCTCCTGGTGCAGGCCCGGCGAACCGTGCCCTGGATCACAGGAGTCCACGCAAAGACTCTCCAAAAAGGTTCAAAGCCTCTGTCCCGGACCGGCAACCACTCTTGCCTTCCTGAAGCCCTTTCCATAAAGACTCACCTTCGGCTGGCCCACGGCCCCCTTGTTCAATTGAAGTCTTTTCGCCCCAGGACCCTCTCAAAGCCATGATTCTGCGGCCCCCCTCACACCCTCACACCCGCTCGATAGGGCTCCTGGTAGGCCTGAATGCTTTTGCATGCTACCCTTTTTGGTTTCACTTTTAATGTTATTTGATTGCACTTTGTAATGCCTGATTTTGTATTATGGACGCGACATGTACCTGTTATTTTCTTCCTCTGCCGCCCCTGCCTGGCCTCATTCCTTGCACATGATTCCAGCGGCCTTTTTATTTTATTGTCTTTATCATATTTTTCCTCGTTCTTTTATGCCCGCTACCAACTTCATATTTCTTCACGGGTCAAACGCGGCAAAAAGAGTCATGTGCTGGGAGTTGGCCTACTCAGTGGCTCCATGCGGAAAAAAGAGAAGTTCCTTGAATATTGTTTTTGTTTAGTTTGGTTAAGTTGTCACTCCTCTCTCCTCCTCCCTCCCTCCCCACTCCTTTCTTTGCGTACTACACCCCAGAATACTGTTAATACCCATCCCACCTATGTGATTAACCCTAGCTCCACCACCTTTTCACACATGCAGTCTAACCATCCTCTCCTGCGGTCCACCGTAACTGTTGCTATCTCAAAACACACCTCCCCAGCTATCGCTTCTACATGAAAACAGTCTCCTGGTATGTTAAGGGGCTCTGTTCCCCAAATAAGAGAATGAGAATCCTGCGCCACCTTAAGCGACTTAAAACTGACATTGCCCTCTTACAAGAAACCCACCTCTCCACTCCTGACTTCCACCGCATGCAGAAACTGTGGGTGGGTTCAGTCCTTGGCTCCGACTCATAAATACTCATAAATAAAAATCTCCCCTGTAAGACTGTCTCTACTGAGACAGACTCTGAGGGCCGATTCATCTCGGCCAAACTCCAAATGGCTACCAGGGTTATGATACTTACTAATGTATATGCTCCCAACAATCCCACCAGTCAGTTCTTTGGGGATCTCACGACTTGGATCCTACGCGATCCGACGTCACCTCACTTGATAGGAGGAGACTTTAACACTACCATGCACTTGTCTGATGACAGGTCCTCCCCTAAGCACCCACAACCTCCCTCGTCTGCCACCTCTCAGTCCCCCCTCGCTTCAACAATGGAATCCCTTCACTTCCATGACATCTGGCGCCTGCACCACCCAACAGACAGGGAATTTACCTTCTACTCTAACCCCCATAATTTGTTTACAAGACTTGACTATCTTTTCTGCTCTGACGCTTTCCTTCCCTTTATTTCTGATGCTGCCATTCACGACATTCTGATATCTGACCACGCCCCTGTGACTACCACTATCGATGATCCAGACCTACACACGTCTCCCAGAATATGGCGTTTCCCTTCCTACCTCCACAATAACTCGGATTTCCAGCGACATATGGATAAGGCATGGTCTGACTATGCCTCCACAAATTCAGTCCACTCCACTAATTCAAATCTTTTCTGGGAAGCGGGAAAAGCCTTCCTCAGGGGCTGTATAATATCCTACGTGGCCTCCTTCAAGAGAAACACCCTTAGGAACTATAAATTGGCCAGCTCACACCTTCATGCCGCTCAGCAATCCCTTTACACTGATAACTCACCAGCAAACAGGGACACTTGGTTCACGGCCAAGCAGTCTTTTGATACTTGGGCCACGACACTCGAACAGACCAAAAAGGCCCACTTAGATGCTTCTCTACATAAATTTGGCAACAAAGCCGGCAAGCTGCTATCTCGGCTCTGCAGGGGACCCAACCGTCCAACCCACATCACGTCCCTCAGAGATTCCTCAGGATGTGTACATACCACCCAAAAGGGCATTAACGATGCCATGCTACACTTCTACACCTCTCTGTACGCCCCCGACCCCATTAAGGTCCAGACTGCTCATGACTTCCTTCAGAAAACAACTCTCGACCACATATCCACATCTCAACTAGAAGCCCTCAATGCTCCCATTTCCCTTCCCGAGATACACACTGTCATTAAGGATCTTGCCCCTTCCAAGGCTCCTGGCCCAGATGGCTTTACAGGGAAATTTTATAAATCCCTTTGTTCACTGCTGTCCCCCACACTCCACGAAGTATACCAGCACATTTGGGCTGGTGGACCTTACCTGCCCACTGGTAATCAGGCCATAATGAAACTGTTAGAAAAAAAAGGGAAAGACCCTTTAGAACCAGGCTCTTACAGGCCCATTTTGCTTCTAAACATTGACGTCAAGATCCTCTCCAAGATTGTGGCCACCAGATTAGCTTCCATCATTCCCTCTCTGATACATCCTGCCCAATCCGGGTTTGTGAAAGGCCGTACGGCCACCATGAATTTCAGGAAGGTAATGATGGCCCTGGAACATGCCAGATGCAATCCGAAGGGGGATCATGCCATCATCACTTTGGACGCAGAAAAAGCTTTCGACAACGTCAGTTTTGAGTGTCTCTCCATGGTCATGACTAAAATTAGTTTCTCTGGCCCCTTTGCCCATCTTGTAGGGGCCATGTATCATGCCCTGGCTGCAAGATTGGTAGCTGGGGGGCTTCTATCGGAGGAATTCCACCTCCACAAAAGAACGAGGCAGGGCTGCCCCCTTTCCCCTCTCCTCTTTAACATCGCTCTGGAACCGTTATCTAGATACCTCACCCAAATAGTAGTGTTGCTCACGAATATTCGTATTGCGAATATTCGGCTCGAATATGGCATATTCGAGTATTCGCGATATATTCCGAATTTCGCGGTGAATATTCGCTATTTTGAATATTCGTATTTTTTCAAGTTTTTTTTAGAACAGATCACATCCTAGAGATCCCCATCGACGTCTAAAAGCATTGCTGGTATGATTAGAGACCTTGGGCCGAGTAGCTGCAGCGATCATTTTATATTGCCGAAAAATCGCAATGCGATTATTCGGCAATAGCGATATCGCGCGATTATTTTCGAGAAATTCGCAATATTGTTTTTAGCTAAAATAACACATATATTCGATTTCAGAGTGTTACTGTCGAAATTCCGCAATCAATTTCTCATTTGCATTTTTGCGAAATTACGATAAAATATCAAGAATATTCTGAGCCAACCCTTCCGCATTTGCCGAATATTCACAATTATTTTGTATTGTAATATATCACGAATATTCTGAGCCAATCAGAGTGCTCCATTCCGCATTTCTCGAAATTTCGCAATTATTTTGTATTATAAAATATCACGAATATTCTGAGCCAATCAGAGTGCTCCATTCCGCATTTCTCTAAATTTCGCAATTATTTTGTATTATAAAATATCACGAATATTCTGAGCCAATCAGAGTGCTCCATTCCGCATTTCTCGAAATTTCGCAATTATTTTGTATTATAAAATATCACGAATATTCTGAGCCAATCAGAGTGCTCCTTCCGCATTTGCCGAATATTCGCAATTATTTTGTATTGTAATATATCACAAATATTCTGAGCCAATCAGAGTGCTCCATTCCGCATTTCTCGAAATTTCGCAATTATTTTGTATTATAAAATATCACGAATATTCTGAGCCAATCAGAGTGCTCCATTCCGCATTTCTCGAAATTTCGCAATTATTTTATATTATAAAATATCACGAATATTCTGAGCCAATCAGAGTGCTCCTTCCGCATTTCTCGAAATTTCATTCGCATTCGCATTTGCAATAGCGAAATTTCGCAATCATTTCATTTACAAAAAATATCGCAAATATTCGCATTTAACGAATATATCTCGAATATTCGACTATATATTCGAGATATATCGCGAAATCGAATATGGCATATTCTGCTCAACACTACCAAATAGCCCCTCTCCATGGTATTAACATAGAAACCCACGAGCTGCGCACCTCCCTCTTTGCCGACGATGTCCTAATCTTCACCTCCAACCCCTCACACTATATGACCACGATAAAGACAATTTTCGATACATTCAGGCACTGCTCGGGACTCCGCATAAATTACAGCAAAAGCGAGATCCTCCCCATAGGTTCCCTATCCCCCCTTCCTGGTCTCAATCTTCCATCTTTACTGTCGCAAAATCACATATCACTTATTTAGGCATAAAAATCGGGAAACTACCTTCATCTCTCTACCACCTCAACTATCCCCCTTTGTTCACGAAAGTTTCTCAGGAATTAGATAACTGGATGGATTTGCCCCTCTCGCTCCTGGGGAGATGCCACCTGGTTAAGATGGTTAGTGTTGCCCGCCTCCTTTACCCAATGCAGACTATTCCCCTGCTTATCCGCCATAAAGACGTTAAGAATCTCAATTCAGCTATTTCTAAATTTTTATGGCATGGCAGTCGACCACGCATTGAATTCACTAAACTGCATCTCCCCAGGTGCGAGGGCGGTATAGGCTTACCCAACATCAGAACGTATAATCTGGCCTGTTTGCTAAGGACCAGCCTGGACTGGGTGGCTCAGTCCTCTAGATGCTCCAACTTTCCCTTGGAAATGGCAATGGTCCACCCCTTTTCCCTGGTGGCCCTCCTCCACTGTCAGTGGAAATCCGTTCCCCCACCCCTTCAACACAACCTTCTGCTTCGAGATACGGTCATAGCATGGAGGTAGGTTAGGAAAAGTCTGAAATTACCTCCCTATATCTCTCGTCACCTTCCTCTGCTGGGGAACCCTAACTTTCTCCCCGGTCTGGACAACAAGGCATACCTCATCTGGCAACAAAGAGGACTTAACCACTTTTTCTCACTATGTGACCCGCAAAATTGCCGCCCCCTCAGCTTCCGCGCTCTGGCCAACAAGTTCTTGCTCCCACCCTCTCATATCTTCCAGTACGACCAGTGCATCAGTTTCCTGAGGAATGCCTGCAAAGATGACGCCAAAAGGTTTCAAACGTCTCTCATCGACACCCTTCTCTCCCGGGGTTCTTACACAATCTCTGACATCTATAAACCTCTGTTGATGAAAATGACCCCTCCCCTTACATCCTCATCGGCCGCCAACTGGTCCAAAGACTTCCCGGACTCAGAGCTGGTGGACAAACTTCTTCGTGGCCTTAACTCTGTGTACAATCTGGTCCCCAATGAGATCTGGAGGGAATCCCAGCTAAAGATCGTCCACAGAGCGCACATCCCATTCTCATATGCTAACCAGACCCCCCCACATCGGGGTGTCCCCTGTGCCTGCACCCCAAGCCCTCACTCGCTCACCATTTCTGGTCTTGCTCACACATCTCAGCTTTCTGGGACCAAGTCCTAGCCTATATTTTTGAAGTGACTCTATTGAAACTGCCCAAGGACCCTCTGCTTCTTGTTTTTGGTCACTGGGACCCACTACTCCTACCTTGGTCACCGAAACCAGCTCCCCCCGGTAAAGACTGGTCCTTGATTTGCCTCCTCATTGCCAGACGGTCCATCCTGAGGAACTGGATCTCCAATGTTGGCCCAACTATATCCCAACTAAAGAAGGATATATTGAAACTACTTTACACGGACAAGCTCAACACGGACCTGACACAGGAGCGGACGAAAGCTCGCTTTTACCACAAATGGGAACTCTTCATGACCTCGGCACTCACTCCCACGGACAGGATAAACTTTGAAAAGTTGTCATTCCTTTACCACAGCCCCTCTCCCCTGATGCCTTCTACCTCCTCTCCTCCCCAACTGCCAGTCTCACAAAGCCAAGTCACCTGAATGTCGCAGCAACAGTGAGACTACCCTCTCCTCCAGGATTCTCATCCCCTCTGACCCTGCCACCCAGGACGATCATGGAACTGCCAGCTTATGACCCGGGGTCCAGGGCCCTACAAACTACCCTCCATCCGCAGGACTTGATGTCTATTTAGGTGTTGACTATGTCCCCCTTCCCCTCCCCCTTTTTTGCTTTTACTTGTTTGTTTAAATTTGAAAATTTTGCATCAATATTTTGTTACACTATGTATGTAACCTCTCTCAATAAAAATATTTGAAAAAAAACAAAAAAAACAAGGTATTCAAAATACAAAAATGAATGCTCTTAACATTGCAGATACATATACATATTGGTTAGAAAATTGATCCTTTGCTGTGGAGAAGTAAAAGAAGATATATACTGTGGATCGTTGGGTAGTGGGATGTGGGGTAGGGTGAAAAGGAAAGAAGGAGTGGGAGGGATCCAAATTAAGTATAATAGGTGTCTTAACTACAAAGAAGTCTATACAATTAGGATCCATAGTCTTATCTCAGGTGAAATTCAATATCAAAATCAGCATACTGTAGTTGAACAACAACTTAAATGTTACAAATCTTTGTGACAAAAGGTATTGTGTTAGCGATATAGTAAAATAAGGTTGATATAGCCCGAGAGGTGTTGTGAACAAAGTCGAGTCAAGTCATTAATAGTTGGTAATCATTGGAGTATTTAAATAAAACCCATGGTTGCCATGTGTCATGGAACGGTGTTGAGTTTTCCCTCTTCATGGCTACAATTTCGTCCATTTTGTGTATGCATTGTACTCTGTCTAGCCACTCTCTGATAGAGGGGCATGCAGTCGTCTACCAGTGATGGGGGATTAAAGTTTTCGCTGCCGTCAAGAGGTGCCTAGTGAGTGACTTTTTATAACTTCTAATTGAAAGGTGATTAACATGGAGAAGGCAAGCGGCTGCGTCTAGTGTAATGCTTGTATCTGTAATCACCTTTACCCAGCGTATTATTTGGGACCAATAGTTAAGTATTGGGGGACAATACCACAGGATGTGTGCGAGGGAGCCGATGTCTTTTTTACAGCGCCAACATGTGTTTGAGGCGGTCGGTGACCACCTCTTAGCTTTCAAGGGGGTAATATACCATCGAGTGAGGGTCTTATAGGATATTTCTTGAAACCTCGAACTAAGGGAACATTTATGCGCAAATATAGCGGCCTTCTCCCATTGGTCATCACTTATAGAGACATTTAGTTCGCTCTCCCACCGGCGTTGACCCTATTTTGTGATAATGTGCGTGGTTGGCATAGCCATGAGTAAGCTAGGGCTGTTGTTTTAAGGATCTGGGAGCCTGATAGGCAAATCTGCTCAAGCCGGGTGGGAGTCCTGCAGTACTCTGTTTTGTGCTTGCTGTTTATTAGAAAATTCTGTATTTGTAGATAGAACCAGAATCCTGGGAAGGCCTCCCCTAGTTTGGATTTTAACATTTGAAGAGTTTTGATTTTGTTTCCCGTTAGACAGTGAGTGGCTAGGAGTTTTTGTGTGTGTAAAGATGATTGGGGGAACCGTATGTCTAAGCCTGGTGGGAAATCTGGGTTGTCCGTGATAGGTGTCAGTGGGCCTGGTATAGAAGCTAGGTTGTAAGTTGAGGCTGCACCGTGCCATACCGCCAAAGTCGCGGCAACTAGCGGATGGGGGATCTTGCCTGTTAGTTTTGAATTGGAGGACCAGGGGTGGAAGGCTGTATGTCTAGTGTGTTGGGTCGTTTGTAGATGGACCCAGTCTTTTGTTGATTGGTGGCAGTGCCAGTCTATGAGTCTAGTGATATGGGCGGCTACGTAGTATTTCTTAAAGTCCGGGAGACCAATGCCTCCTTTGTTTTTGGGAAGAGTTAGCTGGGAGAAACTAAGCCTCGGTTTTTTCCCCGCCTATAGAAATCTCAGCTGGACACTGCGGAGTTTGGAAAAGAAGGAGGCATTCAATTTGATTGGCAAAGCATTAAAGTAATAGAGTAGTCTCGGTAACACTGTCATTTTTAATATGGAGGCCCTACCGAACCACGAGAAAAGTTTTGGCGTCCATCTTTGTAGGTCTTTGGTAATTGATTGTAAGAGAGGTGTAAAATTTGCAGCGTAGATAGCGTCAATTGTCAGGGTCAGTTTTATACCTAAGTATTAAAGGCTTTTTTGTTCCCAATGGAAGTTATGGTTGCTTTTCAAGGAGTCATATTCATTGGCCTTAAGGGAGAGATTGTGTTGACTTCCACGTGTCTACTAGTGATAGAGAGTGGAGTAGAGATTTCATTCTCTTCAGGGTCCTAAATGTGACATGAGTGTGGCCAGTAGAGGTGTATTGTAAGGGTGATAGAGGAACATTGAAGTCACCACCAAGGAGGATGCAACCTTCAGCAAACCCCTTTAGTTCGTTAACAATCTTCCTACAGAAAGTCACATGGTCTCTGTTTGGAAAATATACATTAGCAAGGGTGATGGGGGCGCCCTTCCAGGTTCCTTTAAGAAGAATGTATCTTCCGTCCTTATCTACCAGGCTGTGTTTGTGAACAAACGGGGCATGTTTGTTAATTAATATTGACACACCTTTTGTCTTAGCAAGAGGATTTGTAGCATGGTGCGAAATTGTATAGAGATTGTCTGTTATTTTAGGAATGTTCTGTCCTTTAAAGTGGGTTTCTTGTAGAAAGACCAGTAAAGGTTTTGTTTTTCTTAGTTCCTTTAAGAGTTTGGAGCGTTTTTCTGGGATATTAAGCCCATTTATATTGTGCGAGATTAGAGTGGGCAATTTGCCTAAGAAGGAGTAGGCCATTCGTGAACTCTTTGAAGGAGTGCCAATTATTTATCTGTAGAGGGGGGGGGGAATAAAGAGAGGTAGGGGTGGGGGAGGTGGGGGGTGGGTATAGGGGGGTTGTCGGGGTAAGCTGGCGCGAACCAGCTTACCGTACTCGTGAGTCGTGGCCCTGGATCTATACTCAGATTTGTATACCCCAGAGGTGGGGTGTATTTCCTCGGTGGGACTTTTAAATTGGGAGACTGGTTTATAAGTAAAGATAAAGAACTGAGTGGTCGTCAATTAAGTTATCAAAAAAGTATCAAATTTTATTAAATATTGTTTTTCATTAAGGCCAATTCATTAAGGCCAATGCTACAACGTTTTTATAAAAGCATCCAAATGACCAAAAGAGGGGTAATACAAATAGGGGCACACAAAGTACAGCGGCATTAAACATCAATAATAACAAAATATACAAGAAAATACAATAGCGACAAAAAATGCAAAGAAACCCTCAAAGAACTGTCTGTTACGATAAGGACAGATATGCCAACGTTTCGAGGCTATGCAGAGTAATGCCTCTTCATCAGTGCCAGGGTGATGCAATGAAGTCGCAGTACAATCTAAAAAATGAAAGAATAAAATGAAAAAGATGCAGAATACCAGAAACAATAATCGAAAGCATTGACAGTCCCTCACCATAGCTCTCACCGTGCGTGAAACAGTGCCCATAGGTGCACACACGACAGGTGGCCCCAACAAACCACCCCTGAAAATAATTAGATTTATATTAGAGTTTTTTTTCTTATAGTATGACATACTGGAGAGATATATACTAACCGATGGATATATATGTAATATTTTCTTAGGAGGAGATAAAAAGTTGCTGTCTTGCCAGATGAGACAGTGTGTCCTATGGTCATTAAAACAAAATTGTTGAAAAAATATCCTCTCATGGGAGACAGATGGTTTAAAAAAAAGAAAACAAACGGAAAAAACATAATAATGCCATAAAATATCACGAGGTGATACAATATTCCTTTGTAGAGAAAAAAATAAAAAAATGTAGATGTACATACAGTCTAATGTGCACTAAGTTCACATTAAAGTTTCGAAAATTGGGGTATTATAGGGACAGTGACAACAGGGGGCGGCATGGATGTAGGTATATAATATACCTTGGTGCACAGAACAAAAGATTGACTCAAGAAAAATAAGGATAAATTTCCAAAAGGAAACAGGTCTACAAAGTACAGAATCAAGTAAAGAATATCAAAAACTTATATATATTTGTGTATAATTATTATAGTGACAGAGAGATAATGTATAATGTACCTGCAGGTATTGTCAGAATAGGGACAGCATTATGGAATGGTTAAACCAATGAAGGTAGATCATACAACATCGTATGCGAACCAGCCCAAGCAAGCTGACACTTATATTGGATTTGTTTAACCCTTTAAATAAAAAAAAAAAAGGATATAAAGCACAGACAATGCATATAATGCATATTGATCTGTGTACATTAGTATATAAGTATATAGTATGTTATAGGTTGAACACACTTACCAATATGGGAACAAAAGACCCGTCAAAGGAGACACCCCCCCCCCCCCCTGGGGAAGTACTGATCTACAGCTGGCTAATTGTCTAGTTAAAACAACTGAATTTGATCCAAGACAAGGAATTGAGACCAGTGATATGTGTTTGAAAAACAAGGTAAGCCCGTGTAAGCCAGTATAAAAAGAATATAAGTAAAAAATTGAAGAAAAAAAAAGGGGGTAGGTGCACCAGTGCAAAAAATATAAGCACCTACTAAGATGCTGTTGCAAACTGGGCAGGCTTACTAAGTAACAGTATCACAAGACAAGAAACAAGAAGGTACAAGGCTTGCCTTTAACGTGGTCGGTGATCCTCTTGTTGCTGCAGCCAGGAGAAAACTGATGCTGGGCCCTCAAACAGACACAATTATATGTGTGCTGGCATCAGCGTCAGTGACTACAGCTGAGTAAAGGAGAGATGGACTGGGGGAGAAGGAAGTCTGTGCACATCACATCAAGGGGCCGCCCAAGCAAGCTGCCTCTTGTGTTGGATTTATTTAACCCTTTAGCAAAACAAAAGGGGATATGAAACACAGAGAATGCATATGATGCATATTAATCTGTGTACATTAATATATAAGTATATAGTATGTTGTAGGTTGAACACACTTACCAATATGAGTCTGTGCACATCATCACATCCAGAGGCTGCCCTCCGGGTGCGACCAGACGTGTCAGAGAGCATCGCACAGGGGGGGTGTAGAAAAGGAGAAGGCGTGGCGCATCAAGGTCCCGCGGCGCAGGAAGGAAGGAGGGAGGCGGGTCCCACCACGTAAACAGTGGGGGGAGGATAGAAAAAAGGGCTGCCTCCCTCCGCAGAAAAGGACATACGTTCAGATCTTACCTGCGCCGAGTGTCAGAGCGTCCCACAACAAAAATCCTACACGAAAACTTAAACAAAATCAATATCAAAATCAGTATCATGATACTTAAACCAATCACACATTGCTATTGGCTACTGTATATATACAAAAAGAGGGCACTTCCAGAAGTACTAGGGCGGTTAGGTGAGGGGGCCAATCACGTGAGCAGACATGAGCTACAGCCACCCACACACAGAGAGAGCCAGGCTTACAATCTATCCAAAAACTGTTGAACATATGGTTTATGGCTTTTAGATACTAACCTAGCATTGAACTGAAGGACCCAAAATACAAAAAACACACTGAAAGCCATACATGGTAAGTATTGGCATACAGAATCACAGTGATGTACAAAGTGGTGGGTCAATATCAGTACTAGGCATCTCTATGGGTTTTAATCATGTTAGAGGGAGAGACAAAAAAAAAAAAAACACAACAAAACTGGAACTCGGGAACAAAACTACAAACTATAAAGGATGAAAGTTCCAACATGGAACATATGAAACCAAATATTGATTGTAACCGCACAGGACCATTATGGGGGATCCCATTCTGAACCTCCAGACGAGAAACCGTCCAAGAATGGTCTGTATGAAATGCTGCCATTCAACCCTGGGGGAGAAGTGGCATTTAAAATAAATATCCACTTCTGTTCAAGCTGTAAAAGTAATTTGTTTGTATCCCCACCTCTAGGGCTAGTATGTACCCGGTCTAAAATGATAAAGGATATCTTAGGGAACTTTCCACCATGGAAATTGGTTACATGTCTCCCAAGGGGGAGATCAGGATTACAAGCTTTCATAGAAAGAATATGTCTGTATGCACGTTTCCAGAAAACTTGAATTGTTTTACCTACATAGTAACAGGAACATTTGCATAATAAGAGGTACACCACCCCATTGGTCTTACAGTTAGCAAAGTGTTTGGGCCAAAATCCATCGCCATTTGGCAAACGGAGATTTTTGGATGTATTCATAAATTGACAATATTTGCAACCCCCACAAGTAAAGGTGCCTGGATGTTTACAAGAGCAGCTTTTCTTAGACATCTTAAATTCACTGGAGGTAAGGTGATCTCTGAGGGAACATGCCCTTCTAAAGGTGAAGGAAGGATCTTTAGTCACATAGGGTCCAATTGTTGGATCCATTGTCAAAAGGTGCCAGTATCTTTTAGCAATCTGTTTAATTGCCACATGCTGGTTCGAAAACTTTGTAATAATGGATATTGGATTCTTTTTGTTCTTTTTAGATGCAGGGTTGAATAGTAGGTCCTTTCGTGTTTTATTGGTCGCTCTGTTGTAAGCCCTTTTTAGGATACGGTGAGAGTAACCACGACCAAGCAGTCTATCCCTTAGGAGATCAGGCTCTTGTTTGAATTTGGTATGATCTGTGCAATTCCTCTTTATTCTAAGATATTGGCTATATGGGATAGACAAAATTTGATTTTTTGGATGAAAACTAGTTGCATGCAATATTGTATTGCCTGCAGTCTGTTTGCGATATAAACTGCTGCTTATCATACCTGTATGGTCTTTGTGGATAGTAATGTCAAGAAAGTCAATGGAACTTTCATTCCATGACATAGTAAATCTAAGATTAAATTAATTTCGATTTAGTTGTTCAAGGAAGAGCGCAAGCTCCTCTTTAGGTCCCTCCTATATCAAGAATATATCATCTATATATCGATGCCATATTTTGATGAACTGCATAAAGGGGGCGAGTTCAGGAGACTGCCTGATCATGGTCTCCCACTCCCCCAGGTACGGGTTTGCGTACGATGGGGCACAAGAGGTCCCCATCGCAACGCCCTGTACCTGGAGGTAGTGGGAGCCATTGAACAGAAAGTGATTGTGTTGCAAAATAAACTCCAATGCACTTAGGAGAAATTGGTTGGTCCTATGTTCAAAAAGACTGCCCTGAGATAAGATGCGATTCATACAGGCCAGTCCTTTGTCGTGTGGAATGGAACTGTATAGCGCCTCAACGTCGATAGCCACCAAAGTTGACGAAGGTGAAATGCAAAGACCGTCCACTATTTGTAGCAGATGTAAAGTGTCCCGGATATAACTTGGTATTTGTACTACAAACGGGCGTAGATGGGCATCAATAAATGTGCTGAGATTCTCAGTGAGGCAGCCGTTTCCTGAAACTATCAGTCTACCTGTAGGGTTTTGCATACTTTTATGTAGTTTGGGTAGAGAATAAAATGTTGAAGTTTTAGGAAATTTGGTTCTAACAAAGTCCCAGTCGGATTTTTCCAGGATGTTCTGGGTATACGCTTCATCAATCATCTGATAAAATTGCTGATTGAAGACTGCTATTTTAGACATGTTGATCTTTTGATACCAGTCTTTGTTGGACAGGATCTTTTCACACATGTCTATATAGAACATATTGTCCATAACCACAATATTACCCCCTTTGTCGGAAGGTTTTTTGTAATATTGGAGTTTTGTTTCAAGGTTTTTAGAGCTTGCTTTTCTTTTATGGACATGTTGTCATATGTCCGGTTTTTACCTCTCAATTTACATATATCTCCTGCTACCAATTTCACAAAAGCCAACACGTTCGAGTTGGTAGCTAAAGTTGGAAATTTGTCTGATTTTTTTTTAAATGTAGGAGTAGGGGGTGGTTCTAGTTGGTCAAACCTGCCCAATAATTTGTTAAGATCTAATTGGTCAATAAGATCGGGTGTCTCATTTTCTTCCAATAAACCAACTAAGGCATCAAGGGCTTGTAGTTCTAAGGACTCAAACATGGGTTGTAGAGGAGGGCCCTTGGAGTAGATTTGTTTAAATATTAGTTTATGGGCAAAGAGTTGCACATCTTTGATGGCATCAAATTTATTTAGATCTTGGTTAGGGCAAAAGCTGAGGCCTTTGGATAATACAGAATATTCAAATTCAGATAATTGATGGGAAGATAAATTTACAACATTCAAGTCAGCATTACTGGAAAAATCATTAGACGTACATCCCGGAGTATTTCTTACCCCATCCTGGTCGGGATTTCACGAGGCATCAACCTTGGAGGTTCCCTGGCCTGAGCCTATTTCGTATTTCGCATTACTCTGACCCTCAGTAGGCAATTGTCTAGGAAAAAAGGAGGAGTTTGTATCCTGATTAAAGGGGGTTCCTAATTGATTTTTGAATGAGGTGGAATTCCCCCGTATGTTTCCACCTTTGGAATTCACAATTGGGGGTTCAGTAATGTGTTTTTTATTAGAATTTTCTTGGGGTCCATCACTCGATCTTCTTTTGGTTTTACCAAACCTCTTCTGCCTATTCCGTCCTGTGGAGGGGATGGAGGAGGCAGAGGAGGCATCAGAGAGCCCCTGGTCCCTATTGTAAGATCTCGTTTTTGGTTGTGGGTTGGTTCTAACTTGTAGGTGCTTCCAATTGTAGGCTCTATGTTCAGTGAAAGCGCCCTGAACTCTCAGGAGTTTTTTCTCTTTTTTAATTAAAATATCTTTGTTGAATTGAAAAAAAAAAAAAACGCACCCAGTTATGAAAGGGTGGGGGGGGAGTAGAACAATCAGGCTCAACAGTCCAGGATGGATCCTGGTTAGAGTTGCAAATCAAGCCAACAGTTGCTGTCTGCGCTGCTATCCGTATAAAGTAGAATAAATCTAGGAAAAAGGTTACTGGTATATATGTCCCAGACAGTGTTCCTTTAAGTCGGCAGTAAGCTACTATGAAGGGGCTGAAGATCCTCTGGAAAAATCTTATGTAGCCTGAGTCGGGTGAGTTAGGTGTGTGAATAGTTTGTAACCGAAGGGGTCAAACCAAAGCAAAGTTCATCAGTGTGGGTACGGCGCCCTCTCGTGGAAACTAAGAGCAAGGGTTCTGGTTACAACATTATGCAAATCCTTCCCCACGTGTGTGAAAAGAAGAATGCAATATCTTCTGTTCCTAGAGGGAATAAAGGTGTAACGGGGTATGTAGGTTCGTTCTGGTAGGTAACTTTTCCAAAGGAGGGCAAGATGCACATCTTAGTAAGTGGTTCAGAAGCACATCCTGGAGTTGGCGTTACATGTAAGAAAAAAAGTGTGCATTAAGCAGAGTCAATAGTGTAACGTATGAGGGGCTTATCTCCATTGCTGCGTGTACAAGAAAAATTATGGCAGCTTAACAACAGAACTGTCTAACTTTGGCGATTCACACAATATACTCCTGGCTCAGTAAACAGTAATCTATCTGAACGGTTACATCCTGGAGCCCTTGGCTGCAGGGGAGGCCTGATGACCTTTGTAGGTCTTCTTTCTGTATTTGCCAACTTGGTGTGGAGACTTGGAACGGTGACGGGCCTTGTGGGAGAGGTTGGTGAATGAATGCTGGTGGAAGCAGGAATTCATTGTACCAGTCCGGGAGGTCTATTGGTGCAATGTGTAGATTCTCACAAAACTGCAGGAGGTTTTCTGGGACCCTGAGCATAAACTGCTTGTCATTAAAAGTAGCTTGCAGCGCGAATGGAAACTTCCAGCGATAATTGATTCCTTTAGATTGCAGCACTGCTAACAGGGGTTATTATATCTGCAGCATGCTCTCGCCCCCAGCCTAATACAGGCATCTACAAGCCGCTGGGGAAGGCCCCGGCGATTAGGTCGCACGGTGCCACATGCTCCAATCTGACAATCAAACAAGTGACTAAAAAGTGGCACGCTGCTGTAATAATTGTCCACATACAAGTGGTACCCCTTTCCGAATAAGGGTGACACCAAGTCCCAAAGATCTTGCCAGCGCTCCCCATGTAATCTGGGCATCCTTCCAGCTCTACCTCACTATCTTTGCTCTAATAAACCCTAAAGCTCCATGTGTAGCCTGTTGCCCTGTCACAGAGCTAATAGAGCTTGACCCCGTATCTGGCACGATTGCTGGGAAGGTACTGCTTGAAAGAGAAGCAGCCAGAAAATTTAATTAGGGACTCATCAACGCAGACAACTTTCTGGGGATTAAACAAGGCTGCAAAACGTTCGTTGAAATGGTTTATGAGGGGCCGAATTTTGTAGAGCCGGTCAAATTCAGGGTCTCCAAGTGTACGACAAAGTGCATTGTCACTGAAATGCAAGAACCGCAGGATCACCTTGTATCGTTTCCTGGCCATGTGAGAAGAGAATATGGGCATATGTTCAATTGTATGTATGGACCAATACATCCGCAACTGAGGAAATTGGTGTATGCCCATGTTGAGGGTAAGGCCCAGAAAGGTCTTAAATTCAGAAACCTCAAGAGGTTTCTATTCTTTGGCAAGGAGGGTCTGGGGATTAGCGGCGATGTAGGTACCAGCATATAAATTAGTCTGGTCCACAATAGATCTATAGAGATCTTCTGTGAAATACAGCGAATAAAAATCAAGTGGCATAAAATTTGCTGTATCCACCTGAATACCGGGTTAGCCAGTGAATGGGGGAAGTACGGGTGCTGCAGAAGTGGTGGGGACCCAAATAGGATAGGCAAATTCTGCAGGAAGGACACTATGGGCACGACGGGCCTGTCTTTGTCTTCTTCTTGGTGGCAGCGGGACACTACTTGTGCTTGCCACCTCGCCAGCTTGAACTGCACTTATGGGACTCGCCACATCACCTCGTAATACTGCAGTGCTGGATGAACGACCAGGGTGTACTAGGCCGCTGGTGCTTGCCAGTCCACCAGAAGGAATAGCGGCACTAGTACTGGCTCTCTGCTCCATACAAGGGTCCTGCGGTTCTTGCTGCTCAACAACATCAGAACGGGATCGGGTACACCTGGCCTTAGCAGGGACCACAACTCCGTCGTCAGAGCTATCTGACATGGAGCCGCTTTCGTAAATAGGATCGTATTCTGAGCCCAAATCTGACAGATGCATGACCTCCTCTTTACTATCTGACATGCTCAGGATCCTAAAAGCCTCTTCACCAGTGTACATTGGCTTTGCCATTTTGGGCTCTAAATTTAGTCGTACACTGGTGATGATTCAATGATTTAATGGTGTTTGCGTGTTCGAAACCCATTTTTTTGCCTGTTTGCATGTTCTGCTGCGAACTAATAGATTCGACATTACAGAGAATAGGTTTCGATTTATGATTGGCTTTGGCTAATCCAACAAATGAAATAAAAAATTCTAACAACAACCTACAAAGTTATCCACAACTCTGCATGCTGAGGGTCCATTCCAACATAAGGTGTCATGCACATGGTTGTAGACTGGCCTCTCTTGTATCTTCAGCCCAGGCCCCACTGGAGGTGTCGAGGGACAAGAGGAACACGAGTGCTGGCAGGTGTTGGTAGCAAAACTTGCAGCAGGTGATGCAGGCTTGAGAAATCATGCAAGACATCAGGCCAGGAGCAGATGTGATGCACGCTGGACCAGCCGAGGCTATAGGGAGCACTCAACATTTACTGTGGGTTCTGAAAGCGTGGCATGTCAAAGCTCTTGGCAGGATTTAGGCAGGAACACACCGCAATGACTGGTTTAGAAGGACAGCCAAAGCAAACACCTAGATATAGTATGAAGCCAAGTCAGAAGCAGAAGTAAGGTCACAGAGGTAGCTGAGGTCAGTTGCAGGCGGGCAATGAGGTATAAAAGCATAGGCGAAAATGTGGTCAGGAACAATGCCAAGGTCAGAAACAGATGGGCAGAGGTACAAACAGAATCCAGGATCAGGTCAGTAACAAGCCAGGTCATTAATGAAAATTAGATACAGGATACACTCATCACACAGGAAAAGCTGAAGACCGTCAGCACTGACAGTAAGGAAGAGCATCCCTTAAATAGCCCATCTGGCAGCAGAAACTGTGAATACGTGTGTGTGTGCATTCCTGCGTGCATGTGCGTGCCTATGCTCATTCTTATAACCAATGCGCCTATGCTCATTCCTACGAGCGATGTTATACGCATGTACATATGTATGCGACACTCACTGTGCTGGAAATTCTTTACATGAAGCCTACTCCAGCTGATCTAATGCTGACTGTGTAGCCTGTACAATTCTTCTGACCTTTGTCTCAGAAATAAAACATTCTATTATTATTATTATTATTATTATTATTATTATTTCAGGTACTTATATAGCTCTGTCAATTTACGCAGCGCTTTACATATACATTGCACATTCACATCAGTCCCTACCCTCAAAGAGCTTGCAATCTAAGGTCCCTAACTCACATTTATATACTAGGGCTCATTTTAGATACTGTAGAATCCAATTAACATACCAGCATATCTTTTCTAGATTTTATTTCATGATAAAACCTGCTTTGTCTCTGCCTCTTATATTGCAAACTTATAAAATGACTTACACGATGTGCAGCAAGTTTATGCAATAGTTCTTGCTGTTCTGACATCTCAGGCCACGTACACACGAGGAGATATATCCGATGAAAACTGTCCGACAGACCGTTTTCATCGGATATGTCTCCTGGGATATTTTGGTTTGATCTGTGTACACACAATCAAACCAAAATCCCCACGGACAGACAGCGCGGTGATGTGGCGGCAGGGCCGGCGCTACCACTAGGCGGATTAGGCAGCCGCCTAGAGAGCACAGCCGCTGGTTATTCCTACTCCCCCGCACGCACTGTACAGAGCTTGCAACTATCTCTAGCAGGCAGCTCTAACATGTGTTAGACAGAGCCCCCCCGCGCGTGGTGCTCTCTCCACTCTGACATGTGTCCTGTCCAGCAGCTATGCAGTTCCCCCAGCAAAGCGTCCTCCGCTCTGGTGTGTCCAGAAATTCCTTCTTTCTGCTCTGAGATCACAATGTCACATGATCTCCACATTTCTCCAGAGTCCCGCCCCTCCTGTGTCCTCTGTCCAATCCATTATGTCTACCCGGAGCAGCTACAGAGTACAGACTTCTCCTGTGTCCCGTCTCTGCTGTGTACTCGTCTGTGAAGGGGAGGTGGGCGGGAAGATCCAAACCAAGGAGCCACACAAAACACTGCTGCTAAATGATGAACCAGTGAGACTATTCTGGTAAGTGAGTGAGATCTTTCACTCTGCTTCCTTTTCTCTGTCTCTGATAGCCCCCCCTCTCTCTGATAGCCCCTCTCTGTCTCTGATAGCCCCCCCCTCCCTGTCTCTTATAGCCCCCCTCTCTGTCTCTGATAGCCCCCCCTCTCTGTCTCTGATAGCCCTCCCTCTGTCTCTGATAGCCCCCCTCTCTGTCTCTGATAGCCCCCCTCTCTGTCTCTGATAGCCCCCCCTCTCTGTCTCTGATAGCCCCCCCTCTCTGATAGACCCCCTCTCTGTCTCTGATAGCCCCCTCTCTCTGATAGCCCCCTCTCTGTCTCTGATAGCCCCCTTTCTCTCTAACAGCTCTCTCTGACAGCCCCCCATCTCTCTTTGACAGCGCTCTCTCTCTCTCTCTCTGACAGCCTCCCCTCTCTCTCTCTCTTTCTCTCTCTCTCCCCTTTCTCTGACAGCCCCCCTCTCTCTCTGACAGCCCCCCTCTCTCTCTCCCCTCTCTCTGACAGCCCCCCTCTCTCTCTCTCCTCTCTCTGACATCCCCCCCCTCTCTCTCTCTCTGACAGCCCCCTCTCTCTCTCTCTCTCTGATAGCCCCTCTCTCTCTCTCTCTCTCTCTGATAGCCCCCCTCTCTGATAGCCCCCCCTCTTTCTCTGACAGCCCCCCTCTCTCTTTCTGACAGCCCCACCTCTCTCTCTCTCCCCTCTCTCTGACAGCCCCCCTCTCTCTCTCTCCTCTCTCTCTGACAGCCCCCCTCTCTCTCTGACAGCCCCCTCTCTCTCTCTCTCTCTCTCTCTCTGATAGCCTCTCTCTCTCTGATAGCCCCCCTCTATGATACCCCCCCCTCTTTCTCTGACAGCCCCCTTCTCTCTCTCTCTCTCTCTCCCTCCCTGACAGTCTCTCTCGCTCCCCCTCCCTCTCTCTCCCCTCCCCCTCCCCCCTCTCTCTCTCTCCTCTCTCCCCCTCCCTCTCTCTCTCCCCCCTCCCCTCCCTCTCTCTCTCTCCCCCCTCCCTCTCTCTCTCTCCCCCTCCCTCTCTCTCTCTCTCTCTCTCTCTCCCCTCCCTCTCTCTCTCTCCCCTCCCTCTCTCTCTCCCCTCTCTCTCTCTCCTCCTCCCTCTCTCTATCTCCCTCTCTCTCTCTCTCTCTCCCCCTCCCTCTCTCTCCCCCTCCCTCTCTCTCTCTCTCTCTCTCTCTCTCTCTCTCTCTCTCCCACTCCCTCTCTCCCTCTCTCCTTGACAGCCCCTTCACTCTCTCTTTCATTGTCAGCACTGGAAGTAGCTTTACGCCAGTCTGTTTATCTCTTGTTTTAACTCCTTCCTTACCATCATCTGCCTATATATTGATTGTAAAACATAATTACTTGATTAACTTCCCTGGCGGTATGATTCTTTCAGATTTTAGGTGCTGAAAGCGGTACCATTATTTGCAAGGGAATTTGGCGTTTTATACTGTAGGCTTGTAATTCTTAGAAATAACTCATTTAAATCTATCCAAACAAGAGTCTAATAGGCATCCCGGGTATGATTTTTTTTTTTTATTAAAAATTATAATATAATAAATAATTATAAAAACTTATAACAAATAATAATATAATTATAGTAAAAATTATTCAATAATGTAATCAAATCAAAATCACTGAAATTTGCTCAGTTGCAGAATTTTTGCCGTCATTATTTTTTTTTTTATAACGAATTTCCCCATAAATCGCTATCGCTAAATTCTGCAAGTGATTCTGATTTATTATCGCTGTTTTTTAGCTGCTCTAAAACAATTTTTGCCATAAAGGGACACTTTTGGTTGCTATGGGCAATCTACAGTTTGCAGGGAGAAAGAACAGTTTTTATTATATAAAAGGACATGTAGTGTACAGGGCAGACCACTAGGGACATGGGGGGTGTGTATTTTTTACATACAGTACTGTAATCTATAAGATTACAGTGTACTGTATGTATAGTGTTTGTTTACATTTTTGAATTTGGCGCCGTTCTCCGTCCCCGTGCGTCGTAACGTCGCAGGGAACGGAGATCGGCGGCGCGCGGGGATGCTGTGTGAATCGAGCGAGCACCCGCTCGCTCACACAGCGGGGATGCATCGCTGGATCCACGGAGAAGGTAAGTAAACAGTCTCTGTGGATGCTGCGAGGCGAGCCCGAGTCTGGGGTTACCGATCGTAGCACAGAAATCTAACCCCGAGTCAGACTCGGGAACCCCGCCAGGGAGGTTAACTTTATCCTCTTAAAGTGGTATTAAAGCAAAATATTTACTATACTGCAGATTACCAATTTATAGATGGGTGGCTGTATTAGTTTTGTTTTTTTGTTTTTTCTTTTATGTTCACCTGGTGATCCTGCTAGTAAGTCTTATGTTTTTCTTATGTTTTTCAAAAGAACGAGCTGTCTTGCAGATGTAGCAGTTAGAGGGTTAAATCAAACCATTTAACACTGGCGAAGGGGGTGGAGTCAGGGGCAGACCCAGTGGGGGCGGCAAAATGAGGTTTCGCCTAGGGTGTCAAAAATCCTTGCACCGGCCCTGTGTGGCGGTGGCGGTGACGTTGACGCCGCCAGGTCACCGAACCAGGAAGTAAAATACTTCCACGCATGCGTCGAATCCATTCGACGCATGCGGGAGATTTCGGTCCGCTGGTTAGGCGTACTAACCAGCGGACATAATCGACAGACGGCTTTCCAGCAGGCAAGTTTTAAAGCATGCTTTACAACTTTTGTCTGCTGGAAACCTGTCTGCTAGCCCGTACACACGATCGAATCTGTCCGCTGAAACTGGTCTGCGGACCAGTTTCAGCAGATATATTCGATCGTGTGTACGCGGCCTTATACTCATATTTCACATCTCAATAATACCCTCCCAGTCTCTCCCTCTTACGTTGCAGCCCAGTAAAACTGCCTACATGATGCACAGCATGCCTGTGCAATATTTATAGACATTGTCTCTGACATAATATCATTTTTATTTTACGATAAAACCTGTTTTAAAGCTGTCTTACATTGCTGCCTAGTAAAATCTCTTACGTGATGTCCAGCATGCCTGTGTGAATACTGTGTCTCTCTTCTCTGACATAATATACTCTACTTATAATTTATGATAAAAAAAAAATGCCTTGTCTCCATCCTGTAATGAGGCCCAGTAAAATTGCTTACATGATGTACTGTGTGTCTGTGCAATATTTCTTGCTCTTGTCTCTGAACTGATGCACTCTAAGGGCTAATTTCCACTGGCGTTTTTACAGCCACTTTTCTGAGCGTTTTTTTTGCAGCTTGAAAACAGCTCTCCATGTTAGTCTATGGCCTCATGTAGAAAGGAATGCACGTTGTCTACAGCGCATATGTCCCGTAGACAATGGCGCAGACCCACTGACCGTGCAGGGCTTTGGGCTGTAGATGCCGGAAATAATGCCTGAATTCCGCAAATGCACAGGGATCTGCTGGTCATCCGCGCATGTGCGGGAGTAACATAATCGAGAGTACGGCCAATCACAGCCCCGTAGCAGCGATAACAGGAAGAAAGCTCAGAGGGGTCATGACCGCGGTGGTGGACGGGACCGAGGAGGAATTCGGGGGCTTCGTTCTTAGGTAAGTGACACATAATGAGCTAGTATGCTGTGCATACTAGCTCATTATGCCTTTGTCTTGCAGGGGCCTAAAAAAAAAATGTGAGGCTTTACCTCCTCTTTAAAGGCTACGTTCGGACATGATTTCACTTTTTATAATACATAGAATCCATTTTTAATGTCTTTACTTCCAAATCCATCTCAATGTGCTTATGTCTAACTTACCTAGTCCATCATCATGTGACAATGCAATTCCTTTAGGATGGTCATACACTGTACAATCTGATTGTAGAATCTCCTTTAGATCTATCGTCAGCTATGTAGTGCAAGATCCTGATTTGATACAATTTGAATGTATTGTTCAGGTGGGTCATCCTATTCCATAGTTTTGGTAAATCTAAAAGAAATTGTACAGAGATTGTACATTCTGATTGCATAGTGTGTGTGCACAGCTTTATACAAGTATGCGGAAGGGAGTGGGCAGAGACACTCAGCTATTATTGCTCTGTAAACACACCAATTTTACTTTCAGGCCCTATTCACATCTAGGGTAGTGGGAGCGTACATTTTTTGGCATGTTTTTCCTGCAGCATGTTTTTTACCACGTCTTTGGCCAAGTTTGTCATATATTTTTGCACGCAACTAAATGTGTATTTGCTTCTGTGTTTAGGGTGCCATTTACAATTAATGGGACTGAAAGCTAGATTAGTTTTACATGTATACAGACGGCCATACACTATACAATCTGATTGTACAATCGCCTTTAGATTAACCAAAACTATATAATAAGAAGACACACCTATCTATCGAAATATTCTGTATCCAGGCAGTCAGGTCCTTGCATTACATAGTAGATCTGAAGGAGATTGTACAATCAGATTGTATAGTGTATGATTAGCTTCACAAACCTACAGGGGCTCCCAGTCTCTCACTAGATTCATTAATTTACAGCCACTGACTCACTTGAGCTCCTCCAATCTTCACGGTGGTATCTTCCTCAAGCATCACCCCCACTTCTCTGATGGGTCCCTAGCTTGACACTCTAGATACCTCTCAAGCTTCACCCCTGCTGGCCTGCTCGGTTCCTGGCTTGACACACAGTCCCTGGCTTGACACACCAGGGACCTCCGCTGGCTGGGTCCCTGGCTTGATACCCACTGAAGTTTCCAGATTCTTCACCATCCCTGGTTGATGAGAATGCTGATCTGGTACTTGCTTCAATTACTCACTGTGGTCCCAGGTAATTAGGCGGATAGTCCCTTAGTTGCAACAGCTTCCCCTCTGCCTCCGACCATGACAGGTTCTCCGACCGGCAGAACCATTACTTCTGGTACAACTGCAAACCGTGGTCCCAACCCTGTGCTGCTCTCTTGCTTCTGGATAGTCCCTCAGACAGCCTAGCAGCCAGATGTGCCCAGAATAGGCCCCATCTTTGGCCTAGCACCCGGGCAGTACAACACACATCCACCCAGACAGCCATTCAGGTGGCACAGAACACAGATCACCTGACTCCACCCAAATATATAGGTTCTCCCAGCAGGCCAAGGGATTCAAGAAAACCCCTGGCCATTGGTTAAGATGCTCCGTATACCCATAATCTGACCTTATGTTGCCCTTCTCAATCGATCTCTAACAATCAACCAGGATAATTATTCCTGGCAAATAGATTTGTGAGTAGCAACCCTGTCTAAACTCCAGGGTGCTACATGTGCATAAAGTGTTTCAGGCCTAAAGGCTCCCCTGTTGGGAATAGTATTGGTATATGCAGTTAGGTATGGGAGTAATATGTCCTGAAAGGTTCAGTAATAGGTAACGGTTAAGTCATGCAGGGAGCAACCCAAAGTTCATCTTCTATAAGCTCTGATTCCAGGGCTTGTGGGGAAGCTTCAGGAAGTTTGGTTAATTGAGCTTGCATGAGATAGTCATGTATAAGGCCCTGTACACACGATCAGACATGTCTGATGAGACTTGTCTGACGGACCGTTTTCATCGGACAACTCTGAACTTGTCGGATGGTCTGATGTGCGTACACACCATCGGACCAAAATCCAATCAGACCAGAACGTGGTGACGTAGAACACAACGACATGATGAAAAAACGAAGTTCAATGCTTCCAAGCATGCGTCGACTTGTTTTTGAGCATGCGCGGGTTTTTGGTCCTATGCTTTTGTGTGCTAACCATCGAACCTGTCCGATGGACATGTTCCATCAGACAGGTTTTAAAGCATGTTTTAAAACTTTGGTCTGATGGAAAATGGTCTGATAGGCCGTACACACGATCAAACTGGTCCGATGAAACCGGCCTGCAGACCAGTTTCATCGGACATGTCCATTAGTGTGTACGCGGCCTTAGGGAACAATGTGTCATGACTTCAGAACTTTTCTTTTGGATGTGATAAAGTTATTGATAGAAAGAGAAAAAAACCTTAGCAATTTCCTTAGTCTCATGGACTAAAATATCTGAGGTTGTTTTGATTTTAGTTAGAAATGTGGTAGATTTTTTTCTTTTGAAGTCTCTTTGGCTTGTTACCCCAATCATATATACTCTGATAAACCAGCCTATAGGCTTGTTTATTATCAGAATAAAAAAGGGATTTTAGTTCTCCATACTTTTGGGTCAATAAGTGAAAGTGTGAAGCTAGATGCCAATTGTGGTGGCGTTCTAGGTCTCTTATTTATTGCAGAACCCAATTTGATTTGTTTCCCATGAATATCAGCTTTATGGGCCTGCCAGACGAGAGCGAGAGCGCCGCAAGCTCTGTGACTGTGCCCGCGGGATCCACGGACTCAATGACCTCCGGTGTCCTGCGATCATGTCACTGAGCTGCAGAACAGGGGGATGCCTGTGTAAACAAGGCATTTCCCTGTTCTGCCTAGTGACAGGACACTGATCTACTGCTCCCTGTCATTGGGAGCAGTGATCAATGTTATGACACTGGTAGCCAAGCCCCCACACAGTTAGAATCACTGCCTAGGACACACTTATCCCCTTCCTCACCCCCTAGTGGTAACCCCTTCCCTACCAGTGTCATTTAGACTGTAATCAGTGCATCTTTATAGCACTGATCGCTGTATAAATGACAATGGTCCCAAAATAGCATCAAAAGTGTCTAATGTGTCCACCATAATTTCGCAGTCCCAGAAAAAATCGCTGATCACCGCCCT
The DNA here is from genome assembly GCA_029574335.1 of Rana kukunoris. NCBI lineage: Eukaryota > Metazoa > Chordata > Amphibia > Anura > Ranidae > Rana > Rana kukunoris. The sequence goes on along the minus strand of CM056050.1, from coordinate 178,923,331 downwards.
TACTAGTAAAAAAAAAATTATTAATAAAAAATGCCATAAAATTATTTAGTTGACACTATAACTTTTGTGAAAACCAATCAATATAGGCTTATTACAATTTTTACCAGAAATATGTAGAAGAATACATATCGGCCTAACCTGAGAAATATTTTATTTTTATTTTTTTTTATATATATTGTTTGTGGATATTTATTAGCAAAAATAAATATATATATATATTTTTTTCAAAATTGTCACACTTTTTTGTTTATGGCACAAAAAATAAAAACCTCAGAGGTGATCATATACCACCAAAAGAAAGCTCTATTTGTGGAAAAAAAATTATGTAAATTTTGTTTGGATATCATGTCACACGTCCGCGCAATTGTCAGTTAAAGTGACCCAGTGGTGAAATGGTAAAAAGTCCTTTGGTCAGGAAGAGGGTAAATTCTTCCGGGCTGAAGTGGTTGGAATAAATCCCGTATGAAGGCTATATCACAAGTTAAGTTCCTTAGGGAGGGTATGTCTCTTGCCAGAGAAGTGAAGACCTTTTGCATTGCAAGAGAGTACATTAATGGTTGCCATTGGTCCATAAGGAGGTCACACAAATATAATCTGTACAGCGAGATGAAATAAAAGACCCAGAAGAAGGGGATAAGTAAAAGCATGAAAGGAAAAAGAGTAATCAGGAAGAATAAAAATTAAGTAACATCAGGAAGTACACAAGATACCCTGAAAGTTACATGCAAAACATTGCAGTGTGAATGCAGGGAACCTCACCGCTCTAGGAGTCTACTGCCAAACCCCAAAAGAGTGGGACAATGGCATAAAACATGCTATTACGGCGGCAGCTCCCAAGATGGCCGCCGGCTTCTAGAGCTCCGCTCCACTGCGGCCTAATTTCGTCCACCGGAGCCGACCGAGCGCCCCCCCCCTAGCCCCCAAACCGGATCCGTCGTACAGGGGAAGCCTCGCTGACACCGCGGATGTCCTCACAGCCGGCCAGGAGGGACCTCTCCGGTCAGATGGCAGCTTCACCTGGCCCCCTCAGCTATGCCAATATGGCGGCGGTGGAGCGAGGCCTGCAGGCCTCGGACAGCTTAGAGGACTCCATCGCTGACCAGGATCTGCTACAGCCGCAATCCCCAGGTATGGACTATCCCCCCCTGGCACCAAGTGCTTCTCCTGCCTCCACGGAGTCACTGCTGGGCAGGATGAGTGCAGGCTACCCCACTACTCCCATGACAGACCCTTATACAGGGATGCTGCTGTCTGTTACTGAGGCACATGAGGAAACCGCTGTTCCCACAGATTTCCCCTCCATGATGACTGCTTTCTCCCAGATGTTATCTAAGAGCCTGGCACTGAACGCTGCGCAGATTACATCATCCATTCATGCAGACTTACAGCAGCTAGGGGTCCGGATTGACAATATTGAACAGAAGGCTGATCAGGCAGTAGCACAAATTAACCAGAACTCTGCTAGGATGCAGGAGATGCAGGACCAATTGGAAACTGCTTTTGCAAAGATCGATGACCTCGAAAATAGATCGAGACGCTATAATTTTAGGATAAGGGGGGTACCTGAATCTGACAAGGAAGTACAAGTGGCGGTGAAATTGCTCATTAAAAACCTTATCCCTGATATTACTGAACACCGCCTGGAGCTGGACAGAGCGCATAGGGCACTGCAATCTCCCCGGTCGGATGGCCTGCCAAGGGACATTATAGTTAAACCGCAATGCTATTCGGTTAAGGAGGAGGTGATGAGAAAATCCAGATATGCAGACAACCTTATGTTAAATGGCCACAGGATTCAAATATTTGCTGATCTCTCTCTGTATACAGTGCAAAAACAGCGTGCCCTCAAGCCCTTATTGCAGGTCCTTATGGACAAAGATATCACTTACAGATGGTCCTTTCCACTCCGCCTGAACTTTTCCTACAAGAATAAAAGTTTTGGATTCTCCTCCCTTGCAGAAGGGGAGCGCCTCCTGATTCAGTTGGGCCTGATCTCCTTGGATCCTCCGGCCTCCCTTACCAACAAAGGAGCTCCTGCTTCCACGAAGAGGCCTTCGCCTGCAAGCCCACTACAACAATCCTGGCTGAAGCAAAGCTATAAGCGTCCCAAAGAACATGTTCAGTCCTGAAGGTTAACGTACTCTGCGCATCCTTCGGAACAGGGCTGTGCTCCTGAATGACTGTCCCTTACCAGTGGTTTTTGGTGAATCCCCCCTCTCCTTGTTTTATTAATTATTTTTTATTATTTTACTTTTTTTGTCTCCCACTGACGGCCCATTTCTGAACATTTAGCTAATGAACAGACTTCAAATTGGATGGTTTGTCCCCCCCAGGGGGCCTGGGATCCTTGTTTGAAATTGGGTCAGTCGGTGCGGCGCTGAGGGGGAGTGAGTGCCCGGAGCCCTTGCACTCTGGCGGCCTCCCTGAATGTAAGGGCTAACTCTGGTGCACACTCCTTTCCCGGTTCTTCGTCATTCCCTGGGAGGGGGGCCTGTGTGATAGGTTACCTCAGTAGCTCAGGGTCACGGGGGTTCTCTTTTTTTTTTTCTCTTCCCCAGCCCTCTACCTACGACTCTCTTTTAGCACTCCTTCGGGAGCTGGGGCGCTCGGTTTCTGGGTATCGTGGGCCCGTGGTAGGCCCTAAGTGATGGCTTCCTTTTTTTTTTCTTTTTTGTTTTTTTCAAAGGTGGCAGGCCTGTGGTGGACTCAGAGCGCCTCCACAGGATTGGGAGCCCGATTGGTGCTGCCAGTTCGACTTTAAGCCTCCCTGCTATGGGGGGACACTGTCTCCCCATCGGTTGGGAGGAAGGGGTAGGCTTAGATGCCTCGCCCGGGTGGGTGGGGGAGGAATCTGGGGGCCCTCCGAAAAAGATCAAATAGTGTTACTGTTTGCATGTTCTTTTTTGTTCCAATTTGACATGGCTAATGTTATATTTTTTCTTGTCTCCCTCTTATTCATCTCCTTCCTTCTCTCTCTCCTTCTCTCATGCTCATCAGGGTGGTTGGCGGTCCCGCAAGGGTTTTCGGTCTGTCCTCCCAGGTCCCGGATTCAGGACTCCCGGTCGGTCCGTGCGCAGAAAAGAGACTCCCTCACAAGATCAAGGTAGGCCACGTCTTCTTGGTATAGATTCCTCTCCTCTGATCCATGACTGACACACACTCTCCACCGCCTCTTCTCAAAATGATCTCGCATAACACACAGGGCCTCAACTCCCCAGTCAAACGCAGGAAACTCCTCCAACTCTATCACTCTATGCACGCGGACGTCCTCCTATTGCAAGAGACACACTCCCCATCCACTTACAGACCAACATTCCTTCATCAGCGTTTCCCCCAATTCTTTCTAGCATCAGCAGATAACAAAAGGGGTAGCTATTTGTTTCGCCCGACATATCAACCTTTCTCCTTTGGAAACGATAGTGGACCCCCAGGGACGCTATGTCCTGGTCTCCGGCCATATAGATGGGGAGTTATATACCTTTGTTTCCTACTACACACCCAACAAGGGCCAGGGACCCTTTTTTGACTCCTTATTACACAAGTTGCAGCCCCACCTCAAGGGGACGGTTTATATGGGCGGAGATTCTAACATAGCTTTTGACTTCTCCCTTGACAAGCTGGCAGACGGTAAATCTAAACCAAAGCGCCGATCTAAACAGAGCTCTAAAATAGCTAATCTACTTCATGCTGCGGGTCTGATTGATGCTTGGTGCGAAGCCCAGGAGAATGTAAAATTTGTGGAGAGTTGTTTGATTAGGTCGGGGGGAACTGAAACGTTCATAGCTAATGACTTGCTTAAGTTAACATGCAATCCAGAGATCCCACTGAAGTTCCGCAGAGTGTCCATAATGATTGGGGTGGTGAGTAGGGGCGAGGTGATAAAGAGCAAGAGGTCATCCGCGTATAGCGCGCATTTGTGTTCCTGAGATCCGCAAGTCACCCCCTTGACGTCGGGATTTGTTCGTAGAGCTATTGCTAAAGTTTCGATGGCCACCGCAAAAAGAAGCGGGGAGAGAGGGCAACCCTGCCTGGTCCCCCTGCCAATAGAGAACAAGTCTGAGAATCTGCCCAGTAAGCGCACCTGTGCAGAGGGACTTGAGTAGAGTGATCTGATAAGGTTCAGGAATTTAGGGCCGAAACCCCACCTCCTCAGCACTCCAGTCAAGTACGCCCATTCTATAGAATCAAATGCCTTGTGAAGGTCAATGGAGAGCAGGAAACCTTTCTGTGGTGGCCCCCCATCCCAGCCCGAGGCAAGTAGGGAGATCACGTCCACAGCTAGTCTGACCTGATCTGGGGGCCGAAGCCAGATTGGCTTGCAATGGAACGACAAGCTACCCCCTTACATACAATCGACTTTCTTCTGGGTTGCAACCCCAAACACAGGCCAGCCATACTGTCTCCCACCCTTTCCCATTCGGCTGCCCTATTTTCTAAACTGTCTTCTCTACGCACCCTAATATCCCCTTTAAAGCTCCTGACACATATTTTTAATAACACTGACCTCCCCCTGGGCTGGATATCAAAGCCTTTAAGTGGTGGACGGACAGGGACCTCTACAGAATAGGGCACTTTCTTACGCCGGCGGGTTCGCTCTCCCTTTCTCATTGTAAGAACAAACTAGACATGCCTGACACTGAACGGTTTAGATTATCCCAAATTTCCCACTTTCTACATTCCATTTGGAAGGATAGAGCAGTACCCCCAACTGTTACTCTTTATGAAATTTGGTGCTCTAACATGGTGGATCAGAGGGGCGGTATCTCCTTGATTTACTCAGCGCTGAGATCTAGGACGGATAAACCGTCATATGCTCGGGCCTGGGAAGAGGACTTGGATGACTTGTGGAACACGGCGGTTTGGTTTCGCTCAGCAGAGCGGGCATACAAAGCTATTCTAAACGTCTGTCTTATAGAAGCCAGTTTGAAAATGATGTTAAGATGGTATTATGTCCCTTCCAGGCTGGCAAAATTTTTCCCAGGGACCTCCCCCCTTTGCTTTAGGGGATGCGAACTAGAGGGCTCCATGTTCCACACCTGGTGGGCGTGCCCCCGCATCAAATCATTTTGCAAGAGGGTCTTTCGAATTATGGGCTCCTTGACAGGGAAAGTAATGCACCCACAGGCTAATATAGCACTCCTGAAACACTGCATCCCTGACCTCCCCAAACATTCCCAGAACCTCTCATTTTTTATCCTCCTAGGGGCCACAATGACTATAGCGAAGGCCTGGAAGAAACCCCCTGTCTCCTTCTTGGCGTTTAAGAGGAAAGTTTCATGGATTATGTCTCAAGAGCAAATTGTAGCCAAATGGTCGGACCAATCTGACAAATTTATTGCCACATGGGAACCGTGGGCCACCCTCTGCAATATTTCTGTTATACCTGGGGTTCAGCCTGGAAGCGACATTGCCTCTCTCCACTCCTGATGGCATTTATCTACTATCCTTTTCTCTCCCCCTTCCCACGTTCCACTCTCTTTCTCTCTTCTGTCACCTCTCTTGGTGTTTTGTGATTCTTACATGTTGGTTGAGTTTGTTCATGCTCATTGCAAAGTTGGTTGCCTGCACAGCCATGTACAACGAATGGTTTTCCTATGGGGTGGGATCTATAGGACACCTTTAGTGAGGACTCTGTGACTTTGGCTCTTGGGACGCAGTTTGATCCCTGTGGGGGCGTTCAGGAAGCCGAGAGTCGTGGGGTCTGAACTCCTGACATGTTTCTGTATAAGGTCAGGCTTGACGGCCACTAGGGTAGTTTAATCTTTGCTACCTCCATAGTTTGGTCACATATTGCTCCAGTACTGTTATGGGGGTCTATCTTGGCCCCGTTCTATCGGATGTCATTGTCTATTTTTCTTATTGTTATTGTGATAATTTCAATAAAACTCTTTAAACATAACAAAAAAAAAACAAAAAAAAACATGCTATTACATTAAAACCTTGGTTTGAGAGAAACTTGGTTTAAGAGTGTTTTGTAAGACAAGCAAAATGTTTTAATACATTTTGCTTTGATATACAAGTGATGTCTTCATATAAGAGTATTGCTACACTTAGAGGTGCCTCTCTTCTCTTTTATATCCTGTAAAAGAATGCTTTGATATACAAGTGCTTTGGATTACAAACATGTTTCTGGAACAAATTATGCTTGCAAACCAAGGTTTTACTGTATAGTGGATACAACTCTCATTGAAGCGCCTCCCAAAGGCAACATGATATGTACAAAAAACAAAAAAAAAATGTAAGAGAGGCAAGGCCTCTCTCTATAACATAAGCTTAGGTAAAGTCCAATCATAATTGACCAGCCCATGAAAGGAGCAGCTAACGGTCCAGAGGTATTCATTTTAAAATATTAATACTACTAAGACACAACAGGGCTTTTTCCCGTTTTCATCACCAGCATACATGTGAGATATCTAGGTTGAATTTATGGATTAGAGTGAGGGTGCAGTACCATCAGGTTTGCACGTTGCATCCGTTATTCATGGGATAGGATAGGGATCACTCCCTATGGATAGGGAACAATCTTTTTCCCATGTTTTGCATGCCAGGCCGTTATTGGTAGTGTTGCTCACGAATATTCGCATTGCGAATATTCGCTACAAATATTGCATATTCGAGTATTCGCAAATAACTCGAATATTGCGGCGAATATTCGCTATGGCGAATATTCGTATTTTTTCAAATTTATTTTTAAAACAGATCACATCCTACTGATCTCCATCGACGTCTAAAAGCATTGCTGGTATGATTAGAGAGAGACCCTGGGCCAAGTAGCTGATGCGATTCTTTTATGTTGCCGAAAATTCGCATTGCGAATTTTCGGCAACATAAAAGAATCGCATCAGCTACTCGGCCCTTCTTTTGCATCAGAGCCAATCAGAATAACTTGAATATTCGACAAACGGAATATTGCGCGATTATCTTCTCCGCCCTTCTTTTGCATCAGAGCCAATCAGAATAACTCGAATATTCGGCAAAAGGAATATTGCGCGATATTCCTTTTGCCGAATATTCGAGTTATTCTGATTGGCTCTGATGCAAAAGAAGGGCGGAGAAGATAATCGCGCAATATTCCTTTTGCCGAATATTCAAGTTATTCTGATTGGCTCTGATGCGCCCTTCTTTTGCATCAGCGCCAATCAGAATAACTCGAATATTCGGCAAAAGGAATATTGCGCGATTATCTTCTCCGTCCTTCTTTTGCATCAGAGCCAATCAGAATAACTTGAATATTCGGCAAAAGGAATATTGCGCGATATTCCTTTTGCCGAATATTCGAGTTATTCTGATTGGCTCTGATGCAAAAGAAGGGCGGAGAAGATAATCGCGCAATATTCCTTTTGCCGAATATTCAAGTTATTCTGATTGGCTCTGATGCGCCCTTCTTTTGCATCAGCGCCAATCAGAATAACTCGAATATTCGGCAAAAGGAATATTGCGCGATTATCTTCTCCGTCCTTCTTTTGCATCAGAGCCAATCAGAATAACTTGAATATTCGGCAAAAGGAATATTGCGCGATATTCCTTTTGCCGAATATTCAAGTTATTCTGATTGGCTCTGATGCAAAAGAAGGGCGGAGAAGATAATCGCGCAATAGGAATATTGCGCAATTATCTTCTCCGCCCTTCTTTTGCCCTCTTATTCTCCTTTCTTTTAAGTAGAGTTAGTGTAGAGTTAGTGTTTAGTGCATATTAGTTTAGTAATACAGGAAATGATCTCCGTTTATGAGAATTTCGCAATCATTTTCGCATCAGCGAAATTTCGCAAAATTTTTTTTGGATAAAATATCACGAATATTCGATATTAGCGAATATTCGCAAATATTCTTCTATATATTCGCGCAATATCGCGAAATCGAATATGGCGTATTCCGCTCAACACTAGTTGTTGGGAGTGCATTGTGACAATTAGGTGACTTTGGGGGGATTATTTTGTACATAATGATTCGAAAGGTGAGAAGGGTCTGGTGACATTGAATCTCCTATAAAGTAAGAGAGCGAGAGTAGTGTGTGATTCCAGAGGGGAGATAGATGTGCCTTCCTCTTTTGAGGGGAGATTCTCATGTAGCAGAAGTTTTCCCTAAGAAAAATAAGTGGTGTATCTGTACATTTCTGTGTGGCCAGCTATCATTTAGGTAATTGTGCATTCCAGGGGGAAGTCAGGGTTCAGACCTAGAGAGGTGAGAGGGCCTGGTGTAGAGGATAAGGAGGTTGACTTGCAGATATTGTGGAAGCACCTGATGGTTGGGCCGTTTATGGGGGTACTCGGAATTTCTATCAGTATGTGTTTTGGGAAGTTTCAGGGTATCAATTGAAGGGTGGAAGAGGTAAAAGAAGCTTTGTGTTTTGTACTTCAAGTCAAGTAAAGTTCACAAAGCTGCTCCTTCATAGATACAGAAAAGTGAATCAGCTTTGTTACCTTATTAAGTGTTTTAAAGCATAAAAATAAAATCAATGCAACCACCATATAAGGGCTGGTGTGTTGCAATACATTTACCCACTTATACAGTATGTCATAGTACATTTATCAATGGCAGATCGATGGCTTATTATTTACCCAGTGCTGTTTATGAATATCACTGGATAAATAGCCCTCGATCAGCCAATTTTCCATGTGATCACTATGTATGAGCCTGGATACACAGAAACAAACATGGTGTTATTTAAAACAGGGCATGGAGAGAGATCGGTGATTGTGAATAGGTGCAGAATTAATAGATTGGCAGCTGCAGTTCCTGATTCATTCCTTCTGTTGCAGTAACACTGATATCTATTTTTTAACCCTTTCATGCCCCCTTCTCTCCTACTCATATCTATAATGTCATTTCTAGTGAACTGTACCATTAACCCCTTACCTCCCTTATCCTGTCCATCTAAATAATCCCTTCATTGCCATCCTGCCTCTGTATGTGACCAGTACATTTACTCCTTAACTGTCTCCTTCCTCTGTGTATATCCTGTACAAAAAAATGTGATGACCTTGGAGTATCTGCTTTTCAAAAAAAATTAATTTCAGGGTTTTTCTACTATTCTGCAGGCTTTTGGTTGATATTTTTCCCTTTTTAAAGTAGAAAAGAAAAAAAAAACAACAGTTACCACCAAAAGAAAGCTGTGTCTGTTTCAAAAAATTGTATAAAACTCCTTTGGATATAATGTTGCACAATGGAACAATTTTTCACTCAAACTATCACAGCATGAAAAATGGCCTAGCAAAGACAGGGTATTAATAGCTGTATACAAGTGGTTAATGTTTGTTCTTGGGTTTAGAAAATATAGAGAAAAAACTCAGATCCTTATACTGATTTAGGTAAAGTTACCATTAGGCTGTCCTGTTTCTGCTATTTAGGAAGTGTCATGCAGCCTGTTTGCTTAACGGTGATGTTTTTGTGGCACACACCAAGCAGGCTACAGCTGACCAGATACTGAGAATCACTAGAGATAAAGATCTAAAAAATGCATTGAAATCTGGACTCACATCAATGGCAGGAGTGTAGGGGTATTTTTCAGCACTGGGGTTCTGGACTTTCAATGTGGGAACCCAGCATGGTCACCCACTAATTCCAGTATGTCATTTTTATGTCCCAAGTCCCACTCCTGCCCCCACATAAAAGAGGCTAGAGAAACTGCAAATCTGGACATAAATAAAAAAGGAAAATTGCAGACATGGCAAATATTTTCAATTTATCTTTGTACCATCCTACTGATCAACATATTTCTCTCTTAAATAGAATTTGCTCCAACCCTTCTGACTAATCCTTTTATTTTATTTATGGACATCAATGAGTTTATTAGGCATCTCACACTAAAGGTGTATTATAATCTTAAAGGAGTTGTAAAGGCAAAAGGTTTTTTAAATACAAAAAACTTCTGTGTGTAGCAGCCACCTCAGCACCCCCTAGTTACTTACCTGAGCCCCCATCTCTCTCCAGCGATGTCTGCAAATGTCTAAGCCATCCAGAACACTCCTCCTAAATGACTGAGACACAGTAACAATGCTATTGGCTCCTGCAGCTGTCAGTCAATCAGTCAGTCAGCCAATCAGAGGAGAGAGGGGGCGAGGCCGGGCCAGGGCTCCATGTCTGAATTGACACACAGATCTGTGACTCGGCTCAAGTGCCCCCAGAGGAAGCTGCTGACTCTGGGGGCACTTGATAGGAGGGAGGGGCCAGGAGCATCAAAGAGGGACAAAAGAAGTGGAAGATCTGGGCTGCTCTGTGCAAAACCAACTGCACAGAGGAGGTAAGTATGACATGTTTGTTATAAAAAAAAAAAAACAAGACTTTACAATCACTTTAAATTCACCACAATATAATGACTTAACTTCCATTTAAGACCCATTTCAGACATTTCAATGGCCCTGTACACACAAAGGACCCCTGCTTTTTTTTATTGCATGGTCGATACAGATCTATTGGACATGTGTAAAAAAAAATATCTTCCCATAGTTATCATTCCAAACTTACACATTTGGTGTGTCAGGCCTTGATCCATCCCACCAATAAATGAGAAGTTATTATAAAATCGGCTGACAAGAGGGGTGTCATAGTGGTCCAAGACAGAGATGATTACATGAAGGAGGTGATCTGTTTCCTATCAGATAGTAACACCTACCATAAATTGTCCAAAGTCAGCACAGCCAAAATCAATTTCCTTATTGATGGTGTTTTTGCTAATAGTATTATCACAAAGCCCGAAGCGTAATTTTTTTGTAGAGAATTCTATAGGGTCACATATTTTTATAATTTATCGAAAATCCACAAGGACACCTGTAACCCTCCTGGACGCCCTATTGTGGCGTCTATGGAGCGTGTCACTAGTGTATTTTCCATGTATACCAATTCCTCCAGCCACTGATGCAAGCATTACCCTCACCTCCTGGATACACTGAATAAATATAGATGGGGACCTTTAAAGGGGGTATCCCTTAAAGTATACTCCCAGAACACAAACATACTGTACCCCATGTGGTTAGTCTCCAAGCCGTTTAACATTTTGGATCTAATACCTAAAGTGGTTGTAAATCCTATTCATGAAATTTGACCTAAGCATATACAGTATGGCCCGGATTCACAAACGATTTACGTTGGCGAAGTCCAAATGTGCGCCGTCGTATCTTTACGCCGATTCACAAAGCGATATACGTCGAAAAATAGGCTTCCTCCGCCCGACGTAACTTGCCTACGCTGGCGTATCGTGGGCGCATAGTTACGCTGGACGCATTCGGCGTTCCCATTATAAATATGCAAATGAGAAAGATACGCCGATTCACGAACGTAGATGCGCCCGGCCGCTTCATATACGCGATTTGCGTAAGGCTTACGTCCGGCATAAAGTTACCCCTCATATAGCAGGCGCAGCTATTGCAAAGGTATGGGCCAGGGGATGACGCCGTCGAATTTTACATCGTGTACGCCATTTACGTAGTACTACGTGAATAGGGCAGTGCATAGGTTACGTTCACGTCGTAGGCATTGCGCCGACATATCTTAGGGAGTATATGCAACGTGATTCTGAGCATGCGCGCGCATGCCCAGTTCGACCGGCCATTTATTTGCATGGGGTCACGCTTAATTTAAATAGATGACGCCCACCTCCTTCCTACTTCCTACTTTGAATTAGGCGGGCTTACGCCGGCTATTTACGCTATGCCGCCGCAACTTACGGAGCAAGTGCTTTGTGAATACTGCACTTTCCTCTCTAAGTTGTGGCGGCGTAGCATAAAGAAGATACGCTACACCCGCACAAAGATACGCCTCTCTACGTGAAGCCTATATCTGTAGTGTTAACTTGCAGTATCTCTCTCCAAAGCTCTAAGTGCTGTGTCTTTCTGCTGCTCCATTCCTCTGTTATCAGCAGAGTCACTTCTGACAAGTTCTACGACACATGAGATAACAGCAGCTGAAAATTTGTGTTGTGAGGGAGCTTAGAGGTAGATAAGCAGTGAGCTTGACTCAGACTACAGCTTTGCATGTTCATTCATTCCTCTGCCTATGTAGAGTGGGATGTGTGCCTTTCCTCCAATCAGCTCTCACACAGTATAAGCCCAGACTCCACACCCACTGCCACTGCTATATGAAGAAACAAGATTTTAAACATGATCTTCACTTTCCAAAGTGTATAGAAAGATAAAGATGGCAGATATACATGTAAAACCACTTTAATAGTAGACAAGCCCAATTTATTCTAAACACTACCAAATTCTGCTTACACCCACAGACGGCAACTCCCTTCTACACTATACCAGTTGCAATAACATACCTAGGAGCCAGTTTTGCCATTTCTGGCACACCTGTACCCATCTGGAAGACTACCATGAACATCGACGACGTGTATCTGACACAAAACGTACGTCAGGAGGTTGAGGTCATCCCCAGTGGACAGGCGTCTGCAGGCCAGTTGTTTTTTTCTTATGGACATGATTTTATCGATTTTGTGTAAGTGAGTTTTTAATTTTTATCACACTATGAGTGTTCTTATTTTTGGGGGTATAATTGTTGGCCCACTGGGAATCCATTGACTGTGCTTATCCCTATTGGATTTGGATCCTTCCTGATCTTTTGGAGTGTCGCAGATTGGACTACTTGAACTAAAACCAACTTGCCTCTGGTAAGCAGTTTATTCAGATGGTGGTGGAGCACGAGTGTTCACTTTGGGTCTTATCCTCCCAAGATTCCATCATCACCTCAGTTGAGGATCTTTTTATTCATCTTCTATCACTGCTGTGATTATATTTTCAGTAAGGCCGCGTACACACGATCAAATCTGTCTGCTGGAAACGGTCTGCCAGACCGTCCCAGCAGACAGATTCGATCGTGTGTACGGGCGAGCCAACGGATTTGGCCAGCCGACAGATTTGAAAGCATGTTTTCAAATCTGTCGGCTGGGAACCCGTCCGCCCGACATGTCTGCTGGTTAGTACGCTAGTACGTTAGTCTTGTCGCACACGCGCCGAATGGTTTCGACGCATGCGCGGAAGTGTTTTACTTCCTGGTGCGGTGACGTGGCGGCGTCAACGTCACCGCCACGTCAGTGCGCCATCTGCCGGCGGGGATTTTGGTTTGATCCTGTGTACACGATCAAACCAATACGTCCCCAGCAGACAGATTTGTTCAAATCTGTCTGTCCGACCCATTTGAACAAATTTGTCTGCTCGTGTGTATGGGGCCTTATGTTCATTCATTATTCCCTTCACTGGTGTATATGGACTTTTTTTCATCTGTTAATGTGGTTTAATCGCGATCATACCATTACCATTTTAATTATGATTATATGTCATATCATTGGTAAATACACTTTGTCACAAGATGGACTGATTGCAATATTGTTTTTTTATTCTGTAAGCGCAGCCTTAATTTTTATTTTTACCACATTCTATGTTATCGCATGGCAGAGCTGCTGCTGTTTTTTTTATGTTATAGAGTTAACGCAGTATTTTTTTCTGTTTTCTATCATGAACATAAAACACTCATGAAACTGAGAAATTCACTGATAAGGGTTATCCCACCGATCTAGTAGATGAAGCCTACTGTTGTTACCTGACAAAATACAGCCCATTCAGTTTATATAGAAAAATGGAGCAGATCTTTGGAAGATCCAAGAGATACCATCATGGAACAACTCAGGATGGCCTATAGGAAAGCATCAAATATTAAAAACAAAGCAGCCTCTAGTAAACGTAATACTGCCACTTAACCACTTGCTTACTGGGCACATATACCCCCCTCCTGCCCAGGTGAAATTTCAGCTTCCGGCACTGCGTCGCTTTAACTGACAATTGCGTGGTCGTGCAACGTGGCTCCCAAAAAAAATTGATGTCCTTTTTTCCCCACAAGTAGAGCTTTCTTTTGGTGGTATTTGATCGCCTGTGCGGTTTTTATTTTTTGCGCTATAAACAAAAAAGAGCGTCAATTTTGAAAAAAAAAATACAATATTTTTTACTTGTTGCTATAATAAATATCCCAATTTAAAAAAAACAAAAAAAAACTTTTTTTTTTTCTCAGTTTAGGGCGATACGTATTCTTCTATACATTTTTGGTAAAAAAAAAAAAAAAAATCGCAATAAGCGTCTGGTTTGCGCAAAAGTTATAGCGCTTACAAAAAAGGGGGCAGAATTATTTTTTTTTATTATTTTTTTTTTACTAGAAATGGCGGCGATCTACGATTTTTATTGGAACTGCGACGTTATGGCGAACACATCGGACACTTTTGACACATTTTTGGCGCCATTCACATTTATACTGCGATCAGTGCTATAAATATGCACTAATTACTGTATAAATGTGACTGGCATTGAAGGGGTTAACACTAGGGGGTGAGGAAGGGGTTAAATGTATCCTAGGTGTGTTCTAACTGTGGGGGGAGGGGGGTGACTGGGGGGTGACCAATCTGTGTCCCTATGTACAAGGAACACAGATCGGTCTCCTCCTGTCTCTGTGTAAAAACGGCAATGAGAGATGATCTGTGAGATCATCTCTCATTCGCCGCACAAAACGCATCACAAACGGCCACTCTGATTGGCTGTTCGCCGCGATCTGTGATTGGTTGTGTCCAAGGGACACGGCCAACACAAGGCTGGCCCGCAGCACGCTCTGGAGTGCGCGCTGGGAACGCCCAAAGGGGCGGCCGTCTTTTGACGGCATGTTGGATATTCAGACCCGCGCTGTAGCCATCATTCGGCTATAGCGCGGGTCTGAAGTGGTTAAATAGATACACAGTCCCTTTCCTTTTTTCTCTCTCTTAAAGTGATTGCAAATCTTCTTTTTTTTTTCAAATAACAAATGTATCATACTTACCTCCACTCTGCAGCTTTTTTTGCACAGTGGAAAAATAAAGAGAACTCCTGCGCTGTCTAAAAAGAAACTAACTCTAGGGAGCACTGCTGCAAAGACACCTGAGAATCAAATTCAAAACAAACATGTGATATTACAAAAAGGAAGTGGTGTCTGCGATGTAAAGGGGGTAGGAGAAGTGAAAAAAATGTGACTGAATATGACAGTCAAACCTGTATACTAGGGGGCGTGTCCGGACGTGCAGCAGGGAGGACGTGTGGATGCTGAGCTCCACACAGGCGGCTGACAATCTGCGGCCATTCCCGCTCAAACCCGCGTCAAACTCAACTGAGCGTACCCTCACCTACCTTGGGAAGCCTCCCGTGGACGATCCCGTGGTTCCGGAGTACTGCGCTGGCCAGGATCCCCTGTTGGGGCCGGAGAGGGCTCCGCTCCACGCCTCCGCCGCCATCTTGTGGCCTGTTCCTCCGGAGCTCTCCGTGCCTGTATCTGGGGCGTCGGGAGAGCAAATCCACATACACCACCACTGGAGCTTCCTCGGGGATCACCGCCTGCTAGCCCTACTGAAGGGGCCTGGAAAACTCTGCTAATTCCGGCCGTGGATTACGGAGCTCCGTGACATGGCGCGGCGCCATCTTGTGGCCTATAGTCCGGGTGCCTCCTCCATCCACACACAGTGAGTACCTGAGCCCCGGCTCTGATAGCATAGAGGTGGCCCCCTAGACTTTCTGCATACAGTTGCCAGAGGAGGGGGTCCGATCACTGCCCGAGAGGGAGACTCCAGGCCTACTTGAACTCTGCATATCCCAGCCGGCCCCCTCTATTAGGAAAGTCCGCGGCTGCGGCCTACCCCTGGAAGTCAGAGGCCATCTTCCTGCTCCAGGCACTCCCATCCTTCCTCCACATACCCAATTGCTCACCACCCCTGATCAGCTTCCTGCTGGATCCATCTATACACTGCTGGGGCATATACTTACTGCTGCTGACTTAGATGCAGAGACATTGACACTTATCCCAACCGTTATGTAATCCCCTATCCAGGAGTGCCTAAGGGGAACGTAACTACCACACAACTGAATGGCTTGATGACTTCGCTCCCCTGCTCCAGACACGGGAACTACTGACAACTATACTGACCTCGCTGCTTTAGAAGTACCCCTCTTCTCTTCTCTCAGGCGTACCTGTGGGCTATTGAAGGATGACCCGCAAACGTAAGGAGACCCCGAACCCTAAAAAATTGGACGACTTCGACCCACCGAAGAACAGGGGACTACTCCAAACAGGTACCGGCTCCAACATGCCTTCACCCACCTCCTCGGTTGGTTCCCGGTCCACCGCATCGAGCCCCACAACCTCGACTGGCCCTGCTCGGGGATCACCTGGGGTGTCTATGCCGACAGCCCGCAGCCCAGCCAAATCCAAACCCCGCCTGGAAGCAGATGCGGAACGGAACACTGCAGGCCGCGAATCTCTGGAAGACACGAGGGAGCTGGTGGACCCCTTCACCGCATTCCCTACCACGGGTAAGGCCGTCTCTGATACCACTCTTAAAGACATGCTTGTATCTCTCCGCAGCTCCATGCACACAGATCTAATGCAATGCATGCAAAACTTTAAGTCGGATATAGGAGAATTGGGAGGTCGGGTGGCTCACATTGAAGAGAAAATGGGGGAATTTGCTTTGTCCCACAATACACTAATAGATGCGCATGCAGACCACTCCGATGAAATAACTTGGCTGAAAGCAAAAGTCACAGATTTAGAAGACAGGTTGAGGAGAAACAATGTGAAGATTAGGGGAGTTCCTGAGACAGTGCTACCCGCACAACTCCAGCAGTACGCCCAGGACCTTATGCACCAATTCCTCCCATCTGTCTCGGAATCTGAGTTACAGATTGACCATATTCATCGACTTCCCAAGCCATCCCATCTCCCGGACAATGTCCCTCGGGACGTACTGATGGGGGTGCACTTCTACCAAGTGAAAGAACAACTTATGCTTACTTTTCGAAGAACCCAACAACTTCCGGAGAAATTCACACATATCCAGCTCTTTGCGGACCTTTCGCAATTCACCATGCAGAAGCGCAAATCGCTGGTTCCAGTAACAAAGGCCCTCCGCAACCACAACATTCCGTACCGCTGGGGTTTTCCGGTGAAGATCACGGTCATTCACGATGGCAAAAATACAATCATTACCGATTTGGACGACGGGCTTAAGCTCCTCCGCTCTCTAGACATCCTCCCAGACCAACCTGCCAAAACTTCTTCTCCTCCCGTGAGAATTGATCAGCAGTACGAGTGGCAAACGGTGAAAAACAGGAAAAGCTCCAAGAAGCGACCGTCGTGATGGATCACACACCTCTACAAGTTCTGCTTTGTTTACAGTTCCCTGTGTTTGGAGCAATTGCTCTGAAGTTTGATTCCCCCCCTGAGAATGGGCATAGATTATGCCCTCTGGTCCTTGTTTGAACAAGTTTTTTTTATCATATTTTTGGTTTCTCAACCTGTTATTTTTTTCCCTTTTTGAACCCCTACTGATTTTGCTCTCATTACCTATTTCTTTGGTTTCCTGTGCATGCTCCTCTAAACCCCCTTTGGGGTCTTACACCCCCCCCTTAGTGCCAATGAGTCACCACGTCTTGCAAGCTCGCTGCCAGAGTGCTGGATGGACTGACCGCCAGAACGTCTTTGCAAGGTACTGTTATCTTTTTCACCTTTTGAATGTACTATGGCTCTGAAAATAATGTCTTTCAATGTTAATGGTTTAAACCACCCTGCTAAACGGGCCTCGGTCTGGAGAGAGGCTAAGACCCTACAGGCAGACATCCTCTGTATCCAGGAGACACATTTTTTGGCGGATAACCCGCCTAGGTTCCAGAACAAATAATTTCCCCACATCTTTGCGGCCTCTGCCCCAATTAAGCGTAAAGGAGTCTTAATTGCAGTAAGAGACTTGGTTGCATTTAAACTAACGCAGGTTCACACAGACCCGGGAGGGAGGTATGTCATTCTAGTGGGAGAATTTAACAATAAACCCTTCACCATTGCTAACTTATATGCACCAAACTCCCACCAACTTTGTTTCTTGAAGAAACTATACTGCAAAATTGCCTCCCTTTCGACATGGGTCTTTAGTGATATGTGGGGACCATAACCTGACTGTGGATTACTCTTTGGACTCCTCATCTGTGGTGAAGCATCCTGTTCCTCAACTTCAACACTTGCTTCACTCCGAGGATGTCTATGATGTATGGCGGTGCCAACACGCCGTGGAAAGGGACTATATGTTTCACTCTGCCAGACACAACTCCTATTCCAGAATTGATTTTATTTTTGTTGACAAAGGTTTGCTTCAGGCGGTGTCATCCTCCACCATCCATAATATCTCTTGGTCTGACAATGCTCCTGTGTCAATTGTGGTGGTGGAGGGTCACACCCCCAGCCCCGCCTATATATGGAGGGCAAATTCTCATGTGTTCAATATGCCTGCACATGCTGCCACTATCAATGATTCCCTATCGAACTTCTTTGCTCAAAATGTGGGCTCGGTCTCAGACCCTGCCGTGTTATGGTGCGCCCATAAGGCGTTTATTAGAGGTATTATCCTGCAAATATGTGTGAGGGAGAAGAGGCGAAGGACACAAAAACTTGATCGGCTTCTTGATGACATTAAAATTTTAGAAACTCAGAATAAAACCAACCCTACGATGCTCCTAGCACAGAAACTTTCTAAATGTCGATTTGATCTCAGACTCCTGTTGATTAAGCAACATGATAAGTATGTCCAAACTCTGAAACTCTCCCATTATTCGGCGGGGAACAGGGCAGGTAAATTTTTGGCCCAAAGACTCAAATCTGCCAGGATTAAATCTAAGATCCCCTATCTCCTCCACCCTATTGATAAGCACAAAATTATAAATCCTAAAGAAATTGCAGACTCCTTCGCCCAGTATTACTCTGATCTGTACAACTTGAACACAGATGCCAATACGCCTCAGCCCTCTGAAGAAAATATTCAGGCTTTCCTATCCCAAATTAAACTCCCGACTCTATCCAAACCCCAATTAGACCGGCTAAACGCCCCCATATCGGAGTCAGAAATCAGAAAATCAATTAAACTACTTCCCTTGGGTAAGTCCCCTGGACCTGACGGTCTATCTAATGACTACTACAAGTCTTTTCAAGACAAATTAATACCAGCTCTAGAAGATGTGTTCAAAGCCGCAGTGTCCTCCGCTTCATTTCCCTCTGAGATGCTCAAGGCCTATGTGGTCACCATTCCCAAGCCGGGTAAGACCCCTGACAGTCCAGCGAATTTCCGCCCAATATCGTTGTTGAACTCTGATTAAGTTGTATGCGAAGATATTGGCCCATAGGCTTCTACCTATTCTGCCCGCTCTTGTGGGTGCTGATCAGTCTGGCTTTACTCCGGGGAGACAGGCCGAAGACGCTACGAGACGGGTAATTGGGGTGATACAGCGGGCTAAGACCTCTCGGACGCCTTCTCTGCTCCTTTTTAATTGGATGCGGAGAAGGCGTTCGACAGGGTACATTGGGGATACATGAGGAACACTCTTCAAAAATGTGGGTTTACCGGACCTATCCTCTCTGCTGTGCTGGCTCTCTACTCCTCCCCTTGTGCCCAAGTCTTTACTTCTAATTTGTTGTCTAGTACCTTTACAATTTCAAACGGCACCAGGCAGGGTTGTCCCCTGTCCCCTTCTATTTTTAACCTATTAATAGAGCCTCTGGCGGAGAGGATTAGGTCCCATCCGAATATCCAGGGATTTGACATTCATGGCGAGGCCCACTCTGTCAATCTGTTTGCTGACGACATAATTCTTTTTTTGACGTCTCCAGCAATCTCCTTACGTTTTGCCCATCTCACCCTGACAGAATTCAGCCAGGTGTCCTACTATAAGGCCAACTTTTCAAAATCCGTTATCTTAGACCTGGGGATCCCACCCTCACTGAAATCCCAACTGCAGGCGACCTTTCCATACCCGTGGAGTAACTCCACGATCACGTATTTGGGACTGCAACACTCGAATGACCCTAATCACTTAGCTGACGTAAACTAGCTCCCACTGATTGACAGACTACGCAAAGATGTTTCTAAGTACTCTATAGCAGAGCTCTCATGGTCCGGCCGCCTGGCTACCTTCAAAATGTTACTCCTCCCACAGATCCTTTATATCTTTAGAACCCTTCCATTCCCAGTCCCTCCCATTCACATTAAAACCCTGAAGTCGCTACTTACCAAATTAATTTGGAAAACTGGTAGGCCTAGGTGTTCTAGGAAACTGCTACTTAACCACTTTTGCAACCGCCCTATAGAGAAAGTACGGCTACAGGGCGGTTGCTCAATTCTAAGTGGCCGTTAATTAACGGCTTCTTAGAATCGCGCTCCCGCGCGCCTCCTGAGGCGCACACACGGGAGCATCCGTGACCGCCGGGTCCTCCGGACCCGGCGCATCATGGTTCACGGTAAATCGCCGCTGATAGCGGCGGTTTATGACGTGATTGCTCTGTCCAATGACGGAGCGATCACTTGTAAACAAACCGGCATCATGTGCTGACACCGGTTCCTCCCTCTCCTCTCTGTACCGATCGGTACAGTGTGAGAGGAGAGGGGAGGGAGCGGATGGCAGCGCCAGTGCTGTGGGCTGGATCTGTGACAAATGTAGTCACAGATCCATCCATCCATCCCTCCCTGCTCAGCCATCCCTGCTGCATATACTCCGCAATACTCTGGGCACATACTCTGCAATACTCTGGGCATATACTCTGCAATACTCTGGGCATATACTCTGCAATACTCTGGGCATATACTCTGCAATACTCTGGGCATATACTCTGCAATACTCTGGGCATATACTCTGCAATACTCTGGGCATATACTCTGCAATACTCAGCCATCCCTGCTGCATATACTCCGCAATACTCTGGGCACATACTCTGCAATACTCTGGGCATATACTCTGCAATACTCTGGGCATATACTCTGCAATACTCTGGGCATATACTCTGCAATACTCTGGGCATATACTCTGCAATACTCTGGGCATACTCTGCAATACTCTGGGCATACTTCGCAATACTCCACAATACTCTGGGCATACTCCGCAATACTCTGGGCATACTCTGCAATACTCCGCAATACTCTGGGAATACTTCACAATACTCTGGGCATACTCCGCAATACTCTGGGCATACTCTGCAATACTCTGGGCATACAGTGCCCCTGTCCCCGTGAGCTCGCATGCAGAAGCGAATGCATACGCAAGTCCCGCCCCCATTTGAAAACGGTGTTCAAACCACACATTTGAGGTATCTCTGCGAACGTTAGAGCGAGAGCAATAATTTTGGCCCCAGACCTCCTCTGCAACTCAAACATGTAACCAGTAAAAATATTTAAAGCGTCGCCTATGGGAATTTTTAAGTACCGAAGTTTGGCGCCATTCCACAAGCGTGAGCAATTTTGAAGGGTGACAAAAAGGGGTCATTTGGGGGGTTTTTGTACTTTTCTGGCATGTTAGGGTCTCAAGAAACGAGAGAGGCTGTCAGTACATCAGATGTGATGAAATTGATCAATTTTCAGTAATTGGTACCATAGCTTGTAGACCCCATAACTTTCACCCAGACTAAATAATATCCAACATTTTTTTTTTTTTTTTTTACCAAAGATATGTAGCAGTATACATTTTAGGCCAAATTTATGAAGAAAAAATACTTTTTTGCAAAATGTTCTAATAGAAATGAAGAAAAATTATTATTTTTTGCAAAATGTTGTTCTTTTTTCATTTATAGCAAAAAAAATAAAAACCGCAGAGGTGATCAAATACCACCAAAAGAAATCTCTATTTGTGGGAAAAAAGGGAGTTATTGTCATTCAAACTGTGAGAGCACCGAAAGCTAAAAATTGGTCTGGTTATTAAGGGGGTTTAAGTGCCCAGTGGTCAAGTGGTTAAACACAGAAAGGTGGGAGGTATGGGCTTAGTGGATATTCAGGATTACCTGCGTGCCTCTATTTTGACACAATTGAAGTGCTGGCTTGACCCGGGGACCAACCCTATATGGAAAGGAATCGAGCAAGACTTGTGCCCTGCACATAACCTTCGAGACTTTCTCCTTCTAGACGTCTGGAGGCCCTTACCCGTTCGGGGCCTCCCTCCTACTCTCCGGGCCTTTGTCCTTGCATGGAGAGATCTGCGCAGGGCAATTTCCCCCTGTTCTGATCGCGTGGAGGTGCCAGTTTCATTTAGCATCCTATCCCAGGCCATCCCCGACTCTCCACTACTAATTGGCAAGGTAAAGGAATACACCTAGTTAATGATATCTTTCAAGATGGTTCAATCTATCCCTTCAAATCCCTACAGGAAAAATTTGCAATACCTTCCTCCGAACACTTTAACTACCTGAGGATCTCTCACTTCCTCAGCTCCCTCCCTACGCATCGCATTTTTCTACCAAAAAAAAATTGGCGCTTCTACTCTATCTCCCCCTCTCCCCAGAAGGGCATCGCCCTTTTCTATAATTTTTTTCAAGATAAGCTGACGTTTGTAAAATCTTCACCCTTTGTCAAATGGGAAAGGGACTTGGAGACAACTTATGATGAGGAGCAATGGGTGCGGGCGTTTCGGGTGATATATGGGGCCTCTAGATGTGTCAACCACTGGGAGCTGTCTCAGAAGATAGCTCTCAGGTGGTATCTCACGCCCTATAGAATCTCAAAGTTTGGGTCAGATGCTGGAGACAATGTGGAGCGGTGGGGCATTTATTGCATATGTTCTGGTCGTGCCAAAATCTGACCAGTTTTTGGAACTCAGTGTTCTCTTACATATCAGGGATAACTGGTATTCTGACAAGACCTAACCCTGGACTGGCAGTCCTACATATTGGCATTGACATGTTCCCCCCTGACTTCAGAGTAGTTGTCACACATATTCTCCTAGCAGCCAGAACAGTCATTGCACATCACTGGAAAGTAGATAGGGCTCCTAAAGTCTCTGAGGTTCTAAGGTTGACTCAGGTGAATGTTCATGAATCTTTACTGGCCTACCGCCGTGGTGACAGAGTCAGGTTCGACTCGGCTTGGAAAATTTGGACCGATTGGTATAGAGCTTAAAATAAAATAACTTAATTTACTGATGATTGATTTGCTGTAATGGTTACTAGTGATGAGCGGAATACGCCATATTCGATTTCGCGATATTTCGCGAATATTTCGAAGAATATTCGCGAATATTCGTTAATATCGAATATTCGTGATATTTTATAAAAAAATGCGAAATTTCGCGATTTTTTTTTTTTTTAT
This sequence comes from Rana kukunoris, assembly GCA_029574335.1. Lineage (NCBI taxonomy): Eukaryota > Metazoa > Chordata > Amphibia > Anura > Ranidae > Rana > Rana kukunoris. The sequence goes on along the minus strand of CM056050.1, from coordinate 178,900,222 downwards.
AAAATATCACGAATATTCGATATTTACGAATATTCGGTATATTTTATAAAAAAAAAAAAAAAAAAGCGAGATTTCACATATGCGGTCGCGAATATTCGTTATTATCGAATATTCGTGATATTTTATAAAAAAAAAAAAAATTGCGAATTTTCGCCAATGCGAAATTTCGCCAATGCGAAATTTCGCTAATGCAAAATTTCGCGATTTTTTTTTTTTTTATAAAATATCACGAATATTTGATATTTACGAATATTCGTGATATTTTATAAAAAAAAAAAAATCGCGAAATTTCGCATATGCGAAATTTCGCATATGCGAAAGCGAAAATGATTGCGAAATTTCGCTATATTTTTTTGGATAAAATATCATGAATATTCGATATTTACGAATATTCGCTATATTTTATAAAAAAAAAAAAAATTGCGAAATTTCGCTATTGCGAAATTCGCGATTGCGAAATTCATTGCGATTGCGAAATTCATTGCGATTGCGAAATTCATTGCGATTTATTATTTTTTTGCGAAATTTATTGCGAAATTTGAAAAATGCGAATATTCGAAATAGCGAATCTTCGCCGCGATATTCGAGATATTCGCGAATACTCGAATATGCAATATTCGTAGCGAATATTCGCAATGCGAATATTCGTGAGCAACACTAATGGTTAATTGGCATGCACACTTTCTTCTTTTCTTCTTTTCTTCTTTCCTTCTTTCCTTCTTTTCCTCTTCTTTCTCCCTCTTTCCCCCCCAACATTCTCTTTTCCAACTCCTTGCTTCTCCCCCCTACAATTTTCCTACGAGCAAACGGTGCGGTAATACCTGTTATCTGATGATTAATGTTGTTCCACGGATTGTTTCATGTTATAGTATTGTAACTTCCCTTGGTTGTGTGAAAGATCAAGTGTCTCTACACCTGATGTATCTCATGGTAACGCCTGTTTCCTCATGTTTTGTTTTCTCTTTATATACCTCTGTATACAAAAGTTTCTAATAAAAACTAATTGAAAAAAAAAAAAAACCTGTATACTGAACATAGATCAAAAAATATATATGGAAAAACATCAGATGCATGTGACAAAGGTTATCATAAAAGGGGCACATAAACATGAAATCAGTGATAAAGTCCGGTAGACAAAAGTGATCCAAAGAAATGTGCTGAATAAAATAAAGTTCATATAAAAAGTGACTCCCACCACCAGTGTCAAAACAACACACTACAGGGTCTTAAGTGATGCACCTCTGTGTTTGCAAGCAGCTCACCTCACTGCTGTTGGGTGAACAGCATTCGCAGATCTCAGTTTGTCACTAGAGATGCTAAATCCCACCATAGGGCGATATCCTTGATGTTGCTGCAGTCCTCTCAGTGCCAGATAAAGATCACATGTATAGAAACAAGAAGAGCGATCTAAGCATATCTCAAATAAAACACTGGACAGAATCCACACATACAGTAATGCACTCACTTATTGAAAAGGGAGTTTGGATAAAACTTCACGAACACCGAGTTTGTAAGCCCTCTGTTTGTATACGGCTCTGCATAGGTCCCTTACTGTTATCGAATCTGGCATAGGAATAAGAAGGGAGGCATACATCGCATAATCCCATTTAAAACATTTATTAAATCGTACAAATAGACAATAGAAACTCACATTTAATAGATGAAAATTGTGGGGGGCATGGTCTGCCAGCGCTAATGGTGGCTGCTTAATTCCGGCGCTCGTCTGCCAGGGAGAGGAACGGAGCGTTTAGCACCCGACTTAGCCGCCATCCAGCGACCATGTACCATCCTGAATCCTCGGGGACCACAGCGGAACATGTCGTGGAAAAGACAGACACCGATCACCAGACCCAAAAGCTGAGTGCTTTCTACGGAGGGCCGCGCCAGGTCAGTACAACACAAAATGGCGCCGTCGGACCCACGCTGACAGGGACTTACTCTGACTTATCTGAGGAGATCGCAAATAATCAAGCTCACACAAGCCTTGCCTTGTCACCTGCGTCCAAAGCGGGGGTTAACCCGGTTACAGGAAACCCGGCGAAGGCGCGGATGCGCACAGGCCCGGGTCCGATCCACACCTCCCCGCAAATTGAGCCCCCGGCTTTAGGCCTACTTCCGTCTAAATCAGGCCCTGAACTCCTCTATGGCTGCCTTCCCTACGACAGGTCATCCAGTGCTGGACATGACATTAAAGTATATGCTGTGGAGGCGCATGCGCGAGGAATCCAAGATGGCCGCGTAGTCCGGGAGCTCCGCTCTGCTCCAGTCGTTCAGCATCCCTGCAGCCGGATCCGCGCCACAGAGAGACCCACAGTCATCGGGAATCGCTTGGGGATCACCTGAGCTCCTACCACATGCTCGGCGGCTCTGTCCGGCGAGACCTGGGACCAAGTTTTTCCGACCGAGGCCTCCCAGGCCGATTCCGCAAGTCAGCAGCGTGCTCAGCACAGCGCGGAGTCAGCGGGGATCAGGCAAGTGATTGCTCCAGCCATCTTATCTTTTACACCCCAGGCTATCCATGCCCCTAGCCAAGCTGTGTCTCCATCCCCGACCTCCACTGAATCGCTCCTGGAGCAAACGCTGGGCGATTATACCCTTGTGCCCTTGTGCCTTTAGGGTCTATCTCCCCTAACATGGAGGATGTTGCCACCCCGGGAGGTGCTGATTTTGGAGTCTCTCTATCCACCGGTGATTTGTTACTGAAACTGTCGGAAATGCTTGAGAAGGGTCTAGCAAACACTGCTAATAAAATCACATCAGATATTCACCTAGATTTCCAGAACCTAGGATCCAGGATGGAGTCAATAGAACACAAACTAGATGTTACCGTTTCTAGAACCAATCAAAACTCGGAGCATATTCAGGTTTTACAGGAGCAATTGGACGCTGCATTGAGTAAATTAGATGACCTGGAAAACCGCTCCAGAAGAGATAATTTCAGGTTGAGGGGAATACCGGAGTCAATTACGGATGTCCCGGAGGCAGTCAAGGGCCTAATCAAGTCCCTCATACCGACAATCACTCCGGAAAAATTGGAGCTCGATAGGGCCCACAGAGCTCTGGGACCCCCCAGGAAGGATGGATCTCCCAGAGACATAGTTGTCAAGCCCCACTTTTACAGTGTGAAGGAGGAGATAATGAAGGTTTTGCGCCAAAATTCTCACTTGTCCTACCAAGGCTCGGAGGTCCAGATTTTTGCTGACATTTCACCCATGACAATCCAACGGCGGAGATCTCTTAAACCCCTATTGTCAGTTCTCTCGCAGAGGGAAATCAAATATTGGTGGGCCTTTCCGTTCGCCTTAAAATTTATATACAAAGGCAAAACCCACTCATTTTCATCTTTTCCGGAGGGGGAAAGTCTTTTACTTGGTTTGAATTTTATTTCACAGGACTCAGCAATGGACACCTCTAACTTATTAGCGAGCTCGTCCAAACGGCCCCCTCCTTCCAGCCCTATCTCCCCCACTTGGAAGAATACTAAATCTCGACGTACTAAGGGCTCTCTTCACACCTGAGACGGTCACTATTTTGGGTTTTTGTTTTCATTTTTCATTTTTCTATTTTTAATGCTTTTATTTCATTTTTGCTAGAGTCCCCTAAGGGACGAATATATTCTTTTGACCTGGAGCTTCTACTGACTTCTTGCTTACTTCCTGGTCTGAATTCTGGGAATGTGAACTCAGTTCGATCTATGTGTTGTTTATGAGGATGCCCCCGAATAGCCTTATATGGGTTTTTCCTGTGGACGGATCCATTAGTCATTCTTTAGTGATAATTGCAGTCTGTTTTCTAGTTTGAATTGTTACTCAGCAGACGACATAAACGGAACCCTTCACAGAATCTCCTGGGTCAATTAGATAAGGCAAGAGTTGCCTTAAACCTGGCCCTCACGGTCTCGGCTGAGAAATCCATTCGTTGGTCAGGTGCAAAATTCTATTCACAAGCTAACAAAATGAGTACTATGCTGGCCAATAAACTTTCCCCTAAGATACGAGCACACACTCTCCCTAAGATTAGACAACAGGATGGTTCCTTTACACTCAACCCCCAACGAGTATTAAGTTCATTCCAGGAATTCTATACTGCTTTATATCAAAGAATCGATTCGAGTGAGGTTTCTGATAATTGTCCCTTTCTGGATGCCCTTCCCCTACCTTCCCTTAGTGAAGAACATGTGGCTCTTCTTGATGCTCCATTTAAACTGGAAGAAACTATTGAAGTTATTAAAGGTCTGAAAGAAGGTTCGGCCCCAGGTCCGGACGGGTTCTCTACCTGTTACTATAAATCCTTTGTAAACATTTTAGCCCCTTATCTTACTAAATTATTTAATTCTAAAAGGACTGGTGAGCCTCTGGATCCTCTCCTCAATGCGGCCTATATATCCGTAATTCCGAAACCTGACAAAGACCCTGAACGTGTAGAAAATTATAGACCCATCTCCCTTATAAATAATGATTTGAAAATTCTCACTAAAATTTTAGCTAATCGATTAGGCTCATTTATTAATCGCTATATACATAAAGATCAGGTGGGTTTCATACCCGGGAGGCAGGGCCCTGATCAAGTCAGGAGAGCAGTGGATATAATATCTATTCTGCAATCAGGTTGGGATGGGGGACCAAAACAGGAAGGCCTTTTGCTATCTTTAGATCTGCAGAAGGCCTTTGATTCACTCTCATGGTCTTATTTATTCAACATTTTAGGACGCTGGGGTTTTGGTAACTCTTTCTTGAGCTTATTAAAGGCACTGTACTCCAAGCCGGAAGCTAGAATTAAGTTGCAGGGGTATTATTCTGATTCCTATTTATATAGCTAGAGGGACAAGACAGGGATGTCCACTCTCCCCACTGATTTTCGCTATTGCGATTGAATCTTTGGCTATAGCAATAAGATCAGATAACTCCATAGAAGGTGTCAGGTGCGGTCAGGCAATCCATAAATGTGCTCTGTTTGCCGATGACATTCTACTTTTTATTACCTCTCCTCTACAATCTATACCCATCATAAATAAGCTATTGGAGTCCTTCGGCTCTATCTCAGGGTTACATATGAATATGTCTAAATCCCATGCGATGAACGTTTCCCTCCATTCTACGATGGTGGATCAGCTTAAACTCTCTTTTGCTTACAAGTGGTCTTACTCATCCATTCGATATCTAGGTATAAACTTAACCCCTAGGATAGATCTTCTATATAAAGAGAACTTTCCCCCCATGTATCGAGCCCTAGAGAATGATCTCAATGCATGGTCCCTGTATGGCATTTCGTGGCTTGGCAAAATACACTCAATAAAAATGACCCTGCTCCCGAAACTCCTTTATCTATTTAGAGCCCTTCCTATTGTGATCAATAGAGATCATCTTAATTCTTTCCAGGGGAAGGTTATTAAATTTATTTGGGGAAAAAAAGAAGGATATAGACTTTCCCGCAACGTCCTTTTTAGTCCTAAAACGCATGGGGGCTTGGGCCTACCCAATTTTTTTAAATACTATCAGGCGGCTAGGCTTACTCAACTCTCAGTAATTTATTTTAAATTAGAAAAACCTGATTGGGTTTCTATAGAGAGGCAGGCGGTCCCGAAACACACCATTGACTTTCTTCTCTGGTGCCCCCGAAATGCTAGACCTTCGATCTTATCCCCTACTCTATCCCAATCCCTGAAGTTATGGGCTGATCTGATGCAACTCCCTTCTTTGACTTCCCCTATTAAACCACTGTCCCATCTCTTTCATAATTCGCTTTTTAGTCCAGGATTGGATATTAAGGCATTTCATTGGTGGCTAAACAAGGGATTATATAGGATTGGGCAATTTTTCACTTCTAATGGCCCTATTACCCTTAAATACTGCAAGGAAAAATGTAATTTACCGGACTCTGAGATCTTTAGATATCATCAAATTCATCACTTTCTAAACTCTGTTTGGCATGATAAATTTAAACCCCCAGAATTTACTGAATATGAGAGATGGTGTGGGCAAGGAACGAGACACAAGGGCGGGATCTCTTTGATATACCTTTCTCTCTCAATACCCTCTTCCAAATTCCCTTACATGGAAGCATGGGAAAGGGACCTTCTGGAAGCCTGGGACCTGGACGAGTGGCATAAAGCCGGTACAAGAGCGTTCAAAGGTATCGTAAATGTTTCTTTAATAGAAGCCAATATAAAAGTCATGATGAGATGGTAACTAGTCCCCGCCAGGCTTGCTCTAATGTACCCTTCCACCTCCCCTTTTTGTTTCAGAGGTTGTCAGGCCCAGGGCTCTATGTTGCACATCTGGTGGGAGTGCCCAAAAATCAGATCTTATTGGAACAAGATCTTCCATCTGATTCGGAAAGTCTCAGGCTCCCCAATTATTCAATCCCCCCACATAGCTCTTCTGAACGCACACATACCCCAGCTTTCTAAGAGTTCCCGTCAATTAGTTACTTTCATGCTACTGGGGGCAAAACTGGCTTTAGCCAGGTCTGGAAACTCCCAAAGGTTTCAATAGTAGCAGCTAAATGGAAGATATCTTGGATTATGTTGCAGGAGAAATTGGTGAGTTCCTTGACAAATTCCTCCAAACCATTTCAGGCGACATGGGAGCCCTGGGCCGAATATATAGGAATATCCTTAATTACTGGAAGTGTTGATACAAGGGGCACTGATACTAGATGACCTGTGTGCTGATCTCTCTATTCTCTTTCCTTTTTCTTTTTTTCTCTTCTCTTTCCTCTGGAAGCTTCTCTATTTGATCTTCCTCCTCGTCTTCTGATATTTTATCCCTTTTAAATCATAGCTAAAACTATCTCGGTACACTATTGTCTTTGCAACGATATTTGTGTAATACTTCCTTCGGAAATTTTATTGAAGCGATACTTTGATGCTTTCTTTTTTTTTTGTCCCCTTTTTTTGTTTGATCTTTGTTGAGTTTATATAACTGCCGTTCAGCTATATTTGATATTCTAGTTCTGGATTGTCGACCTGATCCCATAAATTTCTGGTGTTCGGGGATCCGGTGGGCAGATCCTTTGAAAGAGGGAAGTTCTAATTTAAACTTCCTTGTACTGCCTCGGGCGGGTATGCACCCAGTTGGGTTACCAGACCTGATAGGCAAACTGCTTCTTTACAATGAAAACTCCCTCAAGGCCGATCGGCCAGGTCGCTCTCTACATCTGACTTTGGTATCATCATTGTCTTATGGGATCGCTTTGATTTACAGGGTGGATGGCTAACTGTCTCTATGTTATTATTTTTTCTTTTGGTTATTCATAGCCTGATCTCCTTTTTTTTTGTCATTAGTCACTTCTAATGTTGACCATGCTAGTGCACCTCAGAATGTATTGTTTTTTTTTTTTCTTTTTCCTGTATTGCTTTATATTTCAATAAATATCTTTTGAAATTCGAAAACTAAAAAAAAAAGAAAAAAAAAGAAAAGAAAGCTAGACACGATAAAAAAAAAAAAAAAAAAAAAAAAAGTATATGCTGCTCTCCCTCGTGTCTGATCTGTCCCTCATCTTCACTAAAATCACTGCTGACATGCATGTTATGGATGACAGAGTGACACACCTAGAAACAAGCATGGAGGAATGTACTACAACAGTAAACGATTTGGTTGATTCGTATGGAGAGCTACAGAAAGAGCAGAACTGGGTCAGAACCAAGTTAGCCGATCTGGAAGACCGACCCAGAAAAAATAACTTAAAGTTGCGGGGGGTCCCAGAATCCATCTTGCCTACCAACCTCCCTAAATATGCTAGAGAACTCATGCATTTAGTGCTCCCTGATGCATCCCCTAGGGATCTGATAGTGGATCGGATCCACAGGATTGCCAAACCTGCACACCTTGCTGCATTGGTCCCCAGGGACGTATTAATGAGGGTCCATTTTTTCCATATTAAAGAGAAACTTCTGTCAGCCGCAAGGTCAAGCCAACCGCTGCAAGGCACGTTTGCTAATATCAAAAGATGGCACTACACATGTGATACAAGATCTACAGAAGGGCATGCTCCTTCTCCACACATGGGGAATCCTTGTGGAACCGCCGCAAGACCCTACACCCCCGAAGGAACAACGTAGGTCCCGCATCCCACGACATGCTCCCGTTAACTGTGAAGATATTTCAGATCAAATGGCTTGAGTACCTCCAGGCATCTACATCTACATGTCAAATGCTCTCCCTGGCATTCAGCTCCCTGCATGTTTTTTTTTTTCTATTTTTTTGCCTTTGTTTTACATTTATTGTAGCAGACGAGTGACAATTGATCCCCCTATCCAGTGGTTTAGTTGGACATTTTGCTCCTCTACTCCATCTCCTGAATCCGTTGGTGGCACCACCATCATTAGTTATCATTAGTTGTATTATTGGTTTCATACTCGCCAGTTTTTCTTGCTTGTATAGTTTGTTACTGACAAGGTTATATTTACAGCATGCGTGGCTCTAACCCAGAAGACTCCATAACAGTAATCATCATCTGACAGCGTCTCCACCAACACATTTGACTTTCCTGCGCTCACAGGCTCAATCTTCACTTCGAACTGTACGTGGCCCTATTCTCCACACTCTTGCTCAAAATTTCATTCCCAATGGCAGTCAAAATTCTATCCATTAATGGTAACGGTCTAAACCATCTAGCTAAAAGACATTCTTTGTGGAAATCTGCTTTAGACCTGAAGTGTGACATACTATGTGTCCAGGAAACGCACTTCACTTCTACCGGAGCCACTTCCTGTACCAACAGACATTTTTCTCATATTTTTTCAGCCTCCTTCACCTCTAAAAAAAGGGGTGTGCTCATAGCAATCAGGGATACTGTACAATTCCTGCTAAAGCATGTAGAGATTGACCCAGATGGTTGTTTTGTTGTACTTGTATGTAATGTAAATGGGTTTGACTACACCTTGATTAACATCTACGCTCCCAACATCAAACAGATCTGCTTTCTCAGGAAAGTGATGAAAATTGTTCACCCAATTAAACAAGGGCTCACTATTGTATGTGGAGATTTCAATTTGGTTCCGGAAGTCCTTCTGGATTCTACCGCTGCTTCCAAAAGCAGAGAGTCCCCTCTAAACCATTTTATTGCTACACATGATCTGTTTGACGTCTGGAGATCCCAACATGGCTCTCAGCGCGACTATACATTCTTTTCCTCCCTCCACAAGTCACGATATTCACGTATCGACTTATTCCTTACTGATAAATGGCTATTACAATCGATCAGTGCCTCAGCTATCCACACCACGACCTGGTCGGATCACGCCCCTATTTCTATCACCATTTCTGACTCTCAAAATGCAAGACCTACACATATCTACACATATCTGGAGAGCTAACAACTACATTTTACAACATCCTTCCTTCTCTCCCCAAATTTCCGACCATCAGACAGAATACTTTAATATAAATGCGGGATCCGTGTATGACCAAGGTGTGGTGTGGAACGCGCATAAAGCATATATTAGAGGCATCCTAATCAAGATGAGCTCTATCCACAAAAAAATAGGTAAATTAAGTTAGACAATCTGACAGCGCAATTAGAAGCCTCAGAACGCCTTAACAAATCTAGTCCTGACCCGTCTAGAGCCGCCTATATACTCTCTCTAAGACAGGAGCTTAGACTCCTTCTACTACAATCCTTTGAACATGCCCAGAGAAAATTTAAAGCATGCTCTTACTCCACCTCCAACAAAGCGGGCAAAGCTCTAGCCCAACGCCTTAAAGGTAGAAGAATGAAAAGTAGGATTGACCATATATTCCACCCACACACCAAGGAAAAACTCAAAAAACCCCAGAAGATCGCTGACGCGTTTAGTGTATACTATAGCGACTTGTATAATCTCCATGCTGACCAAGACACACGTCAACCCTCCTCGACGGATATTGACCAATTCCTCAATCTCATTAACCTTCCTTCACTTACGACGGACCAATTGTCTCGCCTAAATGAACCTTTCACCATCCCAGAAATATTATCGACCATTAACACCTTACCACTAGGCAAATCCCCTGGCCCAAACCAGGTAAAGACCCGACGACGCCCCAAAATTTCCGCCCGATATCACTCCTCAACCTAGACCTAAAAATTTACGCGAAAACGATTGCTACACGACTCATCAATATAATGACCACGTTGATCCACAGAGACCAATCTGGTTTCACCTTCTCTGCTTCTAGCCTTGGATGCAGAGAAGGCGTTCGACAGAGTCCATTGGGGTTATCTTCGGCAAGTTCTCCAGAAATTTGGTTTTCAGGGACATATACTAAACGCCATCCTGGCACTCTACACATCCCCATCGGCGCAAGTGTTTTCTGCCGACATGCTTTCCCAACCATTCCATATATCAAATGGCACTAGACAGGGATGCCCGCTGTCCCCGTTAATTTTCAATTTGCTCATAGAACCTCTTGCGGAACATATTAGACAAAACCCACGTATCTCCGGCTTCAAAATAGGCCCTACTACTCACAAGATCAGTCTATTTGCAGACGATGTTATTCTTATGTTAACCGACCCGACAACTTTGCTTCTGGAAACTCGAAAGTTTCTGCAGTGGTTTAGTAAGGTGTCATACTATAAAGTTAACGCCAACAAATCATATATACTTGATCTAGGACTTGACGCCACCACCAGAAATCTGCTACAAACACAATTTCCCTACACATGAGCGGAACGTGAGATATCCTACTTGGGAATCCAACTGACAAGTTCCACCAAAAAATTATTTAAGAGCAACTTTGTACCCTTCCTCGAAGTACTCCAAAAAGATACTGCTAACTTGGCCAAACATGAACTCTCGGGGAGACTCGCGGCATTCAAAATGCTGCACCTTCCTCAACTACTGTACCTATTCCGGACAATCCCAATTCCTATCCCGGCATCTTACTTCCATTCCCTACAAACCACTTTAAATAAATTGTTATGGCAAGGTAAGAAACCCCACTGCGTGAAACAAATCCTCACCAAACATAAATTAGCGGGTGGGGCTGGGTCCATAGACTTTAGGGAGTACTACTGGGCTTCACTTCTTACCCAACTTAGGGATTGGTTCCAACCACAACCTCTTACCTTATGGGGACAGCTGGAATCCAACATGGTTAAGCATAAAAACCTTTGAGACTGGATTCTGGGGGTTCCCATTGGCACACTTGTTTCCATTTCACTCCCTCCTACGATGAGAGCTTCAGCCTTAGCTTGGAATTTTCTCGCTCAACAAGGGGACATGCACCCTCATTTCTTTACTCCACCTCTCCCTTTATGTAGCCTGCAACATTGCACTTAAGACATTATGCTAACACATTGGAAATCCAATGGTATACTATATCTACAAGACATTACTTGTGGTGATACACTCCTCTTGTTCCCTCAACTACAAACAAAATTTCAGCTCAAACAAGACAGAACTCTACATTTACATTAGAATCAAACACTGTCTGTCTAGATTGTCTAGGCCGCACTACTCCATCCCCCTTAATTGTGGTCTTTTCTGACCGACACTTCCTCGAAAGTGAAGGGAATCTCGCTTTTTTACAACACCTTCAGCCAAAAACGGACGTTTACCAAAACTAAACACCATGACCACTGGGACACTGACACAGGACAAACACTGACTGATGACCAATGGCAATCCGTGCTTAGATCTATACACAAAGCCACTTGAAATGCAGCATTATGGGAAATGACACTGAAAATTTCCTTACGTTGGTACCTTACACCAGCCAAAATAGCAAAGTTTGGCAAAGATGCCTCCGACACATGCTGGAGATGCGCAGAACCTAAAGGCGACATTTTTCATATACTCTGGTCCTGTTCATCCATAAGTAGTGATGAGCGGAATACGCCATATTCGATTTCACGATATTTCACAAATATATAGAAGAATATTCGCGAAATATTCGTTAATATCGAATATTCATGATATTTTATAAAAAATTGCTAATGCGAATGCAAAATTGATTGCGAAATTCTCGTCAACACGCGAAAACGGAGATCATTTCCTGGATTACTAAACTAATATGCACTAAACACTAACTCTACTTACACAAACTTATATGACTAAACTAAAGCTATTTTTTTTATTTTTTTTTATACACAAAACACAGAAGGGCAGAGAAAGTATTCGCGAAAGCAATGCTTTTAGACGTCGATGGAGATCACTAGGATGTGATCTGCTTTAAAAATAAATTTGAAAAAATAAGAATATTCGCAATAGCGAATATTCGCCGCGATATTCGATTTATTCGCGAATACTCGAATATGCAATATTCGTAACGAATATTCGCAATGCGAATATTCGTGAGCAACACTATCCATAAGCCTATATTGGGCTGACATCTTCTGAATCCTGTCTGACATAACTAGATGTTCCCTGCCTCCCACACCATCCCTGGCTCTGCTTAATATCAACTTAGATGTCATCCCCGCTGACAAGAGGCTAGTAGTCACCAATATTCTCGTTGCAGCCAGACTGAGCATAACTAGACTCTGGAAATCTACGAAACCCCCAACAATAGAAAGCACCATTGATCTGGTGAATTTACATTTCAACTATGAGCTAACATTCGCTTCTAGTAGAGGTCACCTTGGGGAGGCTCACAGGAAATGGCTTGCATGGTTACATTGGTCTGGGGCAGCAGGGTTCTTATGAATACATAGGCTGCAGTGGTGACCTGGGTTGTTAAATTTCAGATGACACTGTCACATTTTCATCCTGTCATTGTGAGTTGCTTTCTACATGCAACTACTTTGCCCTTCTACCTGTTCTTTACATTATAGATACTATATTAATCAACAACTTGTCTACCCTTTTGTATATTGGATTTGTACTCATGACAAAGAACTGGTGTGTATTCCACTTTGTATGTTACTGCATATCCTACTTATATTTCATTTTGTTTGTTCCTTAATTTGTGAAAATACAATAAAAACTATTGTTTAAAATAGATGGAAATCGTGTGCTGCATCCACGAGCTTCAAGCTCATCCTCCTGGGTTTAGGATGTTGGTAAACCTGATGCTACTATCCCTATGCGTATCGTCACGTCACGTGCCTGAAATGAAAAATCACGTTATATTACGTGATTTTGCGCAGCCGGGCCGACCTGCCGCTGTAAAACTACGGTGGGAGGTCGGCAATCGACTAGGCAATACTTTTTTGTTGAATGTTTCCATACATTGGATATATGTGCTTGACACATTAGTACTTAACGGTCTCAATGAGGAGATCAAAGTCAGCACAATCATGTCATATAAAGGATCCCGCTGGTTGTCCAATTTAGTCTATCTTTTAGGTCAATAAAATTGATTGGTTATTCGTATTCTGTTTTCTTTTGTTTCCTCTACAGAATTTGTTGGTATATATTGGGAGTTAATGACATATAATATGTGTGTACCTGCCTTAGTTTGTTAATGCTTTTGCTTTTGTTCTTTTCATTCTTTTCAGTATTGATTGTTCCACAACCGTGGAGGGTCTCTTCCCATCATCAGGTATGAATCCATTAGGTATGAATCCTTTTCTAACTATATGGCTCTCTAATATTAAATTTACCCCATCACTAAATACCTTTCTCTTTTTTATTCCTTTCAATATATTGTTCTTAATGTTTATAGTATAATTGCTTTATTTAAGGCCTCGTACACACGAGCAGACAGATTTGTTCAAATCTGTCTGTCTGACAGATTTGAACAAATCTGTCTGCTGGGATTTTGGTTTGCTCGCGTGTACACACGAGCAAACCAAAATCCCTGCCAGCAGACAGCGCACTGACGTGTCGGTGACGTTGACGCCGCCACGTCACCGCACCAGGAAGTAAAACACTTCCGCGCATGCGCCGAAACCATTCGGCGCCGGTGCAAGACGACATGTCTGCTGGTAAGTGTACTAACCAGCAGACATGTCGGGCGGACGGGTTCCTAGCCGATAGATTTCAAAGCATGCTTTGAAATCTGTCGGGTGGCCAAATCCGTCGGCTCGCCCGTACACACGATCAAATCTGTCTGCTGAAACGGTCTAGCAGACCGTTTCCAGCAGACAGATTTGATCGTGTGTACGAGGCCTAAGTGTCTCATGTGATCTATATATTTATATAAAATTATTTTTGCTGCACTTAGACTGCCCCCCCCCCTTGAGTTTATCTGTGCTAGTGGGATGCACAGTGAGTAGGTGGTACAGCCCAAGCTTGCAGTAATGCACAGAAACACACAGAGATTCTGGAAGAAAGTTGCAGTGCTTGGAGTAACAGGGATAACTGGAAGTGGGCTGGAGTGCATGGAGACACAGAGCAGGAAGCAGGCTTGAACAGGGATAATCTGAAGCAAGCTGCAGACTATGAGTGCACAGGTGCTGGTAATGAATGGCAGGCTGAAACACACAAAGAGTTACTGGCTGGATGACAATGGGGAATTGCAGCTCACACTGGAATGCCCTGGAATACACTTATAAAGTCACTAAGAAACAAGAGGGATCTGTACAAACATTGGGAAACTCAGAACCTTAAGGTCACTTGGATTCACTCGGAAAGCCAAGCACACTGGAAAACTTAGAATTTTGAGTTCACCCGGAAGCATTCAGAAAGTTAGGGACAGTAGAAAACTCACAGAAACTCTTGGGGGTTTTAGACTAGGGACACTAGCTGTTGCTCAAGCAATGCCTGAGATAATTTGAAGCATTTTCTTCTGGACAATTCCAAGCAAGTTTAAGACAGTTTATGTAAAAAGCTGGTGAATATTGGAGAATAAACAGGATTTACCTACAGAATATAAAGAATATATGAGAACACCTGTTTTTGTACCTTTGCAAGCCTGTGAATGGAAGGCCTGTTCTTCCTATAAATACCTGGATTCTGCTTTACAGAAATTATACTTTCAAAAGTTAAATTAAGATTGAAATATTTCTGTATTTTCCACAATGTTTTACTACATTGCTACTAATTACTACATGTTACAGTACACACAAGGGTGTATTAGGAAGGTGGTGAGAAAAAAAATCTAAATGCCCAAGTACAATAAACCATAGTAAATCTAACCTTTTTTTTTTCAAGCTGAAGGATGAAATGTGGTTAATGATAAGTCTGTTTTAACACATTTTGCACATTACTCTTTCTCTTGTTAAGTTAGTACTTTCCTGTATTAATCACAACAGGCTCATAACATTATATACACACAGTAGGATTTTAAATCTAGCAGTTATTGAGTCAGTATTTCATGTTGACTTAATAAACAAGAGTATAAATATACTATTTTTGCAAACATGAGTACAGTTAAAATTATAAAACAGAAATCAAACTTAAAACTATTTGCTTTTCCCATGCCCTTGTGGCTAAGTTTTATGTTAACTCTATATTTATATTCGTTACAACTGCGTGTAGTAATAATTTTCTCATCACAGACTGAAGGTTAGAGCAGAACTGCTCTATCGGCCGCCTACTGTGTGCATAATTGAAACTCTCTATGGTGTCTTTCATTATTGCTTTTAATAATAGTTAAATACCAGGGAATCCAATTACAATCAGAAATAATTTGATGAAGATCAAATAGATGGAGTTACAAACATCTTAATTTTCCAAAACACTAATTTGGCAGAAGATGGCCAATTCTCGAGTAATGTGAAGTGGTCAGAGATTTTATTATGAGTGCTGATAATTAAATAAATGCTAAAATAATTGTTTTTGTTGGAGTATAACACATTTTGTGAGCAGTATTATTGTTTCTTTCTTTGTATAATTTCCAGAATAAATTATAGCAATTTATGATATATTTGAATTTTAATTAATTATGATAGGTTTAATAAATGATATGTCATTATCTAATTTAGGGTTGTTTTTGCAAATTTTATTTGACGTTGTCAATAAAACATTGGTTTAACAAAATTCTCACAATAGCAAAACCCCCTGCTTAAGCTACCGTGGCTGTGCAAGAGTGAATCACACTGTGTTCTATATTATCTTTTCTGAACAATTTACATTTAGCATGTAAGTACAGCTTCTTTGGAAAACAAGATGTGATAAGTATAAAGTATTCATTGAATCACCATGCTTATAACTTTCCCAATGCTCAGGAAGGCTCCACTTGACAACTAAATCATCCTAATCCAACATACCATTCCATACCAACAGCTTCAGCTTTACATTTTTGATATGGACCTGCATATTCAGCAATAACAATGTAACAAACATATGTCTTTTAAGGACATAAAATGGCTACTTTTTTGTGATATTGTTTTGCAAAATTGTTTTTGTATGCAATCCTTAGACACAAAAGTAACAAAACAAAAACATTAAAACAACACACATCTTTTAGTGATACATTTTATTTTGTAATTAGAAGTTTTTAAAATTGCACTAAAATTTGGATTCTGTTAAAAAGCATCACATGGTTAATTAAACATTAAATGCAGTTTTTATATTTTTTTCAATTTTGAGCACTAAATAGTATATTAACACTAAAAAGTTGACAAACAAAAAAATAAATAATAATCACTGGCAAATAAAATAGAAATAAACAAACAAATGCTGCAAAATAATAGCGGAAGGGAAAGGGGAAGAAGTATTATCTAGGTCTGATTTGGGTAAACCAACAGTTAATAAGGTGGTACGTATAAACACATTTTACTTGCCAGGTTGCTTTAACTGATTTCATCTGTGGCGCCATTAGGAGTGTTTAGGCAATTGTGAAGTGGTCAATTTCAGAATCATTGACAGGGATGTCCTGCACGAATGTATTAATGACTTCCTACATATTCATGTGCGAGTTGAATTAAGGCTGCAAGGGTGAGAATCTTTTCATTATGCGCTGTGATATTTATTGAATCAACCATATCTTGTCTATCATAGTTACTGTATTTTGAATATATACAGGCATACCCCGCTTTAAGTACACTCACTTTACATACACTCGCGAGTAAGGACATACCTGCAAGTGTATGTAAAGTACCTTACAAGTACTGTACAGACATTTTGCAGCCGCAGTAGAAGGAGCTGAAGCTCCGAGAGCATAGCCTGCCCTGTTCCAATGTGCCCCTGACACCCCCATTACAGCCCCTGAGACATCAACTACAGCTCCTGACACCCCCACTATAGCCCCTGACCCCCCACTGTACACTATAAGTAAAAAAAAAAAGTATTGTTTCACTTTAAGTACATTGTATGTACACAATATTCATACCAATATTTATACTAATTTTGAAACATTTTTTTTTTTCAAATATACTAACATGTTGTCCATTCACTATGTTTTGTAAAATTTCAGTATGACCTGCTCTAACGTTAAAAAGACTTCTGAAGAAGCTCATCTGAGCGTAACTAGTAGAGTGGTTTTGTGGCAGTTGTTTATACCCATGGCCCAAGTCATGCTATCAATGTAGATGGTCTATTATTGTCTGTTTGGTATATTTTTTATTTCTTTAATAAATATCTATACATTTTAATACTTGTGTATTTCTACCATATTAATTGAACACCGTTTAAAAATCCCAGGGCTTCCCAAAAACCCTCCTTGTCCTCTAATTGTTCTTCATTCATTATAACAGGATGAGGTGTTCTTGATTTGGAGGTTTATGTCCCACCTAATTGAATGATTTCATCTGCAGATTAAAGCTCATCCTGCTGGAACATTGTACATAAAAACATAACAGTATTACTTTTCTATATCTCTAGTTTGTTTCTAAACAGTGTTGACAAACATTGAGTAAGATGAACTTTGTTTACAGCAGCAGATCCTAGAGCTGCTGTCTTTATACAGAAGAGTGTGCTTTTGTTTTAAGAAAATCGACAATCCATTTGCACCTTCTGGATGCTTAATGCCACGTACACACAATCGGTTCATCCGATGAAAACAGTCCGATGGATTTTTTCATCAGATATCCGATGAAGCTGACTTTCACCAGTCTTGCCTACACACCATCAGTTAAAAATCTGATCGTGTCAGAATGCGGTGACGTAAAAAACAACGATGCGCAGAGAAAAATTAAGTTCAAAATTAAGTTCAATACCGTGCATAGCTGCCAGAGTCAGTCAGTCAGTCAGTCAGTTCGGTGCTAGCAGGACACTCTCACACGAGTCGGCTCACCAGAGACAGAGACAGATCAGTCAGGCAGGTGCTCCCCCAGCCCCTGGCTGCATCCAGGACTCATAGCATCAGCTCTCCTTCTACCCCTTTGGCCAGTACCTTTCTTCGGGGGGTCTCACAGGTAAGCCTGCTTCTCTCTGGGCGCTTGTGTTCCCCCTGCCTCCCTGCCTCCCCTGGGACAGCCGTCCTTTTAAGGATAAGCCCCGGCTCTGCCCAGCGGAGCAACGATCCCCCCGCCACCTCTCCGCCTCAGATCCTCCCTTTCCAACCATCCCACTAACCGCCGCTACCCTCGGGCGCGGTGTGTTCTTTCCTCCGCGCCGATCGGTGGAGATTCACGGCAGCCGCGACTCAGAAAAAGGCCGCGGCTTCATCCGTGGCCTAGCGGCGCGCCGCTCTCCACCCCCCAACAGTCGGCACTATTTCATTAATCGGGCCACAAAGCCCCCCCCTACCCCAGTAGAGCCCCCTTGCCCTCCAATCATCATTCTTAGCCCCCCAGGCGCCACTCAGCCTGGTACCCCCCAGCCTGGATCCTGCTGCCAGGTCAGCAGCCATCTTGCTCCACCCTGCCCCATCCCTCTCAAATTCATTATAACTTGATCCAGGGCTTAACCCGATCGCCTCTTTAGGGGTCAGGAAGGAATTTTTTTCCCTACCACAGCTTATTGGCGCAGCGTGGTCAGGGTTTTTTTTGCCTTCCTCTGGACCTAGCCAGGATCAGAGGATTCAGTTATCCTTGTGAATCCACCCCCCCCGCGCCCTTGGTTCCACGGCGGCCATGGTTAAGCGGCAATACTCGGCGGAGAACATTTGGGATCTGGGTCGATTTGCCGCAATTCTGCCGGCCGCCACCAAAAAAGCCCTAAGAAATCTGCGACTTTTGAGGATCGATCGACGATCGACTGCCAGAAATCGCAGCCATTTACCCCAGCCTAAGCACATATCATGTGCTTTGATCAACACTAGATCGGCAGTAAAACACCGATTAGAAATCCATGATTTCTTATTGCAACATGACTTAGACTGCCTCTTTATTACAGAGAGCTGGCTCACAGCCGACTGTAACACCATTCTAGGAGAATTGGTGCCAGAAAACTACCGTATTATAACGGAAAACAGAATAGGGCAAAGAGGAGGAGGACTGGCGGTGATCCATAAGACGCGTCTTGCGATCACAAAACCAAGCCTCCAAAACCCTCTTCCATTCATGGAAACCCTTACTCTTCAACTGCAAGTAAACGGCCAGGAGACCGTCCGGATTCTACTCTGCTATAGGCCACCTGGCCCCAAGTCGCAGCTGCTCCCATCTTTGACGGACTTTGTCTCCACTTATACCCTGAACAGCAAACACCTTTTGCTGCTCGGGGACTTCAACCTCTGGGCCAACTCCCCGCTAGACCCCATTGCCGACGCCTGCATTGACCACCTGGAAGGATTAGGGCTTCAGCAACTAGTATGTGGGCCCACACATGCTTCAGGTCATACGCTTGATCTTATTTTCAGGCAAGATCTGGAACTAAAAATCTTGGAAAATGAACCATTGCCATGGACAGATCACCATGCAATTAAATTCATTATTTCCGAATTCCCCCCCTTAACAAAAACATCAAATCCAGTGACAACACACTGGACCAGATGTCAGAAGAAGCTCCACTTGGAACTCTTCAAAGCCACGTTAGGGGAAAAAATAAACACAATTCAGCTGCACCAAACAGCGGAAGAAACACTGGAGGCCATAAACACAGCACTATTGCAGTCAGCTGACTTGATAGCGCCGAAACGAAAGACCCAGATCAGGAAAAATAACTCCGGCTGGTTCAACAACCAGCTGGCGTTACTGAAGCAAGAGCGCAGAAGGGCAGAAGCAGCCTGGAAAAGAAGCTCTTCAGATGAGAACCTCTCGAACTACAAGGCAATAACCAGAAAATACCACAAGCAAATCTTCGAAGCCAAGAAAAACTATTTTTCTGAGGCTATCAACGGTGCCCTAAATCGCCCCCGCGAACTCTTCAAGCTGGTCACTCAGACCATGAATCCAGGATTTCTTGAAGCCCCCAACTTGGATACACAAGAATTTTGCGATGAGTTAGCGGATTGCTTCATTAACAAAATTGA
Organism: Rana kukunoris; assembly: GCA_029574335.1. Lineage (NCBI taxonomy): Eukaryota > Metazoa > Chordata > Amphibia > Anura > Ranidae > Rana > Rana kukunoris. The sequence goes on along the minus strand of CM056050.1, from coordinate 178,880,057 downwards.
GGCAATCCGGCAAAGCATTCAGCAAAACAATTTCCCCCTGAGGGAGGGCTTCATTCAACCTATCTTGAAGAAAGCCACCCTGGATCCTAAGGATCCACTTAACTGGCGCCCCATAACAGGCCTAAATGTTTTCTCCAAGGTAATGGAGAAAGCAGTGGTACAGCAGCTGCAACAGCATCTAGATACCCACAACTTACTCGACCCATTTCAATCAGGATTCCGTCCTGGACACGGGACGGAAACAGCATTGCTTAAGATATGGGACGATGTTCTCGAGGCCGCAGACGAAGGAGAATCTTCTCTTCTGGTTCTGCTGGACCTAAGCGCAGCCTTTGATACAGTTGATCACAAGCTGTTATTGACTCGGCTGGCTAAAATAGCCAAAGTCGCAGAAAGCGATCTATCCTGGTTCTCCTCTTTTTTGGAAAACCGATCGCAAATAGTAAAGCTAGGACCCTTCACTTCTGAACAACGCACATTATCGTGCGGGGTCCCTCAAGGATCTCCCCTGTCGCCGATGTTATTCAACATCTATGTGCGTCCTCTTTTCGAAATCATCAGCAGCCAAAAACTGCTATATCACTCTTATGCAGACGACACGCAACTGTACTTCCGCATTTGCAATAAAAAGGATCACCACCTCAACCTAGAGACATGCCTCTCTTTGATAGAGGACTGGATGACAAAGAGTTATCTCAAACTCAACGGAGCGAAAACAGAACTTCTTCTGTTTCACGCCAAGCGTAGGAATCAATCAACAACAACTTGGATCCCCCCGCCCATTCTGGGCAAAATCATCACCCCTAGCGCCAAAGTCAAAAGTCTTGGGGTCATCTTTGACTCCGACATGACAATGAACGCACAAATAGGGTCAGTAGTCAGCGGATCTCGCCATCTGCTGCGTCTACTACGCAGACTCACGCCTTTTATTCCCAAGAAAGACATAGCGGTCGTGGTGGGAGCAATTGTAAACTCCAGACTGGACTATGCAAATGCCCTTTACCTCGGACTCCCCAAGTACCAAATCGCTCGTCTTCAAGTCGTTCAAAATACGGCCGCCAGACTTGTGACTGGGAAAAAACCCTGGGAATCAATCTCACCTTCACTGTGATCCCTTCACTGGCTACCAGTTAAAGACAGAATCACCTTTAAAGCTCTCTGTCTAACGCATAGATGTATCCATGGGAATGCTCCCCATTATCTATGCGAAAAATTAAAAGTTCACAATCCCAATCGTATTCTACGATCCACCAATCAAAATCGGCTTCAGATACCGAAAGCTAGATACAAGTCCAAAGGAGACAGGAGATTCGCTGTCCAAGGTCCCAGACTATGGAACGCCTTACCAGCCAGCATTCAGCTGGAGGAGAACTACTTAGTCTTCAGGAGAAAGATTAAGACTCATCTCTTTTGATCTCAAAGGAGACAGGAACAACAAGCACCCAGAGGCGATTTACTTCGCATGTGCTGCGCTATATACATTTTTCATTCATTCATTCATTCATTCATTCAATGCTTCCGAGCATGCGTCGACTTGATTCGGAGCATGCTTGGATTTTTTACTGATGGATTTCCCCACAGACGATCGTTTTTTTCTATCGTTTTTTTAACCATCTGATAATTTTAAAGCAGGTTCTGAGTTTTTTCACCAATGGGAAAAAAAACGATGGGGCCCAACACCGATCGGTTCGTCCGATGAAAACGGTCCATCGGACCAATTTCATCAGATTAACCAATCGTGTGTACAGGGCATACGTTTCTTATAACATCAATAAACTGTTAACTGCCTGTTGTATCTTTTCTCATTAAATAGCAAAACAATATACAGTACATATAATACCTTACCTGTTTAATACATATATTACACATACTTGGACATCACAAATCCTCTAGTATGCATGTTCTTAACCATCAAACCTACTTCACACATAGCATAATATAATCAGAATATATGCTCATATTGAAACTCATATCCATATTCAAGTGGTTCATGAAGGCACTTCCTTATGCATTTCCTGAACCAACGGTCCACAATAGACCTTTATGGTATTCTTACATTTTTTCAGTGTATATATATATTTCAACACCTAGATGTTGTCTGTATATGTATACTTGAAACAGGAAAAAGCTGCGCAAATATAAACACTACAGTGTAGAACTCAATTAATAGTCCAGTGTAGGGTGAATGAGAGTCCCGTCAAGCAGGTAATGAAAGAAATATAATTAATATGAAAAATCCATTAATCAAGTGCGGAACATGTTATGCTTCTGATGGGAACTGATAGCAGAAAACAAATGTTCTTTCCTCCAGATAGATAGTGACATCAAATGCAAAAACCTCAGAAACAGTGCATGGATAGATAAACACCTCCACCTTTCAATCACACCGCCCCTTACCAGAGGGGAAGATCCCAACTAGAGATCTTCTGACAGCAGATGGCTTAATCCCCAGCCAGGGGTTAACGTGACAGGATATCCAAAGGTCAGGTTTTCTCCAGCAGTGGACCGATGATCCGAGTTGTAATGAAATCAGTATGGAGAAGAAAAAAAGCTACATAGTGTGAACCCATATAACTTGTTTAATAAAAAAAATTAAAATCACACTTACAAGAAAGTAGATAAAATTTGCATGTGAAAAATAGCCGGCCGGCTAGCACACCCGTTCACTCCGGGACACAGTTTGCGGTTTGAAGGACGTCAGCACGCCGCTACCCTATGCCATTTCGTCTCCTAAAGACTTCGTCCTGGGGCACGAGCGGCGTACTGACTCAACGCAATTTATATCTAACAAATACAGATGGTACCGCCCCCATCTGAGCTCCCAGAATCCTTGAAGCTAATGTGGCCATCTTGGATAAGGGATGTATCCAATATATGGGAATGGCAAATCCAATAATACCTCGCCTGTCTAATTGTAATTACTGCCGTTACAAAAAAGAAAAAGGAAAAAGAGATAATATTGTAAATGATAAATGATAAAGACATTTTTGCCACTCACAGTAATTGGTGGATTATGGTGTCAATCTTATAGGATCAGGAATCACTCGTGCAAGTCTGTCCATGTCCCTTATTTGTGGTATCTCCCTGCTTTTGGTGTCAGCCTCCATTTGTGTTATACTCATCCCTATTTGCAGTGGGTGACATCTGATCATCCAGAGCGCTCTGCGCTCTACAGTATACAAAGTAGTCACATGACTACTTAGTCAGGTGAACAGAAGCACCAATCGAGGCGCAGGGAGAGTGTGGGCAAACACTGCCCACACTAAGCGCGTCATGTGTACAGTCCGCGCGTCCCCGGAAGATGACGCGCGATCGCAAAACACGGCGTGATTGGACAGACACTGCGCGTCATCCCATCGTGACGCGCGCAATCACGACTTGTTTAGGCGAACATGAGCACGCCCATTCATCGGGACAACACGCCCTCCCAACACTTACTAGGCAGATCTTTGCCCATACTAGACGCTGCGCGTCACCCGATCGAGAAGCGCGTCATCACGACTAGTTTAGGCGGACCATGAGCACGCCCCTTCGTCGAAATTGGCCTAGTCATAGGTCAGCACACCACCAAGGAAGTGCAATCATCAATGACACAGGCAACGCCATTTTGGTAGAAGGAAAAATGCCCTAATAAACTGTATTTCTTTAACCAAAACAGAGTGATTAAGTCTGTTTAAAGTATTATTACAGAGGATTCTCATCCGGCTAATGATCCCGGCGAGAGATTCCTAATAAATGGGCATTGAAAATAAAATTTAAATAAAAATTGTTCAATTGCTGAACTTAGAAACAATATTCAAAATAGGAGATAATGTCCCCCTAAGGGTATATATCAATGGGGAAAGAGAGTAGCCCCATTTATCTAAGGTTGGGACGAATCCCCCAACTTGATAAAATAGAACATATACATATAAAAATTCTATTTCTGGACAATATTGCATTTCTGGTATGTAAACCTGAATACAATGGGGAAGAAATTAAAATGTGGCCCCCCAGTGGATAAACTCAATATTACACCTGGGGGTTATGGGCCTCATTAAATAATCTAATTGGCAAATGTTCAAAGGAAAATATGTAACTGACATTGTTTGTTGTTCGCACTAATGTATTCTGATGTTTAACCAGGATTTTAGCTGGGAACTCAGATGTGATTCACAATCAACTAGTTACTTAACTATTGTCAATAAAAGCATTAACATCTATGTCGATGTTCAAACCATAAGGTGTGTAACACCGTACCCTGTGGATCCAAGCCATTTCCATCTTAGATAATTGTCTGACTAATGAGTCACCTCTCCAATGAGGGCTATAGCGTTCTATGCCCAAAAAGATGGTATTGGCAGGATCCCGATTATGACTAGTGTTGCTCACGAATATTCGCATTGCGAATATTCGCTACGAATATTGCATATTCGAGTATTCGCGAATAACACGAATATCGCGGCGAATATTCGCTATTTCGAATATTCGAATTTTTTCAATTTTTTTTTTAGAACAGATCACATCCTAGAGATCCCCATCGACGTCTAAAAGCATTGCTGGTATGATTAGAGACCTTGGGCCGAGTAGCTGCAGCGCTCATTTTATATTGCCGAAAAATCGCAATGCGATTATTCGGCAATAGCGATATCGCGCGATTATTTTATATTGTAATATATCACAAATATTCTGAGCCAATCAGAGTGCTCCATTCCGCATTTCTCGAAATTTCGCAATTATTTTGTATTGTAATATATCACGAATATTCTGAGCCAATCAGAGTGCTCCATTCCGCATTTCTCGAATATTCGCAATTATTTTATATTGTAATATATCACGAATATTCTGAGCCAATCAGAGTGCTCCTTCCGCATTTCTCGAATATTTGCAATTATTGTGTATTGTAATATATCACGAATATTCTGAGCCAATCAGAGTGCTCCTTCCGCATTTGCCGAATATTCGCAATTATTGTGTATTGTAATATATCACGAATATTCTGAGCCAATCAGAGTGCTCCTTCCGCATTTGCCGAATATTCGCAATTATTGTGTATTGTAATATATCACGAATATTCTGAGCCAATCAGAGTGCTCCTTCCGCATTTCTCGAATATTCGCAATTATTTTGTATTGTAAAATATCACGAATATTCTGAGCCAATCAGAGTGCTCCATTCCGCATTTCTCGAATATTCGCAATAGCAAAAAATCGCAATAGCAAAAAATCGCAATAGCAAAAAATCGCAATAGCGAAAATTCGCAATAATTTAATTTCCAAAAAATATCACGAATATTCGTATTTTGCGAATATTTCTCGAATATTCGACTATATATTCGAGATATATCGCGAAATCGAATATGGCATATTCTGCTCAACACTAATTATGACAGAGATCATAGTGTTTTGAGACTGAGTGATCCTTATAGCCATTCCTGATGTTAGTGATATGTTCCCCTAAACGTACTTGCATAGCCCTTTTGGTCCTCCCTATATATTGGAGCCCACAAGGGCATTCCAAAAGGTAGACCACGCCTACTGAACTGCAAGTGACAAAAGATTCTATTTGATATTCTCTCTGTGTGCTTGTGGATTTAAAAGATTCCGTTTTTTTATTTCTGATTCTATTCAAAGAACAGAGCTGACATTTCCGGCATTGATGGTAGCCCTTTAATTCCCTTTGGAAGAAAGATACCCTTTTGGGTGGTGGATCCACAACATTAGGTGCCACCCTGTCTCGAAGAGAGGGTACACCCCTAAATATTACTTCGGGTTTGGCTGGTAGAAAAGTGCTAATAACCCGATCATTGGCCAAAAGGTGCCAATGTTTACGAAAAAATTTAATTAATCAAAAAATGTTGTGGGGAGTAAGTAGTAACGAAAGGGATCAGTAGCCCATCCCTCTTACGTTTAGGGCCTACTTTGTATACTGTAGAGCGCAGAGCGCTCTGGAGGATCAGATGTCACCCACTGCAAATAGGGATGAGTATAACACACATGGAGGCTGACACCAAAAGCAGGGAGATACCACAAATAAGGCACATGGACAGACTTGCACGAGTGATTCCTGATCCTATAAGATCGACACCATAATCCACCAATTACTGTGAGTGGCAAAAATGTCTTTATCATTTATCATTTACAATATTATCTCTTTTTCCTTTTTCTTTTTTGTAACGGCAGTAATTACAATTAGACAGGCGAGGTATTATTGGATTTGCCATTCCCATATATTGGATACATCCCTTATCCAAGATGGCCACATTAGCTTCAAGGATTCTGGGAGCTCAGATGGGGGCGGTACCATCTGTATTTGTTAGATATAAATTGCGGTGAGTCAGTACGCCGCTCGTGCCCCAGGACGAAGTCTTTAGGAGACGAAACGGCGTAGGGTAGCGGCGTGCTGACGTCCTTCAAACCGCAAACTGTGTCCCGGAGTGAACGGGTGTGCTAGCCGGCCGGCTATTTTTCACATGCTTTCTTGTAAGTGTGAAAGCAGTCACTACTTTCTTGTAAGTGTGATTTTAATTTTTTTATTAAACAAGTTATATGGGTTCACACTATGTAGCTTTTTTTCTTCTCCATACTGATTTCATTACAACTCGGATCATCGGTCCACTGCTGGAGAAAACCTGACCTTTGGATATCCTGTCACGTTAACCCCTGGCTGGGGATTAAGGCATCTGCTGTCAGAAGATCTCTAGTTGGGGCCTTCCCCTCTGGTAAGGGGCGGTGTGATTGAAAGGTGGAGGTGTTTATCTATCCATGCACTGTTTCTGAGGTTTTTGCATTTGATGTCACTATCTATCTGGAGGAAAGAACATTTGTTTTCTGCTATCAGTTCCCATCAGAAGCATAACATGTTCCGCACTTGATTAATGGATTTTTCATATTAATTATATTTCTTTCATTACCTGCTTGACGGGACTCTCATTCACCCTACACTGGACTATTAATTGAGTTCTACACTGTAGTGTTTATATTTGCGCAGCTTTTTCCTGTTTTATAGTATTATTTTTGTGTGTATCTCACATTTTAAGTTGCTAGCATTTTTTTAGATCATTCACATAGACAGCGCAGTATCACCATTCTTTTTTCTCTCATGTGTATACTTGAGCATACAGAAACAGGAGGTCTTCATGTATCTATAAATAGTATATATATTTCACATATAAATGGTACACTATCTCCCTTTGCTTCCATCCCTTAACCCCCCTGCCGGTATCCCCGAGCGCAACTCGGGATGGATTTTTCATGTAAATATCGATATCCCCGAGTCGCGCTCGGGGTGAATGCAGAGCCTGCAGCGCGCGCTGGCTTACCTGTTTATCCAGGCGGGGTACTGTACTTACCTTGTCCCTGGATCCAGCGATGCATCCCCGCTGTGTGAGCGAGTGGCGTCCTCCATTCGACTCGCACAGTGCCCGCACGCCGCCGATCTCCGTTCCCTGCGACGTAACGGCGCACGGGGGCGGAGACCGGCGGCAAATTCAAAAAAGTAAACAAACATATTACATACAGAATACTGTAATCTTATAGATTACAGTACTGTATGTAAAAAGTACACACCCCCCCCCCCCTGTCCCTAGTGGTCTGCCCAGTGCCCTGCATGTTCTTTTACATAATAAAAACATTTTTTTTGTGCCTGCAAACTGTAGATTTTCCATAGCAACCAAAAGTGTCCCTTTATGTCAAAAGTGATTTTGGAGCAGCTAGAAAACAGCGATAATATATGATAATCACTTGCAGAATTGAGCGATAGCGATTTGTGGGGAAAAAAAAATAAAAGTAATGACAGCGACAATTCTGCAACTGAGCAAATTTCAGTGATTTTGATTTGATTACATTAGTGAATAATTTTCTATTATAATTACATTATTATTTGTTATAATTATTTATAGTTATTTATTATATTATAATTTTATGATTTTGTGTTTCAAACTTTATCATACCCGGGATGTCTACTAGACTCTGGTTTGGACAAATTTAAGTGAGTTATTCCTAAAAATTGCAGGCCTACAGTATAAAAACGCAGAATTTCCATGCAAAATAATTGTACCGCTTTTGGTACGTAATTCCAGACAGAATCATACCGCCAGGAAGGTTAATATGGGACAGTTATTACAAGCCTTCTCCTATAATAAACATTTTTTTCACAGTTATCCAAGTCCTGTTTTTCAGCCAACAATGGTACTCCTGTTGAGGAACCCCAAACTTCCATCAAAGTTAATCCTTCAGGGGGAACTTAAAAAAGTTTACTATAATTATTGAATAATATTGAGATAGTGGTAACCAGTGTCTGAATCTTTGGTACCCAACATGTGGCCTGTGGGTTGCATGCGGCCCACCAAACCTCTGTCTGTGGCCTGTGGGCTGTTGGGCACTAAGTAGAAAGCAGAGTGGCAGCTGGGTGCAGGGATCTGGAATGCTTTCTGTGTTCCAGTGCTGCCACTAAAAGAGAGAGACTGTACTTTGGGCAGGGTTCTGGCCTTGAGAGCTGGAGAGCAGAGCAGGAGCATGTGATGGGTAAGGGATCATCAATGGGGGGTGGGGGTTAACGTTCAATGTCACTGCCCACCATTGTGCTGGAGGAAATGGGGGAGTTAACTCCCACTGCCACTGACCCTCAATGCAGTGGAGATAAAAGTCACTGTCATGACAACCACTGCAGTAAGATAGGGTGTTAAATTTCACTGCATGTGACCACCATTGAGAAGAGGAGTCAACTCCCACTGCCATTTACTACCAATGTAGGCAGGGGTTCAATTTTACTATTTTGTGTGTGGCTGGGTCATGTGAGTGAATACAAGTTGTAGAGCACTGGCAATCCATCCTACATTATCTTGCTCAAACTCCGCTACACTGACTTTCTCAACATCATCAATCAGCCTGCTTTTCCAGTCTGGTCTCCCCTTTCCTCTTGCTGCACAAGTCATGTCTTTCAGTGCCATGACCAGATGAAAAGATAACCCAAACAGTGCTAATCAGGGAGCACAAGATGGCGGTGGTAGCACACCGCTCTACAAGAGAGAATGTTAAGGAGACAACAGTGACTAACTCAAGCTGTTCGCTTGGCTTCTCAGATCTGGGGGGCCAGAAGTTTCAGAGCCTACTGGTGCCTTTGCAATACTAGCACCACAGACTCTCAGCCAGATTAAGATAAATGGGACATGGACACTGCTAAAACTGTGAGTACCGCTGCTCCTCTCCCAAAACCACCTGGAACAATAGGGACTGTAGCAGAACATACCCTTTCTGATGTCCTTATGGTGATGAAACAATGTAATATTTTCCTTCATAGTCATGTGCAAGGTGTAAAGGAGAATATATTGCTACTCGGGCATGATTTACAAAAAGTGTGGGAGAACACATTGGCTCCGGAAGGCTGTGCCAGTGAATTAGAGGATGTGGTGCACCCGCTCCATATTATGTGCAAAATTGATGCTAATATTCAGAAATCCAACAGTCTCAAAAACTGCCTACACCGCAATATCAGATAAACTGTCTTCTTGGAATGTGCGGAAGTTAAGTTAATTCATCTGGTTTTGCTGAGTGGTGGCTGTTGTATGTCATATGGAAAGAACATCTCTCACCCCATTTGTGGTCAAGAGGGCTCATCGCATTCCTACCTGGCCCCTACCTCCTGGGAATACCCCTCCCCTGTTCCTCTTTTGACTTCATAACTAGCAAGTTGAAGAGAATATTGTTCATAGATGTAAGGAATATGTCTCCTTTAAAAGCACCAGAGTTGCAAAAGCAGCATGCTAATTATCAGTAAGTTAAGAAACAAATACTCCATGCTTTACCCAGTAAAATTCAGGTAGTCACAAACAACACCTCTAAAAATCATAACTCCCAAACAACACCTGACTGGCTGGACAGACACTACAACAAGTTATCACTGCCTTGGCCATTATGGTTTGTCTGTGGCTGGGATGTAGCTTGCATATAAATCTCTTGAGACTCCAGTTTTCAAGGTTCCTTTTACATTACCATATTTTTTTCTTCAATTTAATCCTTTTGGTGGATAGCTCTTACCTCTGGCTCACCAGAAATACAACCCATAGCCGCTGCAGTGGGGGACTGCTCCTTTTAAGTCACATGGAGCATATCTGGGTTTGTCAGTTTATGGATCTCCCCCACTTTCCCCCTGTGAGAAGATATTTGTTGATCTTCTCCTGTGTACCTATTGCCTCTGGGCTCTGCAGTGGTCACTAATCTGATGGTGTCTTTGTGCTCAAGGAGACTGTTTTGTTGTTTTTGTTTTTCAATTATTTTCTTTTTGTTTTCTGCCTTCCTACCACAGCACATCAGTCAGGGGTGATTTATTAAAACTGGAGAGTGCAACATCTGGTGCAGCTCTGCATAAAAATCAATCTTTTTTGTAAAAGCTTAATTAAGTGAGCTGAAGTTAGAAGCCAATTGGTTACCATGCACAGATGCACCAGATTTTGCCCTCTCCAGTTTTAGTAAATCAATCCCTTAGCCAAGTTTGTACACTGACCTTCAATCACCTCTTCATTTCCTGAACTCTATCACCCATGACATACAGTTGAATCACCTTATTAGACTAATGTCTTAGAATGTATGAGGTACAGGACAATGGCTCTCTGAAACAACAATCTGTGTTTGATACTCTCATGTCCTTTAAGCCGACTTTAATCTGTCTCCAAGAAACACATGCCACTTATGAGACAACTAAGTTTCCAGAGCAGCTCTGTATTCACTCACCCATCATTCAATCTACTTTTCTCATGCAAAAAGCAGTTTGATTTTGATTTGCAGCGGCACTAACTTCTCTTGTAAACAAGTGGAAGTGGACAAACAGGGATGACAACATCTAAACTGTTTCATGTGCGCTGTGTTATTGCAAATATGTACATACCACTTCCCTACTTGCCTAAATTGATCCATCTGCTTGCTAAATTTCTATCTGATAAATTGCCATTTCCGATATTGGCCATGGGAGAGTTTAACAATGTTTTTGATATCATTATATATGATATATATATATATATATATATATATATATATATATATATATATACATACATATATACAGGGCCGGTACAAGGGGTGGGCGGAAGGAGCGGGTGCCCTGGGCGGAGCATTTTATTGTAGCAAGGGGGGCGCAGTGTACGGTTAAACTTTCCAGTCAACAAGTGACTGACTACCGCTGTTTGGCTCGGAGCTTGCCCAGTTGCCTGTCAGTTAAATAAAGAGCAGTGCCGCAATGCCTCGTCTTCTCTTCTGATTCCGCGTCACCCACTGAACTGAGTGACATGCCCGAGAGGAGCAGGAGAAGGTTGTGATGCTGCTTGTTTTCTCCTCCTTCCATCTGGCTCATGCAGAGCCAGCTCCGCCCTACTAGTATGCATGCAGAGTCACGAGTGAGGGGCAGCAGGACTGAAGGATTATAGGAGAAGTGAATGCCCATGGACCGGAAGAATTAAGGTGCTACAATCTGTCTGTCTCTCTCTCATCGCACGATGTACCCCCCCCCCCCTCTCTCTCTCTGCCTTTCCCTGTGTTTCTTTCACTCCTGCCTGGCATTCTCTCTCTCAAAGCAAACTCACTTTTTCTAATATAAATGGCCTGCAGAGCATTGCACTCTCTTTCACAAACTATTGCAGCCCCCTCCCTCTCTCTCACACACACACACCATTGCACCCCCCCTCTCTCTCTCTCTCTCACACACACACACACCATTGCAGCCTCTCTCTCTCTCTCTCACACACACACACCATTGCATCCCCTCTCTCTCTCTCTCTCTCTCTCTCTCTCTCTCTCTCTCTCTCTCACACACACACACACACACACACACACCATTGCAGCCTCTCTCTCTCTCTCTCTCTCTCTCACACACACACACACCATTGCAGCCTCTCTCTCTCACACACACACCATTGCAGCCTCTCTCTCTCACACACACACCATTGCAGCCTCTCTCTCTCTCACACACACACCATTGCAGCCTCTCTCTCTCTCACACACACACCATTGCAGCCTCTCTCTCTCTCACACACACACACCATTGCAGCCTCTCTCTCTTAGAAAAAAGTTAACTTATTTATTATAATAATATAAAAAAAAGGAACACATTTATTATAATAATGAACATTTTTTGCAGCAAAAAATAAATAAATGGGCATAACTTATGTATTATAATAATAAATAGTGAATGCATTTAATAAATTAACTTTTTTTTGCAGGTAAAAAAAAAAAAAGTGCATTTATAATTTTTTGTTTTGCCTGCAGAGCATCTCTCTTTTTTTCTCTCTGCAATTATGGGCACAGTGGTAGGCTGCATTTGATGTGCACTGGTGAGACTGCATTGATCTAACAGCTGTTTGTTCTGTCAAGAAAGGTGAACTTACACTTTAACCATTTGCAGACCCGCCACAGACGCCATACATATACTGCGACGAAGCTACAGTATTTTACTGTTGTATTGTTTTAAAGCGGAGGTTCACCCAAAATTGAAAATCTCTATTCCGAAACCCCCCCCTCCGGTGTCACATTAGACACCTTTCAGGGGGAAGGGGTGTAGATACCTGTATAAAACAGGTATTTGCACCACTTCCTGGTATAGACTCATGCGGGAGTCTGACCCCTCCACGTTACCACTCCCTTTTGTGTTCTGGGAAACACTCGCTGCAGCGCGACTCACGTATGCGCAGTAGGGAACCAGTTCGGCTTCAGCTGCTGTATCTGCTGGATTTTTGCAGGTGAACCCCCGCTTTAAGTGTTTTCTGGTTTTGAAAGGACACTTACTCTTTCTTCATAACGGGGGGGGGGGGCGCAGTTTGCCATCTTCGCCCTGGGCACCAGATGGCCTTGTCCCAGCACTGCATATATAATTTTACACCACAATAAGCTTCAATTTACATTCTACTCTAAAACTCATAACTTCCTGTCCTGTATTGATTTAGCCATGGGATCCATTGAGAATCGTCTTTACATTATCTTTGATTCAGAAAAGGAGTCTCTAACCACTCTTTATGAATATGATCCACCACCATAAAACAAGCAGTTGGAGGTAGCAGGTGGAAACTAAAAACTCTCTTTGACTCTCCCTATTTTCTACCCATGAGCCTATTCAAAACACCCTTACTTCCCTTTTTCAAGTGTGCCTCTCAGGGCAGAGCGGAAGCAGGCTGGTAGGTTACTTGCCAATATTGCTCTCTCTCAATCAGCTACTCTTTATGTAGGAGTTATAAAAGCAAAGGTCAAGGTAACACCAATAATATATATTTTTAAGCCTTTTTACCAAGAGTCATATTTCTTCTAAGTTAGTTATATTAGTGCTAAATTGCCACACTTTTTGGATTGCATTACTCAATCCACTTTTTTCTTAGCCGATAAATTACCTTCATAAAATACTTTCTTAAATTCCCCCTCCCCTGTAAGCACAGGTGAGAGGAAGCTCTGGGATGAAGTTCTACAGAACAGCCAGATGGGCTCATTTTCTCCAACTCACAGAGTTACACAGCTTTTTAGGGTGTATTGTACAACAGAATTTTTACACACAATTTGCCGTAGAGAAACCCAAACTGCACCAGATGTGCTCACCCACGTAGTACTGTTATTCTGTTTCTCTGAAGACGCCCAAAACTCAGGCATTATAGTAGGAAGTTATCTCCCCTTCAAATGATATGTTGGTTTGATCGGCTGCCTTGGAAGGCAGAGGAGGTCTAATAGCGCCTGATCTCTAAATAAAGAGTCACTGTCACTGCCAAAGCTATAACGAGGGATGTTGTTCAACCCATGTGATAAAAATATAGTTAAATGGGTTGTAAAGGTAAAATAAAATTCCTAAATAGCTTCCTTTACTTTAGTGCAGTCCTCCTTCGCTTACCTCACCCTTCGATTTTGCTTTTAAATGTCCTTATTTCTTCTGAGAAATTCTCACTTCCTGCTCTTCTGTCTGTAACTTCACACAGTAATGCAAGGCTTTTTCCCTGGTGTGGAGTGTCATGCTCGCCCCCCTCCCTTGCACCACAGGAGAGTCAGGACGTTGTTATTTTGCAGATAGGGAAAGGAGCTGTGTGTTAGCGGGCGTCCTGACTCTCCTGAAGTCCAAGGGAGGGGGCGAGCACGACACTGTGTATTTTGTGTATTTTATTGCTGTTTTCATCTGAAAATTTCAATAAAACTTGAATGAAAAAACACCACATGTACAATAAAAATGAAGTCCAGCCAAGCCTGTGAGCTTCAAAATATAATGTAAAATAAAAGTCCACATAAACAGAAAAGGTGAAAAGGACTTCTTCCCATTCAGATGACACCGAATAAGAAGAAAATAAGTTGCCTGTATTCACTCTTAAGTCTTCAAAAGTAGATGTATAAGGTACTCTTACCAGATGTGATGGATACACATGTCATACGACAGTGGGTCCTGCAAACTTGTGTTCCTAGATGATCTGGATCCTTATGATCATAGATGGTCTGGATCTGTGCTGAGTAGAGAAGATGGTCCAGTGGTTCAAGGTGTAGGGTCCCCACTTCTCCACCAACAAACACCGCAGAGGCAGCAAGGTCAAGATGGATGTGCACCAGAGTGGCTCCTCACAAACTCCAATGAAAAAAATTGAGAGATGCTCCAAATGGTGCAAGTCAACCACATACGTTTTATTGAAAATATGTCATACATCAAATGACAAATGGTAAAAGTGATCACAGGTATAAAAACATATAAAAGCAATGTGGGGTGCAGTAAATGCTCACCCAACGCATTTCAACAACAAGGGTCTTCAACTGGGGCATATCTCTGACCCATCACATTGATACTAAATATATAACTTCTGAAATGCCCAAACTGCCCATAAAGGAGGTGGGGCTGGAAATGGAAGCACTAAAATGCTTCCCAAGCCTCTGTATCATTCAAGGAGGTATTTGATGGATGGACCTCAATGGTCCCACATTCATGAGGGACTATCAAGGAAAGGGAAACAAAATTTACCAAAAAGAAGGTCAATTTAAAATTATGCAGAAGCGTAGAGCACATTGGGGAACAACACCACCATTTGTGCTCCAAGCCTCATCTTCAAATTATTCAATTATCACACCTGTTGGAAAATGGAAGCCTGAATGTGTGCAGCACATGATCTGATCGTTATCTTAACAAATCACCATGGAAAGAATCACATGACATCAGACAACATACGTCTATTGTCAGACCTATTATCCAATAAAAGCCAAAAGGAGTGCAGCACATGATCTGACCACTGTCGCAACCAATCACTATAGGGAGGGTCACATGGCATCGGGCACTTGTACGTCACATGAGCCTGCCCTCCCCTCACAGGGAGCTGGAAATCGCCACGTTCTCATCACCACGGCCATGTGAACACCGACTGACCAATGGAAACAGGGACTGAAAAAGGACTGCCCATGACGTGACGGTCATGTGGGCCAATCCTGATTATCTGGGGGGGTACTGGATTCCCTTAATTTGCAGGGATTTCCCCTCACTTCCTGTTTTGGCTATGGGACATGGCTTGAAGGTAAATATCCCCAATGGGACACAGATGGCAAAAAATACTGGGGGTATAACTTTCCCTTAGGCCGCATACACACGATCGGTCCAACCCGATGAGAATGGTCCGACAGACCGTTTTCATCAGTTCACCGCTGAAGTGGCCTAAAGGTCTCATGTGCGTACACACCATCAGTCCAAAATCCGATCGGGTCAGAACGCGGTGACGTAGAACACAAAGACATGCTGAAAAAAAGTTCAATGCTTCCAAGCATGCACCGACTTGATTCTGAGCATGCGCGGGTTTTTGAACCGGTGTTTTTGCGTACTAACCATCGGTTTGCCCCGATGGTCAGGCGTCCATCGGTCCGATTTTAAAGCAAGTTTTAAAACTTTGGGCCATACACACGATCAGTTTCATCGGTCAAAACCGATCGTGTGTATGCGGCCTTAGTCTATCTAAAAAGTATAGTAGTACTTTAAGTAGTATGATTAGGCAAGGCCATGAATTGAAGACCATTTTAGATATTGTTATTTGTTCCTTGTATTGAAAGTGTCCCTCTTTCCACTCAGGCTGAAAAAAAAACTTTTGCGCTGTCATCCGTCATAGATGGTGTAATAGTGAGGGTCCCTGTCACCATGGAGACGCAGCAAAAATGGACACAGAGTCTGCATGTCAGCAGACTGCAGAACTACACAGCATAGTTTTTAAATGGAGAAAACTGCTCTGTCAGTTTTCTCCAGGTTTTGATAGCTTTGAATGGGGCTGTGTAGTTGGAGATCCTGCAGAGACTTGGGCGGGATGGGGTCTCCAACCCTGTGTCCAGATCTTACAGACAGCCAGCAGGTTGGGTTCCCAGCTGAACGCTGACAATATAATCAGGGACTGGTCAGAACAGAGAGGGATAGGTGGAAGGTGTGCAGCTGGCTGTTGCTGCAAGACATCCCTGGTGTGTGGGGATCTGTCTGTCTGTCTGTCTGTCTGCCCTGGAGACTACATCCCTGATGTGGGGGGACTTCGTGTCTGAAGGACTGGGAGGCTGGTGGACCTGAGGTGACTAGCAAATCCAAGAGGGGCTGAAGGAAGTCCGGAAGTCTGGGAGACAGTGGGCTGGAGAACCTGTTGAGGCCAGGAGTGTGCCAGGTTAGCAGGTACAGCAAGGCTAAGTAAGCCTAGGAGCCAGGAGGCTTGGTATTTTGAGTTTGGTGAACATCACTGGAGAAGAACCCCTGCGTGGGAAATCCTGTATGTGAATTGTTCTTTTTGTTTCCTTCAATAAAAATGGGCTGCCATGCCCTCAAACATAAAAAAAACCTGCATTTACCATTGAGTTAAACCCCCAACGTTTACAAGTGGTGGATTCAGCGGGCATCTAGACGGTGAAATCCGGGTCCTTGCTCCGTGGTGAGTCGCAGCAGGAGCTACTGCTAGCTGTGTGTGGCAGCCAGGCAAACTGCATTGCGCAGAAGTTTATTTTGGACTGTGTTGCATTCAGGTGGTGCACCTGTGAGATTATTTTTCCCTTTTTACTGCTGTTAAAGGTGTAACAAGCTGCTGTGCATGCGACTGTCAAAACACAAGAAGTTCTTGTTGAGTCAAGTTAAAGGGGAAGTGAGCTCAGCGTGGCCTGAGATGTCTCCACCTAGGAGGGCCAGTCAAAAGGGGCCAGTGATGTATGAGACTGTGAATGAGTGATTCAAGTGGAACCAGACTAAAGAATCGGATGCGGTACAACGGGCTGAGATAGTGGCATCTGATTACATGCAACCCATGCTACCTACAGAGGAGGTTGGAGACTTCCTGGAAAAGTTTGAAAAAGTCGCTGTAAGGAGGAAATGGCCTAGGGACCGGTGGCCAAAATTGCTGCAAACCTTATTGCTGGTAGAGTACCGGTCGGTTTACCATTTGATGGATGGGGACCAGGATGACTATTGCAAGTTTAAAGAGGAAATCCTTCTTAGAGGAGAGTTCAGTCGCATCATGGGCTGCCAGCAACGCTCCAGCAAAGAGAGGTCATCACCCATAGCAACGGGAGAGGCATCACTGCGACAACAAAGCAACAATCGAGCAATGGCTCAGGAGAGCATAAGTGTGCATCAGTGTACCAGCCGTGCGTTTTCTGCAAACATATCGGTTGTCACCCCTGGCAACAGTGGTAAGAAGTTTGTGTGGCCTGCAGGGGGTACCGATGAGGAAAGTAAAAATGTGTATTATGGCCGCTTATGTGAAGTGGTCAGCCCAGAAAGGACACAACAGTCTGTAACCACCATGAGGTGTAGCCAACTATCTTTGGAGTGCTGGTCTGCTGTTACCCCTAGCAACAGGGATACTGTGTTACATGCAGGGGGTGTTGGTGGGTCTGGAAAGGCTGCAGTGTTTCTCCATGACCACATGAAAAATTCAGCCTATGGAGACACCACAGATGAGAGACAACGCACTCAAATTAAGGCTATGACAGCGGTTACAGGAAGTGGTAAGACTGTTGCAGTTTATGGGACAGAACCCAATGAAGTAGAAGTGTGTTCAGCGGGGAGATCCGCAGTACAGGTGAACTCGTTACAGTGTGCTACCCAGAGTAGGAGGGAGGCACAGGGTAAAGCCCAACTGTCAGCAGGACTAAAGACTGAAAAGGACAGGGGGACTCTGTATGTACCTGGTGGAATCCAGCAGAGTGCTGGAAGAGCTGTACTAGGGGTGACCAAAGAAATAAGTATACCATGTTCCCTAGTGACAGATATAGGTGCTGTGGGGTTGCCCAGAGAAACCTCCCAGGAGCCCACAGTGTTGGAGCGGAGGGTTTCCCAGGTCAGCTGTAGAGCTTCTCTAGTGGGTAAGGGGCCACCCACAATAGCTACAGCTATGTTTAAGTGTCATGATGATCATCTAAAGGTTGAGAAATGTATTTCTGGAAATGTCATATTTGAGAATGTTGTTGGTGATATGTTTACTAAAAAGGATGGGAGTAGGATGTCTTCCTTGACCACCAGAGGCAGAGCTGTAGGGTTGTCCATGGAAACCTCCCGGGATCTCCCTGTGTTGGAACTGGAGGTTGTTCAGGACCGCTCTGGCACTACTCTGGGGGAACAAGGAGGCACTGTACCACACGATGAGAGTGTGTGGGTGCAGACCACCCGCCTGGTATGTGATCAGTTTGGTGAAAAATGTATTCATACTGTAAAAGCTAGTAGTGTAAAGCGGGATGTGATGGTAGCGCCACCAGAACAATCTGGTCAAAATGGGGTATTGAATCCTGTGGTTTGTGACGAAGCATCGTCCCAATGTGACACAAGTGAAACTGTGCTTGTACAATGTGATGCGTCTAGCGATGACAAATGTACTGTATCACGTAATGAGACCCAGGTTCCTTTGGTGCCTCTTGGAACAGGTGATGCAGTGCTGCAGAATGCCTGTCAGGGAAGTACCACTGACTGGGACAGCTGGGCTAAACAATTGCTAGCCATGCTGGATAAGGCTAGGTTGGGTAACACAGATTTGGACATAACACCTGCTATGCCCAATGGAGGGAGTGCAGGGTGGCCAGTGGCCAAGGGCGTGTTGGCCCCTGCAGAGATTGATTTCCTCCAGTCAGAAGGACTGGTTAAGGGTGCATGCATGGCAGATGTGTTATCCGCAGCCCAACCGCTGGAAAATAGTGAGCGCAAAAATGGCAATGTGACGTATGACCTGCAGCGGCTCACTGATGCTGTGACGGAAGGGATAAATGTGAGATGTACGTCTGACGGCGCTCCAGTTGAGCACCAGGCTGTGAAGACTGATACCGCCAGTGAGGTGGGGGTCGCTGAACATGTCTCTACCTTTCCAGCTTCAGTGGATGAGCCCCTCCAAGTCATTGCTAAGGGAAAAGTCCCTAGGGAGGTCTTGTATGTATACGTGGGTCACATCAAGTTGACTAATGTATTGTTGAATCTGCTTGAGGTCCAAAAAGCACATCTGTTATACACTTGGGTGTCTCCATCGTGGTCGGACAAGGTGGTACTGCGTAGTACCAGTAGGTGGAGCCAAGTAGTACAGGCTATGCTTTATGGTAATAACAAGAGGAACTGGTTGGTACCATGTTTGTTAGCAGTATGGCAAATGTTCTCAAGGTTCTCTGAGAGGGTGCTTCCAGTTACCGGTTTGGATGGAAGGCGCTCAGGAGAACGTTTGACAACATCAGAAGTCTCTCCGCCTGATGCGCTGACTAGGACAATTTCTGCTGATGCAGTCCAAAGTGTGGCTGAGCGGTGGTCAGTAGAGGGCACGGACACTGCCTCACCCACTAGACTTTACATGAAGAAAGGGAGCGAAATGGACGTGGCAGTAGCAGAGATTGAATGGGGCTGTGTAGTTGGAGATCCTGCAGAGACCTGGGCGGGATGGGGTCTCCAACCCTGTGTCCAGATCTTACAGACAGCCAGCAGGTTGGGTTCCCAGCTGAACGCTGACAATATAATCAGGGACTGGTCAGAACAGAGAGGGAGAGGTGGAAGGTGTGCAGCTGGCTGTTGCTGCAAGACATCCCTGGTGTGTGGGGATCTGTCTGTCTGTCTGCCCTGGAGACTACATCCCTGATGTGGGGGGACTTCGTGTCTGAAGGACTGGGAGGCTGGTGGACCTGAGGTGACTAGCGAGTCCAAGAGGGGCTGAAGGAAGTCCGGAAGTCTGGGAGACAGTGGGCTGGAGAACCTGTTGAGGCCAGGAGTGTGCCAGGTTAGCAGGTACAGCAAGGCTAAGTAAGCCTAGGAGCCAGGAGGCTTGGTATTTTGAGTTTGGTGAACATCACTGGAGAAGAACCCCTGCGTGGGAAATCCTGTATGTGAACTGTTCTTTTTGTTTCCTTCAATAAAAATGGGCTGCCATGCCCTCAAACATAAAAAAAAAAAAAACGCATTTACCATTGAGTTAAACCCCCAACGTTTACAATGGACATATCGTTTGCCAATTCCTCTTAATCTGAAGCGGAGAGTCTCGTATCTTGACCTGCATAAAATATGTGTACAACTTGGATACTAATCCCTTTGGTCCTTGAGTTCTCATAATTCCTATAAGGGGGAATCTAGATATCAAAACAGTGTATTTACAAGGCCTATAATACACTCCTCAGCGCCCAACAGACAATAACTTTAAAAAAGGAAAAAATAAAAATAAAATTATATATGAAACACACTAGATATCTCCAAATTGAAACATATAGGTGTGTATAACTAGGAATCTAGATATACCTATACTTTTACTACCAAATTGGGCACTTAACACATGTCTTAACTGTAAAAATCTATAAAAGAATGTATCAACTAGTTTATATTGTGTTTTCAAATAATCAAATGAGCATATATTCCCACTTTGGTATACCTGTTCCAGAGCTACTATTCCTTTTTGCTTCCAAAATATACTGTCCTTGAATGTAAATAGTTCTCCGAACAAGGGATTATCCCACATAGATAGCTCAGCAGGGATATCCCTGAAGCCCATTCATTTTTTTACCTCCCGCAATACTGATCGTACCAATGAGAGCATCAGTATCTTGACCCCTGGTGTATGTATACGTTTTGTCTCTAATACTAACAAAAAGTTCTCAGCTTGTAATATATTTAACAAATACTTCTCTACTCCCGAGCTTTGTTCCTGTGTAAACCAGTTACGCAAATGTCTCATTTGTCCTGCCAAGTAATACAAATAGACATCTGGCAGCGCCAACCCTGCCTCTGTCTTTGGGCGCTGTGATGTTGTCAGCTTTACTTTACATCTACCTTTTGCCCATATAAATTGTATAAATTGTGAATTCAACTTTTTAAAGAACTTTTTAGGCACTACTACTGGGGAGTGTGAGAAGATGTACAAACACTTTGGTAGTAGGATCATTTTAATTAAATGTATTCTTCCCACCACTGACAAATAGGGATGAGCTTCGCGTTCGACGCGTTCGCATCGAACATCGGCCGTTCGATTATTCGTCAAACGAACAAATCGGGTCATTCGCGCCAAATTCGAATGACGCGCAACGGCCCATAATTCACTGCGGCGGTGCGCGCTGATGATTGGCCAAAAATGCACCATGACCCCGCATGCTTGGCCAATCACAGCGCCCAAAAAACGAAGAGACCTAATTGGCCAAAGCCTGGGTGCTTTTGCCAATTAGGGCTCAGGGCTTTAGCACACGCCCCACACTATAAAAGGCCGCCTCCCGGGCGGCCTCGTGTAGTGTGTTCCGGCTTGCTTTCAGAGAGAGAAGTCAGACAGACAGAGAGAGAGAGAGAGATAGATAGAGACACAGGGGCAGATTCACGTAGATCGGCGCATTATCATTCCGGCGTAGCGCACCACTTTTCCGTTAGACTTACGCAATCTAGCCGCGTAATCCGGCGATTCACGTAGCTTTTACGCAAGAGCTTGCGCAAACGTAAGGTTTTTTCCGGAGGCGTAAGGAGGAGTAATACAAATTGGGAGGGACGTGGGCGTGTTACATTGAAATGAGCCGTGACCCCATGCAAATGAAGGGCCGGCCGACTCGCGCATGCGCGCGTGAAGGAAACCATGTCAGCTCCGTTGTGCGCATGCTCACAACTCGGGAGCGGCGCAATCATTGAAATTGGAAATGGACTAGGGCAACGTTGTGAACTACGCAGACAGCATAAATAGACACACACAAACGCCCTTCCATTGCAAAAGTACATCCCTTTGTGTCCCTTCCCATTGAATCAAGTGCTTTTGCTCTGTTGTTCGTTAGAGTGTGTTTTGTAGTTGTGAGATTAGTGTTCTGTGTGATCTAGTGCTTGTTGGTAGTTTTGTGAAAGTGTATTTTGATAAGTGTTTGAGACTGTTTGTTTGATTGATAGATTTCTGAGCGTTTGTTTTCTTGCTTTATTTTTTCATCTGATTTTTTTGTGTGTGTTTCTTGCTGAGTGCTAGTGTGATTTTTGGCTGTTCTTTTTCTCTTTGTGTGTGTTCTTGTCTGATTGGTTGTGCTTGTATTTGTGACAGATTTTTGGTGACTGCTAGTGAGTTTGTTTGGAAGTATGACTGAGAGAAAAAGAAAGCTCAATTTTACTGTGGGGGAAAAAAGAATTCTTGCCCGGGCCATTACCGACTATGGGCGTTTTCTCCACGGCCCGCAGAGTGCCACCACCACCCCGGCCAGGAGGAGGGAGATCTTGGATATGATCACAGAGCAGGTCAATTCATCGGGGGAGGGGGAGACACGGACCCGCTCTGGGATAGAAAAGAAAATAAATGACCTCCGGCGTGAGGTGAAAAAAAAACTGGCCGCAATAAATGCCCATGCCAGGGGCACAGGAGGGGGCCCACCATGCCGGGTTAGATTTTCAGCGACGGAGCGTGTGGTGGCCCTGACCTTTCACCGGCATGAAGTGGAGGGCCTGCCAGGCTTTGACACAAGTCCGGTCCCCGCGGTGCCAGGTAAGGTTTTTATTTCTCTCAGGTGTGTAGCATGTGTGGGGGAGGGGGTGAAAGGGAATATGTGGCAAGTGTGTGGATCCTCCAACCTGTGAATGTTTTGTGTCATCCACAGCTGTGCAGGAGGGTGCAGGGCCATCTGGCCTGACCGCTCCAACGCCAGGACAGCAGCCTAATGAGGCCCCCCCAACAAGGCCAGAGTCCGCAGAGGAGGAACAAGAGGAGGGGGAGGATCATGCGGAGGACGATCATGAGGAGGAGCAGAATCATGAGGAGGAGGAGTCCATGGAAGGCACTGGCCCTTTGGTTTCTGCGGACTCTTCCCCTCTGGCTGCAAGAAGCCTGCCCTCCCTAAGGGTCAGCCCCCCCCCCTCCTCCCCCAACATGGCTCCCCTCACAAGGGCCTCCCCTTCTCCCCAGCCACAACCATCAGCTGGAGCCAGGAGGTCATCACAAAGCACCAGGGGGGCGCCCAATCTCATGCCCGCCTGTCTGAGAAGGAACCTGGCCACCCAGACCCGCCTTCTGAGACAGCTCTGCCAGACTATGGGGCGGGTGGATCAGAGCCTGTCCTCCATTAATGATAGGCTGGGTAACCTGGACTCCCACTCCCGGGCCTCCACAACCTGCCTAAATGACCTGCAAACTACAGCAGCAGGCGTTGGGCAGGATGTGAGGGCCCTTACCCAGGCTATCCAGGGCAACACGGCAACACTTGGTGCTGCCCTGGACAGAATAGCCGTGGCCTTGGAGGGCAGGCCGCCAGGTGGGCAGATCTCAGGGGCTGCTCCTCCTTCCCCGGCTTTTCCCCTCCCCCATGCGTCTCCCCTGAGGGTCCGGGGCCGTGGCCGGGGGCGCCCCAGGCGTGGCTCAGGCAGAGGGCAATAATTTTTTTTTCCCCCTTTTGTTTGTTTTGAAAGCTTTTTGATTTTTGTTCTCTGCTTTTTTTTTTTTGTTCTAAGCAATTTTTTTTTCCTATGCATTTTTTGTTTCTATGCATTTTTGTTTGTTTGACTTTTTTGGCATATTTTGGGTTGTGAATGATGTTTGAATGTGGGGGTGACATTCCTGCTGGAAAAGGGGTGTCACCCTCAATTTTGGTGGAGAAGGGTTCCCCAGGACCAGGGAGAAGTGATTCCCAGGTCCGTGTGAATGGTGTATGAATGTACAGTGACATAATTGGAGCCTTGACGTGGCGTTACTGCTCACCAGTCTTGCATGGTGGACTGGTGCCAATCCAATTTGATGAGGATGTGGGGTGTGTGTGCTAGGGACCATAGTGGTGTGCATGCATGCATTCTCATTGTGCCATGATTAATGTGTGTGTTTAACGTGCAAAGATGCCCAATATGAGCTGCCTCCTGACTGCTCTTCCCTCAGAAGACGGGGTATCCTCGGTTAGGGGTTGATTTTCTGGTTGGGGGGTCAGATCATCACGTAGCTCAACCTGCAGGCCCTTCCTCACTGCGAGATTGTGTAGCATGCAACATGCAGCGATGATATGGCACACGAAGTTTGGGGAATACAACAGTGTACCCCCAGACTTATCCAGGCATCGGAAACGTGACTTCAGGAGGCCAAAGGTGCGCTCCACCACTGCACGGGTTTTGATGTGTGCTTCATTGTATCGTTCCTCTCCTGGGGTTTGGGGGTTCCGGATAGGAGTCATGAGATGGGGTCCCAGTGCATATGCAGAGTCACCTGTAAAGGAAAAGACAGGAGAATGTTAGTCATGCATGTGCCACTTCTGTTGTGCATCACGGGAGGGGATAGTCATGCCTGACTCCCATGTCACTCACCAACCAGCCAGGTGTTCCCATACACGTTCTGTTCGAATTCTGTTCGGATGTGGCTTTGATTGTAGATGTAGCTGTCATGGCTGGACCCTGGGTGTTTGGCACGGACGTGCCATATGAGGCCTTGGGCATCAACTATCACCTGTACGTTGATGGAGTGCCAATTCTTCCGATTGCGGTACATGTGCTCGGTCTCATGGGGGGGCTGGAGTGCCACATGTGTGCAATCTATGGCCCCGATGGTGCGTGGGAATCTGGCAATTCGGTAGAAATCTGCCATTGCCTTGATTCGAAGCTCCTCAGTGGTGGGTTTGATGATTTGGTTGGCCAAGCGTGTGAGGATTGCAGGGACAACCTGGTGCACACATCTGCTCATGGAGGATTGTGACATCCCAGCCACCACTCCACTTGTACGCTGAAAAGAGCCACTGGCAAGGAAATGGAGTGTTGCCAGTACCTTGACCAGTGGCTGCACTGCATGTGAGCGTTGTGTTGGGCTGGTGATGTCCTCCTGCAAGGTTGTGGTTAATTCCAGGATGGCATGAGGGGGGAATCTGAAGATGCGAAAGACCTCTGAATCATTCATGCCAAACAGGTGTATGCGGGTGCGGTATACCCTCTCCCGTGCCATCCTCCGTGCCCTCCTCCTTCTTTGGTCATCTATATTCACTAGTGCAGCTATGAGCGACGATGCCCCTAGCATGTTGGCAGTCAAATTGTAGTGCAACACGTGTGTGTGGTCTGCTCCTCAGTAACGGTGTTGCTTTATCTGACAATTAGACTTTTTTTCAAAAGTTAGATCAGCTTTTATGTGCTCTAACTTTAGACAGGACATTTTGCAGTTGCGCACATCGCGTAGCCTGCGCAGCAACTGCGTTTTTTTGTGGATCCCCGTAACTCCCTCATTAGCATATTTGACTAGCAAATCAATGGTGTGTCTAGCGCAGTTTTGCGCGAAGGGAAGCGAATGTCTAACTCAATTACGCCGGACCAAAAAACGTAGATTTCTGGCGTATATTGTTTTGTGAATCGCGTCCAACTATACGCACGCGCACATTTAGACTTACGCACGCGCAACAGCAGTTGCGCACGCGTAATCGCTCTGTGAATCTGGGCCACAGTGTCTTTTTAGATAGATAGATAGATAGATAGATCAGGGAGGCTACTAGTTAGTATAGTTAAATGTACAGTTTGTAGAGAATATATTGACATCCCTAGGAGTTGTCAATATATTTATAAACTGTATAGCTTAGCTAGTTCTGCTATTAGTATCTGTCAGGCAGGAGATTGTGCTTGATGCTCTAACGTGTTAGTGTACACGTGTTAGTTCATTGCACATAGACGCATTAACTGTTACTGCACGTGTGCTATTTATTTGCACAGAAAGGCAGTTGCTGTTAATGCAAGTGGGCTATTGAATTGCACAGAAACACAGTCGCTCTGACTGTGCGTGTGCTGTTTAATACCACCTGAGCGCATTTGGGGTCACCGTATGTGTGCTGTGACATACCACCTGAGCGCATTTGGGGTCACCGTACGTGTGCTGTGACATACCACCTGAGCGCATTTGGGGTCACGGTACGTGTGCTGTGACATACCACCTGAGCGCATTTGGGGTCACCGTACGTGTGCTGGTATATACCACCTAAGCGCAGTTAGTGCCACTGTACGTGTGCTGGTATATACCACCTGAGCGCAGTTAGTGCCACTGTACGTGTGCTGGTATATACCACCTGAGCGCAGATAGTGCCACTGTACGTGTGCTCCTATAAACCACCTGAGCACAGATAGTGCCACTGTACGTGTGCTCCTATATACCACCTGAGCACAGATAGTGCCACTGTACGTGTGCTCCTATATACCACCTGAGCGCAGTTAGTGCCACTGTACGTGTGCTGCTATATACCACCTGAGCACAGATAGTGCCACTGTACGTGTGCTGGTATATACCACCTGAGCACAGATAGTGCCACTGTACGTGTGCTGCTATATACCACCTGAGCACAGATAGTGCCACTGTACGTGTGCTGCTATATACCACCTGAGCACAGATAGTGCCACTCTACGTGTGCTCCTATATACCACCTGAGCGCAGATAGTGCCACTGTACGTGTGCTGCTATATACCACCTGAGCACAGATAGTGCCACTGTACGTGTGCTCCTATATACCACCTGAGCACAGATAGTGCTGCTGTATACCACCTGAGCACAGATAGTGCCACTGTATGTGTGCTGCTATATACCACCTGAGCACAGATAGTGCCACTGTACGTGTGCTCCTATATACCACCTGAGCACAGTTAGTGCCACTGTACGTGTGCTGGTATATACCACCTGAACACAGATAGGGCCACTGTACGTGTGCTCCTATATACCACCTGAGCACAGATAGTGCCACTGTACGTGTGCTCCTATATACCACCTGAGCACAGATAGTGCTGCTATATACCACCTGAGCACAGATAGTGCCACTGTACGTGTGCTGCTATATACCACCTGAGCACAGGTAGTGCCACTGTACGGGTGCTGATATATATTACCTGAGCGCATTTGGTGTCACTCCGCTTGTGCTGTTACATACCACCTGAGCACTTCAATATGTCTGGAAGGAGAACAAAGAGAGGCAGAGAGTCAGGAGGGCAAGCAGGCTCTGCATGTAGAGGTAAAGCTGGTAGTGGATGTGGTGCATCCTCTTCAGCCCGTGGCCGTGGCCGCTCGTCCTTCTTTTCGGGAGCTGGCCGTGTTGAACCTCAACATGCAGAGGAATTAGTAGAGTGGATGACCAAGCCGTCCTCATCCTCCTCATCCTCTCTCACACAGACAGATCAAAGTTTATCTGGCAAAGCAGCTGCCAAGGCGTCCTCTTCCCTCTGCACAATGGCTTCACACAATACTTCCCTAGTACCACCATGTCCTCCTGAGGAGTCCCCCAAACTGTTTCAACACAGTGTGGGGTACATGCTGCAGGAAGATGCGCAGCGTTTTGAAGACTCCGATGACGAAACACTGATAGAGGAAGGCATTGATGTGAGCCCAGGGAGAGGGGGTGGCTGAGAGGGACAGCAATTTGTCAGTGATGATGTTCCCCCAGCTGGAGCATACTGCCAGGTTGTTGACAGTGATGAGGAGGGAGGGGATGATGAGGTCACTGACTCTACCTGGGTGCCTGATAGGAGAGAGGAGGAGGAGGAGGAGGACGACGAGGCACAGGCACATCTCCAAAGAGGCAGAATGCCCTCCAGGGGTCAGCTTAAGGTCACACCCACTGCATTACAGCGCACATCTACGGTGCTTGTGCATGGCGCTGCTGTGTCTGACCGGTACAGCAAAAGTTCTTTGGTGTGGGCCTTTTTTGAAACATGTCCACAAGATCGTACCTTTGCTATTTGCAACTTATGTCACAAGCGTATCTCGCATGGCCAAAACATCAACCGCCTGGGTACCACATGCTTGTCCAGACATATGTCGACCTGCCATGCAGCTCGTTGGCAAGCACACCAGAAAGACCCACACCAAAGACAAAAGCGTACCCCCCCTTGTCCTTCTGGGACCTCCAACCCCAGTAGACCCCCAGTCCTTTCTGAAGCCTGCAGTGAAGGTGTAGAAATAGGTGTGTCACTAGCTAGTAGTAGCGGTCAATCTACTGATAGTACCAGGCAAATTTCCCTGCCCCAGCTGCTGCAGCGCCGAAAGAAGTACAATCCTAGCCATCCACATGCCCAGCAGTTGAATGCTAGCTTAGCGAAATTGCTAGCACTTCAACTGCTACCTTTTCAGTTGGTAGATTCTGCCCTCTTCCGTGAGTTTGTGCAATGTGCAGTACCTCAGTGGCAAGTACCAAAACGCCACTTTTTCTCACGGAAGGCTATTCCGGCTCTCTACCAGCATGTGGAAGGCAATGTCCATGCCTCGCTGGACAGGGCGGTCAGTGGTAAGGTGCATATTACCGCTGACTCATGGTCCAGCAGGCATGGACAGGGAAGTTACCTGTCTTTTACGGCGCATTGGGTGACTCTGCTGGCAGCTGGGAAGGACGCAGGGCAAGGTCCAGTAGTTTTGGAGGTTGTTCCGCCACCACGCCTCCAAAAAAATACTACTGCTTGTGACACACCTCTTTCCTCCACCCCCTCCTCTTCTTCTTCTTTTGTGGCCTCTTCCTGTGGGGATGTTTTCTCTGAACCAATTGTGCTTCGTAGGCGTACGAGGGGATAATGCAGGAATGCAGGCCAAGAGATGCCATGCGGTGCTAGAGCTGGTGTGCTTGGGAGACAGGAGCCACACTGGGGAAGACATTTTCTCAGCTTTGCAGGGTCAGGCTGAGAGGTGGTTGACGCCACGCCAGCTGAAGCCTGGAATGGTGGTCAGCGATAATGGCACCAACCTCCTCTCTGCCCTGCGAAAGGGAAAACTCACCCACGTGCCCTGTTTTGCACATGTCCTCAATTTGGTGGTGCAGCGGTTCTTGGGCAGGTATCCGGGCTTGCAGGATGTCCTGAAGCAGGCCAGGAAAGTCTGTGTGCATTTTCGGAGGTCATATAATGCCACTGCTCGGCTGACTGACCTTCAAAGGGAATACAACCTGCCCAAGAACCGCCTAATTTGTGACATGCCCACCAAATGGAACTCAACGTTGGCCATGCTGCAGCGGCTGCACATGCAGCAGCGGGCCATCAATGAGTACCTGTGCCAATATGGCAGCAGAACTGGGTGAGGGCAGCTAGGTTTTTTTTCACCACGCCAGTGGGCCTTGATCAGGGATGCATGCACTGTCCTGTCACCATTTGAGGAGGCCACGAGGATGGTGAGCAGTGACAGTGCATGCATCAGTGAGACTGTCCCTCTTATTCACATGTTGGAGCACACGCTACGTGGAATAATGGACAGGGCCCTTGAGGCAGAACAGAGGGAGGAAGAGGAGGACTTCCTTACCTCTCAAGGCCCCCTTTACCCAGACAGTGGTCCTGCTTGCCCACCTAGCACACAGGAAGAGGATGAGGAGGAGGAGAAGGAGGAGGAGGAGGAGGAGGAGGAGGAGGAGGAGGAGGATTGTATCAGCAGCATGGAGGTGGAGCCTAGCACTCAGCAGCAGCAGTCTTCAAGGGATCATTTACAGTCACAAGGAGCACGTGGAGTTTTACGTGGCTGGGATGAGGTGCCTGTGGATCCTGTTGTCCTCAGTGACCCAGAGGACTGTGGCCCGAATGCCTCAGCAAACCTACGCTGCATGGCCTCCCTGATTCTGCAAAGCCTGCGTAAGGATCCTCGTGTACGTGCTATTAAGGAGAGGGATCATTACTGGCTGGCGACTTTCCTTGATCCACGTTACAAGAGTAAGGTTGCGGACCTTATGTTGCCATCGCAGAGGGAGCAGAAGATGAAACTTCTGCGGGAGGCCTTGCAGAAGGGTCTGTGCAATGCGTTCCCAGAACCGGGGGGATTACCAAAACCTGGCTCTGGACAACGTCTTGCTGAGGCTTCGGTGAGTCACAGGAGGGGCGGTGGAGAAGGTGGTCGTCTGACCGATGCTTTCAGGCAGTTTTTTAGTCCGCAGCCCCAAGGTCTGACCGGTTCCAGCAACCATCGCCAGCGTCTGCTTTACATGGTCCGGGAATACCTAGGGGCAAGATCCGACTTGGACACCTTCCCCACCGAAAATCCTCTGGCTTACTGGGTCTTGAGGATGGATCACTGGCCAGAGCTTGCCCAGTACGCAATTCAGCTACTGGCTTGCCCTGCATCCAGTGTTCTTTCAGAACGGACATTCAGTGCTGCTGGAGGCTTTGTCACTGATCACAGGGTGCGCCTCTCCACCAGCTCTGTTGATCGACTGACCTTCATCAAAATGAATCAGGCTTGGATCAACACCAGCTACCAAGCACCTGATCCTGATATTAATGAATAATATATTTTTTGTTGAAATGTCGTATCCCTTTTAGACTGCTGATGCTGAGTGACTGTCCTCTTATGCTGCTGATGGAATATCCTTCTCCCCCTCACTTTTCTTGCTGATAGCTAGTAAGAAATGTTGTGTTTCTGGGATCCGCCCCAGTGCCTAAGGCACAATTTTTCAGCCCCTGTTTAACAGGGGCGCTTAATAACAATTTCTGATGCAATAATTTGCACGTGGCTTCTTGTTGCGCTCCAATTGGAGTTATTGGGAGGGGTTGCAAGTGTTGTGTTGTGCCCAAGGCACAATTTTTCTGCCCCTGTTTAACAAGGGCGCCTAATAACAAATTTTGATGCAATACTTTGCACGTGGCTCCTTGTTGCGCTCCAATTACAGTATGTTTGAGGGGTGCCCTTTTTTCTAAAAATTTTCTTTCACACAACAATAATGGCCCCCCACCACCGCTAAAATATTCGACATAATGTTGCCACACAGAACTTGCGCAAGTAGCATTAATTATTTTATTTTTTTGGTCCTTTCATGTTGTGCAGGGACATTTCTAAACACGTGCCACTACTATAGACACCCAGCAGGTGTGATATTTAAAGGATTTTTTTTTTCACTTTAAGCATCATTAAAATGGCTGCTCCGCAAAAAATGGCCGTTTTAAAAAAAAAAAATTCCATTGATACATGTTCCCTGGGGCAAGACCCGGGTTCTGAACGACGTTTTTCAACATGTAATTGAATTTTGGTCTTTAAAATGACCGTTTTTGAATTCGAACGTTCGGGTCCCATAGACTTCAATGGGGTTCGAAATGTTCGCGCGAACCCGCGGTCTGTTCGAACTAGGGTTGTCCCGATACCACTTTTTTAGGACCGAGTACAAGTACCGATACTTTTTTTCAAGTAGTCGCCGATACCGAATACCGATACTTTTTTTAAACGTGTCCCCAAATGCAGCCATGTCCCCTCACATATTGCAGCCATGTCCCCCCACATATTGCAGCCATGTATGTCCCCCCACATATTGCAGCCATGTCATGTCCCCCCACATATTGCAGCCATGTCATGTCCCCCCACATATTGCAGCCATGTCATGTCCCCCCACATATTGCAGCCATGTCATATCCCCCCACATATTGCAGCCATGTCATGTCCCCCCACATATGCGGCCATGTCATGTCCCCCCACATATGCGGCCATGTCATGTCCCCCCACATATGCAGCCACGGCGGCGGTGGCGTGGGGGGGCGGGGGAAGTATTCTATTTTGATATCGGGGGTATTTGGGGGAGTACAAGTACTCCCGCAAATACTCGTAATCGGTCCCGATACCGATACTGGTATCGGTATCGGGACAACCCTAGTTCGAACGTTCTGGTGTGAACCGAACCCGGGGGTGTTCGGCTCATCCCTACTGACAAAGGGAGTTTACTCCAAATCCTCAACTTGACTTTAATATACTCCATCAATGGATAAACATTGGTCTCCACTGCCGCCTGGGATTGTCTTGTTATATGGATCCCTAAATATTTAAAGGAGTCCACTATCTTAAGGGGGGCATCCGTCATCTCCTCCATTTCCCCCTCTCAATGCATTGGCATTAGAAAAGACTTCTGCCAATTAATCTTAAGTCCTGAGTACCTACCAAATGTACCTATTATACTCTCTCC
Organism: Rana kukunoris; assembly: GCA_029574335.1. Classification (NCBI taxonomy): domain Eukaryota; kingdom Metazoa; phylum Chordata; class Amphibia; order Anura; family Ranidae; genus Rana; species Rana kukunoris. The sequence continues at coordinate 178,847,829 of CM056050.1, read as the reverse complement.
CACATCTCTGTGTCTGCTCTGATCCCCCCACCCTCTCTCCACCACCCTCCCTCTGTCTACTCTCTCCTCTCCCCCCTCTTTTTATCCTCTCCCACATCTCTCTGTCTGCTCTGATCCCCCCACCCACTCTCTACTAACCTCTCCCCCCTCTCTTTATCCTCTCCTCCTCCCTCTGTTCACTCTCACCTCCCCCCTCTCTATCCTCTCTGCCCCCTGTCTTTTCTCCCCTCCTTCTCTCCTCTCCCCCTCTGTCTACTCTCGGTCCTCTTCCCCCTTCCCTTTCTCTGTTCTCTCTACATCCCCTCCCTCTGTTTCCCACGTTTTCTCTCCCCCTTTCTGCCCTCTCACCCCCTTTTTCTCTGACCTCTCCCTTCCCAACCTTTTGTCCTCTTTCCCCTTCCCCTCTCCTCCCTATCCTTTGTCCTCTCCCCCCCTCTCCCTCCTCCTCCTCCAGGAACATGTATTGTGTAAAGACCATGGACCTCTACATCGGAAGCATGGGGCCTCATGGACACTATGAACAGCAAGGTCTAGAGGGGTGGCCAGGACACTTGGAGTTAGTTCAGCTTTTCATTTTGTGTGAAATGGTGAACTTACCCTTTAAACCTTCCCAACTATCTCAGGGCATGAAAAAAGGCCCTATAGGTGCTGCATTCTTCTTATCTACCTGGTGGAAAATTCAGGAGACCCGAGTCCCCAAGAACGCTATCATATACAGATCTAGACCAGCCAGAGGCTCCAATTGTTGTTAATGGCTTATAACTTGGATGGATGGTCTCCTTACCAGTAAGGTGGAGTTCAGGCCCAAGCATTCTACAACAGTGGTTGGTCGAGATTTGTATAATGGAGCACCTAAGGTTTAAGGGTTCTGAGGTATGTGACATTATAACCGCCAACAACAGATGGGACATGGGAACCTGTGGGTGATGTTACTGCTCCAGGCCATACCAATGATTGTCAAGTACTCTCTCCTCTCCCCTGCAGCCATCACTGTTTGACACAGTGGATCATGTGACCAGACTGGAGCTAAAAATCCACAGGTTAGGGGCCTCCAATTACTTGCCTTGCCCCAAACACTGCCAACTTACGCTACACCACTGGAGAGGAGAGCCCAGCATTGGGAAGAAGGATGCTGCTGCCACCTCGAGCTGTCAATGTTATCTCTATGTGACACTCACAAATGGCAATCTGCTGACAAGACACTCCCTGGGGAGAGCAGAGCACATCCTGCGAAAGGGGGGGGGGGGGACCGCCTGGATGAGCTTGCCGGTGTGATATGACCCAATAACATGCTAAAATCGTTGAGGACTGGTCATGGGTGGATTGCTATCAGTTAATTGTACACTGTACATTGCAATGTAGTATTAATTTTAATTGGTTTAATTATTTTTCCAATTATTGGCGTGAGTGGGGCCTCATGTCTAAGTTTTGCCTAAGGCCTCACAAATCCTAGATTTGGCATTTTTATTATTATTTTGTTTTTACTAGTAATGGCGGCGATCAGCGATTTTTTATCGGTACTGCGACCTTATGGCGGACACTTTTGACACATTTTTGGGACCATTGGCATTTTTATAGCGATCAGTGCTATAAAAATGCATTGATTACTATAAAAATGCCACTGACAGGGAAGCGGTTAACACTAGGGGGCGAGAAAGGGGTTAATTATGTTCCCTGTGTGTGTTCTAACTGAAGAAGGGGTGGGACTGATTAGGGGAAATGACTGATCGCTGTTCATACATTGTACACCCCCTAGTGCCCGCAAAGTAGCCGACGTAGAGCTACGGGCTCTTGCCCAGGAGAGCCGACCTGCCGCAGTAATATGACGGCGGCTGGTCAGCAAGTAGTTAACTCCAGTTTAAACATTTATTACATTGTAGCATATCAGTTCTTAGATATGATGGCTGCATTGGTTTGCTTTTTCAAGCTTTCTTTCTTCTATTTTCATGTGGTGATCCAGGCAGTAAGTCTGGTGTTTTTCAAAAGAACAAGCTCTCTTTCAGGTGTATCAGTTTACAGGGATGAGGCAAATCATTTAACACTGACAGGAGTGCTTACAATGATCATCTTTTATTTATTTATGTAAAACCTTTATCCCAAAAGAAGAAAAATGTTTTGCTATACTTGCTTATAAGGTGTTAACTGGCTTCAACCCCTTAGTGTATTTAAATCAGCTAGTACATTTAACACTTCCCTCTCTTCCAGACCAACAATACTGCTGTCTACTGTGAAACCTGTGCTCATTCATCCAGAGTACACTCTAATACAGAAGGTGTGTTACTTGAAAGATCACTAGGTAACAAAGAGGGAAAAAAGTAAAAACAAAAAAAACAAAAAATTGATGCAGCTACCATATCTAGGAATTGGTAAGCTGCGATATAATATATTTTGGTTTTGCATTTAATACCATTTTAAATAACATTATTAAAAAGAGCAACTTCAGATATAATTACCTTTTTTCTGACATGTCTTGGAATCTAACACCAAAACTAAAAGTGCAATATAATCTGGAATTTCTAAAGTATCAAATTAACCTTTAATTTTTTTTATTTTTCAATTATCCATGCATGCTGAAACAGAAAACATCAGTGTATTTGTAACCTAGTCTAATTATCCAAAACAGATGCACCAAATAATGAAGGATTCCCTGCTGAAAATATGTCACTAGCAATCCATATGTTACTTGATAGTAATAATGTGATACATATTACCTTATCCATGTACTTAGGTTCACATCTGTTAAGTCAACAATATCTGAAAAGCAATGCTCATTCCTAATATTAGGTTCTTTCCTACATTGCAATAATAATCTGCTTCTGCTTTTTCTGTATCCATTATGACTTTTGATTTAACCCCTTCTCGCCGCCACTTCCTGGCCCTTTTAAGAGCTTCTAAATGCCAAAGGCGGGAATTTGGGTCATGTGACTAATGTGATTGGCTGTCACAGCAGTTACATGTTTGGAAAGCTCCCGGTAACAAGTATGCATAGGGAGCTTTCTGGCCCCACCGATGACTGTGGTGGGAGTGTGCAGGTATGTGCTCCCCTTACAGACAACTGTTTACATAAGGCCACATATATGCAGCCTCCTGGCATTAAAGCAGAGTTTCATCCATTTAAAAGTCAGCAGCTACAAAAAGTGTAGCACCTGACTTTTAATAAACAGACACTCACCTGTCCAATGGTCCAGCCATGTGGGCGAATTAGGCCCTGCTCCTCTCCCCCTCCTCTCCGTGGTACCGGCATTGCAACTGTGGGTGCCCTGGCTGTGGCTTCGCAGCTGAGTGTGCACTCCTCACGCGCGCTGCACACTGTGAATGGTCAGGAAATCTTCTGGGACCTGTGACGTGTCCCAGAAGATTGCAGGGAGGGAGGGGGAGAGATGAACTTCCTTCCGGTGCCGTGGCACCAGGGGAGGAAGTGGGAGCTGGGTACTTGTCAAAACTGGGTACCCGCTCCCTCCCAAAAAAAATGACATGCCAAATGTGGCATGTCAGGGGGTCACCGGTACTTAAAGCGGAAGTTCCATTTTTGGGTGGAACTTTGCTCTAAAGCCCACCCATCGAGAGGCTGCATAGCGTCTTCTTTGGGAATAATATCTGCAGATAATAGGTGCATATTGCTTCAAAGGGTGTCTGGTCTCTATGCCACTTAGAGGGTGAATTGGACCTGAGTAAAAAATGCCTAAATCTGCAGGTACTTGAAAAAGGGATATCCCTGTCGGGGTGTTGGGCAATGAGGGTGTGGAAGGGAAGGAGTGAGGATACTACTGGAGTGCCATGTGTGTCAGACCCCGTGATCCCTGGGGGGTGCCCACTTTTATTTATAAGAAAATTCAAAACAAACACAGAAGATTCCCTCGCAGGGGTATTCAGTATTTAATTTCTGCTACCAAGGTAAACGATATTCAGCCCTCCTGGCTTGTAAACACACCTCTCCAGCTCAGGCCTTATGCTTTAGGGCCTTTGTCTGTCTCCCACAGACCGGACGCTCAGCACATCTGTGCGTACAGTAGGTAGCCTCGTGCGACACTGGCTCCCACCTCTCTTTCCTAGGTGAGGCCCTACTAACTCCCATACTTAGACCTCCTTACTGCAGCGTGGAGTCATCGCTAACTGGGAACCTAGAGCCTTGGTCTGGTCATTACTTAACCACTTGACCACTGGGCACTTAAACCCCCTTCCTAACCAGACCAATTTTCAGCTTTCGGTGCTCTCACAATATGAATGACAATTACTCAGTCATACAACATTCTACCCATTTGAAATTTTTGTCCTTTTTTTCACACAAATAGAGCTTTCTTTTGGTGGTATTTGATCACTTCTGGGTTTTTTATTTTTTGCGCTATAAAAGAAAAACGACTGAAAATTCTGTAAAAAAAAAAAAAAAAAAACTTGTTTCTGTCATATTAGCAGGTTATTTCTCACACACAGCATATGCATAGCACAAATTACACCCCAAAACACATTCTGCTATTCCTCCCGAGTATGGCGATACCCCATGTGTGGGACTTTTACACAGCGTGGCCACATACAGAGGCCCAACATGCAGGGAGCGCCACCAGGCGTTCTGGAACACCCAGGCCAATTCTGACATTTCTCGCCTACAAGGAAAAATCATCATTTATTTGCTAGAAAATTACATAGAACCCCAAAACATTATATATGCTTTTTTAGCAAAGACCCTAGAGAATACAATGGCGGCCGTTACAATGTTTTATCTCGCACGGTATTTTCGCAGAAATTTATTGAACGCGTGTTTTTTAAAAAACTGTTTTGTGCTTAAAACAAAACAAAACAGTAAAGTTAGCCCAATTTTTTTCATAATGTGAAAGATGAAGTTACGCCGAGTAAATAGATACCCAACATGTCACACTTCAAAATTGCGCACACTCGTGAAATGGCGCCAAACCTCGCTACTTAAAAATCCCCATAGGCGGCATTGCAGAGTATCGTGCAGGGTATTGCAGAGTATTGGGGTATTGCAAAGTATCATGCAGGGTATTGGGGTATTGCCGAGTATTGGGGTATTGCCGAGTATTGGGGTATTGCCGAGTATTGGGGTATTGTTGAGTATTGGGGTATTGTTGAGTATTGGGGTATTGGGGTATTGTTGAGTATTGGGGTATTGCCGAGTATTGGGGTATTGCAAAGTATCATGCAGAGTATTGGGGTATTGCCGAGTATTGGGGTATTGCCGAGTATTGGGGTATTGCCGAGTATCATGCAGAGTATTGGGGTATTGCCGAGTATTGGGGTATTGCCGAGTATTGGGGTATTGCCGAGTACTGGGGTATTGTTGAGTACTGGGGTATTGTTGAGTACTGGGGTATTGTTGAGTATTGGGGTATTGTTGAGTATTGTTGAGTACTGGGGTATTGTTGAGTACTGGGGTATTGTTGGGTACTGGGGTATTGTTGGGTACTGGGGTATTGTGGGGTACTGGGGTATTGTGGGGTACTGGGGTATTGTGGGGTATTGTTGGGTACTGGGGTATTGTTGGGTATTGTTGGGTACTGGGGTATTGTGGGGTACTGGGGTATTGTTGGGTACTGGGGTATTGTTGGGTACTGGGGTATTGTGGGGTACTGGGGTATTGTTGGGTACTGGGGTATTGTGGGGTATTGGGGTATTGTGGGGTACTGGGGTATTGTGGGGGTATTGTTGGGTACTGGGGGATTGCTGGGTACTGGGGATTGCAGGGTACTAGGGGATTGCAGAGCTGGGATGTTTTGAGGGATGGCTGGATCTGTGACTGCATTTGTCACAGATCCAGCCACAGCTCAGCTGCTGACACCCCGCTCCCCCCCCCTCTCCTCGCACACTGTACAGAGAGGAGAGCGAGGAGAGGGAGGAACCGGCGTCATCAAATGACGCCGGTTTGTTTACAAGTGATCGCGCCGTCATTCGACGGCGCGATCACGTGGTAAACGGCTGCTATCAGCGGCAATTTACCGTGATCCGTGATGCGCCGGGTCTTCTAGACCCGGCGAGCACGGACACTTTCGCGAGCGCGTCCCAGGGGACGCGCAATCGCGGAAGTGCACGAGGACGTCCCAGGGACGTCGTGTCAAAGCAACTCCACCGCGCCGTAGCAGTAAAATGCTTATGGCGCGGTGGGGAAGTGGTTAAAGCCCAGAACACAGCTGACTCATTAGTAAACTGGCTGTTTATTAGACCTGGACCCTGGCAGGGTACCGCCCTGCTACAACAGATACTGAAAACCTTTGTAGCTGCTGTGCTGGTCCTTTCCACGCTGAGAACACTCAGCGTGTCCCCTCCTTAATGGGTGTCGATACCGCAAATGTGACATATCTTTCTCAGGGGGAATTGTATTGGACGGTTGTGGTGTCAATCATTATATAGTGTCACAGTGGCCATTTTTTTGTAGACTGCAGAAACACTCTATTGTTCACATCTAATATTACTACACCTCGTTACTGTTATGATCACGTAAACACGTAATACACTTTAGCCTCTTTATTCCCAATTATTATATGCTTATTTTTAAATGATTTATCTCACTAGGATATAAATAATCTAATCAAAAATTAGCAATAAATTCCTTCATTGATTAGAATAATAAAACTCGGGACGGTGCATAGGAAAAGTTCATATACGTGTTTTGACCAAGCTTAACTGCAAGGTCACATGCTCTAAGGTGAGCATGCACACTGAAGGGGGGGACACCTGGATGGACACAAGTACACATTTGGTTATCGCATAAAGAATCTTGCACGTAGCACTTTAGTGCATTGGAACACTTTTGTTTTATTTTATAATACTTTACAAGGATTGTGTTAATAAGATGATACAACTGTATTATATTGTTGCACATAATCACTTTTTTGTCACTAGGACACTTTAAGCATTAGATAAGGCATTATTATGTAATGAGCTTAATCATATGATTTATAGTGAATTGATGAAAACACAAACGGAAGAATAATATTTATTGTGGTTATTAAACATTTGGATCAAGATAGCGCAGTACTCTCCTCTGTATTTTAGTTTGGTTTGCGCGGTTATATGGGATGTGATCAGTGCTAGCAGCTGCCTAGATTAAATAATTGGCATATATTTATGGTAGCTTGCAAGAATTTTACTATTTAGATTGCAGTAAATCATTGTTACCGAACAACTGATCCCCAGCTGAAAAATTAAATTTCACCTGTAACGACAAATTAACCACTTAAGACCCGGACCATTATGCAGGTAAAGGACCTGGCCAGTTTTTGCGATTCGGCAATGCGTCGCTTTAACTGACAATTGGTGGTTCTGGCCAGCTCAGTAGATTGCTTTAAGAAGGGCCTGGATTCTTTCCTAAATGCACATAATATAACTGAGTACTAAGTTTTGTAGGTAAAGTTGATCCAGGGTAAATCCGATTGCCTCTCGGGGGATCAGGAAGGAATTTTTTCCCCTCCGGTAGCAAATTGGATCATGCTCTGCTGGGGTTTTTTGCCTTCCTCTGGATCAACTGTGGGTATGGAGTTGAGTGTATGGGATGTACTGTGTTTTATTTTGTTTGTTTATTTTTTTATTTTTTATGGTTGAACTGGATGGACTTGTGTCTTTTTTCAACCTGACTAACTATGTAACTATGTAATTGCGCGGTCGTGCATTGTGGCTCCCAAAAAAAATTGGTGTCCTTTTTTTACCACAAATAGAGCTTTCTTTTGGTGGCATTTGATCACCTCTGCAGCTTTTATTTTTTGCGCTATAAACAAAAATAGAGCAACAATTTTGGGGTAGATTCACATACACTTAATATTCCGCTGCGTAATCTAAATACTCTACGCTGCCGTATTTCACCAGGCTCTACACCGAATCCTGGTAGATTTTTACCCGTACGCTACGGTGGCGTAGTCTATTTCTCGCGGCGTAATCGAAATACGCGATTGGGGGGCGTGAAGCATTTAAATTAAGCGTGTCTCCGCGGCGATCGAACTGCGCATGCTCCGTTCAGAAATTTCCCGCCGTGCATTGCGCGAAATCACGTTGTTACGTCATTCGTTGTTTGAGTAGCGGCGTTTACGAACATTCCTATTCCCGGACGACTTACGTTAAAAATAATAAAAGACGTCGGAAAACGTAGAAATTCGACGCGGGAACGACGGCCATACTTAACATGGGCTGTCTAATATTAGAGCAGCAAAAAGCTGGTATAGTGTTACGCAAATAAAAGATGACTAAAGATGCCGTAAGAGATTGCGATTGAAGATTGTAATTTCGTGGATCGTCATCAAAAGCTAATTTGCATACCCCGACGCGGAAAACTATGGGAAGTCCACCCAGTGGCCGCAATTTTATTGCAGCTTAGATCCTAAGGCGTACAAACACGTAATCTAGTCGAATTGAAGCCTGCAGCCGTCTATTCATGGTTTGAGGTTTTCGACTAGCTAGAACATGCGTGTAATTTGAAATTACTCCAGTCTAACACCAGTTAGACAGGCGTAATGTCTCTCTGAATCTGGCCCTATATTTTTTACTTTTTGCTATAATAAAATCACCCAAAAAATATATAAAAAAATATTTTTTTTCTCAGTTTAGGCCAATACGTATTCTTCTACATATTTTTGGTTAAAAAAAAAATCGCAATAAGTGTTTAACGATTGCTTTGCGCAAAATTTATAGCGTTTACAAAATAGGGGACAGTTTTATGACATTTTTATTAATATATATTTTTTTACTACTAATGGCGGCGATCAGCGATTTTTTTCATGACTGCGACATTATGGCGGACACATCGGACAATTTTGACACATTTTTGGGACCATTGTCATTTTCACAGCAAAAAATGCAATAAAAGTGCATTGTTAACTGTGAAAATGACAATTGCAGTTTAGGAGTTAACCACTAGGGGGCGCTGTAGGGGTTATGTGTGACTTCATATGTGTTTCTAACTGTAGGGGTCAGGGCTCTCCCTGTTCTTCAGCTCCTGTGACCTATCGCGGGACATCGGTGGCGATCGGGTCCGAGGGTCACGGAGCTTCAGACCGCGTCATGGGTGCATGCACGCGGCATTTAAAGGGGACGTAGAGGTACGTGCATGTGCCCAGCCCTGACATTCTGACTGATGGAAATGTGCAGGAGGCGGTCTTTAAGTGGCTAAAGCAGTAACTGTTTAGTTGTTGACTATAGCTGTAGTATAAGGTGACCAGATTTTTAAAATGAAATCCGGGGACATATTTTTTTTTCAATAGTAATGGCAGCAATCAGCGACTCTCTGCCCATCGGCACGCTTGCCCGCCTCACAGCCTGACAAATCTTACTCTCCGGGCCCCGGCTACTACAGGGTGGGGAGCAGAGGAAGATCACTCCACCAGGGAAGGCAAGGAGATAAACAGGCAGGTGGCCCGGAATTTGAGCCAAGGCAGAAGAACATGAGAGCGGAGATGAATGGGCATGCACCCGAAACTAAAGAAATATTCTCTCCATTCAGACCAGCACATGATTATCAAAAAAGGGCACAGATAATAGAAAAAAAATACACCCCCTAAGCTAGTAGGAGCATTGTCTTTGAAATTGCCCCAGCCCCTGTTCAAATCCAATCCAGGGACAAAACTGGAGACAGACTTGGTCCGGGGACAGTGTCCTCAATCCGGGGACTGTCCCCTGAAACTGGGGATGTCTGATCACCCTACTGTAGTAGGAAAAGAGCAATGCTGATACCTGCTAGGTCAGGAAGTGTGTGGTGGGGGTGTTATGTTACACATTCAACTGTGTATGTACAATCTGTTTCAGTTTTTTTTCATCATTATTAACATTTGCTCAGCAATTTAGTATTTAAACAGTTAAGCTCTTGATGCATTTATATATTTCAGCTACATGACCTATTAACACTGTATACCCTTTTACATTTTAACAAGAACCTATACTAAAAGACCTGCTTTTGCCAACCTATGCTACAATTACTGCATTTAGCAGGTCTACTAAACAGATTAGACCTAGGTTGTCAAACTTATGCCCCATACACACGATCACTTTTTGTGATGAAAAAAAATGTCATTTTTTAAAATGTCATTTAAAATGATGGTGTGTGGCCAAAATGTCATTTTATGTCTTCTGAAAAATGACCAAAAAAAAATTCGAACATGCTCGAATTTTTTATGTCATTTTTCAAAATGTCATTTTTTGTGTCATAAAAAATGATCGTGTGTGGGCAAAAGTACATAAAAAATGACGTTTTAAACCCGCACATGCCCAGAAGCAAGTTAGGAGACGGGAGGTAAAACTACCATTCATAATGGAGTAAGCACATTCATCACGCTGTAACAGACAAAAAAGCAGGAATCGTCTTTTACTAACAAGTAACCAGCTAAAAGCAGCCTCAAGGCAAATAGAACTTCCCCTTTAGAGTGCCATCACTTTGTTCATCATTTTCCAAAAATGATGGTGTGTACGCAACGTCATTTTTAAAAATGAAGTTTGAAAAATGTCGTTTTTTTTCATGAAGAAAAATTACATTTTTTTTCATCACAAAAAGTGATCGTGTGTACGGGGCATGAGAGCAGGTTGGCAGCCAGACACAAGAGTTTGTGTGTTTAAGAAGGTATACCTTAAGGCTGGGTTCACACAATTGCGAATTGAATGCATCCAATTCGCAATAGCAGGAGATTTTGACTGGTTCTCTATGGAGCTGGTTCACATATTTCTGCAGCAGGTCCAATGGGTTTTCGTCCATTGGCAGACAGATTCGATCGTGTGTACGGCCGAGCCGACGGATTTGGCCACCCGACAGATTTCAAAGCATGCTTTGAAATCTATCGGGTGGGAATCCGTCCGCCCGACATGTCTGCTGGTTAGTACACTTACCAGCAGACATGTCGTCACGCACCGCCACCGCACCGCCGCCGCACCGCCACCGAATGGATTCGGCGCATGCGCGGAAGTGTTTTACTTCCTGGTGCGGTGACGTGGCGGCGTCAACGTCACGTCACCGACACGTCAGCGCGCTCTCTGCTGGCGGGGATTTTGGTTTGCTCGTGTGTAGACGCGAGCAAACCAAAATCCCAGCAGACAGATTTGTTCAAATCTGTCGGACGGACAGATTTGAACAAATCTGTCTGCTCGTGTGTACGAGGCCTAAGAGGGAAGTTTCAGGAAAAAACTTTCCACAGCCCCTGCGTATAACACACAGGCACGGTTTACCCTCTATTTTCAGGGTAAAAAAATGAGTGTTATACGCCAATAAATACAGTAAGTACAGCATGTACAAACTAATTTACTGACTGGTTAATAATGAAACAGCAGCATATTGGTAATATCATGCCTCTGTTCCTGTAAGCATGCTCACATTGTTAGACTAACAGCACCATGGAAAACAATAGGCTCAGAGTGTTAACCCTATTTTTCTCAGATTCCATGCTACTATATTGGGAACTACTGAATGTTATTAACCACTTGCCGACCAGCCGCCATCATTCTACGGCGGCAGGTCGGCTCTCCTGGGCGAGAGCATGTAGCTCTACGTCAGCTACATTTCGGCCACTAGGGGGCGCGCACTTGCCGCCGGCGGCAGCGTGCGCGCGTCCCCGCTCGCCCCCGAGTCCCGCACGCGTGCCCGCCGGGTACGATCGCCGCCGGGCACATGCAATTGCTCGTTACTGGTCCTGTCAGCGGGGGAAACGCTGATCTTCTATTCATACAATGTATGAACAGAAGATCAGTGATTTCCCCTAGTGAGGCCACCCCCCCAGACAGTTAGAACACACCCAGGAACACACTTAACCCCTTCCCCGCCCCCTAGTGTTAACCCCTTCACTGCCAATGGCATTTTTATAGTAATCCAATGCATTTTTATAGCATTGATCGCAAAAAAAATGCCAATGGTCCCAAATATGTGTCAAAAGTGTCTGAAGTGTCCGCCATAAGGTCGCAGTACTGAAAAAAACGCTGATTGCCGCCATTACTAGTAAAAAAAAATATTAATAAAAATGCCATAAAACTAACCCCTGTTTTGTAAATGCTATAACTTTTGCGCTAACCAATCAATAAACGCTTATTGCGATTTTTTTTACAAAAAATATGTAGAAGAATACGTATAGCCCTAAACTGAGGGAAAAAAAGTTTTTTTATATATTTTTGGGGGATATTTATTACAGAAAAAAGTAAAAAATATTGAATTTTTTTCAGAATTGTCGCTCTATTTTTGTTTATAGCGCAAAAAAAAACAACTCAGAGGTGATAAAATACCACCAAAAGAAAGCTCTATTTGTGGGAAAAATGGACGCCAATTTTGTTTGGGAGCCACATCGCACGACCGCGCAATTGTCAGTTAAAGCAACGCACTGCCGAATCACAAAAAGTGCTCTGGTCATTGGACAGCAATATGGTCCGGGACTAAAGTGGTTAATAATAACAATAATACATATAACATCAAGATACCTAAACTAGCTATATTTAAAGTACAAATGTCCAGGCGGTCCCTTAGTTACAAACATCCTACTTACAAATGGAGGGAGACAACAGGAAGTAAGATTCACTCCTGTATATATCACTCCATATAATAATATGGAGAAAAAGGTATCTCCACTGAAGTTTTATCACCAAGGCTTGTTTCCACAATCCAACATTTTCAAAATTCAACTCTCATAGGGACAGAAAGTGAGATGAAATCTTCTGAACAGGGGCAGACAGCATAACAAATGTTGCAGGGGTGATTACCCTTCCCTATGCTATCCATAAAGCTTAGAAATATTTTTTTTTTTTGGCTGGAGCTACACTTAAAAAAAACTTACCTGTTCCGACTCACAAATAGATTCAACTTAAAGGGGTTGTAAAGGTTCATGTTTTATTTTCTAAATAGGTTCCTTTAAGCTAGTGCATTGTTGGTTCACTTACCTTTTCCTTCGATTTACCTTCTAAAAAAAATGAATTTCTCACTTCCTGTTCCTCCTCAGTAAGCTGTGCAGTAAGCTGTTCTGACCTTCCACCGCTCGGATGATGGGGGCAAGCTTACTGAGGAGATACAGGACGTTTAGAAACATGAAGGGAAATAGAAGTAAAAGGTAAGTGAACTAACAATGCACTAGCTTAAAGGAACCTATTTAGAAGATACAAAATAACCTTTACAACCCCTTTAAGAATAAACCTACAAACCTTATCTTGTTTATAACTTAGGGACCGCCCGTATAACTGTATTGGGTGATGGAATATATATCTGTAAGTACGTAGCCTTAAATATGTCATTGCTTTGTAAACTGATTCTACTAAAATAATGCATCATCATCTCTAAGTTACTCAGATAGTACGTTTCCCTTAGAGGGGTTTAGATGCTACTCTGTGATCTCTCCACATGGAGCCTATTATTGCATCTGTCATGAAACTAAATGAAATATAACCTGTAACATCTGGCTCCCACTAGAAAATGTGAATAATTGTCTAAGGTTTTTGTTCCTTTTCGCTACCTGCTCTAATTATGATGTAATGGAGGACAGCAGTATGGTGGGTTTGGTGATTAACCTCAAGCATATGACAGATAGTTCTAGTAAAAATGAACAAGACAGATGGAGCAGCTGAATAAATTTATTTTATTGCACTGTTTTAAAATTCAGAAATGACCTTGTGAATAGACCATATGTATTTTAATCAATGGTTTTCTAATTGCTTCAAAAGTTGAAATATGAACCTTATTTTTTATCTTGTATTAATATGCTTCATGTTAAAATGTTCACTTTATACTTAATTTTACCTCAAATCTCTCTTTTAATCTTTTTTTATTAATCTTTTATTGCTATGGTACATAGAGATAACTTAGAAGGGAAAAAATAATAATAATATATCCAAAATTAAGGATGCGTGTGTTAGTTACATTTACAATTAAAGAAACCCTGTCACCAACTTGACAAATTGCAAGTTAAAGCACAGAAATATCAAGTATGTTAAATAGTTACTTTCTGTGTTTTCATAAACAACTTTTTTGTCCTTTTGCAGTGTGCCTCTTCTTTTTTTTAAAGCCAGCAGCTACAAATACTGCAGCTGCTGACTATTAATAAATGGACACTTACCTGTCCAGCACGCCCGTGATGTCAGCAGCCGAGGCTGAGCAATTGCTCGTCTCTCGCCTGCCCCTGCCGCCATCCTCGGTGAGGGAATCGGGAAGTAAAGCGATGCGACTTCGCTGCCCGGTTCCCTACTGCGCATGCACCATCACTGGTCCCCGCTTTCTCCTGGGACCAATGTGTTTCCCAAAAGACACCCACCCCCTGAAATGTGCAAACTGTGACACCAGGGGGGGAGGGTTCAGAAAAGCAGAGGTTAATTTTTTGTGTGGACCTCCACTTTAACCTTCTAGAGGATACTCCTGAAAGTTTTAACCCCAAACCGTCCCTTTGTTTTTGCATATCATAGCTCTTTCCTCTTCTGTGAATGTCTGTGCTGGCCCAGCTCTTTCACCAGTTTAACCACTTAAGACCCGGACACATACGCTGCTAAATGACCCAAGGTGTTTTTACAATTCGGCGCTGCGTCGCTTTAACAGACAATTGCGCGGTCGTGCGACGTGGCTCCCAAACAAAATTTGCGTCCTTTTCTTCCCACAAATAGAGATTTCTTTTGGTGGTATTTGATCGCCTCTGCGATTTTTATTTTTTGTGCTATAAACTAAAATAGAGCGACAATTTTGAAAAAAATCACTATTTTTTTACTTTTTGTTATAAAAAAAATCAAATAAACTAAATTTTAGTAAAACATTTAGGCCAAAATTAATTCAGCCACATGTCTTTAGTAAAAAAAAAAAAAATCGCAATAAAAAAAATAGCTACCTAGCGGGAACAGCGACACTAATACAGCGATCAGAAAAATTATCGCTTAGTGATGCTGGCAATAGGGAGTGGAAGGGTTAACTAGGGCAGTGATCAGGGGGTTAAAACTTTATTAGGGGGGTGGGGGGGCTATCCTGGACCTAACACTAACTGATTTTACACTGCCTGTCACACTGACACTAAATGCAGTGATTAGATCACTGCATTCAGTGACACTGTGACAGGGGGGGGGGGGGCGATCACAAGGGGTTAATGTGCCTATGTGAGTGTGTGTCAGTGTTGTGTTGGTGCACACTTACTGTGGATGTCTTCTCTCATCAGCAGCGGTGGGAAACACCGCTGCGATGAGAGGTGACATCATTTCCTCCTTCCTGTGTAAACACAGGAGGAGGAACTGAAACGAAGGGGGAGCGCTCCCATTGGCTGGGAGCGATCGCGGGGGGGGCGGAAAACACGGACATCCGCCCGCTCATCGGCGATCGCTCCCAGAGCCAGGGGGACCCCCGATGGGACCTCCGAACCGCACGAAGGCAGGGACGTAAATTTACGCCCTTGTGCCTGTACGAGCCATGTTGTGGCCGTAAATGTGCGTGCGGGGGTCCTTAAGTGGTTAAGGGAATACTAAAGCATTTTGCTTGCCTGTGCAGATGATGTCACATCTAATATGGCAACACCCAACAGAAGCCTGAGGACATTTTATATATTTTAGGAGAAACCTTGCACTTTCTCTCTTCTTTTAGGATAAGGGTCTGGTATCGACGTTGCAGTGAATCTTCTGCTGGTTTGTTTACAAACAGAGTATAGCTGATGGCAATTTTATTTTGTGGCTGGTAATGTAAATTACATACTCACATAGTTACATAGTTGGTGAGGTTGAAAAAAAGACACAAGTCCATCAACTCCAACCTGTGTGTATGCTTTTATGTAAATATTACATTGTATATCCCTGTATGTTGTTGTCGTTTAGGTGTTTATCTAATAGGTTTTTGAAATGATCTATGTGCCCTGCTGAAACCACAGCTTGTGGAAGAGAATTCCACATCCTTACCGCTCTTGCGGTAAAGAACCCTCTACGCAGTTTAAGGTTAAACCGATTTTCTTCTCATTTAAGTTAATGGCCGCATGTCATTTAAAGTTCAATTGCACAGAAAAGTTTTATCCGTATTGTGGGGTCAAAAGAACGGTATTTGAACATTGAAATCATATAACATATAACAAGCGTCTCTTCTCCAGAGAGAATAAATTCAGTGCTCGTAATCTCTCCTCATAACAAAGGTCCCCCAGACCCTAAATTAGCTTGTTTGCCCCTCTCTGGACAATCTCCAGTTCCAGCGCATCCTTCCTGGGGACTGGAGCCCAGAACTGACAAAACTGATTATAGAGCACTTATGCAAAAATGACATTTATGCTGCAAGGCTAGTTAAAAAACACTTTAATATATTCAAAAATATGAGGGTTTGGGCACACTATATGGTCATATAGTGCTAAGTGGGCTTAGCACTATATGACCATATACTGTAACCAAACCCCCATATTTTTTAATATGTTCAGGTGTTTCTAACTAGCCTTGCAGGTTAAATGTCATTTGTGCATGTGTGTGCTATAATCTGTTTTGTACTGTCTTTGTCCTATAGCAGCACCATCTTAGATGTATATAATTTTTAGGGTGTGCCCCCCAAGTATGTTTTTGCATTTTGAATGGAGCCCAGAACTGGATAGCATACTTCTGGGGCTGCTGGACCAGAGTCTTGTATAGTGGGAGAATTATCATTTTATCTCTGGAGTTAATCCTCTTTTTAATGCATTCCAATATTCTATTGGCTTTGCTGTCAGCAGCTTGGCATTGTATGCCAAAGCTGGTCCTGTCATATACTAGGACCCCCAGGTCCTTTTCCATCTTAGATTCCCCCTAGTGAGTAGATTGCATTCATATTTTTGCCACCCAAATGCATTATTGTAATTTTTTATACATTAAAACTCATTTGCCATGTAGTTGCTCACCCCATTCATGTGTTTAGATCTTCTCGCAAGATCTCTCTCCACATTCTTCTGAGAAATTATTATCCTGCTTAGCTTAGAATCGACTGCAAATACTGAAATTTAACTGTTTATCCCATCCTCCTGATCATTTATGAATAAATTAAATAGTATTGGTCCCAGGACAGAACTCTGGGGATCCCACTTTCCACACCGGTCCATTATGAGTACTGCCCATTTATTACCACCCACTGAACTCACCCTTTAGCCAGTTTTCAATCTACTTACCCTTTGGGCCATGCTGACAAAGCTTAGTTTGTACAGTAAACGTTTATGGGGAACTGTATCAAATGCCTGTGTAAAATTCAGATACTCCACATCTACAGGCCTTCCTTTATCTAGATGGCAGCTCACCTCATCATAGAGGATTGGTTTGGCAAGTACAATTCTTTATGAATCCATGCTGATTACTGCTAATGATACGTTTTCATTACTAAAATGAATAACTGTGAGGGGCTAGCTCGGCAGCGAGTCTGTGCGATTTCCCTGGAAGGGTTCAGCACACAGAAAAGAACTAGGCACAGCAGACCGTGGTAGGAGAAAACAAAAAAAAAGGTGCGGTTTTATTTTAAATACACCACAAAAAATTATGACAGAAAACAAAAGAAATAACAAAAATAAATCCTGGTCAACTTGACCTGCTTGCTACACACGCTGGTGTCCCTAACTACCAACTAGGTACAGCCTTGTGCTGCCCCAGTCCCTGTTTTCCTGGAGTTTAAATGTTTTAGGAATAGCCACACAGGCTTTAGCTCACCGCACACAGCACAAAGCACTGACAGTCCACACAGGTCTGCCTCCAGCTTGGAGTGACACTCTATTCATGCTGGGAGCTTTTACAAGAGGCCCTAACGAGCCCACCTGAAACAGCTGGGGTAATCAAGTCCTCCTAGCAGGACTCCCAGCACTCCCCCTAGAGATAAAAAGTGGCATAAAGCCTGAATCTAGGAGAGATATACCTGTCCTCTTGGACGCAACCAGGGGATTTAAACTGCCTACTGTCACATACCCCCCCCCTCTTGTTTCAACCTTGGGGTTGGAACACCAGCATTCAGGCAGGCATGTACCCGAGACAGTGCATCCACATTCCCCATTTGGACGCCAGGGCGATGTTTTACAGTGAAAGTGAATTCTTGTAGGGACAGGAACCATCTGTTTACTCTTCGGTTTGTTTCTTTGTTTTGGGCCATCCACTTTAAAGGAGCGTGGTCCGTAACTAGGTCAAAATGCCGACCCAGCAGGTAGTATCTAAGAGAATCTAGAGCCCATTTCACCGCTAAACATTCCTTCTCAATGGTGGCATAAATAACCTCATGGGACTTTAATTTCCTACTGAGGTAAATGACCGGATGTTCTTCCCCATTCCAGACCTGGGACAATACTGCTCTCAACCCCACGTCAGAGGCATCCGTTTGTACCACAAAGTCCCTGGAGAAATCTGGGGAGTACAAGACTGGCTGGCTACATAAGGCTTTCTTTAAGGCCTGGAAGGCTGCTTCCGCGTCTGTGGTCCACTTAACCATGACCGAGTCTTTCCCCTTGGTCAGGTTGGTTAATGGCACAGCCTGAGAGGCAAAGTGGGGAATAAATCGCGGATAATAACCAGCGATTCCCAGAAAGGCCCGTACCTGCTTCTTGCTGTTAGGACGTGGCCAATTCTGTATGGCCTCGACTTTATTGACTTGGGGTTTGATCACTCCCCTCCCAATGGTGTACCCAAGATATTTGGCCTCTTCCTGTCCAATGGTACACTTCTTTGGGTTGGCCGTAAACCCAGCTTCCCGGATAGAGTCTAGGACTGCTTGCACCTTAGGCAGATGTGAGGCCCAATCTGGGCTATGGATAACTACATCATCCAGGTAAGCTGCAGCATACTTCTGGTGGGGCCTCAGAATCTGGTCCATTTTCCGCTGAAAGGTTGCGGGGCATTCTGTAACCAAACGGCATTCTTTTATACTGGAATGCCCCGTCTGGGGTTACAAACGCGGTTTCTCTTTGGCCGACTTAGCCAAGGGAATTTGCCAATACCCTTTTGTGAGATCGAGAGTTGTCATGTACCGGGCTGTTCCTAGCCGGTCGATTAACTCATCGATACGAGGCATGGGGTAGGTGTCAAATTTTGTAACTTTGTTCAGCTGTCGAAAATCATTACAAAAACGCCAGCTCCCATCCGGTTTAGGCACTAAGACTATAGGGCTGGACCAATCACTTTGGGATTCCTCTATCACCCCCAACTTAAGCATTTTCTGTACTTCCTCCCGTATTGCCTCCCGTCGGGCCTCTGGGATGCGATAGGGTTTTAACTTCACCCTTTCACCAGGCGGGGTTATAATATCATGCTCTACCCCAGACGTTTGTCCCCGCAGCTCAGAGAAAACCTCTTTGTTGCCAAGCACAAACTCCTTAACCTCCTGTTGTTGGGGCTTTGACAAGGTGACTGCTACTCCTACCTCAGGAATCACGCAATCAGACTGAGCTGGTGACAAAGTTTCTGCGACTAGGGATTCCCTATCCCTCCAGGGTTTCAACAGATTGATGTGATAGATCTGTTCGGGCTTTCGCCTTCCTGGTTGTCTGACTTTGTAATTCACTTCGCTCACTTTTTCCAATATCTCGTAGGGGCCTTGCCATTTGGCGAGGAACTTACTTTCATCTGTAGGCATAAGTACCAACACCCTATCCCCTGGGGAGAAGGTACGGGTCTTGGCCCCACGGTTATACACTCTCTGTTGTGCCAATTGTGCTTGGGCTAAATGTTCCTTTACGATTGGCATTACCTGTGCAATTCGATCTTGCATCAGGGCGACATGCTCAATCACACTCCTGTGGGGAGAACTCTCACTTTCCCAAGTTTCCCTGGCGATATCCAACAGCCCTCTTGGGTGTCTCCCATAGAGCAACTCGAAGGGTGAGAAACCCGTAGAGGATTGGGGTACCTCCCTAATGGCAAACATTAAATAGGGAATAAGACAGTCCCAATCCTTTCCATCTCTATTCACCACCTTCTTTAACATTTGTTTAAGGGTTTTGTTGAACCTTTCAACCAACCCATCTGTTTGGGGGTGATACACAGATGTACGCAATTGTGTCACTGTGAACAACTTGCACAGTTCTTTCATAACCCTGGACATAAAGGGTGTACCTTGGTCCGTGAGCAGTTCCTTACAAATACCCACGCGGCTAAAAACAAGAGATAGCTCTTTGGCTATGGTTTTGGCCGAGGTATTTCGGAGAGGAATCGCCTCTGGATAACGGGTGGCATAGTCCAATATAACCAAAATATACTGATGCCCCCTAGCGGACTTCACTATTGGACCTACCAAATCCATGGCGATCCTCTCAAAGGGAACCTCAATGATGGGAAGGGGTACTAGCGGGTTACGGAAATGTGGCATAGGTGCCGACATCTGACACACAGGGCAGGAGGAACAATAATTTTCTATTTCCTTCACGACCCCAGGCCAATAAAATCTCTGCAACACTCTCTCTCGGGTTTTCTCTGTCCCCAGATGACCCCCAAGAATGTGCCCATGGGCTAACTCTAACACCAACTTCCTGTAGGGTTTGGGCACCACAAGTTGCTCAATGGTTTCTTCTGCCCTTTGAGCCACCCGATAGAGTAGGTCCTTTTCTATGATGAAGTACGGGAAAGTGCAGTTCGTATCTGGGTTCACTAACTCGCCATCTATTTTCACTATGTTTTCCCGTGCCTTTATTAGGGTGAGATCTTTTAACTGTTCGGTGGCAAAGTTTTCCCTGTGAACCTCGAGATCAGAAAACTCTACAGATGGCATGTTTTCTTCTGAGGATGTTGGCTCCTCCCCAGTTTCTTGCGTCTCCCCTGTCAATACCGACAAGGGGAATTCTGGAGAGTCCTCACCACTCTCAGAGGCATTCTGGTATGTAGAGGCACCAGTGGGGGGCTCAGGATAATCCCATAGTTCCCAGAACTTTGGAAAATCCCTTCCCACAATGGCATCATGTGGTAAGCTAGACACTAACCCTACCGGATGAGAGAGGGTACCTTTGGAGGTCTCAAAACACACTGTAGTCACCGGATACTCTCGGGTGTCCCCATGCACACAAATAACAGCTACCTTGTTATTCCCAGAGACCTCTGTAGTAATTAATTCAGCCTTTATCAGTGTCACCAGGCTACCTGAATCTAGCACACACAACAACATTTCTACCATTGATAGACATTTTGCATAGATGTTTCTCAGTTCCACGAATCGCAGTGCATGCGACTGTCGCAAACAGCGACTGACGTCTGTCCCTTAGAAAGTCGCATTGCATGGGTTCATCCACAACCGGGGCAATTTGCTGCAATGTGTCCCTCGAGCCGGCAGCGGTAGCAAACAATCCTTTTTGCTGCCTCTTGAGGCCTTGACTTCCCAGCCTGTTCTCGCCAGACACTAGGGAGAACCCCCACCCTCTCACTCTCTCCACCCACTCACCCCTTGGAATCATCTTACCCGCCACTGGGGATGGTCTGGTCTTAGGGGGGAAAGTCCGTGAGTCTCTGGAAGAAGCAGTCAGGTTCTCTGTAGCCAAGTACCTCTCAACAAGATCGACAAGCTTATCGGCCGTTTCTGGTTCTCCATGGCTTACCCACTTTTGGATGGGAGTAGGAAGAGCTCTCAGGAAGCGATCCATCACAACACGTTCCACAATCTTTGGAGCGGACAAAGTCTCTGGCTGTAGCCACTTCCTGCTCAGGTGAATGAGATCATACATTTGAGATCGGGGGGGTTTTCCAAGTCGGAAAGTCCAGTTATGCACATGCTGAGCTCGGACAGCCAGGGTGACGCCCAGCCGTGCCAATATTTCAGTTTTTAGTACAACATAGTCTTTTGCTTGGTCAGGCTCTAAGTCATAATAAGCTTTCTGCGATTCACCAGTTAACAGAGGGGCCACCAGTCCAGCCCACTGCTCCTTGGGCCATTTTTCCCTTTCAGCAGTCCTTTCAAATGTGGTCAAAAACACCTCTGGATCATCCTCTCCAGTCATTTTTGTCAGTAAACGACTCACCCCAAATGATGCAGTATTAGTGGAACCACTTGCCTCACTGGTCTGCGGACGTTGCAGTATCAAAGTCTCCATTTGTTGTAGTCTCTGCTCTTGCTTCTGCAACAAGTCTATGAAGCGGGCCTCAGATTGCTGCTGGGCTTGTTGGTGAGCTTGCTGCTGGGCTTCCAAACTCTGTTGGTGAGCTTGCTGCTGGGCTTCCAAACTCTGTTGCAAAGTCGCATTTGTCTGCTGTTGTACTGCGAGGCTCTGTTGTTGAGCTTGCTGCTGGGCTGCGAGGCTCTGTTGCAAAGTCGCATTTGTCCGCTGCTGATTGGCATTTGCTAGAGCCAGCTGCTTCAGCATCTCCTCCATGCTGGCAATAAAAAAAAACTGCCGCTGGTTCTCCACCAACTGTGAGGGGCTAGCTCGGTAGCGGGTCTGTGCGATTCCCTGGAAGGGTTCAGCACACAGAAAAGAACTAGGCACAGCAGACCGTGGTAGGAGAAAACAAAAAAAAAGTGCGGTTTTATTTTAAATACACCACAAAAAATTATGACAGAAAACAAAAGAAATAACAAAAATAAATCCTGGTCAACTTGACCTGCTTGCTACACACGCTGGTGTCCCTAACTACCAACTAGGTACAGCCTTGTGCTGCCCCAGTCCCTGACTCCCTGGAGTTTAAATGTTTTAGGAATAGCCACACAGGCTTTAGCTCACCGCACAAAGCACTGACAGTCCACACAGATCTGCCTCCAGCTTGGAGTGACACTCTATTCATGCTGGGAGCTTTTACAAGAGGCCCTAACGAGCCCACCTGAAACAGCTGGGGTAATCAAGTCCTCCTAGCAGGACTCCCAGCACTCCCCCTAGAGATAAAAAGTGGCATAAAGCCTGAATCTAGGAGAGATATACCTGTCCTCTTGGACGCAACCAGGGGATTTAACCTGCCTACTGTCACATAACCTTTTCATTACTAAAATCTTGTATATAATCCCTTATCATCCCCTCCAAGAACTTGCATACTATTGACATCAGGCTAATTGGTCTGAAGTTCCCAGGGATATATAATGGTCCTTTTTAAAATATTAATGCTAAATTGGCTTTTCTCCAATCAGCTGGTACCCTACCAGTCAGTAGACTGTTCATAAAAAAATAGGAACAATGGTCTGGCAATTACTTGACTAAGTTCCTTTATGGTATTTAATTTCTTTGCAAAAGAAAGAAACACCTTAAACATGTGTCACAGGTATGCCCCAAGCTTGTTATTTAAAAGTATTTGTGTATTTTAATGTCTTATTTAAGCCTTATTAAAAGAGCAGAATAGTAACGTTTTTACCTAGATACATACTCTACTGTGCCATAACCAGCTCGGGTCTGCATGCCATTTTTTTTAAACACATTTATTTTTGAATGTTTATTTTGCTGTAGTATATTTTACAGGTGCGTCACATCACAGGCATCTCCCAAGTGATGTAAACCCTTACATATACCGTATTTTTCGGACCATAAGACGCACCTGACCATAAGACGCACCTAGATTTTAGAGGAGAAAATTTTGAAAAAAAAGATTCTGACCCAAATGTTGTACTGAAATATTTAATAAAATTTAACAGAATTATATTTCAACCATGTAAAGTGAACAGCAGTCAACAATGACATTAAGAACCATCATCACTGTCATTAACAAATAACAAATAAGGAGAGACTTTAAGATTTGAGCACTCTTCTAGTTTTCTGAGAACCCCAAGAACTCATCATCACTAGTGTCAGAATTTATGAAGCTCAGTTGCTCGCAATCGCTGACATCACTTTCTTCGCTATCTTCATATACGATACAATCTTCAGTTCCATCTAAGGCATTGCTGATGCCACATTTTTTGAATGACTGTACAACAATTTCCTCCTTAACTGAGTGCCATGATGTTTTCACCCATTCACAAACTTGAGTGATAGTGGGCCTCTTCATTCGTCCAGTAGGTGTCAGATCATGATTACCAGCAGCCATCCATTTGTTCCACTCTTCTCGCATAAACACTTTAAATGGTTTGTTGATCGAAACATCGAGAGGTTGCAACTGGCTGGTAAGACCCCCAGGAATCACAGCTAGATGAGTCTTCACTTCGTTAAAGCACTTTTTTGTCGTTTCGCTAATATGTGCTCTAAACTGGTCAAGCACTAATAAGGCAGGTTTTTTCAGAAGCCCTCCAGGGCATTTGGACCAGACTTTTTCAACCCATACTCTCATTCCATTTTCGTCCATTCATCCTTTGTCATGGACATCTACAACAACTCCTCGTGGAATCACTTCTTTTGGAAAGGTTTTCCTTTTGAAAATTAGCATGGGCGGCAATTTGGTGCCGTCTGCACAGCAGGACAACACAACTGTGTAATGAGTTTTCTCATGTCCTGACGTTTTTTTTTTTTTCAAATATAGTTTTTATTGTCAATTTTCACATAAAACAGAGTAATGTAAACAGTTAGCAAGCGGTCTAAACGCTTTACAATATAGACATAGTATGCAACAAATAGGAACATAGAGATTGTCATTGTAACATTGGTAACCTTAGTAGTGCAGCAACATTCATATATCTACCATCCAGGTAACATTTGGAATTATTGAAGCGGTGAAGTTTCATATTAAAGCTTATATTGTTTCTTACCGTGCAACATCGGGGGCGTGTGAAGAAGGCAGAACCACTCAAGCACCCCTCTAAGGGAGCAAGACTGTGCTCGAGTATTCCACCCCACCAGGTCCCGTTTGGGGGTCATAGGTTGGGTAGTTAGTCAGGAGGGCGAGTAGGACATTTATCAACGTTACAGGTTAAACATTTTGACAAAGGAAGGAGATTCCGTCCAGTCCTTCCACTGTTGCCATAAGTGGAGCTGCATCAGTCTGTCCCCCTGTTTCAAAGCTAGAGTCGTCTCGTAAATGAAATGTTCCTGTGTGGTGCGGATAACATCTACCACCGTGGGAGGGTCAGGGTCCTTCCACTTCCTTGTGATGCTAAGGCGGGCTGCCAGGAGTATTTGTACTATGATGTACCGCATCGGATTAGGGAGCCGGTCGATGTCTAGGGATAGAAGAGCCATTGATGGGCATTCTTCTAGTGAAATGTCAGTGACTGCAGATATAAGGTTAAAGACAGAGTGCCAGTAACGTTTGAGTTTGGGACATTTCCAGAATGTGTGTATCAAATCACCACTCTGTCCACAGTTCCTCCAGCAGGAGGCGGACAGCGTTGCGCTAAACTTAGACATTCTGTCGGGGGTCAGATACCACCGGTGAGTTAGTTTGAATGCGAGTTCCCATAGAGAGGAGCAACATGTGGCTTTGTAGGTGGATAAACAGGCCTTCTCCCATTTGAGAAGCGAGAAGGTTTGTCCTAGATCTTTTTCCCAGCGTGCAAGGGCTGCTGAGCTGGTAAAGGTAGTCTTTTGGTGCAGAATGTTGTAGAACAAGGATATTCCCTTCTTTCTAGTTGTGGGGGATTTAAAGAAGATCCAAGCTATCTGAGGGATCTTCCACGAGAGAGATTTGAGCTTGGCAAGGCAGTGTTGGGTGCGAATGTACAGATACCTATCAGTTTGTGGGAGAAGGTATTCTTTTAAGAGCATGGGGAATGTTTTAGTTTTACCCTCGGCAATAAGGTCTGAGACGTATGCAATACCTTTGTGTTTCCATCCCGTGTAGGAAGAGGATTCAATGAGATGTCTCAACGTGTCAATAGGAATGGGCCAGGTCGCTAGGTTGGGGTGAGTGCTCGTAAGTTTAGAGAACTTGGACCAGGTTTTGATGGATGCTACTATGGGGGGTGACATCTGAGCGAAGTGAGTTTTGCCTAATAATGACGCGAACAGCCAGGCCTGTATGTTTTTTCCCGGGATGAATGATGCTTCCATCTGTCCCCATGTTGTGGATGGGGAGGGGTTTGTAAACCAATCTTTTGATTGTACTAAAATAGAGGCCATATAATAGTCCTGGAAATCGACGTATCCCAAGCCCCCAGCTAAACGGTGCTTAATTAGTTGGGAGTGGCCGCATCTAGCTTTTTTACCTTTCCAAACAAATTTGGACAAGATTGTCTGAAGAGATTTGAAGTAGTTGAGTGGGATAGGGATAGGGATAGTTCTAAACAAGTACAATATTTGGGGTAGGTGGAACATTTTGAACGCCGCTAGTCGGCCCATCCATGAGAACTCGAAGGACGCCAGCCTGGTAAGATCAGCCTGTAGTTGTAATCTTAACGGTAGATAATTAGACGCGAATAACGATTTGGTGGATTTAGTCAGTTGGATGCCCAGATAAGTCAAACTGTGATCTGCCCAAGCATATGGGAATTGGAGTTTGATTTGTTGACTAGTGGGTGTATCTAAACCTAGGTCCAGTATGTAAGATTTGGCTTCATTGACCTTGTAATAAGAGACATCGCCGAACCAGGCTAGCGTCTTCTGGACCTCAGGGATAGAGCGGGTAGGGTTTGTGACCATAAGGATCACGTCGTCCGCGAACAGGCTAATTTTGTGTTCTTGATCTGCTAGGGGAATGCCAGATATGGCCGGGTTAGACCGAATTCTTTCTGCCAGGGGTTCCATGACAAGGTTGAAAATAATGGGTGATAGTGGACATCCCTGCCTTGTACCGTTGGAGATTTGTAGAGGTGCGGAGAGGGCATCTGCAGAGAAGACCTGCGCAGTGGGATTGGAGTACAGGGCCATTATAGCATCACGGATTGTACCTTTAATGCCAAATTTTGACAGGACCGCTGAGATATAATCCCAGTGGACCCTGTCAAAGGCCTTTTCGGCGTCTAGGGATAGTAGTAGTGCTGGGGTTTTAGTGGTTTCTACATGGTGAATGATGTTAATCATCCGTCTTGTGGCATCAGAGGCCTGCCGACCTTTAGTGAATCCTGATTGATTCGGGGAGATAAGGATTGGGAGTAAATCTTCTAATCTTTTGGCAATCATTTTTGCAAATAATTTTACATCGAGGTTAAGTAAGGAGATGGGACGAAAGTTTTTCGGGGTGGTGGGTTCCTTTCCGGTTTGGGTAGGGTCACCACCAAGGCTTTGAGCATTTCGGGAGGGAACGACGAGGATGTCGCAGCTGAGTTGAAAACTTGGCATAGTGTAGGAGCTAGAATGTCTTTAAACTGTTTGTAGTATTCCCCAGTGAAGCCGTCGGGGCCTGGTGATTTAGAGTTGGGCAATGTTTTTATGGCTGATATGATTTCAGTGATTGAGAAGGGGGAGTTTAGGTCTGCCAGCTGTTGGGGAGTTATAGAAGGGAGATTTAGGGGATCTAGAAAGTCATGGATCATCTCAGGAGAGGGTTGGGCTGTAGTCGGGTCCGCTGCTAAGTTATACAGGTCCGCATAATACGCACTAAAGGCGTTTGCTATTTCTTGGGGTTTGAGGAGCTTTTCGTTAGTGTGAGGATGCTGTATGTAAGGGATTTTTGTTTTAGCCCTGTGACCTTTAACCCTTTGAGCCATCGCTTTGCCTGCCTTATTGCCCGTCGAGTATAAGGTGGATTTAAACATCTTATAAGCGTTAACATGTTTATCAAGAAGGAGTGTCCTCAATTCCTGGCGGAGGGAGAATATCTTAGATTGTAAGAGTGGGGAGGGATTTAGTTTATTCAGGGATTCAGTCACGGTTATCTCATTCGTCAGTTCGTCTATGCGTTGGGTTCTTTTTTTTTTAGCTCTAGCCCCCATTTGGAGAAATGAACCTCTGATGACCGCCTTGTGAGCGTTCCATACCACCAGCGGGTCGGACACTGACCCCTGATTAAGGGAGAAGTAATCTTCCAATTTCTGTTTAATGGAGTTGGAGTAGCATGGTGTTTGAAGTAGGTGGTTGTTAACCCTCCAAATATAGGAATTAGGATGACGAGCGTCATCGGTGACAGTAATGCTAACAGGAGCGTGGTCCGACCAGGTGGTGGCATGTATAGAGGAGTCTAAAATTTTGTGTAGCAATCGGCTGTCAGTCATAAACAAATCGATACGTGAGTAGGTGTTGTGACGCGGCGAAAGGAACGTGTAATCCCTCTCACTCGCATGACAGCACCTCCAAACATCATACAAGTCATTAGCATTAATGAAAGTTTCTAGAGGTGAAGAACAGCGTTTGTTGCCAGCAGTGGAGTCCATTACGGGATTTGGTACCATATTGAAGTCGCCACAGATCATCAAATGGCCTTGTTGTACTTTGCGGGCCGCTCGCAAGGTTTTTCTGAGAAAAGGCATTTGGCCATGGTTCGGGGAGTAGATCGAGACCAGGGTGTAGGTGACGTTATTGAGGATGCAGACCAGGATAATGTATCGCCCGTCCGGGTCGATAACCGAGGTCAATAGTTGAAAAATAACAGTGTTCTTGACGGCAATCATAACTCCTCGTTGTTTTTTAGAGAAGGATGACTGGAAAACATGGGGGAATTGCCTATGCTGGCATTTGGGGGAGGCCCCCGTAGCAAAGTGTGTCTCTTGGACACACAATACATCACATTTATAGTCGAGTGCGGATTTCCAAAGAGAGGAGCGTTTTACAGGGTGATTCAGCCCTTTAGCATTGAGGGAAAGAACAGTGATCCCCATTGTGGGTGGGTGGTGGTGTGGCGTGGGTGTAGTTACTCACAGTTGTGGATGGTGATGCAATAGTCCAGATGGCAGAAGGTGGTGGTGGCTGTGATGGGGGGTAGACGTGCTTCTGTACAAGGAGATTTTCAGATGTTGAGCCTTCTAGGAAATAAAATGTATTAGTACAGAATTTTAATGAGATTACAAAAAAAAAAAAAAAAGAAAAAAGTCCCAGGGCAGTCCAAGCCTGGTTACTGCACCAATGGAATGTCAACTTGCGTGTAACAATATGAGCAATGGGGGATAGGAGGATAAGAAAAAAAAGTCTATAACTGCAGAACAAAGAAAAATAAAACAAGCACAAATTCGTCAGCAAGAACCGCTCATAAGAGCAGCTGACTAGTAATGGGGAAAGTTCAGCGAGCAGGTGTACAATCGCATAGTCGGACCGGACCAGGTCATACGTTGTATGTAGTAGTAGTATAGGGCTGGTTGATCAACGGTGGGTGGTCTTCTTTTTCTCCCGATCAGACCCGAACGTGAACGGATTAGGAGGGCCATGAGGGCCTGGGTGGTTAGGAGAGGGGTCAGGCAGGATGCCCCATGAGTGTAGCAGCTTCATTCCTCCTTCCAGTGTGGAGATGGTGTGTGGCACGCCATTGTGCGTGACCAGAATGGTCGCTGGATGGCGCCATTTGTAGACAATCTTGTGGTTTGCATGGCTTTGGTTATGGTTTTCAGTTGTCTCCTCAATTGCAGCGTGTACTGGGACAGGTCGGCATATAGTTGGATGTCAGAGTACGGAGCTGGGAGCGGAGATAGTTCTCTGGCTTTCATAAGGATCTGTTCTTTTGCCTGGTAGAAGTGTACACGAAGTAGAACATCGCGGGGGACGTCTGCTTCAAGGTGGCGCGGTTTGGGGATGCGGTGTATGCGATCGATCGTTAATTCGATCGGGGAGAGGTCTGGCAGCATAGTGGAAAATAGCGTGGCGGCAAAGTTGTGCAGGTCTTTAGGTTGGACTGATTCAGGGACCCCACGCATTTTGACATTATTGCGTCTGAACCTGTCCTCTAAATCTGCGAGTTTTGCTTTGATCCAGAGGGAGTCCTCTTTCTGATCATTACATGCATCCACCAGATCATTAACCGTCTCCGTGCATTCCTCCATCTTGCTTTCTATAAACTGTACCCTATTGTCCATGTGTTTCATTTCTAATGAGAATCTGTTAATCAGTGATGATAGATTGGTCATAAGGGAAGATTGTAGTGACATGAGCATGTCCTTCATAGTGGTGTCCAGCACTGGTTGGCCAGATGTTGGGAATTGAGCTATGGAGGATTGCAGTGAGGAGATTGCAGAAGGGTTGTGTAGGCCTGTACTCACTGTGTCTGAGGCCTGGTTGGAGGCGTCCAGTCGCATCCTCGACTTCGCGGGGCTCTGTGTTATCGGGGTAGCAGGGGAGTCGTCCTGGGGCACATGAGAGTGGAGTCCTGATCTTGGATGTTGTGGATGCAGGTCCGGGGAGTCTCCGTAGGACAGCGATTGCCTGCTTGCCGCTCCGTCGGCGCCATCTTGGCCTCTGCGGCGCGGCTGGAAGGAGAAGGCCTCCAGCCGCTTCAGCCCCTTTTCCTGAACCCTCTTGCGGGACATCGTTGCGGCGGAGTGATGGGAGGGTGATCGGGCAGACACTATGTGGCAGCTGCGGCGATGGTCGCCCTGTTTCGTCGCTTTGGTCCGGTCGGGTCAGCGGAGCTCACGGCTCAAGCGTCCATCTTCATGCGCGCGCAAGCCACGCCCCATGTCCTGACGTTTTGACAGTTATGGTTTTTGCACCTTTCATATCAACAGTCCTATTAGATGGGACATCAAATGTTAGCGGAACTTCATCCATATTCCCAATTTGGGCGATTTCAAACCCATTTTTCTTTCTAGAATCAATCACAAATTTGTGAAAAGACAAAATCGTAGTTTCGTATTCTTTAGGCATTTTTTGCGCAATTCTAGTTTTGGTGCGCATAACAAGGTCACATCGCTTCATGAATCTGTAGCACCAAGATGGTGATCCCGTAAAATCCTTAATGCCTTTCTCTACAGCAAGGCGTTTGGCTTCATATATTATCATCTTTGTAGAGACTGAGAAGCCATTATTCCGATGATTTGTGATCCATTCTTTCATGGCCACTTCTAACTGTGGCCACTTTGCAGCATGCCCGCGAAAAGTATGCTTACTTTTATTTGCTTTTTCAAGCTGATCCTCCTGTTTCCTCCACTCTCTTATCATTTTTTCAGTTGGAGGTGGCCCAAAATGTCTCTCTGCTGATCTGTTCCCATGTTCCTTAGCATATTTTACTACTTCCAATTTAAAAGGAATTTTATATGCAAGCCTTTTCTGCTTCATCATCTTTTCTGCTTTAGGACCTGGTCCCTGGCCCTACTGTGGGTGGCTGAGCTGGCACCTGGTCTCTGCTGTGGGTGGCTAAGCGGCACCTGGTCTCTGCTGTGGGTGGCTGAGCTGGCCTTGGTCCCTGCTGTGGGTGGCTGAGCTGGCACCTGCTGTGGATGGATGAGCCGGCACCTGGTCTCCTGCTGTGGGTGGCTGAGCTGGCACCTGGTCCTGTTAATGGGTGGCTGGGTTGGCACCTGGTCCTGTTAATGGGTGGCTGGGCTGGCACCTGGTCCTGTTAATGGGTGACTGAGCTGGCACCTGGTCCTGTTAATGGGTGGCTGAGCTGGCACCTGGTCCTGTTAATGGGTGGCTGAGCTGGCAGCTGATCCCGGCAATGGGTGGCTGAGCTGGCACCTGGTCCCTAAAGTGGGTGGCTGGACTGGCACCTGGTCCCTAAAGTGGGTGGCTGGACTGGTACCTGGTCCCTGCTGTGGATGGATGAGCTGGCACCTGCTGTGGATGGATGAGCTGGCTTGTTGTCCCTGCAGTGGATGGATGAGCCGGTACCTGGTCCCTGCTGTGGATGGATGAGCCGGTACCTGGTCCCTGCTGTGGATGGATGAGCTGGGCTGGCACCTGGTCCAGTTAATGGGTGGCTGAGCTGGCACCTGGTCCAGTTAATGGGTGGCTGAGCTGGCAGCTGATCCCGGCAATGGGTGGCGGAGCTGGCACCTGGTCCCTAAAGTGGGTGGCTGGACTGGTACCTGGTCCCTGCTGTGGATGGAAGAGCTGGCTTGTGGTCCCTGCTGTGGATGGATGAGCCGGTACCTGGTGCCTGCTGTGGATGGATGAGCTGGGCTGGCACCTGGTCCAGTTAATGGGTGGCTGAGCTGGCACCTGGTCCAGTTAATGGGTGGCTGAGCTGGCAGCTGATCCCAGCAATGGGTGGCGGAGCTGGCACCTGGTCCCTAAAGTGGGTGGCTGCACTGTTACCTGGTCCCTGCTGTGGATGGATGAGCTGGCTTGTGGTCCCTGCTGTGGATGGATGAGCCGGTACCTGGTCCCTGCTGTGGATGGATGAGCCGGTACCTGGTCCCTGCTGTGGATGGATGAGCTGGCACCTGGTCCCTAGACTGGGTGGCTGGGCTGGCACCTGGTCCCTAAACTGGGTGGCTGGGCTGGCACCTGGTCAGTATTCAGTTACTGTTTCTTTAACTGGACGTTTTTTGTTTTGTCCTTCAATAGCAGTAGCAATAGTGTAGATGCTGTCCAGACTCTTCTGAGGAGCAACCGTTTTTTGTTTTTACTTTAAATGGCACTACTGTACTGTACTGTACTGTGTATATGCCATAGATGCTGTGTACAGATGCTTCTGAGGGAGCAACCAATGAGGCGCCAGTATTATGGTCAGCTGACTCAGGGGTCAGCTGACTCAGGAGAGAGAGAGCACTGAGTGCACTGAGTGCACGGAGCAATACGTAGTGACGCCGTGTGGGCGTAGCTCCGTGCACTGGACATGGCGCAATGCCTTCTGGGGGTTCTTCTCCTTCGCTCCCGCCCGCTCCCCATGCTGACAAAAATCAACATACTGCAGACCAGCCTGTGATCGTAAGAGCCCGCTGATGGCGCCGCCTGCCTGCCTGCCTGTTCTGCTATAGCCGTAAGTGCAGCGGCGGTGACGGGGGGGTGCTGTCATTTAGTATTCGGACTATAAGACGCAGAGACTTTTTCCCCCATACATTTGGGGAGAAAAAGTGCGTCTTATAGTCCGAAAAATACGGTACACAGTGGAGTAACTATCCTGAGGAGATACACAGAGATGAAGCAAGTCATCCTACATAAGTTATACCTGTCTATCTGCAGTCATTTCTTCTCTACATTCATTCAAATTGCCCACTTTATAGCTTATCTGAGAGCTCAGAAAAAAAGGGTACGGAAGAGCTGAAGTTACACTCTGCAGAGCTCATTGAGGAGAGCTCTGCCAGCTGATTGGAGTGAAGGGACACAACCCCCTCCAAACAGCACCCAGGAACAGAGCTGAGGCTGTCAGTAAGATGACAGTCGCTCCCAGTCACAATTTTTTTCTTGGTGTCAGGAAAACTTGTCAAAAGTGATTCATTCTGATAGCAGATAAAAGTGACACTTATGCCGCGTACACACGATCTGAAGGACAGTTTTCATCAGGCGAACCGATCGTGTGTGGCCCCCATCGTTTATTTTCTCATGGGTGAAAAAACGTAGAACCTGTTTTAAAATTATCTGATGGTTAAAAAACCGATAGAAAAAAACGATCTTCTGTGGGGAAATCCATCGGTTAAAATTCAACGCATGCTCAGGATCAAGTCGACCCATGCTCGGAATCATTGAACTTAATTTTTCTCAGCACGTCGTTGTGTTTTATGTCACCGCGTTCTGACACGATCGGTTTTTTAACTGATGGTGTGTAGGCAAGACTGATGAAAGTCAGCTTCTTCGGATATTTGATGAAAAAAATCCATCAGACTGGTTTTATCAGATGAACCAATCGTGTGTACAGGGCATTAGTGCTCTTAATTGAGACAAGTACACAGTATAGAGGGATATGTTTTGTTTGTATGTTATGTCTGAGGTATACAACCACTTTAGCCACGTAACCCTACTAAGCACTTTTACCTTCTTCCTATTCCAATTTGAAGCTTTCAGCGCTGTCACACTTTGAATGACACTTAAGCAGCCATGCAACACTGTACCGATATGACATGTTTATCATTTTTTTTCTCACACAAATGGAGATTTATTTTGGTGGTAATTAATCACCACTGGGTTTGTTATTGTTTGCCAAACAAATGAAAATATTCTGAACATTTTGAAAAAAAATATTTTATGGTTTGTTATAAAATTATGCAAACAGGTATTTTTTTTTCCTTCACTAGTGTGCACTGATGAGGCTGCACTGATGGGCAAAGATAGGTGGCACTGATGGACACTAATAGGTGACACTGATGGGCACTGATAGGTGGCACTGATGGGCACTGATGAGTCAGCACTGGTGGGCACTGATGGGCTCTGATAGGTGGCACTGAAGGACACTGATAGTAGACACTGATGGACACTGATAGGTGACACTGGTGGGCACTGGTAGGCTTCACTGATAGGCACTGATCAGTGGCACTGATTTGCTCTGATAGGCAGCACTGAAGGACACTGGTAGGTGGCACTGATAGGTGGCACTGGTGGGCACTGGTAGGCAGCAATGATGGGCACTGGTAGGCAGTGCTGAAAGGTGGAACCAATGAGGAAACACTGATGGGCACTGATTGGCAGCACTGATAGATACCAATTGGCAGCACTGGTGGACACTTTTGCGACTGTACTGATAATCAGTTTTAAAATCTTTTTTTACATTCTCCTTTAACAAGAAAAACATTTACAAGGCATGACATGACATGACATTCAAAATCAAATATAGACGTAGAAGTAACGTAGAAGTAACAATACTAGAGTATGCATACTACAAAACATCTGGAATACCCCTTAATATACATGTAATACCAAGTGTTTCTCAATTCTCTACAAAAAAAGAGGGGGGAGAGAACACATTTTTTTTTTTAAATGTAACTAATGTAAATAGGGGGCGCTGTACCCAAACAAAAATGTATGTCCTTTTTCCCCCCATAAATAGAGCAGTCAATTAAAAAAAAAAATTATATATATATATATATATATATATATATATATATATATATATATATATATATATATATAATATATATATATTTTACTTTAAGCTATAATGAATATGTCCAATTTATTTTATTTTTTTCATTTTGTCCTCAGTTTAGACCGATATATATTTTTCTACATAAAAAAATCACAATAAGCATACATTGAATGGTTTGCCCACAGGGATAGAGTCTACAAAATAGGGAATAGATGTATGGCATTTTTATTATTATACACTTTTTTGGGAACCAGTGACATTATTACAGAAATCATGTCACTCTCCTCCCCCCCACGGAACACAACAGCTCTGCAAAACTGTGTTGATGGTGGAATCATTTGATTTTCCTTTCTGCAACTTTTGGTTGTAGGAAAGGAAATTGCACCATCTATGGCTTGCCTTAATATACTATGGGCCAGATCCACATACAAATAGATCGGCGCAGTGTATCAGAGATACACTACGCCGCCGTATCTTACCTGGCTTAACTTCGAATCCTGGAAGAATTTACGCCGTAAGTTAAGACGGTGTAGTGTATTTCTGGTGGCGGAATTTATATCGGCGAGTAGGGGGCGTGATTCATTTAAATGAAACGCGTCCCCGCGGTGATCGAACTGCGCATGCTCCGTTCAGACATTTCCCGCCGTGCATTGCGCTAAATTAAATTAATTTTTTTTTGACTAGCATAAATTACGTACATTCCTATTCACGGACGACTTACGCAAAACAAAAAAAATATCAAATTTCGTTGCGGGAACGACGGCCATACTTAACATGGCAAGTCTAACTATACGCCGAAAAAAGCCGACTAGAGACGCGGTAAGAGATTGCGTTGGCCGCGCGTACATTTGTGGATCGGCGGAAAAAGCTCATTTGCATACCCGACGCGGAAACGACTTGAACGCCACCCAGTGGACGCCAAAGTATTGCATCTTAGATCTGAAGGCGTACGAAGACATACACCTGTCGGATCTAACCCAGAAGCCACCGTATCTTGGTTTGAGGATTCAAACTAAAGATATGACGCGGGAACTTTGAAAGTACGCCGGTGTATCAGTAGATACACCGGCATACTCTCTCTGTGGATCCGGCCCAATAAGTCAAATACTGTAGTGACTAGATAGATTTATAATACGAAACATGCCATCTGAAATCCCAATCTTAATAATGTCTCTCTTCAATGCTGGAAATTTGTTGTAATACAGTTTGTGTATTCACCTTACCTCCCTTTTTCGTAGTACCAACATTCAATTACCCCATCCGTATGAGTTGAGATACCTCAAGAGTTACTATTAACATATTCTCTAAATAATCCTTTTTGTTAAATACACTGACAAACTAGTTTTCTTCAATCTGATCATCTATGTTGTACAATCCTGTTTTTACATTGTTAAGGTCATTTCTCCCACATATATCTTCCCCACATGGTGAGACCAATATGTAAATGACAAAAGCAGACTGCTATGTGAAATGTTGGGTGTTTTACCCTTGTACAAAAGCGTGTATGGAAGAATATGTTTCTAAAGTAAGAAACATTAACAGCGCTGTATGAGTTAATTTAAGAAACCTAATAACCTAAAAAAAAACAAAATCTGCTATGATTATCTGATACAAATCACATTAATATATCATTCTCGTAATCAATATAAACGATAATAGAAGTAGTGTCCAAAAACAAACATTAGCAGCAATAATGTATAAATGACGTCTGATCTGTCTGATTCATTGGTACAGTCTCTTCAAAACATTCCTAAGTCCTTAGTGAGGGGTTATTCTTGTCTGAATCACTGTGCTCTTTGCAAGGGTGTCTCCCTTAGGAGTACTACTCACCAGATGGTAGTGGTGTGTGACGCCTGTAAAACTCAGTGATAAGATCTCCTTCTGGGTTCAGATGTCCTCTTTTCCTCTTAATCTCTGCCAAAAATCCAAAAAGTCATCCGAGTGATCAATTTTGTTTCATGGGAACATTTCATGAGTGGTCATGTGAAAGTGAAGAGAGAGGAGAGGAATATAGTGTAATACTATTTTTATTAGAATTACATATCCCACACTAAAGAATGCTTACAATGTATAAAAGATAAAACGGCACATCAGAAGACACTGAAATGCGGTTAGCTGCAGAGAAGTGTGCTTATCAGCTCGGCTTACACTGCTAAGTCCCGGGTCCAGATGAATCCCTGTGTGTGTGTCAAACGCTGATCGTGTAGCCATGTCCTGACGCGTTTCGTGATTGGTTCTCACATCTTCAGAGGGCCCTACACTACTACTATTATCGTTTATATTGATCACGAGAATGATATATTAATGTGATTTGTATCAGATAATCATAGCAGATTTTGTGTTTTTTTTTAGGTTATTAGGTTTCTTAAATTAACTCATACAGCGCTGTTAATGTTTCTTACTTTAGAAACATATTCTTCCA
The DNA here is from genome assembly GCA_029574335.1 of Rana kukunoris. NCBI lineage: Eukaryota > Metazoa > Chordata > Amphibia > Anura > Ranidae > Rana > Rana kukunoris. The sequence continues at coordinate 178,810,919 of CM056050.1, read as the reverse complement.
TACACATTTTTTCGTTATAATAGCTGCTCATCTGCACAAACATTTTATATAGAGTATGCTTTACACCACCATAGAGTGCTAGGATCAGATCTGCTTAACAAACAGACACTGATATTTCCTTGTACAAAAGCATTAACCTTTGTAAACAAGGAACACTGAATGCATCCCAGTACAGAAAACAACTCTTTTTTTGAGACAGTTTGATTTCAGCTTCACCAAGATTGTGAATACTGCAAGAGCCTGTTTATGAACTTGCTAGTATTCAGTAACTTCATTCCACCTTTGTCAACACTCATCTACTGGACTTCTCTAAAACCCTTTTCCATAGGCCTTCCTCTATGTCAGTGGTTCTCAACCTGTCTAGTGCCGTGACCCCTTGATAAAATTTCCCAAGTTGTGGGGACCCCTAACGGTAACATTATTTTCTTATCATGGGTTGTTGGCACCCAAGGCAAAACAAGTAATTTTCACCCCTAACCCACAGACATTTAGCGCTCCCTGAGTCCCTTCCACTCGCACAATATTAAAACCCCTTATAGTGCTTTTTAGATTGTACCACTCTTTTTTTTGTGTTCTCCTTTTTTCCCCCTTTTATCTCTCTCTATGCTAATTTCTTGTTTGTTATCCCCATCCCTCTCTAGACGTCTTTCTTGTTTTCTTTCTCTTATTCTTTCTCTCCCTTTTTTCTCCCCCTCTTTTCCTCTCCCTTCCATGTATTCTTTATTTTTATTCCTTCTTTTACTCCCTGGCCGGGAGTTGGGATCAGTGGCAGTGCTGGTGGGGAGTTGGGATCAGCCAACTTTAGGTGCTCTTGATCAAGGTCATCTGCTGATCTGAGAACTGTAGTGGGGACTTTTAAAGGCAACTCTAATCACAGGTAGTGTTACTCACTGTGTCTCCGCATTCACGGTGTCTCTGACTTTGTGATTTCTCGTAGCAGTGACACCTATGCTGAAATCAGCAGATAGGGTCTCCTCCAGCCCCTCCCACTTCACATTCCTCACCAGTCAGCTGATCTCTAGTCCCTGCCCCTTAGCTATGCCATGAACTAAATTGGCGGCTGTGAAGAGGCTGAGTGGGCGGCCACAGGCTTCGGGAACAGCCCAGGCTTTGGTGACCCCTTGCAAATCCTCATTTGACCCCCAAGGGGGTCCCGACCCACAGGTTGAGAACCACTGCTCTATGTCCATAAAAACCCTTTAAATTCATTAAAAATTAGAAAGCCACATAACCCTAAGGCCGCGTATACACGATCGGTTAAACCAATGAGAATGGTCTGATGGACCGTTTTCATCGGTCAAAACCGATCGTGTGTGGGCGCCATCGGTTAGTTAACCATCGGTTAAAAAAAGCCAACTTGCTTGAAATTTAACCGATAGATTCCTAACCGATAGGTCAAAAACGTTCGTTAGTAGGCACGAACCATTGGTTAAAAATCCACTCATGCTCAGAATCAAGTCCACACATGCTTGGAAGCATTGAACTTCATTTTTTTCAGCACGTCGTTGTGTTTTACGTCACCACGTTCTGACACAATTGTTTTTTTAACTGATGGTGTGTGGGCGCAACGGACCATCAGTCAGCTTCATCGGTCCATCAGGTCCATCAGATCGTTCTCATCGGATGGACTGATAGTGTGTATGCGGCATAAGGCCTCGTACACACGGTCAGACTTTTGTCCGGCCAAAATCACAACGGAATTCCATCGGAGTAAAAGAGAATATGTTCTCTATCTAAACTCCGACAGAATTCCTAGGAATTTCCAATGGAAAAAATCCAGTGGAGCATACACACGGTCGGAATTTCCGATGGAAATAGTCTGTCTTACTATTTCCATCAGAAAATTCTGTTCATGTACACTGGACATTTTTGAATGTTTTTTACAGCTGCTGTTTTTGGCTTCAGATGTTTTTTTTTCTACCGTCAATAAACTCTCCAGCATGTTATCCTATGTGTCCATGCACACATAGGCTGTTCTCACCTGTTTTTGGCTGGGGTGTTTTTTGGCTGTAAAAAAAAACAAACAAAAAACGAGTGGGTTCTGAGATTAGTTTTTCAGCTGTTTTCTGTTGTAAAAACGCTCTAATGCCAAAAAATGCATTCAAACGCAGAAAAAACACCAATAAGCGCTAAAAACGTGGCTCAGCATTTTCTAACATTTTTGATCCATTAAGAAAAAAAAAAAAAAAACTGCTAAAATCCACTAATGCTGAAAAACGCTAAAAAATGCTATTGCAAAAATGTTGAAAAACATTGAAAAACGCACTGCAAAGCTACTGCCTTTTTTTTAGGGTGTTATTATTGCGTCCAGTGTGCATGAGGCCTTATAGATAACACTGTTTTTCACTCTAAATATTTCCATATTTATCCTGTCACTTAATTATAACATAATTAATGCAGATAAATCTCTGTAATTCACATTTTTTTTATTTTTACAAAACAATATTGGGAAAGGTTCTCTGTGTTGGTTTTCATTTTATTGTTTGATTTCTTATGTGTCTGTATTTTTTTTTTACTATTATTTGCACAAAATAAGTCAGTAAGAAAAGAAAGAATAATGATACTGACATCCGAGGTCTAATATTTTTAGTATTTGGGCTGTTGAAGCGCTGATCCTAGAAATGATAGCCAGCACATTCCTTGTTCTGTAATTGTTAGACATGGAGTGTGAAAAGAGACATTTTGCATGCTATATTCTAGAGTCCTTGTTTAATGCAATTGCAGTCCTGGCTTTATAGAAGAAATTGGTATTTGGTATACAGGTCAGCGGTGCTACTGACCTGGATATTCCAAGGATCAATGACCAAGAAGACAATGTCATACTCACAAATAACACTGCCAATGGCAAACTTATGAGAGCTCAGTGTAATCGACAGTGTGTGTGATTTGGTGAAACAACATCTTTATTATGTAAGTACTTAAAAATGCAGTTAGGTACTGTGTGAATTGTTTTCCTTTTTTTTTTTTTTTTTTTAGTTTTAACTAACAGTTATTTTTTGATACAAACTTTTGAGAGATCTACCTTTTTCTTTAGGTCCAAGTATCATACCTACCTACGTACCTAAAATGTTTACATCAATCACTGCTTAGTAGACATGTGCATTCGTTTTCGTTAGAATGCATTTTCGTCCGAAAATCAGTTTTTTTTCGTTTTAACAGACGATAACGAAAGCGCAAGTAACGAAAACCGAAAGATCCGACATAAAAAATGCTTTATTTTCGTTTTTGTTGTGGTAAAAATGCGATATAGAGAGATTTGACATTATAGGGAAAAGATTTGACATTATAGGGAAAAGATTCGACATTATAGGGAAAAGATTCGACATTATAGGGAAAATATTCAACATTTTAGGGAAAATATTCAACATTTTAGGGAAAAGATTCAACATTATAGGGAAAAGATTCAACATTATAGGGAAAAGATTCGACATTATAGAGAAAAGATTTGACACTATAGAAATAATAGATTCAACATTACAGAGATTAGATTTCGATTTATGAGAAAATAGATTCGACATTATTACTAGTCATACAACATTAGAATACTTGTAGGCGGAATATTCGAACGGAAATGGAATATTCGAACGGAAATGTACGATTCGACGTAAAGATTCGACGTTCCGTCGTAAAGATTCGACGTTCCGTCGAATATTCTTTTCCAAACGAAAACGAAAAAACAAAACAAAATATTCCAGTCTGCACATGTCTACTGCTTAGTAAAGGCTTCTGAAATTCTAAGTTCTGTTTTGTGCAGTATGTTACTTCATTCATGAATTCATTTGCAAAGTGAAGTAAGTTACAAAAAGAAGCAGCTGTGCACTTAAATGTAAATATTTGCCTAGTAAATGAGGAGCAGCTTGGTAATTAATCCAGTCCTAACTCATACTTTGATTCTGGAGGCTGTCAAATCGCTAGTGAGCAGTTGATACTGTGTGATCGGCTTTGTCACGTTAATGCTGTATATCCATAAATTAGTCTTCAGGTATGGTTTTCCAAAGAGCAATATTGTCAATGTTGGAGGCCTGTACAAACTTTTATGGAAAAAGAGCGCTATAAAAGAAATTCATGGTAATTTAAATATATTGTTTTAATACATTTAGTTCTTGGGTAATCTCATTTGTTACTTGTATATATACAGTACATTGCATTTTTTTCTGATATACAATGAATGGTTAAACTTGAGTTTACTTATTTTCTGTAAGATATTAGCAAGCAACATAGCAGTGAACACTTGCCTCAGACACACACACTGTAGAAGTCAGCATATATATCTTGCTGTCAGTGAAATAAATGAGCCTTTAAATTGGGTATAAAGATTTAAGAGCTGAAATTTATACGTCTAGTTATCAAATAGAAAGTTTAGAATACCTGCCAATATTAACCATAATTGTGACAAAGTGTTGTGTTCTGCTTGACATTTAGACTTTGGCAATCAGGGTTGTGTACCAAAGAGAAAAAAAAAATAGGTAGTTTATTTGCTTTGCTTAAGAAGAACTCCTGTTATATTTATCAGTTTATAAGTCTCATATGCAAAGAATTGCACAGCTCTAAGAAATTTAGGAAATCGTAGTTTATGAACTGTATGCCATTTTCTCCAGGGTTAGCAAATCTTCGAAAAAATGGAAAATCAATTGCAAATTGTTCGCTCATCACCGTTCCTGATCTTCTTAAAGTCAAATTTCATAAATATTTTCAAAACATGTTTTTCAGAGAAGGTTATGTGTGAAAAAGCAATTGTTTAAATATCATTGGGAGTGTTTCATTTCCCTGACACTCTGATTGGTATCTTTATATAGCCTGGAAATTTACTTTTTGGATGGGGCATTACCTTTTAGGCTGTATATCTTGTAAAACAATGAATATCACAAGTACTGTGCACCTAATATTTGAACGCTTCTGCTCATAACTAAACTAAGCTAAAGAAAAGGTTAAATCATACAGTTTTAGCATACTTTGTTACATTTCAATATATTAACTTTTATTTTTTCATTTTCATGCCTGAATGTTTGTTAAGTTGCATTGTTCTTACTAGACTATCTTGATCAATATATCTGAGCAATTTTTAAACCCATGGGCCATACAATGTTATAAACACTATTTAAGCAAAGTGATCAATTGTCTCCTACAGCTAAACTCACCTGGATATTTTTGCATTACTTTATCTGTGTCAAATACCAAGCTTCAAGCAGATATTCAAATGAGAATGCATGCTGTGACAATCTGCTAGGTAAGATGCTTTATCTAGTTCAGCTTCATTATCTTTAATGTACGTGCCCTTCTTTGGAGTAAAATATGATTCTTTTTTGCTTTGCTATCATGAAAATTAGGTTCAAGCACAAAGAACATTTAAACTTCTGGCAAATCACAATGTTTTATTTGCAGCTGTGAACACATTTTCTAGGGAAAAAAAAAACCTGACTTAGTAAAAGCACCTGGGATGTCCTTTCATCATAGCAGAAACAGATACTGTAGTGTGAATACATACTGTACATCATTTTTATGAGTGTTGGATGAAAAAGGAAATGAACATTTTGTTATTTCTCTGAATTATGAAAATAATTAAATGAACTAGAAGATAATACCGAACAACACAGAGAAAAAATAGAATTTTTAAAATTCCCTTTGGCGAAGGTTTGCCAGCAAAACATTAGAATGTGTATTATGAGTTTTCCTAGACTGAAAATAAACAACGTCTGTTGCATTTATATATGTTCATGATAAGAAAAAGAACAATTATGTGGTGACGATAGCGCTTCAATCTGGTATAGGGGTTCATAGGAAGTGTAAAAAAGTTACACTGTTTAAAAAAAAAAAAAAATGTTCTGCTTCCACATTCACCAATTATATTTACCTCTTATTAAAATAAAATCACCTAGAGTTAACTTACACCCAGGTGTCTTTTCTAAGTCTAGTGGGCCTGTGCGTGAGATCAAAAGTTGAGTTCCCTGTGAGCACACAAGGGAGAGCAGTACCATACTCCGTACAGTATAATTTTTTTTAACACACATCACCATATAAAATAATACTTTCCTGATGCATACATGTGATATGGCTCTGCTCCTACCTCCACCCACAGAACCTGTTTACATCTATAAAAGGAAAGAATGCAACATCCCTCCATTCTCCTTTTTGTCCAAGATCAACACCTTCCTGAGACACTACAGGGTGGATCCAGGGGTTTTCACGACAGTGGAGTTTAGGAAGAAGGCCACTCAGACCTCCATGTCTATTATAAATTAAAGTTTAACTAGCAGCATGAGCCCTTCCTGTTTAGCCCATTATTTATGACATGTATGCTGCCATGTTGGCATCAGGAAAACAGAAAACTGTATCAAATACTTACTGTAATTATACTTTTCTGACACTATGGCATGATCCATACAGACCCTCCCTTTTTGATCTTCTTATCTTTATAGAGAATGGACAGAGGTTGCACTATATTTCCTTTTATTGATTTTAACAAGTTCCAGTGGGTAGAAACAGAGACAATGCTATACCACATGTATATGCCATGAATTGGAGTCAGAAAAAGAAATATGTCGGTAAGTATTTGATACAAATTTCCGCTATTATTAGCAAAGTGGCTCACAGAGCATGCTATGCTAAATGGTGGGTGTGGAAAAACTGTGGGAGAATCTTAAAGGGGCTTGGTAAATAACAAACATATGCAACACTCAAACATACAGTATACCATGCACCCTTTAAATTGTTATAAAATAAAAGAAAACTCTGCACAATCCCCTAATCACATTCACAAACATGAGTAGGTGTAAAATTAATTTACCAAAATAACTAAATATTACATCAAACACTTAATGTGTTCCCACGTATATCCATCCATATATATAAGAAATTCATCAAAATATGTAGATTTGACCATATACTGTACATAAATACTGTATGTGCAATGTGTATTGAAAACTGAATGAAAAGTCCACTGTGCACATGAGGGTTCCATCACCACGACTATATTCTAAGTCCAATGTATAACTTACTGCATATACTCAAGTATAAGCCGACCCGAATATAAGCGGAGGCACCTAATTTTACCACAAAAATCTGGGAACACTTATTGACTCGAGTATAAGCCTAGGTTGTCCATCTGCATGCCTCACTGTGCCTCACTGTGTCCATGTGGATACCTCATTGTGCCCATGCCTCATTGTGCCCATGCCTCATTGTGCCCATGCCTCATTGTGCCCATGCCTCATTGTGCCCATGCCTCACTGTGCCCATGCCTCACTGTGCCCATGCCTCACTGTGCCCATGACTAGACTGACGTTTAACATAGGAGTCTATGGAAGGGGTGCCCGGCTTTGAAAAATCGGTGCTCACCAGCCATAGGTCCCCCAGACAACAAACTTTGCACACTTGTAGAGGAGAAATGGGGCTACATGTGCCAAGATCCGGGTCCAGGGGACCTACAGGGTCCTCAAAGTCCGGGAGATCAGGCACAAAAAGGTGACTTGAGTATAAGCCGAGGGGGGCACTTTCAGCACACAAAAAATGTGCTGAAATCTCGGCTTATACTTGAGTATATATGGTATATATTCTAAATATATCTTGATTGATTCTTCACCAATGTAATAACTCTTCTGTGAATTCCACCACCAAACACCCTCCATGCTCACCCATCTGCAATAGGTCACTGCACGTTTTCCACTTTAAGGGATCTCATAAGTCACTTGGGTACCTCTTCCTTCCTCAAATACCTCCTCCAATTTGGTTGTTGGGAACAGTCAAACAATTGCTTCACCATTTTTTCTGATATCCAGCCCTGAATGAAATGATTTATTATATCTAGTGTCACATACCAATTTTGTTATACACAGATAAAGAGAGACTGGGGACTTTAAAGGTGCAAATTGACACCGTATTCATAAAATCGAATCATTATTTATTTCACATCACACACAAAAAAAATGTATAAAATTCAAGTCCTAGACAAATTGGTTTGTTCAACAGACCTAGTTTACATATTCTATGTTACAGTGAATGCATCAATCTTGACATGTTTCGCCAAGTAACTTTTGGTTTCTTCAGGAACTGAATGACAGTCTACAAAAAAAAATACAATTGTTCAAAGAGTTTGTATAATCAATTATGTATACATAAGATAGGAGTCAATATAGCATTATAGAATCATATACAAGTTGATATATTTTATTTGTGTTACACATCCAATAATATATTGACTACTTTACACTTATTATCTTTAAATGACATACTTGTTAAATTTCAATCAGATATTAACAATGCTTGTAATGACAATTGGAGCCCATAGAATGATGATTTAGATAACTAAGTAGACGGCCATAGGGAGGAAAAAGGTCCAGGCTACCAAAAGACATATTTTAACTTGTAATTTGAATGTATTACAACGATTATTATATTATACAGTACCTAATTAGTGAACATACAGTATATGTCTTTACTTATAAGGAATCTAAGTTACTGCATAGCATTTAGGAACACATTTTGACTCTGGAACATACAAAACCAAGGAGGTAAGAAGATCTACAAACCTATGGGGATGCATTTAATAATGTTTCATATATATATATATATGGTTTGGCTACAGTTAACTTGATATTAAGATTTTAAAAAATTTCTAAATAAACATTTTATGTACATCTTATGCCGTGTACACACGATCAGAATTTCTGACAAGAAAAGTTTGATGTGAGCTTTTGGTCAGAAATTCCGACCATGTTTAGGCCCCATCTGACTTTTTCTGTTGGAATTTCCGAGAGCAAAAATTTGAGAGCTGGCTCTCAAAAGTTCTGACGGGAAATTCAGATCGTCTGTATGCAATTCCGACGCACAAAAAACACCAATGCTCAGAATCATTGAACTTCATTTTTTTCAGCTCCTCGTAGTGTTGTATGTCACCACATTCTTGACGGTCGGAATTTTGTGTGATCGTGTGTATGCAACACACATTTCAGACAAAGTTCAGTCGAAAAAAAATCCACGGTTTTCTTGTCGGAATTTCCGATCGCGTGTATGCGGCATTAGAGGGGGTCAATCCTAAAAGGATCACAAGAAAAGAAAACAATATCCCAACTTAATTTATTATGTAATTCAATCAGTACGGTTGCTATTGTAGCCTCCCAGTAAGGCTGACAGCCATCCAACATGACAAAAAAATTGTATCAATAAGTTTGGCCATACATCTACTTAGTGGGTCATAAGAAGTTGTCCGTTTGGTTCCAGCAAAATGGCCACCAGCCAGCCAGCCTCTTAACCCCCCCACACTGCTCGACATGTGACACAAGCAGCACGCAGATGCCAAGAGTCCCATTATGCACCACCACTACTATATTCTAAGTCCAATGTATAACTTACATAACCTAAATATATCTTGATTGATTCTTCACCAATGAGATTACTTTTCGGTGAATTCCGCCAGCAAAACACCCTCCAGGCTCACTTTAGCACCCACATCTGCAATAGGTCACTGCACGTTTTCCACTTTAAGGGATCTCAAACGCCACTCTGGTATCTCTTCCTCAATATACCTCCTCCAATCTTGTTACTAATTTGGGACTAGTCAAACAATTGCTTCATTATCCTCAGAGATAGACATAGGGCCAGATTCACAGAGCCATTACGCCGGCGTTCTAGGAGATGCGTGGCGTAAGTCTAAATCTGCGCATGCATATCGATGCGCCGCATCCCCAAAACGATATACGCATGAAATCTACTTTTTTTGGATCGGCGTAATTTCGATAGACCGGCGTATCTGTGCGCGCAAAACTGCGCTAGACACACCATTGATTTGCTATTCAATTATGCAAATGAGGGAGTTATGGGGATCCACAAAAGTAAGTTGGTGCAGCGCAGGCTACGCACTGTGCGCAACAGCTGCACGTCCTGTCTAAAATTAGTCCATATAAAATGTGGAATAAAATTAGACAATCCGTCTACATGTCAGCTAAAGCAACACTGTTAGTGAGGAGCAGAGCAGTCACACTAGCAGGACAACAAACTGTATGCCAACATGCCAGGGGCATCCTTGCTCATAGCTATACTACTGACTTTAGAGGAGCAAAGAAGGAGAAGGGCACGGAGGAGGGCACGGGAGAGGATATACCGCACACGCATAGACCTCTTTGGCATGAGTGATTCTGAGGTGTATCGCATCTTCAGATTCACCCCTCATGCCATCCTGGAATTAACCACAACCCTGCAGGAGGACATCACAAGCCCAACACACCGCTCACATGCAGTGCAGCCACTGGTCAAGGTCCTGGCAACACTCGGTGTGGTGTGGTCGTAACAGAAAACCTTGGTTAAAGATGAAACAAGCGAGGGTAGAGCTTCCATTAGAAGGATTGGCCTGGATACCAGACAGTGAAATAACAATAGAAGTAAAGAAACATCCAATGGTAGGAGCTACCATACGGACTATTAAGAAGATTTTTGAAAAAAACACAATATCAAAATACCCAAGCCCACTGACACCGATTCTAGGTACTAAGGTTTTCCAAATAGGTTTGATAAACTCAAGGTTTAACGCCCTGTGAAAAAGAGGTATAAGTAGGATCATACACTTCTCAAAAGATAACCGACTAATGACAAGGAAAGAGATCGTAAGAGAAGGTATGCCAGAATTAGATTTTCTGAGGCAGTTGCAATTAGAAGCATTTCTTTGGACAAAGGCAGATATCTATACTGTAGTCAGGCCCCTGTCAAAATTTGAGCAAATATGCTTAGAACGGAACTCAATAAGACATTCCCTGTCATATTTTTATGCAATGCTAATCAAGCTAGACATCCCACAGGAATTTACGTTTGTACGAGCATGGGAGAGAGATTTACCCAAGATCAAAAAGATAGGATCCTGCGATTTACACATAAGGCATCAGTAGCAAGTAAATATGAGGAGGGAGGATATAAAATAATAACGAGATGGTATAGAACACCAACAGCATTACACCGAATATACTAAGAAACGTCAGATATCTGTTGGAGATGTCGTGAGGCGGAAGGGACATTGGTGCATATTTGGTGGAAATGTAGAAAAATACAGGAATTTTGGAAAATGGTAACGGAAACAATTAACACAATAACAGGAATCAATTTAACAGATAGACCATCAGCGGTTTTACTACTAGATATCCCAATGTCAATAGAAAAATATAAGAACTCATTGATAAGACATCTTATCGTAGCCGCGAGGGCGTGTATCCCTGCTATGTGGAAGCAGGAGACCCCCCCATTAAGAGCACAATGGCTTGCAAAAGTAGCAGAGATTCAACAAATGGAGAATTTAACTATGGCACTGAAAGATGAAGATGAGAGATACCGTGCAACATGGGCTCCCTATGTGAAGTATAGAGAGGGGTAGGGGGAAGGGGTAGGGAGGTGGGGAATGGCCAACATGAACCGTACAGATTAAAACATTTTTTTTTTTTTGGGGTAAAAGGGAGGGGGTGGAGAGGGTAATGAAATATAAGAGGAAGACGGAAGAAAGGAAAATGAAAAATGAGAAGTACTGTGAACCAGGATAGTAGAGGGAAGAGGGGGGCTGGGGGGTTGATATCTTCCCACCGCTTCCTAAACTCTGTGATCTACTCTATATAAGTAGGAAAGATGAAATGTAAATTCCTGTAACATAATTCTTGAAATAAATAAAGAATTGAAAAAAAAAAAAGGTCCTGGCAACACTCCATTTCCTTGCCAGTGGCTCTTTTCACAGAACAAGTGGAATGGTGGCTGGGATGTCACAATCCTCCATGAGCAGATGTGTGCACCAGGTTATCCCTGCAATCCTCAGACGCATGGCCAACCAAATCATCAAACCCACCACTGAGGACCTGCGGCTGAAGGCAATGACAGATTTCTACAGAATTTCCAGATTCCCACGCACCGTGGGGGCCATTGATTGCACACATGTGGCACTCCAGCCCCCCCGTGAGACAGAGCACATATACCGCAATCGGAACCGGCAGGAATGTCACCCCCACATTCCAAAATCATTCACAACACAAAAAAAAATCGTCCAGCAAAAAAAAAAAATTCCCAGCAAAAAAAAGAAAGTCCAGCACCAAAAAAAAAAGGGGGAAACCAAATGAATGCCGCTGGCATGACCCACGCCTGGGGCGCCCACAGCCACGGCCCCAGCTCCTCAGGGGAGACTTATGGGGGGGGGTAATCCGGGGTAGGAGGAGCAGCCCCTGGTCTCTGCCCACCAGGCAGCCTGCCCTCCAAGGCCACGGCAATTCTGTTCAGGCCAGCATTTAGTGTTGCCGTATTGGCCTGGATAGCCTGGGTGAGGGCCCTCACATCCTGCCCAACGTCTGCTGTAGTAGTCTGCAGTTAGTTTAGGCAGTTTGTAAGAGCCCGGGAGTGGCAGTCCAGGTCCACAAGCGTATCCTTTATGGAGGACAGGCTCTCCTCCATCCGCACCAAAGTCTGGCTGACCTGTCCCAGATGGCGGGTCTGAAGGGCCTGGTCCCTTCTGAGATTGGCGGGCAGAACCTCGGCCACCTCCTGGTCTTCTGGGACGACTTCCTTCCTCCAGCTGATGCTTGTGACCGGGGAAAAGGGGAGGCCCTTGGGAGGGGGAGGAGTGGGAGGGGCTACCCCTTGAGGAGGGCTGGCTGCTGCCAGCCAGAGGGGAAGACTCCTCCAAAAATAATAATCCACTGGCTGACATGACCTCTTCCTCCAACTCAAACTCCTCCTCAAACTCCTCCGAGGACTCTGGCCTTGTCTGGGGGTCCTCATCAGGCTGGTGTCCTGGGGATGGTGCAGTCAGGCCAGATGGCCCAGCACCCTCCTGCACATCTGTAGATGACACAAAACATTCACAGGTTGGAGGATCCACACACTTGCCACATATCCCCCCCCCTCACACACATGCTACACACCAGATAGGAAAAAAAATACCTTACCTGTCATCACAGGCTCCTGACTGGAGTCATAGCCAGGCAAGCCCTCCACTTGTTACCTATTAAAGGTCTGGGCCACCACACGCTCCTCCGCTGTCAGCCTAACAGGGCATGGTGGGCCCCCTCCAGTGCCCCTGGCATGGGCTGCCATTTTGGCCAGCTTCTTTCGGACCAGACGCCGGAGATCATTGATCTTCTTGACGATTCCCTCGCGTGTCCGGGTCCCCCCCCAATGAATTTACCTGGTTGGTAATGTTCTGCAAAATCTCCTTCTTCCTGGCCGGGGTGGTGTTGGCACTCTCCGGTCCGTGCAGGAAACGCCCATATTGGATAAGGGCCCGGGCAATAATTTGTTTCTCCCCCAAAGTGAAATTGCTCTTGCGCTTCCTCTCAGTCATATATTTATACAACAACTCTCTCCCAAACAATCACCAAAAATCCCTCACAAAAACAAGCAGGAAAAATCAAGCAACAAAACAAACAAACAAAATCTATCAACCAAAAAGTCGCACAACCAGTCACCAAAGACACTATCAAATATATTCTACAAAACACTAGCTCAAACAGTCAACAAATATCACAAAGACAAGTCACAACGCAACAAACACGAACACACAACAGAACAAAAGCACCTTGCTGTATAGGAAGGGATACAAAGGGATGTACTTTTGCAAAGGAAGGGCGTTTGTGTCTGTCTATTTAAGCTCTCTGCGTAGTTCACTAAGTTGCCCGGGTCCACTTCCAATTTCACTGATTGCACCGTTCCCGAGTTGTGAGCATGCGCAGAGAGGTGCTGACCATGGTCTGCTTCATGTGCGCATGCGTGATGCGGCCGGCTCTTCATTTGCATTGGGTCACGGCTCATTTCAATGAAACACGCCCACGTCCTTCCCAATTTGAATTACTCCGCCTTACGCCTCGGAATTTACGTTAAACCGGCGCAAATTTCTGCGCAAATACTACGAGGATACGGTGATTGCGCCTCTACATTGCGCCGGTCTAACATAAAGGAGGTGCGCTACGCCGGTCAATATATGCGCCAATGTACGTGAATCTGGCCCATAGTGTTTTACTTCTTAAAAATCATAAATTATTTATTAAAACAATCTAAAATGCACTCACAATGATGCACGAATCCACAGTAGTGCACCACCTTAAAATTAACTTCAAGTATTTACAGGTACATGCCCCCTTTAAGGGTAAGGCGTAGCATCACCATTAATCTGTATCTGGCCAGTTCCTTCCTGTTGATAATGACGATGATGTCAAGTTTCGCCATGATGCATTTTGTCACTTCCTGTGACCTCTTGCAAAAGGCCTTTCTTGTATGTACAAATAGTAAACAACATAAAACATTTCCACCTTATGTTGCAGTGAAGCATGGGCTACAGAACAGTTTTTTGTTGCAATTGTTTGTATCATGCATATAGGGCTCATTCCCACGTGTGTTGATTATGAAGAATGATGCAATGCTAAATAATGCACCTATAGCATTCATTTTTTTTTTATTTTTTTTTTATTTTATTTTTTGTTCAAACAATTTTTATTGAGTACAGGGGAATCAGATACAATACAATATAGTATAGAACTCGTCACATGACACAATGGGAGGCACATGTATATCGTAACAGTATTCATAATGCATTCAAAATGTATGCAACAGTATCCACATGGTGGGATCAACTTAACAGTCATTTATAGCAGCTTTCTTCATCAGTAAGACATGTAAACAGCTCGAAGTGGTGTAGCGGCTGTTACTCCTGGGGTCCAGCAAGTTAGGTAGGGTGAGCCGAGGGGGGGACCTTATTCGGGAGAAGGTACATGTGGTACAGGTGTATGGGGTTGGATTCTCCCGTCTATCTGGAAGTGTCCCCCTCCGCGATCGTGACTGTGGAGTCAGAGGAATTCATCGTCACTGGTGGAAGTAGGATGCAGATCCCATCCGTACCCGTCCACCCCATTGGGGTCAATCTGTGGACGGGTAGGGGAAGGGGATACAATTCCGAAAATTCAGAGCAGGGGGGAGAGAGGAAAGAAAAAAAGAAAAAAAAAAAAAAAGGGGAGGGGAGTAGAAAGGGGGGAGTGGTACGATCTATGGGGAAGTTGGGGGACCAGTACCGAGGACGTGGCTCAGTGCGCCAGATGGCCTGGATTGGGTGGGGGGGGGCGGATGGTCCAGTGATTCTCTGTGGTGAGTCCAACAGGCCCATGTAAATCTGAACTTGTCATGTGTGTCATTGGATTGGTGAATGAGACGTTTTAGTTCTTCAATTTTCGTGACTCTCGTGTGCCAATCTCTAATCGTAGACGGGGTCTGAGATCTCCATCGTAAGGGAATGCATTGGGTGGCTGCGTTTATAAGGTGTAAGGGAAGAGATCGACGATATTGCGAACGTGGCAGAACCGAGTGGTGAAGCAGGTATTGAGCTGGAGAGAATTCAATTTGATATGTGGTGATACGTACAATTTGTTCATGTATCTCCTTCCAGAACGATTGTAGAATGGGACATTCCCACCAGATGTGTAGGAGGGAGCCTGGGCCCCCACCACACCTCCAGCAATTTGGTGGAACCGAAGGGAAGATTTTATGCAGCTTGTCGGGTGTCTTGTACCAACGTGTACCCAGTTTGTATCTGTTCTCTTGGGCTGAGACATTGATTGACCCCTTGTGTGTGTGTTCCCAGATCAGTTCCCAATCTGTATCCGTCAGGTCGAGGGATAGGTCAGTCTGCCAGGCAGTGCGGGTGTTGGTAATCGGGGTTGCCGTCGAGATCAGTAGTGAGTACAGGGAGGAGATCAGGTGTCGCGGGGGGTCCTCGGCTGTACAAAGTTTCTCAAGAGGTGTAAGGTCCCTACACCAGGGCGAGGGTGACCGTGCACCGTCAAAGAAGTGTTTCAGTTGTATGTATTTGAAAATGGATATTTTCAAATGTGGGAAAGCAGTCACCATCTCCGGATAAGGGAGGAGGGCGTCGTCACGGAAGAAATGTGCCGCGCGTGTTTTCAGTGTCACAGACTTGGGCGTCTGGGCCGTAGTAGGGATGCCCGGTTTGAAAGCAGGGTTGCAGAGTAGTGGGGTCATGGGGCCCGGAGATGGGGTTATGGCGAGTGAGCGGCAGGCCGTTTTAAACTTGAGGAGGGTGGGGCCAATGAGAGGGTGGGTCAGGCAAGATTTCGGGACCGCATGCGGCGGTATCCAGGGGAGGTGTGAAATGGGGAAGTCTAGGAAAGCGTTTTCCAAGTTAACCCAGCCTTTGTCGTGAGCGTGATGATGCCAGTCAGTCACTCGAACTAGGTGGCAGGCCGTATGATAACGTGTTATGTCCGGTAACCCTAGGCCACCCTTCAGTTTTGGGAGGATAAGTTTTGCCCAGCTCAGTCTGGGTGGGCGGCCCGCCCATAGGAAGTTTCTGCAGCATTTTTTGTAAAGGGCGAAGAATGACGGTGGTAGAGCAATCGGGATGGCTTGCAGGAGGTATAGGAGACGAGGGAGGACATTCATTTTGAGGGTCGCGGCCCTGCCAAACCATGAGAGACGACCCTTGTCCCAGCTCTCCAGGTCATGTTTGATGGCCCGGAGAGCAGGCACGAAGTTGAGGCTGTATAAGTCTCTCAGGTCAGGTGGTATCTCGATGCCCAAGTATTTAATGGAGTTAGTGGCCCACTTAAAGGGGAAGTTTTGCTTGCAAAGAGATATTGTCGAGTCAGGCATGGAGATATTCAGGGCCGTCGATTTTTCAAAATTTATTTGAAGGTTGGACAGGGAGTTAAAAAGTCGGAAGTCAGCCAGGAGGTTAGGTAACGTAGTCAGAGGGTCTGAGAGAAACAATAAAACGTCGTCTGCGTAAGCGGCCAGCTTACAGTGGTTCCCGGGAACCTCGATGCCCCTGATTGTAGGGTTCGAGGACAGACGACGCAAGAAGGGTTCCAATGACAGGACAAATAGAATGGGGGACAGGGGACAGCCCTGTCTGGTACCGTTGGACACGGGGAAGGCGCTCGACAGGTGACCGTTCACCCTAAGTCTGGCGGAGGGAACAGAGTACAATGCCATGATCAGTTGAACGGTTCTAGACGGCAGTCCCAGTTTGTGCAGAACTGCCGACATGTAGTCCCATGCCACCCTGTCAAACGCCTTCTCCGCGTCCAAGGATAGAAGAAAACCCGGTTTGCGGGACGACGAGAGCCAATGGTGGATGTTGAGGGCTTTGGTGTTGTTGTCCCTGGCTTCCCGTCCTGGGACAAAACCAACCTGGTCCGAGGATATAAGTTCAGGGAGGAGGGGCAGGAGTCTGTTGGCCAGTATCTTTGCATAGAGCTTCAGGTCTACATTCAGGAGGGATATGGGGCGGTAGTTTGAGACAATAGTTGCATCTTTACCAGGTTTGGGGATTAGGGTAACATGGGCTTCCAGTAAGTCCTTGGTTTGTGCCGTCAAGTCAGGGAGGGTGTTATAGGCCGCCAAGAAGCGTGGTAGCAAAGAGTGGGCGAACGTTCTGTAGTATCCGGTCGGGAGACCGTCCGGGCCGGGGCTTTTGCCCGCTTTAAGCTGTTTCAGGGCGAGAAGAGTTTCCTCCGACGTGATCGGAGAGTCCAGGCCTGTTAAGTCTCTGGATGCGTCAATAGTAGGGCAGTAGTCCGCAAGGAACGAGTCAATGAGGGAGGTCCTGTCCACAGTCGTAGGGGTGTCCACAGGTTTGGGCAAATTATAGAGGCTAGAAAAATAGCGCACGAATTGGTCTGCGATTTCGTCTGATTTAGCCAATTTGTCTCCCGACGGGGACGTTATTGTGTGGATAGTATGCGACGCTCTTTTTTTCTGAAGGGCCGCAGCCAGAAGCTTGCCCGACTTGTTCCCGAACTCGTAAAAGAGTTTGTTTGTGAGTGCGTGTTTTCGATTTAGTTGCGTCTGGAGTTCCTCCAAGAGTTCCCCCCGAGCCACTAACAGTTCGTCGTGCGTGCTCCTCGCCAGGGAGAGTTTGTGTGCGCGTTCCAGGGTTTTGACCCTGTCCATCAGTTCAGTTTGTCGGGCTCGCCGGTGTTTCGCACGTTTCGCCGCCAGGGACATAAACTCTCCCCTCACCACACACTTGTGTGCGGCCCAGATTAGAGTGGGTGAATGGGTGTCTGTCGCGTTTTCGGCGAAATAGTTATCAAGAGTTTCCGAGATGTGACGAACGTTTGCGTCGTCTAAAAGGAGCGAGTCATCTAGTCTCCAGATTGGTGATTTGGGACGGAGAGAGGGAAGAAGTAGCGTCATGGTGATCGGGTGGTGATCTGAGAAACACATGGGTTCGATGGTGGCATCTATTAATGAAGTAAGGCTATTTTGCGCGAGAAAAGTGATCTATCCGGGAGTACTTAGCATGTAGAGGGGAGAAATATGTGAGGTCTTTCGTGGATGGGTGTAGGGTGCGCCAAGCGTCGTGTAGGGTCAGTGTAGTTAGGTGAGTTTTAATGGTTCTCAAGGCTCTGTATGTCATGCACGAGGAACCGTTGGATGTGTCCATGCTAGGCGTCAGTGGAACATTAAAGTCCCCTCCCAGCACCAACACTCCGGCCTGAAAGGCGGTTAGTTGGAACAGAACCTCGCGAAAAAAGGAGACCTGTTTCGTGTTGGGGGCGCATATGTTGGCCAATGTGTATACCATGTCGTGCAGTGTGCCCTTAAGGAAGAGAAACCTTCCCTGAGGATCCTTCTGAACGTCTGTGATTTGGAAGGGGCAGTTCCTGGAAAATAGGATGGACACCCCTTTGGACTTGGCGTCGTCGTTAGGTGCATGAAAGACCGTTGGGAAGTTTCGATCGTAGAGTTTAGGGACATTATCGGACCGGAAGTGAGTCTCCTGGACCATTACAACGTGCGGTTTGTCTTTCCAAAGTAAGTGTAGGAGACTGGAGCGTTTTTCAGGGGTGTTTAGGCCCCTTACATTCAGGGAGTAGAGTTTGAGGTGCTGCTGGGAAGGGCCCTGAGCCTTGGTGTACCGAGTTCTGTGATTTGGGGAGGGCCCCATGTGGTGGGGGGGGGGGAGCTAAAAAAAAAAAAAAAAAAAAAAAAAAGGGGGGGGGGGTGTAAAGATAACCGATTAGACGAGAGGACGGCGTCCAGTCGCCTAGTGTCACTAGATTCAATCGGTGATGTACAGCGTATGGAAGGTTACCCCGCCCCAAACGGGGTGCAAGGCAACGGTCCAATACCGTATGGGGGTTGACCGGAGTCAGGGCAGGGAGCCTAGCACCAGTGCGGTAGCACTGGTTTCGACACGAGAAGTCCGAAACTGTAACTGGGTAGGTGAACCAACAGGGAACCACCCCAGGGTAAACATCTGGAATATCTGTAACCATAATGAGAAAGCCACCTCCCTCCCTAGCTCATATGAAAACTATCGGGTGTCGGGAGTCTCCGTATCACTGGAGCATAATCTCGGCAGTATAAAGCAGGTTATCATTGAGTCACGGCGTCTGTATGACCTGAGTAATCGGGGGGAGCCCCCCAGTGGTGACGGTGGTCTCGCTGCCTCAGAGGACTCATAGCAGCTGAATGCAGCAAATTCCAGGGAGGCAAGCAGGGGGAGTAAAGGTGGCGCGGAGGCCGAAGGGGTCTCCGGGACCAATGTGTGCGCGAGCAGAGACCTGGGCCCCCAAAACTTAGCGCGGCAAACAGAGGCGATGACTCTAGGAGGGGTTATACCATCAAAAGGGCAGTGGATCCCAGATGAGGCGACCTAACCGGGTTGCAGACAGTATTTATATAAACAGTGCAACAGTGCAACAGTGCAACAGGGCCTACAAGTTGAGACAGCTTCGGGGGTCATGGCCCGGTACAGACTGTCCTGTATCAGTCAGATCAAGACTAAGGACCTGTGAAACAAAAAAAAACTTAAGTTAACACATACCACATTAGAAGAAACGGGTCAGTCTCTGAGCGGCGTGCCGCGGTGAGGTACCAACTAGTTCACAGGTGGGCATGAAGACTGCTGTGAAGTCCACTAGGCAATTTTAGTGCAGCGCAGATCTTCGGCCCGGCAGTTCGGTCTTCGCCCATCGGGCTGGCAGTGTGGCGGCGACTGGGTCTCGTCGTGCGAAGGCGTCCGTGGTGGAGAGCTGAGGGAGTGTGAGTCCGCGTGAGCGAATGAGGGCTGTCAGCAGGAACAAAGTTGAGGAGCGTCGGCAATGTTTGGGTGAGAGGAGTTTCCTTCCCGAACAGGCAGGTGGCGTCCAACGTCAGGAGAATAGCGTGTCGCGTCACACGCCACGGTGAAAGACGCTACCCAGCGGATGGTCGCGCTGTGCGGCGTGGGAAATGTAGTCCCGGGCGGGGTCTGTTCAGCAGGAAGCGGGGGGACAGCTTATATCTTCACCAGTTGTGACATCCTGCGGTGTGGGATGAGGCAGGGAGCCTGGCGCCAGCAAAACAGCGTAGCCACAGAGGCAGTAACCCCGCTCCGTGGACCCGGGCAGGCTAGCAAAGGCGGATTCCAAAAGTACAAGAAAAATAAAAATAAAAAGTAACAAGGAACACAAACAAAACTTGTACCAAGGCACAGTAAACTTAGCCCGTATGACCTGAAGGACCTTCTCCCATTGTGTATTCTGCCCACGGGACTAGTAGTCCCTCCTTGCTCTCCTGGGGCCGTGGGCAAATGGTGAGCCGCGGGACCCGCGGGAGTCACGCGCCTCCGATGAGCGCCCTTGGTCGGACGGGGATCTTCTCCTGCGGCGGCGTGAGGCTTGTGTGTCCATCGGTACCTCTTGGGGTTTGGGTGGCCATCTACCCACGGACCTGCGATACGGCGCGTACCAGTCAGGGACAGAAATCAGTGGCAGGCCTAGGGATTCGCAGAAGTGAGGGAGGTCCTCCGGGACCTTCAGCTTGGCGGTGCGGCCCTGATGAGAGGCTTCCAGGCAGAAAGGAAATTTCCACTTGTATCGGATCTCCCGATCTCGTAGAGCCTCCAGTAGTGGCCTGAGGTCCCGACGGTTCTGGAGGGTGGTGCCCGAGAGATCCTGATAGATTTGAATGGGGGACCCGTTATACGATGGTCTCTGGGTCCTTGCCTGCCGGAGGATGTCTTCTTTGAGCTGGAAGTCTAAAAGACAGCATATCACATCTCTGGGGGGGTCGGTATCCCTCCCCCTGGGGCGCAGAGCTCGGTGGATTCTTTCCATCCCCACGACTGATTGCGGTGGCCTGCCCATGATATCGTTGAAAATGGCAGTCACCTCACATTTAACATTGTCCCCTTCCACCGATTCCGGTAGGCCCCGCACGCGCAAGTTCCGGCGTCGGCCCCGGTTGTCCAGGTCCTCCAGGTGTCTATTCACATCCCTCAGTTGGAGGGTGTGATCGTCAATTTTGCAGGTTGATTTGATTAGGACTTGGCTATGATCCTCCAGGGTTTTTTCAGTGTTGGTAACTCTGTCTGTGAGGGAGCAGAGTTCAAGCTTCAGGTCCGCAATGGCTGCTGCGAGCGCATCCTTGATGTCAGTTGCAACTGCCTTCAGGTCTAGGATGTTGAGATGCGGGAGTGGCGGGGTTCCCGAACCCCCGGCGGCCATCCCCAGTAGTTGTGGGTGAAGCGGAGGTTGCGCCGTCAGGACTACGTCCGCAGCAGTGATGGGTGGTGGAGGAGAAAAAGCAGGGCCTAATACGACCTCCTGGCGGGAGGGCGCCATGTTGCCTCTGACGGAGCGGAACATGTCCGGAATATTTTGTCCCTGTGAGGCGGCCGGCTCCCTCGGGGAGCGGGACCTGGAGGCCGAGTTGGTTCTGGAGGCAGTTCCCATGTTGAGGGGATCAGTGAGGGAGAGAGATCTCGGCTGAAGTATGCTGATTCACCCCGGGGTGGCTGGAGCTGAGGATTCAAGCGTCCATCTTCCTGCTCGGTCCGGCCACGCCCCCACCTATAGCATTCATGACATGTCCTTGATGATATTTTTGTTATGCTGTTTATATGTTGAAATAAATAATGCTTTTTAAATGCCCATGAAAGTGTTGTTTTGCTAGTGGGAAGTGTTTAAAGGGGAAGTGATGTAGAGAAAAGTATATGCTTTGAGGCGTGGCTGGGGCTGTGGTGTGATAGAAGGCATTTTTGCTAATTCTTTAGATAGATTCATATACTTTAATTTCTTTGGCACTTGGCTTGGTCCAGCACAACTTTATTAACAAAAAAAAAAAAACTGTGCACCTGTAAACCATGCTTAATGTCTCTGCTCCTGCCTGGCATGGTCAGTATTGCTGGCTGGCTTGATGCTTTTGACACCACATAGTAGTAAATTATGTTACCACACAGCTGCTCTGTACAAACAGGAAGAGGCTGTAGCTGTACTGTCCTAGTTCTGTGTTATTTCCCAGTGAAGATTTCTCTGCCCTTAGCACCTAGATAACACTGTATGCATGTTTCACTAACACATTATACATGCTATAGGTGCATTTAATGTGTTGCTACAGTTTATAATCATTGAAATAAAATGGTGGCAGATAAGCATCAAAGCCTCATAAAATCAACATATTGTGGGGGTGGAGCTTGCCGTGGACCAGGATGGTCACCTGAAAAAGCTGCTCCAGCCGTGCAGAGAAAAAAAAAACGGCCCACATTGTTACTCCAGATCACCGGATCGCAACACAAACACCCGCTGACCTCTCTCCAGACACCCGTGATCATGTCTAAGCAGAAGAATTGGGATGGGAAGCCATAAAAAACTCACTGCTTTCTTCCCCCAGTAACAATGTGGGAGTAGGAAAAATGGTGCCGGCGGACCTCTCACCCAGACCTCCAGAGCAGCACCACGGTCCTATCCACAGGGTTCTCAGGTACCGGTCTGCGGATCACCACACAGCTCAAATTCACTATGCACTCCTCTTTCTGGTAGCCCAAAAAATCCATAATCAAGATGATAAACAGGGTAGAAACCAGAAGGTAAGCTACAATGCAGACTCAGGGGAAGACACCAGGGAGCTACCCGACTCCATTGAGGAATTCCCAACCACTAATCAACCTGTGCTGGACACAGTAATAAAAGACATGCTGATGTCACTGAGAAGTTCATTACAGGCAGACATGTTTGACACTTACATATGTTCCCATTCACAAATTTCGTAATTCCAAATTCATAAATCTAACCATGTCATCAGCCTTTTCGCAGGTGACACCATCTTGATGCTCACGAATGTCAAAACTTCCCTGGCTTGGGTACATTTGACACTGAGATTATTTAATAGCATATTCTATTATAAAGTCAACAAATCTAAATCACATATATTAAGTCTAATGCCACGTATACACGGCGGAATTTCCAACAAGAAAGGTTTCATGTGAGCTTTTGGTCGGAAATTCCGACCGTGTGTAGGCTCCATCTGACTTTTTGCTGTCGGAATTTCCGACAGCAAAAATTTGAGAGCTGGTTCTCAAATTTTCAGATGGGAAAAGTTCTTGTGGGAAATTCTGATCGTCTGTTTGCAATTCATTGAACTTCATTTTTCTCAGCTTGTTGAAGTGTTGAATGTCACTGCATTCTTGACGGTCAGAATATTGTGTGACCATGTATATGCAACACAAGTTTTCTTGTCAGAATTTTCGATCATGTTTACACAGCATAAGTGTTCCCATCCCTCAAACAATCTTTTCCCTATGCATGGAAAGAGAATGGTATCAAGTACCTAGGAATTAGACTAACCCCCGAGATTGACCTACTAGTTGTAGCAAACTACTTACCCTTCTTGAATACCCTCTGCTCTAATCTGCAAGAGCTTGCAGCCTTCATAATGGTATTACTAGCTAAGCTACTTTACCTATACAGAACTTGCCCTATCGCTCTACAGAGGTCTTTTTCTTTTAAGACAGCCCAGTCTTTAATCAATAGTTTCTTATGAAGAGGCAAAAGAGCTAGATGTGCATTCAGCAAACTTACAACAGCAAAACAAGCAGGGGGGTGGGACTCGTGGTAGTTGAGGACTACTATTTAGCATCTTTATTAACACAAATGAAAGTCTGGTTTTCTCAACCAAGGCAAAACTTATGGGTACAAATAGAAAACCAGCAAATCACTGGAAATAGTATTTACCACTACCTTTTGGCCAGCCAGTTTCTTCCACATACAGACAATAAGATGTCTCCCACTATTAAGGCTACGTTACAGGCACGGCATACATTATTAAAAAAAAAAAACGAGATGGTGCACCTAAAACTACAATCCAACTTCCTATTGCCAGCCTTTCGTGTATTATTCCCAATATATACGTTCACCCAATGGGAATACAAAGGGATTACAATATTCTAGTGGGCCCAGCCATTAAATCATTTAGGGCTTTACAAATAGAACGTAAAATATACCCTAATGACTTATTTACGTATTTACAGATAACACATTTTTTATGATCTATCCAATCGCATAATAATTCAATTTGTTTAAAAGAGAGTTAGGCCGCGTACACACGATCAAATTTGTCCGCTGAAAACGGTCCGATGAACATCCGATCGTGTGTACGGGCTAGCGGACAGGTTTGTCCATCGGACAAATTTCAAAGCATGCTTTGAAATTTGTCCGCTACAAACCTGACCGTCGGATATGTCCGCTGGTTAGTACGGCAAACCAGCGGACATATCTTCCCGCACGTGCGTCGTATCCAGTGAATGGATCCGACGCATGCGCGCGGAAGTGTTTACTTCCTGGTGCGGTGACGGGGCGGCGTCAACATCACCGCCGCGTCACCACGCTGTCTGCCGGCGGGGATTTTGATCCGATGGTGTGTACACGCCATCGGACCGAAATCCGATGAGACATGTCCGCTCTAAACTGTCCGTCGGACAAGTTTGAGCGGACATATCTCATCGTGTGTACGAGGCCTTACAGTAATAAAATAATAACTCCAGCAAGGCAGAGAACTAAATGTAGTTAATATATGTGCATCAGAGTATACCAAAGTTATGCTGAGCTTACAACCATAAGAAGTGTAGAACTACCCCCGAAGGAGCCGCTGGAAATTTATTGGGCCTGTACTCTGCTCTAACACCCCCCAATAATTTGGTCTCATTCCCCTTGACACAGCTGTGGTGCAGTGCTGATGTGAAGCTCAATAATACAAGGCAGGTAAATAGACACAGATTATATTCACTTTACCTGTGTTGTCACCCGGGCATACACTCTTATACCTGCTTGGAGAATTCACAAGCCTCACAACAGATTGTGTTAAAGCAAAGGGTAACTTTACTAGAACAGGTTTTATCTCTAACATGGAATCACAATTGGTATACAATAATGAGACAAAAGGTCATAAGTAGCAATCACCTGGGAGCCACCTGTATTGATTTAGCAGGAGTGTCTCCAAGTGGGACTAATGCTCAGGCAACAACCTCAGCAATGGGCACCTTCCCACTTCCAGCACACCATGTAGACACTACATGGCGGCACACAGTATTTAGCAAGAATGATATAACACAATGGGCCAGATTCAGGTAGAGTTGCGCTGGAGTATTTTGATATGCGCCGAGTAACTGTCAAGATGCGCCGTTGTATCTCCGCGGCCATACCCACCAACCTAGATGCGCCAGAAAACGGGCATTTTCCGATCGGCTTAACTTTCCGACGCCAGAGTATCGTTAGCGCATATTTTCGCTCGTCGCATCCGTCGCGCCTATTGATGTGCCATACAAATATGCAAATGAGGGAGATTTCCCGATTCGCGAACGGATTAGCACCATACGCTGGCTACATGCGCCGCGCGTATCTCGTCCGTCCGGCGCAAAGTTATTTCTACAAATAGCTGCTTTATCTTTACTCCAGACGGCCACAGGTAAGCAGGAGAGCAGCTACAGCAGCAGCGTTACTGACGAAAATAGCAAGCTGAACAACCACACGTGCAAGGACAACACCTCTGTGTGCCAACATGCCAGGGGCAGTCGCGGTCCTAGCACTAGTACTGGGTCCCCCGGTACAGAGGAGGCGGGCACATGAGAGGATATACCGCACGCGCATGAGCCTCTTTGGCATGGGGGATGAGGAGGTGTATCGCCTCTTCAGATTCAGCCCAGATGCAATACTTGAACTAACCACAACCCTGCAGGATGACATCACCAGCAAGACACAACGCTCACAAGCAGTGCAGCCACTGGTGAAGGTACTGGCAACACTTCATTTCCTTGCCAGTGGATCATTCCAGCGTACAAGTGGAGTGGTGGCTGGGATGTCACAGTCCTCCATGAGCAGATGTGTGCACCAAGTTGTCCCTGCAATCCTCAGACGCATGTCCAACCAGTTCATCAGACCCACCACTGAGGAGCTGCGGCTGAAGACAATGACAGATTTCTACAACATAGCAGGATTCCCACGCACTGTGGGGGCCATTGATTGCACACATGTGGCCCTACAGCCCCCCAGTGCCACAGAGCACATATACCGCAATCGGAAGCATTGGCACTCCATCAACGTACAGGTGATAGCTGATGCCAACGCCTCATATGGCACGTCCGTGCCAAACACCCCGGATCCAGCCATGACAGCTTCATCTACAATCAGAGCCCCATCCCAACGGAATTCGAACAGAACATGTATGGAAACAGCTGGCTGGTTGGTGAGTGACATGGGTGGCGGGCATGACTATCCCCTCCCATGATGCACACATCACAAGGGCCACATGCATGACTAACATCCTCCTGTCTTTTTCCTTACAGGTGACTCTGCATATGCACTGGGACCCCATCTCATGACTCCTTTCCGGAACCCCCAAACCAGAGGAGAGAGAAAATACAATGAAGCACACATCAAAACCCGTGCAGTGGTGGAACAAACATTTGGGCTCCTGAAGTCCCGTTTCCGCTGCCTGGATAAGTCTGGGGGGGCCCTATTGTATTCCCCTACCTTCGTGTGTCAGATCATCGGTGCATGTTGCATTCTGCACAACTTTGCCATGAGAAAAGGCCTGCAGATTGACATACGTGATGACCTGACCCCCCAACCAGACAGCCCCCCCCCCCCTGCCAGAGGAGACCCATTCAGCTGATGGAAGAGCAGTCATGAGGGTCCTCGCCGTAGGCATCTTTGGACACTAAACCAGAACATTGATCACACGGACAATGCATGCATGCACACCACTGATGTCCCTAGATCACACACACCACATCCACATCGCATTGGATTAGCCCAAGTCCAACATGCAGGACTTGGGAGCAGCAACGCCAGCGTCAAGGCCCCAATGATGTCGCTGTCCATTCATACACCTTTCACACGTCATTCATACAGCCGTGGTGTTAACTTCTCCACCACGGCCGAGGGTGACACCCCTTACTGGCAGGAGTGCCACCCCCTCACATTCACACACCATTCACACTGCAACGTGTGCAGTATCAAAAAATAAAATAACTCATAACCTGAGCATAATCACAAAAAAAACTCATAACCTGAGCATTAAGAATAAAATAAAAATCTCATGTCCTGAGCATTAATAATCAAGAAAATAAAAATCTCATGTCCTGAGCATTCAAAAAAAAATAATCATCTGGGATGCCGGGGGCTCCTTCTGGTGGCCCCTCTCTGGCTCCTCAGCTGCCTGGATGGAGTGGGTGGGGGGGCATTTGGAGGTGGCTGATCCCCGGGTGGGCCACTCCTGGCAGGTGTGGCCTGCATGCCCTCCAAGGCCACGGCAATCCGGCCGAGGTACGAGTTGGTCTGGGCCTGCACCCTGAGCTGCTGGGCCTGCATCCCGAGCTGCCGGGTGACCTGGTAATGCTGGGCCCGACGACTCTGCCTCCCCTGGTCCCGGATGGCAGCAGTGTTTGTCTGGACGGCTGCAGTGAGGTGCCTTATATCACCCTGCACCTCCCCCAGACTGGTCACCACTGCAGCGCAGTTGCAGCTGACATCCTGCACTGCATTGGATATCTGGGCCACGGAGCACAGGTTGTCAGCCACTCTGTCCAGGTGCCCAACTATGTCCCCCATTTGCTGCGTCTGCCTGGCGTGATCCCTCGCCACCTGGTCCTGGACCAGATCAGACACCCCCCTGGTCTTACGGGTGGCCTTCCTGGGGCCAGTAGATGGTTGTCCCCGGGGGGATGGAGTCGCCCTTGAGGGGCTTCCTATGATGGGGGAGGGGATCTGAGAGGGCCCTGCAGAAGAGGAGGACTCCTCCAAAAATAATATGTCCTGCTCTGCCACAACAGGCTGCTCCTCAACGACCTCTGCAGGTGAGGTGTGGGCACTCTCCTCCTCCACCTCGGTCTCTTCACCACCCATGGGCTCGGGCACAAGATGCCGTTGGGGGATGGGGTGGACTGGCCGCCAACAGATGATGGCCCAGCTCCGTCCTCTGTGGATGACACAAAGCACACACATGTTGGGTGGTCCCACACACTTGGCACATGTACCCTCCCCCCATATGCAACACACCAAAAAGGGGGTAAAAATCACTTACCTGTCCTGGAGCCTTCCTCCACTGAGTCATATCCAGGGACCCCCTCCAACTTCTCCCTGTCCAGGCAGCGGGCGACCACCTCCTCCTCCGTGGTCAGGCTGACCGGACATGGGGGTCCACCACCCGTGCCCCTCTCATGCCTCCTGATGGTGGCCACCTTGCCACGGACCTTGCGCCGCAGGTCATTAATTTTTTTCTGGATATCACCAGCAGTCCGGGTGGAGTACCCCAAAACATTCACCCTGACAGCAATGGTCTCCAGGATGCCCTGCTTCCTCTCCCGGCTGGTCTTACGACTTTTTTTGCCGTGGAGAAACTCATTAAAAGTCTCCATAGCCGAGATGATAACAGACACCTCCTGGGAGTTGAAATTGAGGTTCCTCCTCTCTTTGGGGGTAGCGGGAGCAGCCATCACAGTGCAAAAGTAACTTCCCTGGGGTGGGGGGAAACGGAAATACTTTTGCGCCGGAATGGCGCTTCCACTGGCGCTTTTATACGCGCAACGGAACACATTGCGCTGACGTTTCCCGTGAAGTGGTGCCGACGGAAGTTGTGAGCATGCGCACAGGGGGCCGAGTGAAGCCTCACTCACTGCGCATGCTCCGTGGATGATGCGCTGAACGTAAGCCTCTGCGCTGGGCTCCGCCCATCATTTACATATGATCACACCCACTTCCACTTGCGTCGGGTTGCGGCAACGCATCTTCGTTACTCCGTCGCAAAGTAACGGCCATGCGCTTGGTGAATGCTGTATTTCACTCGCTAGTTTGCGTCAGCGCAGCGTATATGCGTTGCGCTACGCTGGCGAAAAGATGCGCGCATCTACCTGAATCTGGCCCAATATAATTAACTCAACATTCCCTCTACAGTCTCTAGTAAGTGGTAACAGCACCGCAAGGCCTTGCGGCTAAAACACAGCACAGTCTCTGGTCTTCTTTCTTCTGCTAGCTATGGTGAAACAAAGATTGTATTCCAAAGGGTTCTCCAATCAATAAAGCAATGTAGAACAACACAAATCAGCAGCTTAAATTGTGAAAAGTATCTGCACACTCCTTCCTAGAAACATACTTCCAGTGGCAGTCACCAAACAATCAAATCAGGCTTGAGGCCTATGCGCAGGTGACTCTATGGAACTGAACTGTTCCGTGGAACTACCGGTCCCAGCAACACTATGCAATCAGTCTAGGTGTGTGAAAAGCAGTACAAAGTTCTGGGCATCAGCCCTCTCACCACACGATGTCCCTACAGATGGATGCCTCCACTCCACAGGATCTCAGTCTGTTTGCTGCTGCGACCACACTGTCACGCTGTACTGTTTCACAGATGACCGGGAGCTCTCAGTTACCTCCTCCAAGGGTTGCTGGTCTGTCACACTGCTGCTCCAGCACGATATAGGCCAGAGCTCTAAGGAACACATACAGAGCTCTGCTGGCAAGCCATGTGCCTCAGGAACAAGAGACCCAAGATGGCCACTGCAGGGCCTTTTATCTCCTACCCAGCATGCACTTCAGCCCCGAGTGTTCATGGGTAAGTTATTTGCATAGCTCACCATGTTCTTGAAAAAAACATAAATCAATGAAGTCCATTTCACATTTTAACCACTAGATGGTGCCAAATGCCAATTTATAGCACCAGTCATAGAACAACATTACACAACGATAATATAACATTTGAAAGGAAAAAATTCCTGCGATACAAAAGGAAATATAGGTCATGGTGCCTAGTGACCCGACACAATGGCCAAAGGTGACCTGATTTTATAGGAAGTCTACAAACAATATACATTTTGCTGTTTTTTAATTGTATTTATGGTTCTCAACACTATCAAGTATATTATATTTATATAATGTTCTGTTTAACTATTGCTCAACTGTACCGAATAAAACAATTATATTTTCAACTAGTTGATATTTGATTTTCCTTAAAGACTGTGTGCTCCATATAAAGTCCCCCTTGTTCATATCTATTGCCCTCTCCTTTCAATTTATTTCTGCCAGCAGATAGGGATGGGGGTATATGCCTCATTTTGCCATGGCCCCATTTAAATTCCCACCTTGTTAGTATATATTTTTTCAACATTTCACTAATTATGTGACTTCTGAAGGTAATTGGTTGCACCAGAGCTTTTTATGGGCTTCAAAAGGGGGTGAATATATACACACATGCCAATTGACATTTTTTTTATTTCTTTTTTTTTTCCAATAGAAAGATTTTTATTTAATTTTACAAATTACAGTAATAAAAGAAAGGAATAACATAAAGAGTTTGGTAACAATGCCACATTTAGAAATAGGAGAAGAAAACATTGAAGAAAGATCATATATCAATCTTAGGCGACAATATAGGAGGGAGCATTATCCAAAACGTGCATGCATCTTATACAATAATACATCCTATCCGGTGATATATCTGTTAGTCCAGATTTCCCAACGTCTGTCGAATGAGCTACCTTTTAGTGCATTGGTCACTAGTAGTCGTTCAAACGTGTAGTTTTGCTGAATTTTTCTATTAAGATCTGTGATGTTAAGTGTAGTACCGTGTTTCCAATTCTGAAGCACCAGGGACCTAGCTGCTAATAGAATGTGTGATACTACTTGTCTCATGTCGTGTGGTATGATTTCCATCCCTATGTTGAGTATAGCTAGCGTTGGGTTGGGGGAACGAGTATTCCCGTGGTGGACGATATAAGTTTAAAGGTTTGATTCCAGAAACTGGTTAGACTGGGGCATTCCCAAAGCATATGTAGAAGATGGCCTTTATGCCCACAGTTCATCCAGCAGAGAGGCGAGGCAGAAGGAAACATGAGTGCAAGTCTACAGGGGGTGTATTGCCAACGGTTGAAAATCTTGATCATCAATTCCCAGTGCCCAGTGCAGTGGGTGGCAGATTGGATAGAGCGGAATGCAAGTTTCCACTGAGCTTCCGTGAACGTGGAGCCCAAGTCCCCCTCCCATTTCGTGTGTTTCTGTGATTTGTGAAAAACTGTTTTAAACTGTAACGTATTGTAATAGACCTATTCCTTTATTGTGCGACTGGGCACCTGTCAAGTGTTGCCATATTGTAGTCGGTAGACGGATTACCGGGGGAGGGTGTTTCCACAAAAAGTGGATCACTCTTGCACAAGTAAAGAATAGGTGTGAATAGGTGTGATGGTAGGCTATACTGTACTCTCGCATTAAGCGGTCTACTGTCTTAGGTCTTGTACTTTCCAATAAGTCATGAACTGTATGTATTCCATGGGAACTGAGAGTTTTTAGTGATAACATTGGTATATGGGCTTCAATCCAACTAAGAGGAAATTTGTAGTCTATGGTTCTACAATCAGGGAGTTGCTGGTTCAGGAGGAATCTCCAAGCCTGTAATGAGGTGGCGATTGTCGGGGGTGTGTTGGTCATGTCCCATGGTATCCATGAGTCACCCAAAAGAACTGACATTAAATCTTGTGTAGGGGCTAAGGATTTCTCTATATCTACTAACCATGACTTGAGCTGGTCAAGCCTGGTCGCCCATAGGTAGTCTCGTATATACACCAAACCTGCCCCTCCAACGCTTTTGTGGGGGAGTAGGGAGTTGCGCTGACATCTGGCCTTTTTTGCACCCCACAGGAATTGCCATTGGATATTGGAGAGTGTTCTGACGTGTCGTTGGGGAAATGGCGATAGGGATTGTTCTGAATATATACAAGATTTGTGGCAGTATAAGCATCTTGAAAGCTGCTAGTCTACCCATCCATGATAGTTCTTTTTTAGATAGATTGTTAGTTTGTGTGGCAATATTATGCAGGAGGGGTCTCATGTTGGTGTTGGCTATAGATTTAGTGCTGTTGGTCAGTTTTAATGCCTAAATAAGTAATATGTTTGTCATCCTATACATAAGGAAGTGATGTTTGCAGTCGGGTGCGGTCTAAGGCTGGCATGCCCAAACTGAGGATGAAGGATTTTGCGAAGTTGACCTTGTAATATGAGATTTTACCAAAGGCTATCAGTGTGTCATGGACTTCAGGAAGTGATGTGAGTGGATTTGTTAGCATCAATATCACATCATCTGCGAATAAATTTATGACATGGGGAGTGGAACCAATTCGGAACCCAGTTATGTTGTTGTTTGTCCTAATGGCTTCCGCCAGGGGTTCAATCATGAGATTGAAAATGGTTGGGGAAAGTGGACATCCCTGGCGTGTCCCATTCGTTATTGGAAAGGGAACTAGCAACATACTGGATGTGTACACTCTTGCTGAGGGGCAGGAGTACGAAGCCAGTATCGCGTACTTGATAGTACCTTCAAACCCAAATTTAGATAGCACCATTTGCATGTAATTCCAGTGCACCCTGTCGAACGCCTTCTCTGCGTCTATGGAGAGCAGCATAGAAGTCGTTCAGGTGGCTTCCGCATGGTGTATTATATCAATGACCCTCCTGGTTGCGTCTGAGGTCTGCCTTCCCCTCACGAAGCCCATCTGGTCACGTTTAATGAGGGATGGGATGAATTTGGCTAGTCGTTTGGCTAGTACTTTAGCGTAAATTTTAACGTCTGAGTTTAGGAGTGAGATAGGTCTGAAGTTGGAGGGGGTGTTAGGTTCTTTGCCAGGCTTAGGGAGGGTGACTATAAATGCTTGTAGCATGTCAGGGGGAAATGAAGCTGTACTTGCTGCTTTTGTGAACACTTTTTGTAG
This sequence comes from Rana kukunoris, assembly GCA_029574335.1. Classification (NCBI taxonomy): domain Eukaryota; kingdom Metazoa; phylum Chordata; class Amphibia; order Anura; family Ranidae; genus Rana; species Rana kukunoris. The sequence goes on along the minus strand of CM056050.1, from coordinate 178,777,939 downwards.
ATGTGGTGCAAGGAGAGGACTGTAAATTTTGAAGTACTCATTAGAGAACCCATCAGGCCCTGGTGACTTGCCACTAGGCAGGGTTTTTATCACCGTTTCTATCTCAGAGGTAGTGAATTGGGAGTTTAAGGAGAGTAATTGGTCATTCGATAGAGAGGGCAAATTAATGTTTTGCAGGAATGTCGAAATATGGGCCGACGTTGGTTGATGAGTGGAAGGGTCGTCTTTTATATTTTATAAGCCTCTGTAGTATGTGGCAAATTGGTCAGCTATATTCTGAGGGTTGCTAATTTTATGTTTAAGCGTGGGGTGTATTAGATGGTCAATTCTCGACTTTGTACATGCTGCTTTCAATCTATTGGCCAGGTATTTACCCGCTCTGTTTGCATTAGCATATGAGTTCAATTTGAAACGCCGGAGGTGGTAATCATATTGTTGTACAAGCACTTCTCTCAGTGACTCTCTCAACCGTGAGAGTGTTTTTGAGAGGGCGTGGGTGGGTGTCCATTTGTTCTGCTGTTCTAGGTTGTGTATGTCAGCAAGAATGGAGTTAATTTTGTTTGTGCGTCCTTTTTTCTCCCTAGCGCCGAGTTGGATTAGTATTCCTCTCAGGTACGCCTTATGGGCATTCCAGAGGGTAAAGGGGTCCTCTACTGAGTTTGCATTGTTCAGAAAAAATTCTGAAAGGTGTTGCGTGACCTTTACTGAGAACTGTGGGTCTTGTAGGAGTCGGACATTATTACGCCAGATGGGAGAGGAGGGGGAGGCAGCCTGGTTAGCTATGGTCATGGTTATGGCTGCGTGGTCAGACCGCGTGATATTGTGAATTTGAGTAGAAGAAACCTTTTGTAGCAGCCATTTGTCGACCAGGAACAGGTCAATACGAGAGTATGAGCAGTGTCTATTAGAGAAAAAAGTATAGTCCCTTGAGCTAGCGTGGGTACATCTCCATGCATCAAATAATTCTTCTCTGTGGATCGTCTTGCCTAGGTGTGTAGAGCCAGTGTAGTTTTTCGTGGAGGTATCCAGTTTTGGGTGGACAATGAGGTTAAAGTCTCCGCATACCACAAGGTTTCCGTATTGGTGGGATTTAACTGTTTTCAGTAGTCTGTTGAGGAAACGTAACTGATGGTTGTTGGGGGCAAACAGGGCTACCAATGTATATGGGCGCGTATTGATGTCTCCCTTTAGGATGATATATCTGCCGTTGGGGTCAGGGGTCACTTCCTGTAGATGGAATGAAAGGGTGTTCCTGAGGGCTATCAGCACTCCACCTGTTTTACGCCCGGGCGTGCATGCCAGGAAAACGTGAGGATAGTCCTTATGAGAACATTTGGGATCTTTAGTTTCCTGAAAATGTGTTTCCTGGACGCACAGGATATCTGCCCTGTGCTTCTCCGCCTCAGCCCACATAGAGAGTCTTTTGGCAGGATGATTTAACCCCCGAGCATTTATTGATAAACAGTTAAGTGTCATTTGGTGGTTCGAGGGTTATCTGCTGTGGTATGTGGTGTGCGTACTCACTGTGACCCTGGTCTCTGGCTCGAGGGAGGAAGTCTTGTCCGGGTGCTCCGAGGATGATACGAAGATATAGATCTAGTTTTCTTTTGTTGAACGTAAAATAAACAAGAGTGAGTGGCATAGAAAAAAGTGTAAAAATAATGAACAAATATAAAACATTATAAGAAGGAGATCAATAAACCGATCCATGTGCAGACATAACTGCTGCATTAGCCTTGGAGGGAGAAAAATCAGGGATTTATATATAAACCCCCGCGCCCGGAGAGAGCAAAGTAACTGTTGTGTGGTATATTCACACGGTACCACCGTTTTTGGCCTTGGTGTTACGTTTCCTTGTGACTAACTGCCATCCATCCTGTATAGGACCAGGTGTTTGAGCTTGCGCAGTTGGTGCTGATTGATTTGGCAAGATGCCCCATTGGCGTGGCACCGCCAGACCCTCGTCTAGTGTGGAGATAAGGACTGATGTGCCGTTGTTAGTAGCGGACAGCTTCGCAGGGTATTTCCATTTGTGGGGGATATTGTGGTTCCTCAGCGCCTTAGTTATGGCCGCCAAGTTGCGGCGTTGCTGCAGGGTATGTCTGGATAGATCTGGGAGTAGCTGAAGGTCAGCGTATGGTGGGTGCCTGTTTTCTGCCCTGCGCGATGCCATCATGATCTGCTCTTTTACATGGTAGAAATGCACTCTAAGCAGTACATCTCTGGGTGTGGAATCTGGCAGGAATGAGGGCTTGGGTATGCGATGTATGCGATCCACAATAAGATCATGCGGCAACAGGGATTGGCAGCAAGGTGGAGAAGAATGCCTGTGTATAGGTTAGGAGTTGTGCATCAGGAACAGTTTCAGGGACCCCCCTTATTTTAACGTTGTTCCTTCTGGAACGGTCTTCTAAATCTGCCACCTTGTTCTTGAGCCAGGTAATTTGTGTTGAAGGAAGATGTGAGGTTACTCACGCATTGTTCTACCTGGTCCACCCTGTTTCCTAAGGCCTGTACCTCCCCCTGACAGTGATTAATGCCGGCTGTCATATCTGCATGTAGGGAGGCCTTAAGGGACATCAGCATCTCCTTGAGCATCGTGTCTGACACAGGCCTGTCTGATGTGGGGAATGCTGCTATGGGGTCTGGTGGATTTAGCAGCTGCGGCCCTTCATTGCTGTAAGGCCTGCTTACCTCCATGTCTGGGTGCCCTGGTGCCCTGTCAGGAGATGTTGTCCTCATTTTTTGTTTGACTGGACTCCTTGTAGAGGCGCTGGAGTCTCCAGAGGATGCGCCGCTATATGAGGAAGAACCCCGCTGAGCATTCTGCTGCATATCGCGGTTCCCTGGATTCGGCGCCATTTTGTGAGGGTCCGCAAGCCGAAGAAGTTTGTCACCTTCTGCGGGGATTGCTGGTTTTTGCGCTGGCGTGTCATCTCCGCGGGTGCTGCGGGGTGTAGGGAGTCGGTAGATGTACCGTTAGTCATGAAAGTCGCCGGCGGCCGTGGTTATCGGTCTTTTCTCTCCGGTGGCAGAGCGGAGCTCTCAGACTACACTTCCATGTCGGAGCTCGGACGCCACGCCCCCACACATTTTTTTTATTTCTGAAAAATTGTTTTATGTATGTATTTATTTTTCAAATGTTACTTCACCAATTTAGACTATCGTGTTCTGATCCATCACATATAATTCAGATTAATACAACATTGAACTAAAGGCTGTAATGTAACAAAATAAAGAAATGGGTAAAAAGCCAAGGGGGGTGAATACTTTTGTAAGACACTGTAGATACTGTAATAGTTTCTCCAAGCAATTATGAATATATCTATAAATTGTAGTGCTTAGCATTCTCCAAGCATTTTTACTTGTTTTTAATTACAATGACTTGCTTACAAAGTATGGGGGGGGGGGCTGTTCACTTACTTAAACTGTGTTATGTGTATATGATAGATATGTAATAAAAGTATAAAAGTGACACACGGGCTAACTTTCTTATAACCAGACTTTTTGTTGCTGAATTGAAATGCTAACTTTTCTTCAGTGAGTGACTACCTTTATGTCTTCTTACAACTTTTATTATTGTTCTAAAGAAAGTAATACAGCAGGATCATGGCTTGCTTCTAATCACCTCCCTTTAGCAACATTGGTAACATACATTTTTATAGGAACACAGCCTTCACAGTTTTTCTAATAACAATAACTTAGCAACAACAAGTACTATCAAACTCCTTTTGGAGTTCCAGATCTGTACTGTCTATCTATCTATCTATCTATCTATCTATCTATCTATCTATCTATCTATCTATCTATCTATCTATCTGTCTGTCTGTCTGTCTGTCTGTCTGTCTGTCTGTCTGTCTGTCTGTCTGTCTGTCTGTCTGTCTGTCTGTCTGTCTGTCTGTCTGTCTGTCTGTCGTGACAGAAGATCAATCAAAACCCATGTTTTTTTGTTGAGTAGTGAGGGAACTGAGGTTGCTGTACCGGCTAACTAAAGTGCTTTGCAAACTTCCTAAAGTGACAAAATTGCAAACTCCAATGTATCAGAAAAAAAAAGAAAATAATTAAGATGGTCTTTTGAGGACTAGTGCTTGAATACTTTTGATTTACATGATATCTGGCTATTTGCAAATATATAGCATCAATGCCTTTCCTACTGACAGAACGACAATCTGCCTTGTCTACATAAGCAGATCACAGTTCTGGCTTTCTGTCTAATGATCCGCAGGTGCTGGCGCACATTGACTCCATGGTACCCACAGATCAGCTTCTGCTGTACAATCACAGTGGGAGTGGGCCCTTGGCTGTGTGCATGTGCACCCCAGACCCGGAAGTACAGGATCGCATACTAGGTCCATGATCATGCGCAGCAGAGCTGCCTTGCCACTGTTCATGTAAGTTATACGTTTTGGCAAGCGGTTCAAATACGATTATGAGATAAAAATGTAACCAGTTCAATACCAGACACTTTTACCATCTTCCTTGCCCAGGCCAATTTTCAGCGTAGTTTGAACACCGTTTTCATATGTGGGTGCTACTTATGTATGCGTTCGCTTCTGCGCACAAGTTTGTTAGGACGGGGCACTTTAAAAAAAAAATGTGTTTTCTTATTTATTTTTATTTATTTTATAAATTTTTACACAAAAAATGGGTCACTTTTATTCCTATTACAAGGAATATAAACATCCCTTGTAATATAAAAAAAGTATGACAGGTCCTCCTAAATATGAGATCTGGGGTCAAAAAGACCTCAGATCTCATATTGAGACTAACATGCAATAAAAAAAAAAATGTCCCTTTAAGAAGCATGGGCAGAAGTAACGTTTTGATGTCGCTTCCGCCCTGCTTTGCTATGGAGACGGGTGGGGGCGGGTGGGGGCCATCTATCCCAGCCGAGCAGGGAGAAGGACCCCATCGCCTCCGCCGCTGTCGGCGGCTCCGGTAAGTGGCGGAGGGCGCGGGAGAGCGGTGGAAAGGGGGTCCCTCTTCCCCCACTGATAACGGTGATCTCGCAGTGAATCTGCCATGGAGACCACCGTTATCGTTTAGAGGACCGCTCACTGAAAAGATTGATATCTCGGTTGTGGCAGCGGCTGCTGCCGTTACTGAGATATCCATATTTTAAAAAAAATATGTATATATACAGTGAGGGGTCACCACTGGGTTTTTAATTTTTTGCTACACAAATGAAAAAAAAAAACATTTTGGAAAAAAAAAAAATTCTGTTATACAATTTTGCAAATAAGTATTTTTTCTTCTTTGTCAATGTTGGCTGATGAGGCTGCACTAATGGCACTAATAGACATTCATGGGCACTGATTAGGCAGCACTGATGAGTCAGCTCTTTATGGCGCCTGCGCAGTTAGCTCGGCGGGCGCAGGTCGGCTATTTACGGAAAACTGGTGACACGCTTTATGCGCCTTGGGAAGTTTTTCACCAGACATCAATCATCTACCTCCTGAATAGGAACGCCCAGTCCAGCGGGAATCAGAAGCCATGGGGAAAATAACAATATAACGGTATGTATGGCAAAAAAGATAAAAAAGATAAATTCAGTTCATGTCGCAAGTATGCTGGATGTAATGTTATATAATTGTTTTAGGGTGAACCTCCACTTTAAGGAGAGGCAGGAAGATGTTCCTGATGAAGCAAGAAGTGAGCAGCCAAAAATGAAAAGGGAGTGTCAGGGAAGACAGGCTCTCCGTGTAAGCGCTCGGCATGCACACATGTGCACTGTTTCTTTTAGATGCACACCTGTCACTAATGCTGACGTCAGGTGGGCTATTTAAACAGGGCCCTGCCGAAGTTCATTGCCGTTTGGTCTGCAGCTTCTGTGTTGTATGCTGTTTCCTGTGTGACCTCTGATCCTGATTCAGCTTGTTGTTACCTGTTATTGTCTACTGCCTTCCCTGATCTTGGCTTCACTTTAGACTCTGATCCTGTTTGCTGACTCTGTCTGCTGATCTTCCGGTACTACTCGGCTTGTGACCTGACCTCCCTTCTGCCTACTGTCTATGCCTGATATGCTCCATTGTTACTGATCTGGCCTGTCTGACAGACTGGAAAAGTGGGTGAGTTTGGACCAAATATGAGAGATATTGAGGATAAAAGGGATTTGTAATTGAGAGTGTATAAGAGATCTAAACAGGCAGGAATATGAACAGCCAAGTATTTGATTAAAAGGGATTGCCAAGAAAGGGAGAAAGATTTATTCAGTTGTGAGAAGACACTTTCAGAAAGACTGATATTGTGTGCTTCTATACGTTGACTTTAAAATTGCTATAGGAGAAAAAGATCCAGAATTCTTGGCTTAAAGCAGGAAAAGCTATACTGAGATTGGAGATATAAAGCATCTGAGTATATCTCCAGTTTGTAATCTATGTTGTCTATGGATATGCCTTGAATGGAGGGATTGTTATCAATTGTTGGGAAATGTTCCATAGTTAGGATGTACTGTATAGATATAGTGATAGGATAGGATCAGATAGGATAGGATCAGATGAAATGCCATTGACTCCTACTTATGCTGATGGGGAATTATAAAAAGACCCATACCTTTTGAAAGAGCTTTGGGTATGCCAGTGTGGGCAAGGGATGATAAATATGAAGTCCAAGGAAATGTGATCATCGATTTAAAGCAAACTGTGATTAAGGCAATGTTTTTTTTACCTTTTTTTTCAGTCCAAGGCCTCACATTTGATCAGTGGAGAGTACAAATCCTAAAAATTCCTGAATCTTTTTCTGAATATCAGTCTGGACCAGGGTATTTTGTAATAAGCTCTCATTTAGCTGCCAGGTAGAGATACATTTGGTGGTATCAGGTACTAGGAAGGTCATTAAAAGCAGGTAGTGGTCAGACCCTCGTTGAGAGCCAATGTGGGCCTTATGGTACCAACCTAGGGTGTGAGAAAATAGCCTATATGACTATAGGAAGCACGGGCTAAAGAATAAAAAGCATAATCTTTTACCAGGGATTTAGTACACACCGAAGGTCTACCAGGTCATGTAACCTACAGTTGATAGAGTGAATGGCTAAGAATTGAGTGTGGCTTTTTCCAAAGGAGGAATCCAATTGGGGATGTAAAAGGCAATTAAAGTAACCCCTCCCCCACCCATACACACTATTAGATGCCCCTCAGCAAAAAATTCTAGTTAAGATAAGACAGAAAAAGGGGCCCGTTTTGTCCCGAGGGTATAAGGATTATTGATTAAAAAAAAGTGAATGAAAAGGTAACAACCCTCTCTGTATATTGATGTATCAGTAACGGTGACAACAATATTTATTGCAATATTTACTGCTACAGGGCAGTCCCACTGCACAGGGTAATTTGTATACAGTATATACAGTGTATATATATATATATATATATATATATATATATATATGTGATCCTGCATTTCTGGGTATCAAAGCCAAACAGCGGGTCCAACGGACCATCTATCGTCCTGCACACAGACACAATGATGGCAGATCACCATTCTGTCAATATGGAAGACATTGATCCTGTGTTCCTGCAAAGCAGGAACAGGGATCTATGCCTTTCCTTAATAAAAGCACCTCACCCACAGTGAAAAAACATTGGTTAGGAACACATTTGATCCTTTGATCGCTCCTGATGTTAACCCCTTCCCAGCCAGTGTCATTAGTACAGTGACAATGCATATTTTTAGCACTGATCAGTGTATTAGTGTCACTGTTTCCCACAAAGTGTCATTTAGTGTCTGATTTTTCCACCGCAATATTGCAGTCCTGCTATAAGTCGCTGATTGCCACGATTTCTAGTAAAAAATATATGTCCCCAGATTTAATTTTGAAAATTTGGTCACCTTAGAATAAATTCCTTCTTGATACCTACTCCATGCCTGGGTTAGGGCCTGTGTCAGTGGCTTTGTGAGCTAGTGTCAATGGGCAAATGCTTGTTTTTAGGTACATTGAGCTTATATTAGAGGTTTGTTTCAGACACTTCTAAGAGCATTCACAGTTTATTGACAGGTGCACTTGACCTACAGTTGGCCTCCTGCTGACCGGAAGTTGGCCCCATTCTGAGCTGCACAAACATACTTTAACCTCCCTTGTGGTATGATTCTGTCTGGAATTTTGTACCAAAAGCGGTACAATTTCTTGCATGGAAATTTGGTGATATGTATTATAGGCCTGCAATTCTTAGTAATTACTTACTTGAACCTGACCAAAACAAGACTCTAGTGGACCTTACAGATGTGATAAATTTGAAACACAAACACATGAATTATAATCTAATCAATAATATAATTTTATTCAATAATGTACTGAAAAATAATGAAATTTGTCAAACAAATAAATTCAATACACATCCTGAGTGTGAAACAGTTTAAAGCATGGAACTAGACAAAGTCCGACGTCGCAATCAGGACAATAGTACCTTTTTTTTTTTCTGACTTTTTTTCCATTGCCAACTTTCTTGCGGTTAGCGGTATGTAGTCTACAAAATGACGACCTGTCAGGCGTTCTAGGTTGACAACATCAACAGCGCGTCATCCGGGTCTGTTAGCAGCTACTGATGGCGTCTGGTGGTTGATAAAAAATCTGCCACCTTCTAGATAAATTCAGAATGAACAAGAGGTATTTCAGTGTTTGCTCTATAAAGGATATAGGCGTTCCAAAGGCATTGTTCCAGGAGATGTCTGAAAATCTTTTTGTAATTCTTCTTCTGTTGTTTCCGCATCGCCAGGTAAAATGCCTGATCGGCTCGGTCGACACCTCCCATCGTGTGATTATAGTCGATCACGACTTGCGGCTTCAGCACATATTTCCCAGGTTTTGTACGGACCATGGTAGTGGAGGTAGACAAAAAGAAATCATATATGCCTATTATCCACTTTTAATGTGTGAGTAGCCATTTGGCCGTTCTCCTTTTGTATCTTATTTTATCGATTAAATACGTTATTGCACTTAGATTGGGCGCATCCTTGTTTCTTTTTGTCTACCTTTGTACAGAGTATGCTTCTGCTCTTCAGGGATTGCTGCCGCTAAAGTGCTAACTTGGATTTCCCGTGGACTTATGAACTTATCATATATTTTGTTTTTCATGAATATTCATTCTGATATCTAGATCACTTGCCAAGGTAGTTCTATTATACATCTCCCCTTGCGCCATCAGACAATATATTTTTGACATGGTAGTGGAGGTGCTGTGCACAGTGCTCATGAGCCCCACGTCCTTCTTGTCTCGCCATCGCATTGCCATCATCTTACCCTTTTGAAAGGCAACCATCTCTCCTTTTTTTATTTTTTTATTGCCAAACATTGATAGCATGTCACGCCGGTTTGGCCTAACGGTACCATACCCATCAGTTTTGTTTAGGAGCAAAACCTCATAAAGTTCCGGAGATGTGTAAAAATTATCCGTTGTCACACAATATCCCTGATTCAGCAATGGGTCCACAGATGATGTGGCCATCCCATAGCGGCTGTACCTGGGGTTGAACTCGGTGCCTTTACTGGTGTAAAGACTTTCGTCCACACTGACGTCCCTTTCTGGCATGTAGGTCCGCTGGAAGTTGGTGATAATCATTTGGCATACCTCCCAGATTTTTTTTTGTTTGGGCACAGGATGCGTGGCCTCATCAAACTCTTTGTTGTTAGTGAAGTGTAAATTCTTCATGATGAGCAAAAAACGGTATTCGGACATCACGGTGCCAAAAAATGGAGTGGCCAGTAGCTTATTGGTGGTCCAATACCATTTCATTTCACCACCCCCTGAAGGATGATGAGTCCCAGAAACTGCCAGATGTCCTCTTTAGTGACCGGTTCCCATTTTCTGGATCTGGAAAATCTGGCGTGCAGCGGATTGCTGATAATGGTAGCAGTTTGTTTCTGTGACGATTTTTAAAATTACCTCAGTAATAAATAATTTCAGGTACGCCAGAGGGTTGTCACTCTCCACATCTACCTTCATCCCAGGAGATCCAGTGAATCGGAATCTGTGGGGCGCTGCCTGGTCCGCGTCGCTGTCTATAGGGCACCAAGTGCGCACATCGCTTAGGTCAGGTGTGGGATCATCGGCATTGTCACTTTCTGGATGAGTGTCGGTGTCAGAGTCAGATGACAAATCTCCCCACGACTCACTATTGCTCTGTTCTGCGAGCACCTCCGTGTCGCTGCCGCTGTCGCTAAGCTGATCCAAAAGCGCATTTGTAGGACAGCGCTTTTTTGATGCCATTTTCAAACGATTTTATTTTTCACAAATGACAATGGCAAGGGACACTGAAAGGGCACTGTGTCAGATACTAAGGTGATACAGTGTAATCCTCTCAGATTTCATTGTATCACCTCCTTTTTATGTGTTTGTGCAACATTTGAATTTCCCTCCCAGTTGCGCTCCCATGCACCATTGCTGCTGCAGGGAATGGAACCAGGAAGTCAGCAGACCGACAGACGGAGCTGCGGGGATCTCGCCGGCGATCACAGCAATGGGAGATCATCGCTGGATCGCCAGGAGAAGGTAAGGAACCCCGCTGCAGGCTCTGCACATCTACCCTGAGCGTGACTCGGGGATATCGATCGTAGCAGGAAAAAATGCTCGGGAATACCGCTAAGGGGGTTAAGCTGCTTTTGGATTCGTATTAACTTCTATGGGAAGAGAAGTCAGTTATGAGCTTAACAAATACCTGCCAACAAAGGTCTTCAGTCTTCCAGTCAGGGGCAGACTGACAACTCATGAGCCCCCTGGGCAATAGGAGATTATAGGACCCCCGGGCAATAGGAGATTATGGAGCCACACAGTATACACACACACATGCAGTATATACACACACAAAATACACACACAGTATATATACACACAGAATACACATACACACACTATAAAGGTACTGGAGAGGCAGGGAAGCTGTAACCTTGGGATTTTTTTCAAAACACAGAATTTTACGTACTGTCCCCGATCTTGCTTAGGATGGGTCCCCCTACTGGCATGGGGCCCTTGGGCAGTGTCATGTGACCGAATGGTCCGTCCGCCCCTGCTTCCAGTGTTGTTTTTTTTAGTTAGTCATACCTTGTTGCTGCAATATCAGTAAGGTATATAAGATCTTTTCCTATTATGATTAAAAAGATAATAACTGTATGAACTACTAGACATGTGCACAGAAAAAAAAAATTGTTCCGTTTTTCGTATAGTCCCGTCGGTTCGTTTCCGTTAGTTTTTCGTAAGACATCCGTTTTCCCGTTCGTTTCCGTTCGTTTGTCGTACGACGCAATTTTTCCGTATTCCGATCGTTTCGTATTTCCATTACCGTTATATTTTCGTACATGCGGGATGGTTCGTTATTCTGTTTAATTCATGTTTGTTACTTGTTAGACAATAATTATCGTGAATTTTCATCAATTTGCATTCTGTGAATCTTGAATGCTTTTCTTTTGTTAGTGTCAGTTGTATGTTCATTGTTCAATGACATCTATAACAAAAGAATTTCATTATGTATATTGAATGAATTCCTTTTTCTGTTCGTATTGTGTATTCAAAATACTGAAGGCAAATCTTTTGTTATAGGTGTCATATCAACATACGAAAATAACAAAAGAAACGGGTTAAAATGCAAATCTTTTGTTTATCGTTTTTTTGAATGGCCAGAGAGTTAGGCTGGACATACATGATACAATTTTCTGTGCAATTTTCTGTACAATTTTCTTTAGATTTACCTTCAACTATGTAGTGCAAGGGCCTGCCTGATTGCATACAATTGAAAGTGTTGTTTAGTTTGACCTCATATTATATGGTTTTTGGTAAATCTAAAAGAAAATTGTACAAGAAAATTGAACATTTATGGCCAGCCTCAGTGACTGAAAGCAGTTTCTCTTTTGTGCTGAGTAGTGAGTACACTTGTACAGTAAATCCAAATAAACTTTTCTGTGGATTTTCATCTGAAGGGAGATCAGTTGGCCAGACATTTGAACCCAAAAATTGTTTTCTAATGCAGTTTAAAAACAAACAAATTTTCTGAGAACAATCGGAAAACGATCGTTTGTTGTTAAAACAGTCTGACCAATTGTATGGGGCTTAACAATAGTTAATATGGATGAGCCGCGTGTTGAAAGTGCTGCGAATCTCTCAATATATTTAGGAAAGTACAAAATGATGAAAATCCTTTTTTCTGTTCATATTTTCAGGGAGATCTGGCCAACTGATTTCCCTTCAGATAAAAATCTACAGTAAAGCCAAATAAACTTTTCTGTATATTTTCATCTGAAGGGAGATCAGTTGGCCAGATCTCCCTGAAAATATGAACAGAAAAAAGGATTTTCATCATTTTGTACTTTCCTAAATATATTGCAGGATTCGCGGCACTTTCAACACGCGGCTAATCCATATTAACTATTGTTAAGCCCCATACACTTGGTCAGACTGTTTTAACAACAAACATAAAAATGATTGTTTTCCGATCGTTCTCAGAAAATTTAAACTGCATTAGAAAACCATTTTTGGGTTCAAAAGTCTGGCCAACTGATCTCCCTTCAGATGAAAATCCACAGAAAAGTTTATTTGGCTTTACTGTACTAGTGTACTCACTACTCAGCACAAAAGAGAAGCTGCTTTCAGTCACTGAGGCTGGCCATACATGTTCAATTTTCTTGTACAATTTTCTTTTAGATTTACCAAAAACCATATAATATGAGGTCAAACTAAACAACACTTTCAATTGTATGCAATCAGGCAGGCCCTTGCACTACATAGTTGAAGGTAAATCTAAAGAAAATTGTACAGAAAATTGCACAGAAAATTGTATCATGTATGGCCAGCCTAATGCCGCGTACACACGGTCGTTTTTTGCGATGAAAAAAAACGACGTTTTCTGTGAAGTAAAAAACGACGTTTTTGAAACGTCACTTTTCAAAGACAATTTTGCATACACACCATCGTTTTTTCACAAAAAGCAAGGTTACGTTCACCACTCTTTTCCATTGAAGCTCGCTTCATAACTAGCTTCTGGGCATGCGCGGGTTGAAAAACGTCGTTTTGAACGACGTTTTTGCTACACACGGTGACTTTTTGTGAAACAAAAAACGACGTTTTGAAAAACGACACAAAAAATTCAAACATGTTGGAATTTTTTTTTGGTCGTTTTTTTTAAGACAAAAAACGACGTTTTGCCCACACACGATCAATTTAAATGACGTTTTAAAAAACTTTGTTTTTTTTCATCGCAAAAAACGACCGTGTGTACGCGGCATAACTCTCTGGCCATTCAAAAAAAACGATAAACAAAAGATTTGCATTTGAATCCATTTTCTTTTGTTATTTTCGTATGTTGATATGACACCTATAAGAAAAGATTTTCCTTCAGTATTTTGAATACACAATACGAACAGAAAAAAGGAATTCATTCAATATACATAATGAAATTATTTTGTTATAGATGTCATTGAACAATGAACATACAACTGAAAACGAACACAAAACGGATTCAAACAAAATACACAATGCAAATCTTTTGATACAGATTTCATTTTCGTTATTTTGCCGTTTTCTTTTTGTCGTTTTTTCCCGTCGGATCGTTTGTTCGTATTTGCGGTCGTTCGTTATGCGGCTCATTCGTAATCCTGTCGTTTTTGTATTGTGGTGTTTTAGCGTTTTCGTATGTACACATTATCCCGCTTACGAAAATAACATTCGTACGAACGGGAATGCACATACAGTGGTTGACCGCGATATTGTGTCAATCTCGCTCCCTTTCTCGGCGAGATTGAGCACTTGCGAGCCCCATCGTGGGAGCCAGCGCCGAGCTGGCTTGCCGCGATGGAGACAAAGCCGTCATAGAAGCGACGGGGATCCGACGCGAATTCCTGCCAATTCTACACGTGGGCGGAGTTTGTTACGAATCCTGAGAAGGAAGTCCCCGCCGGATTTTAAATAAAAATCCGGCATGGGTTCCCCCCTCAGCAGCATAGCAGGCCCTTAGGTCTGGTATGGGTTGTAAGGAGACCCCCCTACGCCGGAAAAACGGCGTGGGGGTCCCCCCACAATCCATACCAGACCTGTATCCAAAGCACGCCGGCCGGCCGGTCAGGAGGGGAGTGGGGGCGAGTGAGCCGTACCCGGCAGCATGCCCTCAACATGGGGGGGTCAGGTGCTCTGGGGCAGGGGGCGCACTGCGGCCCCCCACCCCAGAGCACCCTGTCCCCATGTTGATGAGGACAGGGCCCCTTCCCGACAACCCTGGCCGTTGGTTGTCGGGGTATGCGGGCGGGAGGCTTATCGGAATCTGGAAGCCCCCTTTAATAAGGGGGCCCCCAGATACCGGCCCCCCACCCTAAGTGAATGAGTATGGGGTACATTGTACCCCTACCCATTCACCTGCAAGAAAAGTGTAAACACAAATAAACCACACAGGGTATTGAAATATTTTATTAGTTGGCCGCCGGGGAGGGGGTGTGTATGATCGCTTTTATAAAAGCGCCCCCCCTCAGGCGGGCTTCTGCGGGGGGGTGGGTGCCGCTGTTCTTCGCCGCCGTCTGGTTCTCTTCCGCCGCCGGGGGGGGGGCGCTTTGATAAAAGCGCCCACCACCCGGCGGGCTTCCTTCGACATCTTCGGCGGCGGGGGGGGGTCTTCTCCCACTCTACGGGGTCTTCTCCCACTCTCCGGGGTCTTCTCCGGCTCTCCAGGGGTCTTCTCCGCTCTCCGGGGGTCTTCTTCTTCTTCAGGACTCGCCGCCGCTATCTTTGTGTTAGCTCAATTACTAGCGGCGGCGTGTCCCCTCTTCTGTGACGTCGTCTTCTTCTTCTCTTCTCCAGATGTTGATGCAACGCTTCCTTCCGCTGTTATGGCTGGTGCGCGGCTTGCAGCGAGTTATATAGGCCTGTCTTGTGACGTCGCAGTCCCATCATGCTCCGGTAGGTACCACGTGGGGGAGTCTCCTTACAACCCATACCAGACCTAAGGGCCCGCTATGCTCCTGAGGGGGGAACCCATGCCGGATTTTTATTTAAAATCCGACGGGGACTTCCTTCTCAGGATTCATAACAAACTCCGCCCATGTGTAGAATTGGCGGGAATCCGCGTCGGATCCCCGTCGCTTCTATGACGCACTCGCTGGAATGTGCTTTTACTATTCCAGCGAGTGCAAGATGTCGGCAGCCTGTCGCCGAGAATCAGCGCGATGCTGTCGTGCTAAAAACACATTCTCGGCGGCAGGCACTGTATCTATGAACTACCCACTAACTACAAGCAACACCATCTACACTACTAAAAGAATATAGTGTCCCCTTCTTCTTTGTTGTTTTATACTCATCTTATGACATATAATGTTGCATGCTAAGCTGCCACTTTAACCACTTCAGCTCTGAAAGGATTTACCCCCTTCCTGACCAGAGCACTTTTTTGCGATACGACACTGTGTTGCTTTAACTGACAATTGCGCGGTCATGTGACTTTGTACCCAAACAAAATTGACATCCTTTTTTCCCTACAAATAGAGGTTTCATTTGGTGGTATTTGATGACCTCTGTGGTTTTTATTTTTTGCACTATAAACAAAAAAGTGCGGAAAAAAATATTTTACACATATATATATATATATATATATATATCCTCAGTTTAGGCCGATATGCATTCTTCTACATATTCTTGGTAAAATATATCTCAATAAGTGTATTTCTATTTGGTTTGCGCAAAAGATATCTACAAAATAGGGGATAGATTTATGGCATTTTTATTATTGTTATTACTAATGGCGGCGATCTGTGACTGCAACATTGCGGCAGACACATCGGACAAATCGGACACATCGGACACTTTTGACACTATTTTGGGACCATTGTCATTTATACAGCGATCAGTGCTATAAAAATTAACTAATTATGGTGTAAATGACACTGGCAGGAGTTAAACTCTAGGGGGTGATACAGGGGTTAAGTGTGTCCTAGGGAGTGATTCTAAATGTAGGGGGGGTGGTCTCACAACTACATGACAGAGATCATTGCTCCAGATGATAGGGAGCAGTAGATCCCTGTCATGTTGCTAGGCAGAACAGGGAAATGCCTTGTTTACATAGGCATCTCCTTGTTCTGCCTCTCCGTGCCATGATCGCGGGACACCGGCGAGCATCGAGTCCACGGGACCCATGGGCACAGTCACACAGCACGTGGCGGGTGCGCGCGCTCCCACTAGCCATTCTGCCAATGTATATCAGCGTGCGGCGGTCGGCAAGTGGTTAAGAATAAATTAATATAATGTAACAAAACATTATCTTTCTTTCTTTCTTGCTCCCTTTCTTTCTCCCTTTGTAGCAAAGTGTTGTATAACAATAACAATAATAGTTGAAAGATAAAAAAATATATCTTACTCAGTTATAATCTGAACTAAATATTGGCAGCTACTAAAAAACTATAAAGTCCTCAACACCTTAAATGTAATGTGCTTCTACAATGTCACCAACATTCTAGATTTAAATAGTAGCGCAAATTCTGAGACATAAGTGACCAACTTAAAGGGGGCTTACTGTATATAAAATATTTTTTGCAAATGAAATAGGAGATTCACCCCAAGAAGAAAAAAAGTTTGACAGTTTGTCTGTCAACATGTAAATATTACAATACTAAAGTTGATAATAATGTTTTTTTATGCATACCTATATGAATGCAACTTGCACTTTGTAAGCAGAAGGCACTGGGGTGTGATTTTTAATATTGTACTAGCTTTGCTGACATTTGGAATACAGCTATAGTATTTGTTTTTTCTGCTTTACCTAACACCAACTGTTCCCCATTAGATTTGCATGACTGCCTTTTATAGCCATGGTTGCCATTTTAAGTTATCAGAGTAATTGTTCCTCAGGTCAAAGGCTTGACTTTTTTATGTGTCAATGATTTTGATTTAAATTGAGTCTTAAGGGAAAAAAGTAGGTAAGATATAAGTTTACTTACAAGCTTTGTAAAGAAAATAACCTAAGAAATAAAACCATTGAATATGATGCAGTTCTATGCCTATTTATTTATTTATAAAAGTTTATTGAGGGATTTTCAAAGGCTAAAACAAATAAGAAGACATTAGCAAATAGTCCACTCAGACCAATTTGTAAATTGGACCTACCTAAAAGACATGTTGCATACCAGAATAATGGGGGAAGTGTTTTTTTTTTTCCAAAATCTTTATTTACTTACAGCAGGAAACACATCCACATGAATCACAACATTGTGAAAAAAGTAATGACATCTACAGTAAAATACACTTCATATAAACGCATATAGGTGTGGTAAGTCCAGTTGCGGTGTTTGACGAGCAATCTGGCTATCCAAACCAGGGTGTCAGCTCTTACGAGCGATAGGTGGATGGTCTCTTAACGACCTTATCAAGCCCATCATGTGTTGGGTTTAGTTTGGTGGATATTATCAAACAACATCAACCCCAAAGATGTATCGTGGGACATGGACCTGTGGACATGTTCCTATTTTCCGTGTCCTAAGGAGTAATAAGAGTTCTGACATGGGATAGTGGGGGGAAGCAGTCACCCCGGGGGGGTCCCTGGGAAGTGGCTCAAGAACCGATAAGAGAGAAAAAGGGGGGAAGGGGAAGCTCGCAAGCATGGATTGATACAGTTGACATGTCTGTCGACTGATCTCCAGCCGACAGGCCCAGGTTTCTTGTTGAGGGGGGGGGGGGAATGCCGTCTGTGGGTTCAGGTAGGATTCCTAAGTGCTTGCCCCTCGTCAGAGTAGGTAAAGATAGCCCATAATTGCCAGGTCTGCGTATATGTTTCCTGTCTGTCCTTGTTTGTAAGAATCAGGTCTTCCAGTCTGCTAATGTCGTCCACCTTCCGTAGCCACTTCGCTACAGTCGGTGGGTCTGGAGACTTCCAGCAAATGGGGATGCAGGCCTTGGCTGCGTCTAGGAGGTGTCGGATGATCAATTTTTTATATGTGCGCGTGGGGATGTCATTAGCGTGTAACAGGAAGTACGCCGGGTCATCTGGGATCTGTCTTTCCGTAATGTTTTGTAAGATCCTCCTCACCTCTGTCCAATAGGGTTTCAATTTTGGACAAGACCTAAAAAATATGAAGCATTGTCCCTGTTTCACTCTGACAGCACCAACAGACATCCGGCGTCGTCCTGAACAGCTTGTGCAGGAGAGCTGGGGTGCGGTACCAACGGGTGGCAATGTGTGTAGGAAGTGGCTCAATTGGTTGGCCTTCAGGAAGTCTACTTGGTATCTACCTTCTCTGTCTAATAGTTCCGTGAGCGTACGCCAACGTCCCGCCGTGCTAAAATGAGAGGCATGGGAGGTGCCAGATTCTCTCAGTGCTCGAAATGTTGCATCTCGTAAACCCGGTTCAAATTGTGGGTTACCCAGTATTGGGCGCAGGGGCGATTGCTCCGGTGGGGAACCTGTTTGATTTAGAAGGCTATCGCATATTTTGATCGTGGTGCCTATTAATGGATGGGACCTAATGGGTTTGGGAAGTGCCATAGCGCACCATGCGGCTCTCTGCAGTGGAATCTCTCTCTGGGCTTGTTCCAAACGTGACCATAGCTTCGTACTCCTGTGTCGACACCAATCGATGAGGCGGTTTAAATGAGCTGCGTGATAGTATATACGCACATTAGGCATGGCCAAGCCACCGAAGTGCTTAGGTAGTGATAGAACCGACCTATGTAGTCTGGGGTGTTTCCCAGCCCAGAGAAAATGCTTAAACATAGTTTGTATTTGCCAAAAGTAGTCTGCAGGTATGTGTATGGGGATAGCCTGGAGGAGGTATATGAACTTGGGTAAGATGGACATTTTTAATATGTTGCACCGACCGAACCAGGGGTAGAGACTAGTGGTCCAGCGGTCCAGCAGTTTCTGGACTGCTTTCAGCAGTGGCGGGAAGTTCAGCTTGTACAGTTGGGAGGATGACGGGGGTATACGGGTACCCAGGTAATTTAGGGCCGTGCACGTCCACTGTAAACCCAAGCCTCCTCGAAGTCGTCTCAGGGATGCATCTGGGATCCCCACCCCCATCGCCACTGACTTGCCCATGTTAATTTTTAAGTTGGAAATCCGTCCGTAGGACTCAAATTCCCGCAACAGACCAGGGAGGGACGTTTCGGGGTCTGTCAATGAGAACAGGAGGTCGTCAGCATATGCGGAGACCTTATATTCTTCGTCCCCTAATCTAACCCCTGATATGGCTGGATTAAGTCGGATCCGACACAGAAAGGGTTCGAGGGTCAGTGCGAACAGGAGGGGCGATAAGGGGCACCCCTGGCGAGTCCCATTAGTGATTGGAAAGGTCTCTGACAGCACCCCGGTTTGACCCTGGCTGTTGGATCCACATACGTTGCTGAGATCCAGTTGGTCATTTTGAGTCCTAGTCCGATATGTTTGAGCGTTTTGAACATATACCGCCAGCTGACTCTATCGAACGCTTTTTCAGCGTCCGTG
Organism: Rana kukunoris; assembly: GCA_029574335.1. Classification (NCBI taxonomy): domain Eukaryota; kingdom Metazoa; phylum Chordata; class Amphibia; order Anura; family Ranidae; genus Rana; species Rana kukunoris. The sequence goes on along the minus strand of CM056050.1, from coordinate 178,758,547 downwards.
CTCACAAAGACACATGGTGTCTTTTTGGCAGTCACCGCGCGTCACGTGCGTCACTATGCTCATAGTGACGCACGTCAGCACGCTAGAGACGCACCCGCAGGCTTCCGGTTTGCTGTATGGGCTGTTTGGAACGCACGCTAGCGCTTCCACTCCCGACGGAGGAAACTGATGCAGCGTGCTGGGAGCTTCTGACAGGACACCTATTTTTGTTTTTATTTTTCATTTTTATCATTTTTTACCTTGCTGATTGTGGTGTTTGTTCCCTTTCATACCACAATGCTAACCTTTTTATCATTGGACATGCATTTTGTACCCATTATCATTTCATGTATGTAATGCACCTGGATTGTGCATAATAAAAAAAAACTCCTTTTTTACTACACTATGGGAGCGTATTTCTTCCTTTTTTCCAGTGGAATGAGGATCTGACTAATCTAAAGGACACATCTTCCCTGCACGGATAGCACCACTGGAGGAAGCTGGGACCCATCTGTGACTACACGCCTAATACCCCTGCAGGGGTGATTAATTCTGGTGAGTGGGGAACCTGGTGGGGGAGCACCGGACCACAGCGTTACCACAAACTTACACCTTTTTTGATGGAAATCTACATCTAAGATTACTGCACATCTATCAAAGTTATATATGTTTGGATTTTTGCAATTTCATGGAGTGTACTTTTTATTTTTATTACTAAGTTTGCACTTTGCACTTTATCAACAAATGTTTATTATTTAATGTTGTTATAATATTGTTGCACTCTATTGTATATTTATAATTTGCAGTACCTATCTCACTAGTCAATACACTGACACTTATACCCTTTTGACCTATAGGGTGTGGGACAGCGCCACTACCCCTTTCACACATACCATTTATTCAATGTTGTTATAATATTGTTGCACTCTATTGTATATTTATAATTTGCAGTACCTATCTCACTAGTCAATACACTGACACTTATACCCTTTTGACCTATAGGGTGTGGGACAGCGCCACTACCCCTTTCACACATACCATTTATTCAATGTTGTTATAATATTGTTGCACTCTATTGTATATTTATAATTTGCAGTACCTATCTCACTAGTCAATACACTGACACTTATACCCTTTTGACCTATAGGGTGTGGGACAGCGCCACTACCCCTTTCACACATACCGTTCTAAGTGTTTCGTCAGGAATGTATCCTGGTGTTCATTGGGGGCGTAAAAGTTTGCCAGGGTGATACTTGTTGCGCCAATTCGGTCTTTTAAAAATAAGAAACGGCCCGTAGTGTCTTTCTGCATGGCGTCTAATACCCATGGTACCCCGGCTGCAATCAGTATTGAGACTCCCCTGGACTTCGCATCCGAGTAGGAGGAATGGTACACCGTGGGGTAGTATCTATTCTTAAGGATTGGGAGCTTGTCTTCCCTGAAGTGCGTCTCCTGTAGCAGGACAATGTCCGCTCTTTGGGTGCGCACGTCATGAAGTAGCATCCTTCTTTTCTCAGGGGTGTTCAGCCCCTTGGCATTTAGTGAGACAATGGTCAGTTTGTCCATGCTTGCGAGCTGGAAGCGAGGAGAGGGGGATTGGAAGGGAGGGAGGGGCAGCGGGAGCCCTAGCGGGCTCGGCGTCAGGTGGACTCAGGGGAGGAGGAAAGAGGGATAGATTTAGTTAGGAAGCCAACACTAGTGCATGTGGCGAAAAAGAGATACTAAAATAGCGTAATTCGCTAAAACGCTCACCAGGCCTAGTCTGGAGTACAAGCGCAGGCCTATGTGGGTAAGTGGATGGACAGAGCCGGTGGTGTGAGCTCCTGGCTCCCCCCAACCCCCCCAGACCATAAGAGGTAGTAGTGCACGTCAGCAGCAATGCAATCCATATCTGTGAGCAAGTAGTGCAGAGCAGTTTAACCATTCAAAACGAGTGGTACCTGGAGAACATCAGATAAGTAATATCAAACACCCTACAAACATTAACATTAGAGGACCAAATATAAGAAAGTGCAACCGGCAACTAGTTTGATTAACATCTAACAAGGCACAGAATGAGTAAATTATAACAGTCCCAGGTACCCCTCCCTGTAACAACATCAAGGAGCCAACAGTTCCCTCCCCCCGCCCAGCATGAGAGTGATCTAATAACTGTTCCCCAATGGTGCTCTGCACGAACAGAGGAGAGGGAGAGAGAAAACAAAAAAATAAACAAGAACGTAATGAGCCTCTCAGGGTGCCTCAGGGTTACTTCTCCACCTCCCCCCGGTCCCCTCTCCCATCCACCCCCTGTAGCAGTGGTAGAGCTCCCCCCTGGCGGGTATCCCCCACACTTGAGTCACGGGTGTCAGCTCTCCAGCGCGGGGGGAAAAGTCTAAGATAGGTGTATAGAAAAAGGATCATCTTCCTCCACTGGGAGAGTCTCATGACATACACCTTCCCTATGTAGGGAGAAAAGTCTGTGCATTGGGGGAATGTTCAGATATCCGTGGCCTGCCCGGGGCACGCTCTAACAGCGCGGGGGCCCCAAATTTGCCTGAGCGGGTCACTACCGGACTCAATCAGGGGTCAGTGTGGGTTGGCTCCTCGGTCAGCGGATTCTGATGACTAGGGGGGGACATGCAAGGTCCTAGTCCGGGCAGGCAGGCAGAGAGGGAGGGCACGGTAGCGGGGGATTCCCGGTTAGATGAGGGGGGGATGGACAACGTGGGCTCAATCGTGAGTTTCAATACAAGGCGGTCTCAGTACAGCTGGCTCAGGGCATGGGGAGAACTGATGGCACGATCAAGGGGCGGCAGAGGGGGCCTGGGAATTGCGGCCTATGGCCTACTCACGGTGTCCATCGCCAGAGAGAGCCCTGCATCTCCTCCGTCCACGACCCTGTTGGCGGATCAGAAAGAATCGCCTATCTTTAGGTGGGCGTAGCGTATCTCAGATACACTACGCTGCTGTAATTTAGAGCGGCAGGTACGGTATTCAAAAAGAACTTGCGCCCTAAGTTACGGCGGTGTAGCGTATCTAATCCGGCGTAAGCCCGCGTAATATAAAATAGGAAGGAGGGTGTGTAGTATTGAAATGAGCCGTGACCCCACGTAAATGACCCGTCTAACGAACGCCACATGCGATGTCCGTGGACGTATCCCAGTGCGAATGCGTGAAAATCTCGACGCAAATAGTGCTTTCGACGTGAACGTAACTTAGGCCCAGACCCATTCCTGAACGACTTACGCAAACGACGTAAACGACGTACAATACGACGCTGTTCCGACGTCCATACTTAACATGGGTTGCGCCTCATATAGCAGGGGTAACTTTACGCCGGTCGAACGCCTATGTAAACGGCGTATATCAATACGCCGGGCGCACGTACGTTCGTGAATCAGCGTATGTAGCTCATTTGCATATTTTTAATGGGAAAGTCTAATGCGTCCAGCGTAACTATGCGCCCACGATACGCCGGCGTAGGCAAGTTACGCCGGATGACTAAAGCCATGTTTTTCGGTGTAACTTGCTTTCTGAATCAGGGTAAAGATGCGACGGCGCACATTTGAATTTACGGCGGCGTATCAGGAGATACGCCGGTGTAGATTCTTTCTGAATCTGGCCCTAGATGTTTTGCAATGTTATTAACCAATTTTTTAACCATCTATCCTCTGGGTGGGCGAGAGATAGGAAAGGACTCTTGGTCCTTTTATAGATGATCAATGGGAGGAGGCCTTACAGGTATAGTTGAGCGGACACCTGGATGTTCGGGTTCGGCGGGTTCGGGCGAATTTCGGAAAACAGTCCGGGTTAGGGACCCGAACTTGAGCTGCAAATGGCAGCAACATGTTGGCAAGAGCATGGCAAGTACTCTGCAAACAAATGTGGATGGGGAAATAACTTAAAATAACATAAAAAAAATCTTGACCTAGGAGAATGAGAACCTTGCCCTAAACTATGTAATGCACAGTATCTCACAGGGGACAGATGCAGTGCTGGTATAATATGCAGACTATCTCCAATATAATTCTCTCCCTATAGCAATAATCAGGAACCTTGCCCTAAACGATGTAATGCACAGTATCTCACAGGGGACAGATGCAGTGCTGGTGTAGATATCTGAAGCAGGATAGTCCTATCTCAATCTCTCCCTCAGATCAGCAGCAGCCCTCCCCTATCCTAGCTAAAGCAGACTGACGAGCTGTGCTGTGTGCCATTAGCTTATATAGAGGCTGGGTCACATGCTGGGTCACATGCTGCACTGGCCAATCACAGACATGCCATTAGTAGGCATGGCTGTGATGGCTTCTTAGTCACAGTAGTAAAACAAATGGTGATTGGCTGCCGTGCAGTGCGCCGTTACATAGCCAAACTCTGAACCCAAACTTTCAGCAAATTATTCGGGTTCGGGTCCAAAAAAAAAAAAGAATTCGGTATAAACCTGAACTTTACAGTTCGGGTTCGCTCAACCCTACTTACAGACAGTGCCCCAATGTTCCCTTATTGTGACACAAAAAACAATGCAACTGTATTTACTCTTAAGGGTGCCTTTTACCTTAGCCAGGTTACACATAATAGGCAGTCCAGACTCCCCTATGTGTGACAAGTGTTACAGAGATCATGAGGATTTGATCCACTTAATTTGGAGGTGCCCCATTATCCACTTATATTGGGTGGGAGTGCTGAATACCACCAACTCTGTGTTCCAGACCGCCATTGCACTTTCAAGCCCGGAGGGTAATTTTCCAAACCTGGAAGACTATAGACTCCCCTTCACACAAAGAAGAATCATAACCCTATGAATAAAGAAGTTTATCAATCAACACAGGGGCCGCCCCTATAAGTTTGATAACTTATGGGGTCCTTGGTTGGATGCCCCAGGTTTGAGCTTGTTGGAACTGGTGATAGACAGACTATTCATTGGCTAGGTTTGTTTTCCATTATTAATGTATATAAATGTGCAGTTTACCAACTGTTTTTAATGGAGGGGTGTCAATCCTGAATGTCTATCTTGTTGTGGACGCTGTACTAACTATTGTGTGGCTAGACGGGACCATTATTCCTTTTTTCTCTTTTTTAGGTTCTTATTGTTAGACTTATGTTGTGTTTATGGATGCTCAACTGTATCTGTGAAGCCCTGTACACACGATCGGTCCAAACCGATGAAAACGGACTGAAGCTCCGTTTCATCAGTCCAAATCGATCGTGTGTAGGCCCCATCGGTCAGTTATCCTTCGGTCAAAAAAAATATAACTTGCTTTAAAATTGAACCGATGGACAGCTGACCGACAGGTCTAAACTGATCGTTAGTATGCAAAAGCATCGGTTAAAAGGCCGCGCAAGCTCAGAATCAAGTCGCCGCATGCTTGGAAGCATTGAACTTCGTTTTTTTCAGCACGTCGTTGTGTTAAAATAAGTAAACGTCACCGCGTTCTAACACGATCGTTTTTTTAACCTTTGGACCATTCTCATCGGCTGGACTGATCGTGTGTACGTGGCCTAAGGCAGTCTTGGCATTACCTTGTCTGTATTTATTTTTATTTTTTTGTGTTTTATTATTTCAGTAAAACTTTTATTGATTAAAAAAAAAAAAAAAAAGTAGGGAAAGATTAAAACCTCAGTTTTTTTCTCTAACTCTGATTGGGAAGAATTCCTTTCAATTCCTAACCTACAGGCACTACAATAAGTAAAAGTAAATCTCTCCAAATTGAGGAAGATTCTCTTTATCCTCTTTTAGTTAGTTGTCATTGTAACATGTGTCACCTTCAGAAGACCTGTTATCAGTGTCCCTCACGTTCAGTTTTAGTGATAGAGGTTACCAGGACAACTAGAGAGGGTGAATATCTGCAAAGAGGAAACAGAAAGCAGTAAAAATGTGTAAATGGATCTTGAATACACTTTAAAGAAAACATCTTCCTTTCCTATTCAGAGTAAATCAAAAAGCGTTCTTAAACCTCCAGACCCCTACCTTAAACGCAGAAAGCATATATACTTACTTTTGCTTGCCAATCCTCTGAACAACCAATGGAGCCAAATTAAATATTCAGTCCTTTCTGGTATGGATGGAGCTTTGTCTTACTAACGTGACAGTGCTGGACCAAGAAATGTTGTCACAGGGGAGTCTGCAGCCCTGTGTGAACTGAAACTCTCTTATCTGAGTGGCTGAAGGGCGCAATGGGGAAATGAAAGGAAGGCAAGTATATGTATTTGAGGAGGTCTTCATAGGTCTTTATTAAAAGGCAGCTTTGCCCTCAACATTTTTCATTCATATTTAATTTTTTTTTTTTTTTTTACTCTTTTTTTTTTTTCAGGGAAATTTGTCGTGAGTAGAGGCCTGACTCAGTCCCCCATGCAGGTCTGGATCTTATCAGCCAGCAATACATCATGATTACACTGATTTATTGCTGCAAGAAGAGACAGAACAAATCTGAATCAGCACTGTTCTAGTCTCTGCACAAGCCAGAAACTTTGTGACATCACATGTGATATCACATTACTTTTCTTGTAAAAACTGTGGTTATTAAAAATACTGTATGTGTTTTTATAGTTTAACCACAAGCTGATGCTTACAGTCACAACACAAAATCCTAACACCACTGACACGGACACTAGTAAACATAATTAAGTAATTAATTAATTAAATAATTATAAAAGTCAATTTAATATTAAGAGTAATGAAAATATAATTCTGAATCATCATTGGGTTGGCTTATTGTGTTATTTAACAGTTTCTGCTTAATGATTTAGCTTGTACAGATTGTGCTATATTTGTGATTTCTGTAATATAACCAGGAAAATGTGTATCATTTATCAGTGCATTAATATTGTCAGCAAGGTAATGGTGTGAATCCTAATTTGAATCTCAGACTTGTCTTACAATGTAATTAAAAGACAATAATTCTTTTAATGAAGAATTTCATTCTTTCATTATTGATCTTTCCATGGTGAATTAAATGATATCTATCCAATGATAATCCATCATTCTCAAAGAACTTGTATAATAAATCTTGCCTATCTTACAGACACACACAAGGAAAAGAGATTACAGAGCTGTTATAAAAAAGTGACCTTGTTAAATCCTCTGTCTTGCATCCTGAACATATATCATGTTGTAGAACCTCAAATAATGTTCATTATCATAGAAGGAAGAAATTGTACTTATCCTTATATTTACTACTGTATATATAACGTTGTCAGTCTACTACAATAAAGCAAATATACGCAGAAGAGAGAATGAATAGGATAATGTTTAGTATGACTTGTGAATAAAGCAAAGCTATGGTCACTTCAGTCATCCCATCATGCATGTGTCAAGATCCTGTATCATATAGTGTATATTGTAAGAGGGACCAGCTCAGTTGATATTGGCAGCTGTAAATCATGTATGAGACATATGATACAGGGACCCCCAGGAGCAGTTTATGCAGGTTAGTTCAGCAAGGCAGCCAAAACTGTTTCAATGAATAGGGGCTTTGTCAAACAAGTCAGATTCAGATTCAGAATACTTTAGTAATCCCAAAGGGAACCTATTAGGATACAGTCACACTCAACAAAACACAAAGCAAAATCTCAATAAGAAACAAAAACTAAGGATGCAATAACAAACAAAATATAAGTTATGAAAAACAGCAAGTTAATATAACATTAACAATGAATTGAAATAAAACAAATTAACGACTATATTAAATACTGTACTATAATAAACAATACAATCCTATTGAAACACTGCTTTAAATAACCAAACTACAATTGCACCACTTTCCCGACACTTAAAATTCTTACACACAAATGAATCTAATACTAACATGATATAAATACAACATAAAAATTTGGATGATAAGCCCAGATTTAAATCCCTGCATCCAGCACTCGGAGAGAGAAATTTCAAATTGGATGGCCACGAGCAAAAATAATTTCTTATGGTGCATTGTGATTGGAACAATCTATCACTGAAGGTACTCCTCAGGCTGAGCAGCGTATTGTGGAGTGGGGGATGGGGAATTTTTAATGATATGTACCTTGGACAGCATACTTTTCTGTGACACTGTTGCTAAAGAACATCACTGGCTTTGCGGATCAACTTATTGAGTTTGTTGTTGTTAGCCACAGAAGTCTGCTTTCTCAGCATGCTACCATATAGAGGAGAGCACTGGCCACCCCAAAATGTATAAAACATCTTTCGCATTGTCTGGCAGTTGTTAAACGATCCCAACCTCTTCAAATGATAGAAGCGCCTCTGGCCCTAATATAAAGCACTTTAGTGTTCTTACTCCAGTCCAGTTCATTGTCTGTCTCCTGGATACAGGAGTTTACCGGTGCCTTCCTCCTTCTCAAGTCCACGACCAGCTTCTTTGTGTTAGTCACATTTAGATACAGATGATTATCCTTACACCAAAGTTCTCCACCACAGTCTTATACTCAGTCTCTTCCTTATCTCTGATACATCCCACTACTGCAGAGTCATCAGAAAAAGTCTAAAGATGGCAAAACTCTGCCTGGTAGCTGAATTGTTATATAGAGTGAAGAAAAGGGGAGATGCAGTAAACCTGAGTTACTTGCATACTTAACCAATCTGCTGTTACTTTTATAAGTGCTTAAATGGTGCTGAATGTTCAACTGCTTACTAGAATTTTGGAAAGACATTCTCGGTAGATTGGCTGAACATACTATGGGTTCTTACTGACACAGAGTAAACATTATAAACATGCAATCTGTATCCATCTCTAGCTTACTATTGGTATTTTGGTTATCCAACTGTAACTGTAAGTAGGCTTACCTAAATCAGCATTTAATAAAGTAAAAGAGGGAGTATTTACTGAAAGCCATTTAGAAAGAGAACTCCACTAGTACACATTGTAGTAATGGAGGTGGAGGGCATATGTTCTAAAACATTTTTGGCTGTGAGGGATCTATAAAGAGAAGGGGCATATTGCTTTATTAAACCTCAAATCAGCCTTCTCTTTCACATCTTATTCTAAGGATTTAAGCCTATTTTTGGAGATAATTTGAATCTTTAAGCCCCAAACTTCAACTAAGTACTGTATGTGTGTGTAGTTCAGGTGTCTATATGTAAAGGTTGGAGAAAAAATTCTGAGAAGTTTAATGTGGTGTTTTGTACACTAATTATCTTTTGAGTCATATAGGTGTGCCCAGCTAATGACCAATAAGGTAAAATGCCCCACAGTGTACAAGGTACATTTTTTATGTGATTAACACAATTATAACATTGTTTCATCATGCACATATTTTTAACCTATGCTTTATCCTAAACTCTTTAGTCCTTTGATATAACCATTCACCTCCAAAGCTAAGTGAAGTTATCCTAAGATAATTTAGGTTAGGTTAAGCTAAATTACGTTAAGTTGTCCTTAGCTATGTTATCCTAAGCTAAGTTCTCTATCTTAAGCTTGCATATACAGTATCTACTATGTTTTGTACATTCACAAATCCCCAAATTATTTTTAACATTATATGTTATACCTGGGAATACTCCATTTGATTGCTCTGTAAAATATCATTACTGACCCATAAACTTTTTTGCTAATCTATAACAGGTTTGTTTAAAAAAAAAATGATTCCAATGTTTCCTTAATAGAAGCTAATATTAAGGTTCTGATGAGGTGGTACTTGGTACCCACCAGACTGGCTTTGATGTATCCTTCCTCCTCTCCGTTATGTTTCAGGGGGTGTCGGGCTCCGGGTTCCATGTTGCACACCTGGTGGGAGTGCCCTAGAATTAGAAGTTATTGGAATAAGGTTTTCTCCCTTATCCGGAAAGTTACGGATACTCCTTTGATACAATCCCCTCAAATAGCTCTTTTAAATGCCGACATCCCCAGAATTTCAAAAGCTAATCGTAAGCTGATCTTCTTTATGCTTTTGGGGGCAAAAATTTCAATAGCCAAGGCGTGGAAGTTACCAAGGGTCTATTTATCGGCTGCTAAAAGGAAGATTTCTTGGATAATGACCCAAGAAAAACTAGTTAGTTCCATTCTGAAAACCACCGGAGCTTTTGAAGCAACATGGGAGCCCTGGGCCCGATACATGGGAATTTCCTTGGTTCCGGGAATTGCAGGATCCTTGTAACATACAGATTCTCTGTAATCCTTAAACTGACACTATCCTTTTCACTCTTTTCTTTATTTTCTCTATTCTGCTCCTTCCTCCTTCTTATTTCTTATACCTGGTTTTATTCAGCTGTTAATTGACAATAACATGCTTTATTTTCTCATATGGTCAGATGTTGTGGAGTAGGCTTTTTTTTCTTTTATATGTATACCTTCTGAGGTTATTATGACCCTACCACTGGTTATCTCCGAGTTTTTTGTGGCACGTCACGGCACAGGTTAATGATACTGTTTTCTATTATTTTCATTCTTACTTCTTTTTTTCAGCTAGGTCTCTCTCGGGGGTCTTGGCTTCTTCCTTTTTCTGAGATCCCCGGGAGGGTCTTACTTATGAGTGGAATATGTTTAATTGCTTATCTGAGTCAGGCCCAGGAAGTTTGCGCACCCATCTGGGGCTCCTGGTCCGACGATCTCGAAGTTATAGTTCCACTTGGTCTTTGTTTTACCCTTTGCCCTTTAAGCGATTTTCAGTTATGGAGAATATTGTTTAAAAATATGTTTCTTTACATGAGCGGAATTCTTTTATATTTCCAATGGTATTGATATGTTTTCACTTTGTTTAGCCCCGGTGATGGTAATATATATATTCAGAATTCTATAGCGGTTTTAAAGTGCTTGTAATATTGCGTTTAGCCCTTATTTGATCATATGTTATGCCCCAGTGTGTACTGGTGGCTTCTTGTTGTATTGTAATAATTTACAATAAAGCTTTATTTGAAACCTTAAAAAAAAAAAAAAAAGACTCCATACCAGAAAGAAAAAGAGCTCATTTTTTTTTATTGAAATCTGACATCAGGGTTAAAATATCTATGTGTATTAGTTTTATGAGTCAAACCATTAAATCACTGACAGGAAAGGAATTCAGATCAATTATCCGCATGGTCTCTGAACAGCTGATAATCATATTCTGCAAAATGTTACTTTTTTATAGGTAGAAACAGTAGATTTAGATACTCATGAGAGTTTTGTTGGCACAAAGCAGTATAATTCCTTTTATTAAAAAATTAAACAGCATGTTAAATGGCAGCCTAAAATAGGAAGTCATGACCGCTGGCAGCACACTGTCAGTCACCTTCCTCTAGTGAATACATTTGCCATAAACATTAGAAAAATCATTCTTCTTGTCAGAGGCAAAACCATTAGGTTTGTATCCAGAGGACGAAAGGGAACTACACAAGCAACTAGGAACTCTCACACTAATTATTTTCCTCCAAAAGTGAGTGGATTGAAATTCTAACTCATCTGTTGTCTGACTTGACAGACATCTGCCTCTTACATCTTTATTCCCAGAGTACATTTTTAAAATGCCAACAGATGCAAAAGAAACAAAATAGAAAATGTTAGCAAGGCTGAAGGAATAGAGAGGTAAATAAAGAGACAGATCTCAGTTCATGATTATTATTTTTTATTATTATTATTATTTGAAACATTGTGTCATTATCCTTGATGGTGTGTTAACCCTCATATGAGCAAAGGTAATTGAAGCTCAGCTACCCAGACCACATTTAATTGTATTAGTATGCATCGATTCACTTGCAAATTAAACTGTATGAGGCACATTTATAAAGCAGTGAATCTGATATTCATGTAAATCTTACAGACACATGTGTTTTAAATTAAAATTATTGGGGGGGGGGGTGACCGGTAAGTGGCGCTAAATGTATTTGAGCTGAGCTCTGACACCGACTATGGACTTTTAAGACTTTCTCAATCAACATCCCACCACTAATTACAATAAGATGTGATGGAGATGTAGATTTAAGAAAGCAGACCTGTTAAACATATCCACTGAATCTGAGCAAGGCACAATGCTCTGTCCCCTGAACCTTTACTAAAGAAATGTCAGCCATGTATTTCTCACTACAATTGAGAGCACTGAAGCCAGGGTTGATCTACATTTTAAGGCCATACGTGAATTGCAAGTAGCCACTAAGCGCATGCACAATGTACGTTATTATACAAGCAGGAAGATCAGAAAAACAGGAACAGGCAAAATAACATACACATTCAGGGGATCCCTGAGGTGGGAAGAAGATTTATTGGACACTGTTAGTGGGAACTGTAACCCTGTGCTGAGTAAACTTGCTATGACCCCTCTGTGCTTTGACAGAGTTCACCATTTTCTTTGCCCCTGCAATCTAAATACTAAGATGTCTGGGACATGCTCTCCCCCTCCCATTGCTAGGAGGAGGTGATGCATAAGCTCATCTCAAATATGTACGCTCTATTTAATTTGATGGTCCCACTCTCATGTTATTTTCCAACTTGCTAGGGAAACATTGGTGCCAGTCATTACACCCTACCCTAAATGAATTACACTCTGACAATATTCTGTACATATGAGGATTTTAAACTTGTCTAATCACCAGTAAAGACAGATCATCCTATACATTCTGAATCCCTTAAGATCTTCAGAATTTTTGCTCCAACCTTCACATACAGACACCTGAACTACTCATATGGTAAACCACCATACTAACCCATTTTTAGCTTCCTGAGGACCAATTGCATCTCTATATAAAATAATGGATTTCCAACACATCTGTCTCTTCTCTATGATCAAATTACCCTCCTGCTTTTTTGTTACGGGATGACCGGTGACGCCCAGAGACTTTTGAGGGATCGGGGACACTCCTGTGCCAGCAGCAATAAGAACTCTTGGGTCTAAGGTCACCCTGCGCCCCTTTTGGGCATAGGGTGGTGGATAAATAATAATTCATGTATTGTAGGATATCTTGAGATATTACAAGTTGTTGGTTAATGTTGACCCACACCAGGTCAATAGACTGCTAAGATATTCCATTGTCCATTGTGTAAGGCTGTAGAGGTGTTAATTCAGGTCTGATCCTAAGGCCTCGTACACACGAGGGGATATGTCCGCTGAAAACGGTCCGATGGACCGTTTCAGCAGACATCTCCGCTCGTGTGTATGGGCTAGCGGACAGATTTCTCCACCCGACAGATTTCAAAGCATGCTTTGAAATCCATCCGGTGGAATCTGTCCGCCCGACATGTCTGCTGGTTAGTACACTTACCAGCAGACATGTCGTCCCCCACCGCCGCCGCGCTGCCGCCGAATGGATTCGGCGCATGCGCGGAAGTGTTTTACTTCCTGGTGCGGTGACGTGGCGGTGACGCGGCGGCGTCAATGTCACCGCCGCGTCACCGCGCCGTCCGGCGGCGGGGAATTTGATCCGATGGTGTGTACACGCCATCGGATCAAACTCCCGATCGGACATATCCGATGGAAATGGTCCGCGGACCGTTTTCATCGGATATGTCCGATCGTGTGTATGGGGCCTAAGACCTTTCCTTTGTGACACTGTTAAGATGTGGAATGGAACTTGTCAAGCTGTATGCAGAGACAGAACATCTGTCTAAAATGTGGAATGTGACTTCTCAGGTGTAGTAATTAGGTTATGTTAAAAATGTCAGCCCGGTGCCGAGATGTCTGGATACTGATTAGTAATTAGCCCATCTGACGGTGTATTGAAGACCCAGTGTGTGATGAGGGGGGTAGAGAGTTTCGTTGTTCCTTTCATGCTTGAACTGTATAAAAAGCTGAGAGTGTACTATTAAAGTATTCATTCATTTGAAACCAGTAATCAGAGCTGTGTGTGTCTCAGTGATTCTGGGGGAATGGATCGGGTCCTGTCGGCTGGTTTGTCTGTGTGTCGGCTAAGCTGTCTTGTCTTGGGTTGATGGAAGATCGTAAACGGTGGTGACTGCAGAGGCTGTTATGATTCTCTCTCTGCTTCTCTCACAGTGAAAGGTTGCACACTCCACTGTGAGGACTGTAGACTTAAAATTTACTACATATTTCCCATTTAAAGGGGTTGTAAAGGTAAATTTGTTTTCCCTAAATAGCTTCCTTTACTTTAGTACAGTCCTAATTCACTTACCTCATCCTTCGATTTTGCTTTTATGTCCTTATTTATTCTGATAAATCCTCACTTCTTGTTCTTCTTTCTGTATCTACACACAGTAATGCAAGGCTTTCTCCCTGGTGTGGAGAAAGCCTCTTGAGGGAGGAGGGGGCAAGCAGGAGTGTCAGGACGCCCACTAACACACAGCTCCTTTCTCTTTCTGCAAAGTAGAGAGTGTCCTGACTTGCCTGCTCGCCCCCTCCCCCCTTAAGAGGCTTTCTTCACACCAGGGAGAAAGCCTTGCATTACTGTGTGTAGTTACAGACAGAAGAACAGGAAATGAGGATTTCTCAGAAGAAATAAGGACATTTAAAAGCAAAATCGAAGGATGAGGTAAGTGAAGGAGGACTGCACTAAGGTAAAGGAAGCTATTTAGGGGGAAAAAAATTACAACCCTATTAATGGTTTGCAAAAACTGCTTGTGGTGACTGATGTTTATTAAGTTGCACTTTTTATTAAGTTGCACTTTTCCAAGAAAGACATGCTCCAAATTATTCTGGGTTGCCTGTTACAGAGCCTAGTGTCTGAGTACTCAGCGTGTTGGATTTCCTTTCGCATTGAAGTTCTTGCTTAGATATGTCATCCCCAACCCTTGATCAGCTATGATCCATATGACTCTTATATGAGTGATATTGCGCTGATTTTTATGGTTGTCTATGCTATTTGTCATCCCTATCTTACCTCCCTCCTACCCTCCGCTTTTTTATTATCTGAAACTGTTTTTGTTTACTTTCTTCTCTCTTATGGTGAGAATTTTTTCTTTTTTTTTTTTTAATTTAAGAGGATTCATTAGCATAGGCAGGATCAAAGGGATGAAAAATATAAAATGCCTTTCATTACCTTTCTCCAAGAAATCTATTTGACCCCTATCACTATAACTAGTCTAAAATCACTATTATACTCAGTGGTATTATAGCAGGGGTTGATATCTACCCGGACAACATGAAGAGAATCAAAAAAATATATTGGAAGGGGGGGGTGAAATGCCCTTAAAAAAGTGATTAAACCCCAACTAAAACACAGCATAGTTTTCTGGGCACCATCCCCTTCCCCATCCACAGTAGTGTCCTCTGTTTCCTTCACATCATCCCCCCACAGTAGTGTCTTCTGACCCTATGCTCCCCTGTACAGTAGTATCTTGTTCCATTGCATACCAGTGTCCTTCCTTCCCTTCACATAACCCCACACTCAGCCCCTACTCATAACAATGTCTTCTTCCCCCTTCACATCACCCCCGTGGTGTCCTGTGCCCTCCATAGCAGTGGCATCTGCCCCTTCACATCATCCTCACTGTAGTGTCCTCTGCCCCCCATAACAGTGTCCTGTGACTCCTAAAGCTGTATCATTTGCCCCTTCACATCACCCAATCCACTCCCCAACTGTAGTGTCCTGTGCTCCCACATAGCAGTGCACTGTGCCCTCTGCCCCCTCCAATTAACCCCTCCCTATAGTGTCCTCTGCCCCCCCATAACATTGTCTCCCCAAATCAGTGTCATCTGTCCCCTTTGCCCCCCCACTGTATCCCCCCCATAACCCTCCCCACACACACATAGTGTAAGTAGCACTCTCCTACCTTACACTGGTGTACACTGGGCAGCAGAGTGGTGAGTGAAAAGTGTCACCGTACTGTATGGAGAGTGGGAGCGAGAGCTGTTGAAATCAACCTTTCACATAAACAAGCTGGTGATTGGTTGCTAGGACCAACCAGATTCCAAGCAATCAATCACCTGATGGTAAATGTGAACAGTTAACTTCAGAAGCTCCTGTCCTCCATCCAGTACTGTGATATGTCCTAAACATATACAGTTTCATATACAGTTTCAGAGATATTTACCATATACGCTTATGCTGACGTCATCGGTGCATGCACTGTGAAGAAATGGCCCTCCATGCCATTTCCTCACTAGAAAGTGCCGGCACTGACGGTTTCTGCATGCATGCGTGGGAGTGGGCATTGCACCCACATGATAAAAGAAATGTTCGCGCCAATAGCTCAATGTGAATAAAAAATAGCTGCTCCTCTAAAAAATAATAGTGTAGCCTGGTCACGTGTATGCTAGATGCCCTCTCTCCTGGCGTCTGTCTCGTTTGATACATCAACGCATCTACGAGGACTCACTGCATGTCTAAGCATCTGAGCGAGGTCACCTTACCTCACGCGAGCTTGGCATTTGACCCACAGATTAAGACTACCTGCAGCCTCAGTGCCGGAATAGGGCACTGTCCAATGTAAGTGGCCCTTTGGCCTTATTGTTTTTATTCAGTTTTTTAAATAAATTGATCGCACTATGGGAGATGTTTCTTTGTTTATATATCCTATGTACATCCCAATGGAGTGAATCTTCTTGTTTGCCAGTGAAGAACCTTCCAAAATGAATGCAGGCATTTTCCTGCATAAGCGATACTGACCTTCTTTTTGCTAAGAGGTCATTTCCATCTGGTAAGCGCAACCTTTTTCTGAGCACGGTTGGGGTGATTCAATCTACTTGGTGAAGGAGCTGTGGAATCTTTTGTGCAGGGTACGTGCAAGGTGAACACCATTACATCTTGCAGCTTTTTTGCTACAGCTTCCAATCATTCATATCTCCTCACGAGTAACACAAAAGACACTTTATCTCATTGCTAACCATGATGTGTGATGCCTGAAGACTTTCCGGCACAAACACAATGAGCTTCACCACCATGACCCTCTCCTGTTACTACTCCTATTGCAAATGGCAATCAACAAACAGGCCAGGGATGATGGCTACCATTATTGACCAAATATAGTCATGACCATATTTGGTTAATAACATCACCTGGGATGCTTGCTAACAATGTTAACAATTTAAAGTAAGCCAGCAAACAGCTGGAAGATGTCATTTAGCTGCAGTGGTAATATCTTTACTACATTGATTACTACATGAATTACTACATGGACTAGCTCCCATGGGGCACTGGACAGGAAGGAAGAGCCAGGAGCACCGGCAGGGGACCCAACAAGAGGAGGTTCACAGAGCAGGCAAGTATTGCACAGAGCAGGCAAGTATAGAGATGTTTGTTATTTTTTTTTTTGTAAACAAGTTTACCTTTATAATCACTTTAATTAGGGACAGTTTAAATAACACAAAATAAAAAACAAAAAGTAATATATACATAGCCTACAAACACTACATTTTATATGTTGACACATTAGAAAAGCATTTTTTAAGTGCCACTTTCTGGTACACATTTGTGTTCACTATTTACTTTAAAATTAATAAGATCCCTTTCACACTGAGGTGGTTTTTAGGTGTTTTAGTGCTAGAAATAGCGCATGGAAAGTGCCTGAAAACCGCCTCTCATTCATTTCAGTGTAACTTTTTACACTGGGGCGGTGCGCTTTTGGGACATTCGGAAAAGTCATGCAAGCAGCATCTTTGGGGAGGTTTGAGAGTGCTGTATTTAGCGCTCCCAAAATGTCCTGCCCAATTAAATTATTGGGCAGTGCTTACAAAGTGCCTCAAAAGCACTTTGGAAGTGGCACAACACACTTTTAACACCTTCTTTTTAAGCACCACTTAAAAAGCACTTAAAAAACGAGCTGCTCTTTAGTGCTAATGGGACCGCAGCCCCAGTGTGAAAGGGGTCTACATATACCATGCTGGCAATTATTTTTTTAATTCACTGCCTGAATCTCTATCTAATAAAGGTGGACAAATCCCATAGATAAAAACGTTATTCAATAAATATCTAACAAATGTTTTAATGAAGGCATGCTTATTCATCTTTACCCTAACCACTTCAATTCAGGGCTTTTATACCCACCTCAATACCAGGCCTATTTTGGCACTTCTCTCCTACATGTACAAATCATCATTTTTTTACTATAAAATTATTTCGAACGCAAAAACATTATATATGTTTTTTTAGCAGACACCCTAGGGAATAAAATTGCAACTTTTTATCCTGCACGGTATTTGCGCAATCATTTTTCAAACTCCTTTTTTGGGAAAAAAATTGTTTCATGAATTAAAAAATAACAAAACAATAAAGTTAGCCCAATTTTTTAGTAAAATATGAAAGATGATGTTACGCAAAGAAAATAGATACCTAACATGTCATGCTTTAAAATTGCGCAGACTCATGGAATGGCGGCAAACTTCATTATTTAAAAATATCCATAGGCGGTGCTTTGAAATTTTTCACAGGTTACCAGTTTAGAGTTACAGAAGAGGTCTAGTGCTAGAATTGTTGCTGGCACTTTAATGCATGCGGCTTTGTTTACTTCGGGGTACCCGGGCATGACTAAGCATCTATCCATGATGTGAAACATGTTAGCTTTTTTGTCCCCTATGTCCACTTTCTACCATTGATTGCAGTGTTGCATGAATTTTTGGATGTTATACAGCTTTGGATTTTATCCTTTGTTCATTTTGGTTCAATAAATCGCCTATCAGAGTGCGGCAGTCCAGGACATTTTTTTTTTCCACGGATCAGTGCAGAGTCTGCACCTGAAAGTACTACAGGGCGGGAGCACAGCATAGGTCGCAGGGCTTGGAGCGGTACTCTTTTCCATTGTTTACCTGGGCGTGACGTCATCACATTGCGCCCGGGCCTCTGACGGCCATAGAGATGACTGGTGACTATCTGGTCACCAATAATCTCTATGCTTCCCATCCGGCGCCAGACGATACTTTCTCCGGGCCCCCAATGGCACGGGAGAGCCTGGAGAAGCACCGGATGGTGGTGGGAGGGGGAATGTCCCCTCCCGCCATCTATAAGAATGATCAAGCGGCAGAATGAATGAATGAATGAATGAAAAACATATATAGCGCAGCACATGCGAAGTAAATCGCCTCTGGGTGCTTGTTGTTCCTGTCTCCTTTGAGATCAAAAGAGATGAGTTTTAATCTTTCTCCTGAAGACTAAGTAGTTCTCCTCCAGCCGAATGCTGGCTGGTAAGGCGTTCCATAGTCTGGGACCTTGGACAGCAAATCTCCTGTCTCCTTTGGACTTGTATCTGGCTTTCGGTATCTGAAGCCGATTTTGATTGGTGGATCGTAGAATACGATTGGGATTGTGAACTTTTAATTTTTCGCATAGATAATGGGGAGCATTCCCATGGATACATCTATGCGTTAGACAGAGAGCTTTAAAGGTGATTCTGTCTTTAACTGGTAGCCAGTGAAGGGATCTCAGAGAAGGTGAGATTGATTCCCAGGGTTTTTTCCCAGTCACAAGTCTGGCGGCCATATTTTGAACGACTTGAAGACGAGCGATTTGGTACTTGGGGAGTCCGAGGTAAAGGGCATTTGCATAGTCCAGTCTGGAGTTTACAATCGCTCCCACCACGACCGCAATGTCTTTCTTGGGAATAAAAGGCGTGAGTCTGCGTAGTAGGCGCAGCAGATGGTGAGATCCGCTGACTACTGGCCCTATTTGTGCATTCATTGTCATGTCGGAGTCAAAGATGACCCCAAGACTTTTGACTTTGGCGCTAGGGGTGATGATTTTGCCCAGAATGGGCGGGGGGATCCAGGTTGTTGTTGATTGATTCCTACGCTTGGCGTGAAACAGAAGAAGTTCTGTTTTCGCTCCGTTGAGTTTGAGATAACTCTTTGTCATCCAGTCCTCTATCAAAGAGAGGCATGTCTCTAGGTTGAGGTGGTGCGTGTCGTCTGCATAAGAGTGATATAGCAGCTTTTGGCTGCTGATGATTTCGAAAAGAGGACGCACATAGATGTTGAATAACATCGGCGACAGGGGAGATCCTTGAGGGATCCCGCACGATAATGTGCGTTGTTCAGAAGTGAAGGGTCCTAGCTTCACTATTTGCGATCGGTTTTCCAAAAAAGAGGAGAACCAGGATAGATCGCTTTCTGCGACTTTGGCTATTTTAGCCAGCCGAGTCAATAACAGCTTGTGATCAACTGTATCAAAGGCTGCGCTTAGGTCCAGCAGAACCAGAAGAGAAGATTCTCCTTTGTCTGCGGCCTCGAGAACGTCGTCCCATATCTTAAGCAATGCTGTTTCCATCCTGTGTCCGGGACGGAATCCTGATTGAAATGGGTCGAGTAAGTTGTGGGTATCTAGATGCTGTTGCAGCTGCTGTACCACTGCTTTCTCCATTACCTTGGAGAAAACATTTAGGCCTGTTATGGGGCGCCAGTTAAGTGGATCCTTAGGATCCAGGGTGGCTTTCTTCAAGATAGGTTGAATGAAGCCCTCCCTCAGCTGGGAGGGCATTATGCCCTCCCTGAAGGATTGGTTGATAAGCTGCGTGACAGGAGGTGCCAGGATGTCGGCGCATTCCTTCAGCAGTTTGGTGGGGATAATATCATTTGGTGCAGTGCTGTTGCGCAGAGTGCCGATGATATTTTTAGTGGTCTGAATGGAGATGGGTTCCAGCGTGAACTCACCTAACTGTGGTGAATTGCTGCCGGTGCTGTGTAAATGACTACGGGGGGGGGGCTGGGAGAGAAATTGTTTTGCTGAATGCTTTGCCGGATTGCTTCAATTTTGTTAATGAAGCAATCCGCTAACTCATCGCAAAATTCTTGTGTATCCAAGTTGGGGGCTTCAAGACATCCTGGATTCATGGTCTGAGTGACCAGCTTGAAGAGTTCGCGGGGGCGATTTAGGGCACCGTTGATAGCCTCAGAAAAATAGTTTTTCTTGGCTTCGAAGATTTGCTTGTAGTATTTTCTGGTTATTGCCTTGTAGATCGAGAGGTTCTCATCTGAAGAGCTTCTTTTCCAGGCTGCTTCTGCCCTTCTGCGCTCTTGCTTCAGTAACGCCAGCTGGTTGTTGAACCAGCCGGAGTTATTTTTCCTGATCTGGGTCTTTCGTTTCGGCGCTATCAAGTCAGCTGACTGCAATAGTGCTGTGTTTATGGCCTCCAGTGTTTCTTCCGCTGTTTGGTGCGGCTGAATTGTGTTTATTTTTTCCCCTAACGTGGCTTTGAAGAGTTCCGAGTGGAGCTTCTTCTGACATCTGGTCCAGTGTGTTGTCACTGGATTTGATGTTTTTGTTAAGGGGGGGAATTCGGAAATAATGAATTTAATTGCATGGTGATCTGTCCATGGCAATGGTTCATTTTCCATGATTTTTATTTCCAGATCTTGCCTGAAAATAAGATCAAGCGTATGACCTGAAGCATGTGTGGCCCCACATACTAGTTGCTGAAGCCCTAATCCTTCCAGGTGGTCAATGCAGGCGTCGGCAATGGGGTCTTGCGGGTAGTTGGCCTAGAGGTTGAAGTCCCCGAGCAGCAAAAGATGTTTGCTGTTCAGGGTATAAGTGGAGACAAAGTCCGTCAAAGATGGGAGCAGTTGCGCCTTGGGGCCGGGTGGCCTATAGCAGAGTAGAATCCGGACGGTCTCCTGGCCGTTTACTTGCAGTTGAAGAGTAAGGGTTTCCATGAATGAAAGAGGGTTTTGGAGGCTTGGTTTTGTGATCGCAAGATGCGTCTTATGGATCACCGCCAGTCCTCCTCCTCTTTGCCCTATTCTGTTTTCCGTTATAATACGGTAGTTTTCTGGCACCAATTCTCCTAGAATGGTGTTACAGTCGGCTGTGAGCCAGCTCTCTGTAATAAAGAGGCAGTCTAAGTCATGTTGCAATAAGAAATTATGGATTTCTAATCGGTGTTTTACTGCCGATCTAGTGTTGATCAAAGCACATGATATGTGCTTAGGCTGGGGTAAATGGCTGCGATTTCTGCCAGTCGATCGTCGATCGATCCTCAAAAGTCGCAGATTTCTTAGGGCTTTTTTGGTGGCGGCCGGCAGAATTGCGGCAAATCGACCCAGATCCCAAATGTTCTCCGCCGAGTATTGCCGCTTAACCATGGCCGCAGTGGAACCAAGGGCGGGGGGGGGGGTGGATTCACAAGGATCACTGAATCCTCTGATCCTGGCTTGGTCCAGAGGAAGGCAAAAAAAACCTGACCACGCTGCGCCAATAAGCTGTGGTAGGGAAAAAAATTCCTTCCTGACCCCTAAAGAGGCGATCGGGTTAAGCCCTGGATCAAGTTATAATGAATTTGAGAGGGATGGGGCAGGGTGGAGCAAGATGGCCGCCGACCTGGCAGCAGGATCCAGGCTGGGGGGTACCAGGCTGAGTGGCGCCTGGGGGGCTAAGAGTAATGATCGGAGGGCAAGGGGGCTCTACTGGGGTAGGGGGGGGCTTTGTGGCCTGATTAATGAAATAGTGCCTGATTAATGAAATAGTGCCGACTGTTGGGGGGTGGAGAGCGGCGCACCGCTAGGCCGCGGATGATCGGCGCAGAGGAAAGAACACACCGCGCCCGAGGGTAGAGGCGGTTAGTGGGATGGTTGGAAGGTAAGATCTGAGACGGAGAGGTGGCGGGGGGATCGTTGCTCCGCTGGGCAGAGCCGGGGCTTATCCTTAAAAGGACGGCCGCGCTGTCCCAGGGGAGGCAGGGAGGCGGGGGGAACACAGGCGCCCAGAGAGAAGCAGGCTTACCTGTGAGACCCCCCGAAGAAAGGTACTGGCCAAAGGGGTAGAAGGAGAGCTGATGCTATAAGTCCTGGATGCAGCCAGGGGCTGGGGGAGCACCTGCCTGACTGATCTGTGTCTGGTGAGCCGACTCGTGTGAGAGCGTCCTGCTAGCACCGAACTGACTGACTGACTGACTGATGGAGAGTGAGGATGCAACTATGATCATTCTTATCGTGTACAGAATCGCCGGCACAAAATAATGATATCTGAATGATGCCTCTAGCTACAGGTATCATTCAGATATCACAGCACAAAGCCCAGGACATCATATGATGTCCACCCGGGATGGGAGATCCCATCTGTGGATGTCAAATTACAATGGGCCGGTAATGAAGTGGTTAAGCAGCATATTTTTTTACAGATTTTTGCAAAAATTTAAAATAATTACTTGCAGGTCTCCTAGGAATTGTGTACACCATCCAACTGGGCCAGGTGCTTTGTCTGCTTTTACTTTGTGTAATCTTTTCTGACTAAGCCTTCTGTTAGCTACAGAGATGCATTGCTACAAAATGTCAGTAGCATAACTTTACAAAACATTACATTCAGATTTATCCCTTTTCCAACATTTTAGTCATCATGCACTGTATGCTCTGTGCATAAATATTTTTTCTATGAAAGTGGCTTAGATTGTGGATTTAATTTATTTTTTGAATTGTTTAACTATAAGAAGTACCTAGACATTAAGGAATATGTAAACCCAACATGTAATATTCCTGATATGTACTAGACATGTGCACACTGAAATATTTCGTTTTTTGTCTGAAAAATAAATTTATTTAGTTACTCCTGAAAATTATTTTTATTTATTTTGTTTCGTTAAAAAAACGCATTTGTCCAAAAATCCAAATTAATTAAGGTCGAATCTGTCATTGAAGGCTTATGGTGTCTGTCTAATGTTCTAAGAAGATTCGACGAAGCAGCTAAACTGTACGACGCCACAATCATACAGTTCCGGTCGAATGTTCCTGCCTACAAGCTATAGAAGAATTCTAATGTTTTATGACACTAGTAATAATTATATTTATAAATTATTATTACTAGTCAACCAGCATTCAAATTCTTCTATAGCCTATGGGCCAAGCATTTGTCCGGAAAAGTACGATTGCGGAGTCGTACAGTTTAGCAACGAAAATGAAAATAAAGCATTTTTTTATGTCAGATCTTTTGGATTTCGGATTCTGCGCTTTAGTTTTCGTTTGTTAAAACGATAACGAACATGCCTGAAATTCGGATGAAAACTAATGCACATGTCATGTTTTTTTTCTTAAACCACTTCAGACTCCACCAGAACAAGAAACTTGCTCATGATTGTATTTGCTTATATATGTCTCTGCTACAGTTTCGCATCATTTGTGGTTTTTCAGAGGCCAGTTTAATTTGCTTATTACTTTACTGCATTTATTGATATAATTTATGTTTTGTTTTTTTTTTCATCGAAAGGACAGCATTACTCTCTCATCATAAAGAAAAAAACATAATTTAATTTACCGTATTAAACCCCTTACTATTTCTACTTCACCTCCCCCAAACCCCCCTGCTCCCCCCCACACCCTATTCTAATCCCCCCCTCGCCTCTTCAACCTCACTTTATACTCTTGATTTCACCATATTTCTTCATTAACTTAAATTGTTTCCACATTTCTAATATGTACCATGTACTTGTATGAAAAATATCCTGTTTGTATTACTTCTTTGTGTGAAATACCTGGTGTTTATGCCAGTCCCTCTGCTTTCTTATCAAAAACTGAACACACTAGACTGAGAGCACAGCATGGTCAGTTCTCTAGATTAATGAGATCTGAGCCTGTTCTTATCCAGTAATCAGACCTGTCCTGAAATACCCCCTCCTCTGCACAGCCATTCCCTGATAAGACCAACGTGGCGCTACTCCTCCTCCCCTAGCTCTTATGCAGCTGAGACCAGAGATTATGTAATCACTTATAATAATGTTTTATAAGGTTTTTTTTTATATATGTACACAAATCTTTTTTTTATTTTTTATTTATATTTTAAACTAAATGGGTTGTTTTACAAGGTGATGGTTCACATATACTTTAAGGTAAATAAAGGGACAGCAAATGGTAGCGTTAAAATGCTGACCACTATGTACAATTACTTTCAAAAAGCATGTAGGTTTAAAAAAATGCTGTGCACCATGGGTTTTAAGAAAGAGTTAAAGCCATGGTACTCCATATTATTTTACGACAATGGCTTTGTGATGTACAGTTTCTCTGTAACATAGCTTAGTGTAGTGTCACTTATATATATGTTTCAAATTGATACATTGACTCATATTTCATTTTGCTTAAAAAAAAAACATATAATAACAAAATATGTCTCGTAAAAGTTAGTTGGTACTGAAGGAGTTTAAATTCTCTAACGCAGATGTGGTCATGGTCCAGGAGACACATTTCCGTGCAGGGGGATCATTCAAATTTGCATCTAAGCTTTTCCCCACTATCTTTGGGTGTCTGGCCCTTTGTGCAAAGCTATTCTCTTCAGACGATCCTGTTCTGTACAAATCAAATCATCTTTTCCAGACTCTTATGACCATTATTTTCTCCTGAGCTGTGACCATATGAATGCCTATTTAACCTTAGCTAATGTAAAAGGACCCAATTCGGGGCAGATTTGGTTCCGTGAGGAGGTTTTTAAGAAAATACAATCTTTCTCACAAACCTTAATGATCATGGGTGGAGACTTTCATCTGTGCATATCTCTGACCAAGGATAGATTTGCCCTCTTTTAAAATACTCCATCTCTCCAAGTACAAAAAAACATTTTCCTCATTCCAAAAACTTATCCCAACCCACAATATGTTCGATACATGGAGGGTAAAACACCCAACTCACAAACAATTTACGTTTTATTCCCAGCATCACAAAATCGATAAGAGACTTGTCCACCTCTTTGTTTCTGCACCCTTAGTGACACATTTAGTTAATTCTGACATAAACCCGGTTACTTGATCGGAGAACGCACCTATAGTACTTGACCTTCTCCTATCTGCTCCAACCCCCGGACAATGTCACTGATGCCTAATGAATCTCTTCATGGTATCCCTGACTTCAAGCTTCAATTGCAATAAAAACTCACTGAATTTTTTAAACTTGATGCGGGCACAGTATCTGAGACCTCCACTCTGTGGGAAGTTCACAAGGATTTTTTCAGAGATGAATGTATATCCTCTGGCCCTCGCCTAAAGCGCGAATCTACCCTCCAACACTTTTAACCCAACTGTCTGCGGCAGAGGAACGCTTACTTCTCTCCCCCCACTGTGGACCATCTCCGTGCTGTTGTCTCTGTTCTAAATCAAATGAAATCACTAGATTTGAGAAAAATCGCAAAATCTTTATGTGTTAGACAAAATTTTTTATGAATATGCTAAAAAGCCACATAGAATTCTGGTCCATAAATTGAAGCCACACCCTTTTGTCTCTATTCCTGACTTTCTGAAATCCAACATATTGCCCGCAGACCATGTCAAAAGTTTTTGGTGAATACTACCACAAACTTTATAATTGTCTACATACAGACCCAAACTCTCAGTTCACACAAGAGAAATGTAATGCCTTTATTGCTTCCTTACAGCTCCCCAAAATATCCCCTGATAATTGTTCTATGCTAAGTGCACCTATAACTGTTGAGGAAATGACTGAGGTTATTAGTCATTTACCATCATATAAGTCTCCAGGCCCTGATGGTCTCCCCTATTCCTATTATAAGACATCCCTCCGGACACTCACTCCCCACATGGTAAATTTGTTTGCCTCTCTGATGAAAGGGATTTTTTCCCACACCCAGTTTTTGCATGCTTTTATTATGGTCATCCCAAAACCAGACAAAGACCAGACGATTCCTAATAACTACCACCCTATTGCTTTACTAAACACAAACTATAACATTTCCTCAAAAATCCTGGCAAATAGACTGTCCTTACTGCTCCCTTAATTAATACAAAAACACCAGGTTGGTTTTGTCCCACCAGACATGCTGGGGATAACACCAGACGTACTATTGACCTTATTGATCTCTTAACCAAAACTAAACGCCTTGCCCTAGTATTAAGCCTGGAGGCTCAGAAAGTTATTGACCACTTAAATTGGTCATTCATGTTTGCAATACTATCAATACATGGATTCTCGGGTCCATTTATGCAGGCCCTTAAGGCTTTATACTCTAACCCTACTTCCCAAATACAGCTTGCCTCCCATTTGTCTCCGTTATGTCCGAGTAATGGCACCAGACAGGGTTACCCCTTGTCCCCCTTGCTTTTAATACTTAGTCTAGAACCCTTGGTTGCAGCCATCTGATCCCACCCTGACATAAGAGGGGTTATGCTGAGACACATGGAGTGTCCTATTTGCTGATGACATCTTATTGACAATAACACATCCCCACTTATCCCTCCCATCTCTCCATGACACCCTACATTTATTTGGTAACCTCTCAGGTTTCAAAGTTAATTTGTCTAAAACTGAAACCCTTCCTATCAATATTCTGACTGACCCTTTCACCTCCCTTAAGGGAAATGTAAATATGTTATTGGTGCTCCCACTAACTTAAAGATCTGGGTGTCCAGATGACTAATTGATACTGTATGCTCTTTCTACCATGGTTTAGAGAAGCAGGATCTTCCATTCTATGAATAGTGTAGGACTCGCTGTTAATGGGGTGCTTTGACACAGTAAGTGGGCTTAAGCATCATATAGCTATATAGTGTGACTAAATCCCCATATTTTTAACCACTTCCTTACTGGGCATGTATACCCCCTTCCTGACCAGGTGAAATTTCAGCTTGTGGCACTGCGTCACTTTAACTGACAATTGCGCGGTCGTGCGACGTGGCTCCCAAACAAAATTAGCGTCCTTTTTTCCCCACAAATAGAGCTTTCTTTTGGTGGTATTTGGTCACCTCTGCGGTTTTTATTTTTTGCGCTATAAACAAAAAAATTACGACAATCTTGAAAAAAAATACAATATTTTTTACTTGTTGCTATAAAAAATAGCCCAATTTAAAAAAAAAAATCAGTCTAGGCCGATACGTATTCTTCTACATATTTTTGGTAAAAAAAAAAAAAAATCGCAATAAGCGACTGGTTTGCGCAAAAGTTATAGCGCCTACAAAATAAGGGACAGAATTATTATTTTTTATTATTTATTTTTTTACTAGTAATGGCGGCGATCTGCGATTTTTATTGCGACTGCGACATCATGGCGGACACATCGGACACTTTTGACACATTTTTGGCAACATTCACATTTATACTGCAATCAGTGCTATAAATATGCACTAATTACTGTACACGCTGAAGTTAATTAGCCAGGGAGAGGAGGTGAGCGCTGCAGGGGACCAGAGCATCATGGGGGGGGATAGAGGCGCATGGGGGACAGAGCATTATGGGAGGATATAGGCGCATGGGGGACCATAGAGGCACATGGTGGACCAGAGCATCATGGGGGGAATAGAGGTGCATGGGGGACCAGAGCAGAGCATTAGGGGCCAGCACAGCACGCGGGAGACCAGTGCAGCATATGGGGAGCAGCGCAGCATGGGGGGGAAATAGAGGAGCACGGGGGACCAGAGCAGCATGGGAGGGAATAGAAGAGCATGGGGGGACCAGCAAAGCATGGGGGAACAGAGAAGCACAGGGGACCAGAGCAGCAGGGGGAATAGAAAAGCATGGGGGGACCAGCGGACCATGGGGGGACCAGAGGAACAGGAGGGTACAAATGAGCAAGGGGGATCAGATGAGCATGGGGGGAACAGAAGATCAGGAGAGGAATGCAGAAGCATGTGGGGGACCAGAGAAGCATGTGGGGGACCAGAGAAGCAGAGGGGGTACCAGTGAAGCACAGGGGGGACCAGAGAAGCACGAGGGTACAGAGGAGCATGGGGGAACAGAGGAGAAGGAGAGGAACAGAGAAGCATGTGGGGGAACAAAGAAGCATGTGGGGGAACAAAGAAGCATGTGGGGGACCAGTGGAGCACTGGGGGGACCATAGAAGCACGAGGGTACAGAGGAGCATGGGGAAATAGAGAAGCATGTGGGGGAACAGAGAAGCAGGGGGAGGACCAGAAGAGCAGGGGGGACAGAGGAGCATGGGGGGCCAGAAGGAGCACAGGGAGGGGGCAGACAGCTGACTCAACAGCTATGGGATGGGAGTTTCTCACTTCTGCCTAATCTTGTCCCATTGGGGGGGCACCGAGCTGATTCTTTGCCCCGGGTGAAATAATGTCTAGCTTCCCCACTGGTACTGCCTATAAGAGTACCAGTACCAGCCATTCTATTCTAATAAAGTAAAACGGCTAATGGCTAGTGAAGGGGGAGGGGGGATTGGGTGGCCATCGGGGTTGGTTGGCCGGAGGGGGGGGCGAGTTTGTTCGCCCGCCATGGGAGAGACCTGTCAAAGTGGGTCAGTTCTTTATGAAGTCCAGGGACAAATTTTTGTCCCAGTCCAGCCCTGAGCAAACTCATTCATGAGAGTCAAATATTGTGAAATTCACTCCATTATTATTTATACTTTTTTGCGTTCACACCTGCATTTGTTCTAACTTTGGTTGGTTTGCTATCATCTCTCTCTGGCATATTTTCTTCTCTAGATAACAGTCTTCCTAATTACTGCAACAGCCAGTATAGAGGGTGATGTGTGCAGGCATGCCCTAATATTAAAAGCTCAGCTTGCATTGGCAGGCTGAATTTATGTGTTATGGTAAAGGGAAGAATGGTGAGAAGAGTGGCCAAGTGTTCGGCTGCTATAAGTTCTGGATGGTCCACTTCATTCCTCTCTAAAACTCATAATGCCAATACGAAGACATAACAATTTACTGGAAACTTTTGAGCATTTAACATTATAGGGACATCCAGATTGTTGCACTCCCTGTCTCCTTAAATACTGTGCCTGCCTTTTCCCCATGTTATCCCGCCCTCCCCCCTCCATCAGTTGTACCAGTGGGCCACAAGCCTTTGCTTATTACCTGCTGTGTCTCCTTCACCTGCTCCTCTATTGCTCTGCTCAGTTGCAAGGATCCCAGCTTTTACCCTGAAAACCATGGACATCACCAGGGAAGATGGCACTTGCTCCCTCAGCCTTAACAAGTTTCATCACCATTCACAAACCCTTTCTTAGGTGGAGACTTTGTATCATTCAGCATCAGTTTCATTAACAAAAGTAACACAAGTGGGAGATACATACAAACATAGAACATTCTGCATTTTTGTGCACTTGCATGTAATTGTAAAGCTTAATTTTTGTTTATTAGAATACTAACCATGTCATACTTACCTGCTCTGTGTAATGGTTTTGCACAGAGTAGACCTGACCCTCTTCTGCTGGGGTCATATCTCTGTCTGTCGACCTTGCCCCACACACTCCCTCATCACAGAATTTGCTTGACGGCATCAGGAGCCAACTAAGAATGGGCACAGGTAAGTATAAGAATGAGGGGGGCTGAGGTCCTCTGGCATAGAAGGTATTTTACCTGAATGCAGAGATTGCATTCAGGTAAAAAAACATAAGGCTTTCTCGTCTTTTGTCCTCAGGACCCCTTAACAGGCCAGGTTTGCATGATAACTGAAATACATCACAGGTGATATTATTTGCTGCTCAGTGATTGCAGTATTCTAGCCTGCATCTCCCCCAAGGTAATACTTAAAAAATCTGGCCTGTTAGTGGGTCCTGAGGACAGGAGTTAAGTAGACATGTGCATTAATTTCCGTCCCAATTTTGGGGATTTTTGTGTTCATTTTAACAAATGATAACAAACGCGCAGAATCTGAAATAAATAATAAAAATAAAAATTCAAAATAAAAAATGCTTTATTTTTGTTTTGTTGCAACAACAGTTCCATATACATAGAAGATTTGACATGACAGTGACAATAACAATCTGTATATATCGAACCTGCGGTTGAATGTGCCTAATCTAACTCTACTAGTCCAAGATTATTCCAAGAGTGAAAAGATTTGACATTATAGAGACATGAAAATGTGGTGAAGCAGAAAAAAAAAAAAAAAATTATCGCCGCAAGCGGACATTTACGGTCAAATTCTCCGGCCATAGGCTGTAGAAGAATTCTAATGTTGATTGACTAGTAATAATAATAAATAAATATAATTATTACTAGTCATACAACATTAGAATTCTACTATAGCTTGTGGGCGTAGCATTTGACCGGGAATGTACAATTGAGGCGTCATACAGGTTTGCTGCTTCGTCAAATCTTCTTAGAACATCCGACAGACACCATAAGCCTTCAATTGACGAAACAAAATAAATATAAACTAATTTTGGGAGTAACTAAATAAATACATTTTTCAGACGAAACTGAAATTCTAAAAAAAATATATATATTTCAGTGTGCACATGTCTAGAGTTAAGAACCACAGCTTTAGAACAACTTTAAGCAGGCAGGTAACACCACGGTAAATCCCTATTCTAAACCCCACCCAGACACACTTTGTTTAGTCTATGTACAAAAGTGTGAATTCAGATGGAGATTAGAAGTGACAGTTTTAACATACATTATGCAGGAAAGGTCCACTTTTGTCACCATTTAGAAAATCACCCTAAGCAATAACATGCAGTCATTGCTGGGGTGCATTAAGAAATGAAGTAGCTGAAAAGAAGCTGCAGGAAATGAACAGCACTGAAATGCAGCAAATAATAACATAGGTGAAAACAAGTAAAACATGAATAAAGTGGTTTGTTATACATAGTGCTTTAGATAAGCTAAAGTCATTCATTTAGAGTTTACATGTATCTTAATGCTGCAAGAGGCATTCTACATCAGCAATTTTGTTGTAGGCTGGTGCTTTTAATTTTGCCAGATTGCTAACAGCAGGGTCTGCCTGGTTGTAGATGCATTTGTTACCTGGCAACACATCTGATTATTTTCTACAACTGTTAATATGAGAAAAAAATATATATTAGTGCCTAATGCTTAACATACTACAAACTGAAGTCCTTGTGCATTTGCCAAATTACTCACCCAGAGGGCTGACAGATTTACATTTTGTATTCTGAGAAAAAACTGTAATTGTATCTAAGGTTCACTCATCAGACTGGAGTTCTTGTGCTTTGTGCCAAACTTCTTACACAGGAGATTGATAGTGTATAGCTGTTTTTTCTTACTAAAAAGATTACCATTTCTTTCTTTTTTTTTTATGCTAAAGTGTGCATTTGAGGACTTGGAGCTTTCTGCTTTGAAAACTCCTTAGTGAGCATTAAAGCAGACCTCCCATGAAAATTCTTTCCTTGGTTCAACCACACTTTTATGACTTTTGCTTCCTAGAATTTGAGAACTTGAAATTTTGTGAGAGCGTGCTAATGAAATGTGTTGGCACATATTTCAAGGAAATTTGACAAAAGGCAGTGCTGTCAGTAAAAGCTTATGCAAAGTCAGTCTTATCTTTATGAAATGTTCTCTCTACTGGAAGTGACATCACTTATTAATTTTCTATTGGATAATACCATATTTGCAACAGTTTAATGCAATGGGAACCATGCAGCTAATATATTTGTAATGTCTAAGTTTAAGAGAGGCACATGCCTCTGGAGTTCCTGAAGATGTAACCAGTGGCATCCTCCAGCACACACCCGCTCTGCTGCCTGATGGTGGGGACTCTCTCTCAGTCCTCTAAATCTCGACGGGGACAGCCCATCGGGATCTACAGGCTTAATTCTCGATTTCCAACATGGCAGCGGCTCATCAAGGCAGCTCCAGCCGGGGACATCGCTCGGGCCTCTTTGCGGGGGCCCCCAGCAGTCGATCTTAATTGCAGGAACACCTGTGAATATCACATTGGGCCCACCTACCCAGACACCCTGCAGGTACGATATTTAACTACTTCACAACCGCCGCATGTACATATACGTCGGCAGAATGGCACGTACAGGCAGATAGACTTACCTGTACGTCCCTGCCTAGACGTGGGTCAGGAGTCCAATCGGGACCCCCATTGGTACATGAGGCAGTCCGGTTTGCTGTGGGAGCGATCTGGGATGACAGGGCGGTTGTTAGTTTTTGCCTGCCCCCTCCGTATCGCTCCCAGCCAATCCGCTCCCTCCCTGCTCTGTACTTCCTCCGCCTGTATAATGTAAACACAGGCAGAGGAAGTGATGTCAGCTCTCCTCTCGGCGGTATTTTTAATCCGCCGAGAGGAGAGAAGACATCACAAGTAAGTCGCACTAACACTACACTGACACCAGTACACACATAGGCACACTTAACCCTTTCAGATCACCCCCTCAGCCCCCTCTCAAAGTGTCACTAATAGCAGTGATCATATATTTACTGATCACTGCATTTACTGTCAGTGTGACAGTTACTGTGACAGGCAGTTAGTGTTAGGTCCAGGGTAGCCCCCGTACCCCCCCTAATAAAGGTTTAACCACTTGATCACCATCCTAGTTAACCCTTTAACCCCCTATTTCTTATAACAAAAAGTAGAAAATATATTTTTTTTCAAAAATTTCTGTCTTTTTACGTTTATATCGCAAAAAATAAAAATCGCAGAGACAAGAAAGACAAGAAAGCTCTATTTGTGGGAAGAAAAGGACGCAAATTTTGTTTGGGAGCCACGTCGCATGACCAGGCAATTGTGCCGAATTGTAAAAACACCTTTGGGCATTTAGCAGCATATTGGTCCGGGGTCCAGGGCTTAAGTGGTTAAAGAAATGTTTCATTTTTTTTTTCACTTTAAGCATTATTAAAATCACTGCTCTAGAGAAAAACAACCATTTTTAAAACTTTTTTTTCATTGATACATGTTCCCTGGTGCAAGACCCGGGTTCTCAAAGACATTTTACGACAATAACCTGCATATTAGGCTTTAAAATTAGCACTTTTGAATTTGAACGTTCAAGTCCCATAGACGTCACTGGGGTTCTAAATGTTCGCGCGAACGATCGGTCCGTTCGAAAGTTCTGGTTTGAACCGAACAGGGGGGTGTTCGGCTCATCCCTACTACTAACCAGTTTATTTTTAACAGGGGAGTGCTGTGGCTGGAGCAGTACTCATGCACCTCTTCCTATCTCTGAGATGTGGTTATTGCTTCTTCTCCTGGTCTGACTCTCTGTATTAGAGGATGGACTTTTTCTTTGCATCTGAAAGTGCGTTGGACCAGGTCCCATCCCACCTTTTGTGCTTTTCTTCACTCCTTTCCCTTTCTTTAATTTCTCTTTTGTACTAACTTTACTTTATTTCTAGTGATCCGTGTGGGCTTGCCTGGTCTCTGGTCCGCAGTTTGAGATAGGCTTTCCCAGTTGCTTCAGCTCCGTCTCAAGAACTTCTGTTGGTTCTAAATAAGTGATGGTATTTCATTGGAAATTGCTCCCTGGTTGCTCCATAGCTAACCCTGCCTCTCTGAACCCCTCCTTGTGGGTTGTATATCACAACAAACAAGGACTGAACTCCCCAGTTAACATTTTCCAATATTACCGCAGCCAAAAAAAAGATATTATTTTCCTTCAGGAAACTTTTTTTCTACTAAAGTACAATACTTTGTTCATCCATCCCACCTTTTGCCTGGCACAGAGAATAAAACCAAGGGGATAGTTTGTGAACTACGCAAACAGCACAAATAGACAGACACAAACGCACTTGCATTGCAAAAGTACATCCTTTTGTCCCTTCCCATTTAACCAAGTGCTTTTGTCCTGTTGTTCGTTGCGTTGTGTTTTGTAGTTGTCAGATTAGTGTTCTGTGTGATCAAGTGTTTGTTAGTAGATCTTTGAAAGTGTTTTTTGATAAGTGTTTGAGAGACTGTTTGTTTGATATATTTCCGTTTGTTTGTTTTCTTGCTGATTTTTTGCTGTTTGTTTTTGTGACTGTTTCTTGCTGAGTGCTTGTGTGATTTTTTGGGTGTTAGTTTTCTCTTTGTGTGTGTTCTTGCTTGATTGGTTGTGCTTGTTTTTGTGAGTGATTTTTGTTGACTGGGAGTGAGTTTTTTTGGAAGTATGACAGAGAGAAAGCGAAAGCTCAATTTTACTGTGGGGGAAAAAATTATTCTTGCCCGGGCCATTAGCGATTATGGGCGTTTCCTCCACGGCCCAGACAGTGCCAACACCACCCCGGCCAGGAGGAGGGAGATTTTGGACCTCATCACTGAGCAGGTCAATTCAGCAGGGGAGACACGGACCCGGTCTGGGATTGACAAAAAAATGAATGACCTCCGGCGTCTGGTCAAACAGAAGCTGTCCAAAATGCATGCCCATGCCAGGGGCACAGGAGGGGGCCCACCATGCCGTATTAGGCTGACAGCGGAGGAGCGTGCGGTGGCCCTGCCCTTTCATCGGCATGAAGTTGAGGGCCTGCCCGGCTTTGACTCAAGTCCGGAGCCTGTGCTGCCAGGTAAGTATTTTTTTTAATATCAGGTGTGTAGCATGTGTGGGGGAGGGGGTGAAAGGGAATATGTGGCAAGTGTGTGGATCCTCCAACCTGTGAATGTTTTGTGTCATCCACAGATGTGCAGGAGGGTGCAGGGCCATCTGGCCTGACCGCACCATCCCCAGGACAGCAGCCTAATGAGGCCCCCCCAACAAGGCCGGAGTCCCCGGAGGAGGTTCTAGAGGAGGAGGAGAATAATGAGGAGGAGGAGTCCATGTCAGGCACTGGACTTTTGGTTTTTGAGGACTCTTCCCCTCTGGCTGGAAGCAGGCAGCCCTCCCTAAGGGGGAGCCCCCCCTCCTCCCCCAACATGGCTCCCCTCCCAAGGGCCTCCCCTTCTCCCCGGCCACAAGCATCAGACTCCCACTCCCGGGCTTTCACAACCTGCCTAAACGACCTGCAGACTACATCAGCAGGCATTGGGCAGGATGTGAGGGCCCTTACCCAGGCTATCCAGGCCAACACGGCAACACTTGGTGCTGCCCTGGACAGAACAGCCGTGGCCTTGGAGGGCAGGCCGCTAGGTGGGCAGAGATCAGGGGCTGCTCCTCCTTCCCCGGTTTTGCCCCTCCCCATGAGTCTCCCCTGAAGAGCCGGGGCCGTGGCCGGGGGCGCCCCAGGCGTGGCTCACGTAAAGGGCAATCATTTTTTTTCCCCTTTTTGTTTTTTTTTTTTGCTGGAAAATTTTTGATTTTGCTGGTAATTTTTTTTTTTTAGGTTGTGAATGCTGTTTGAATGTGGGGGTGACATTCCTGCCGGAAAAGGGGTGTCACCCTCAATTTTGGTGGAGAAGGGTTCCCCAGGACCAGGGAGAAGTGATCCCCAGGTCCGTGTGAATGGTGTATGAATGTACAGTGACATAATTGGAGCCTTGGCGTGGCGCTGCTGCTCACAAGTCCTGCATGGTGGACTGGTGCCAATCCAATTTGATGTGGATGTGGGGTGTGTGTGCTAGGGACCACAGTGGTGTGCATGCATGCATTCTCATTGTGCCATGATTAATGTGTGTGTTTAATGTGCAAAGATGCCCAATGTGAGCTGTCTCCTGGCTGCTCTTCCCTCAGAAGACGGGGGACCCTCGGTTAGGGGGGGATTGTCTGGTTCAGGGGTCAGGTCATCACGTAGGTCAATCTGCAGGCCCTTTCTTTCTGCGAAATTGTGCAGCATGCAACATGCACCGATGATCTGGCACACGAAGTTTGGGGAATACAAGAGGGTACCCCCAGACTGTCCTCCTGCAGGGTTGTGGTTAATTCCAGGATGACATGAGGGGTGAATCTGAAGATGCGATACACCTCAGAATCACTCATGCCAAACAGGTCTATGCGGGTGCGGTATATCCTCTCCCGTGCCATCCTCCGTGCCATCCTCCGTGCCCTCATCCTTCTTTGTTCATCTAAAGTCAGTAGTATAGCTATGTGCGACGATGCCCCTGGCATGTTGGCATACAGATTGTTGTGCAACACGTGTGACTGCTGAGCTCCTCACTAACAGTGTTGCTTTATCTAACAAGTAGACTTTTTTTCTCTTTTTAAACCAGCTTTTATATGCTCTAATTTTAGACAGGACATTTTGCTGTTGCGCACACTGCGTAGCCTGCGTTGCCCCAACGTTCTTTTGTGGATCCCCGTAAGTCCCTCATTAGCATATTTGAATAGCAAATCAATGGTCTGTCTAGCGCACTTTTGCGCGGACGGATGCGCCAGTCTAACAAAATTACGCTGGACAAAAAAAAGTAGATTTTTTGCGTATCTCGTTCTGGGGATGCCGTGCATCGAAACGCACGCGCACATTTCGACTTACGCCGCGCATCTCCTGATGCGCAGGCGTAATCGATCTGTGAATCTGGGCCAAAGTGTCTTTTCACATAGATAGATAGATAGATAGAAAGATAGATAGATAGATAGATAGATAGACCTGAGCGCATTTGGTGTCACCGCACGTGTGCTGTTACATACCACCTTAGCGCATTTGGTGTCACCGCACGTGTGCTGTTACATATCACCTGAGCGCATTTGGTGTCACCGCACGGGTGCTGTTACATACCACCTTAGCGCATTTGGTATCACCGCACGTGTGCTGTTACATACCACCTTAGCGCATTTGGTGTCACCGCACGTGTGCTGTTACATATCACCTGAGCGCATTTGGTGTCACCGCATTTTTAAAACTTTTTTTTCATTGATACATGTTCCCTGGTGCAAGACCCGGGTTCTCAAAGACATTTTACGACAATAACCTGCATATTAGGCTTTAAAATTAGCACTTTTGAATTTGAACGTTCAAGTCCCATAGACGTCACTGGGGTTCTAAATGTTCGCGCGAACGATCGGTCCGTTCGAAAGTTCTGGTTTGAACCGAACAGGGGGGTGTTCGGCTCATCCCTACTACTAACCAGTTTATTTTTAACAGGGGAGTGCTGTGGCTGGAGCAGTACTCATGCACCTCTTCCTATCTCTGAGATGTGGTTATTGCTTCTTCTCCTGGTCTGACTCTCTGTATTAGAGGATGGACTTTTTCTTTGCATCTGAAAGTGCGTTGGACCAGGTCCCATCCCACCTTTTGTGCTTTTCTTCACTCCTTTCCCTTTCTTTAATTTCTCTTTTGTACTAACTTTACTTTATTTCTAGTGATCCGTGTGGGCTTGCCTGGTCTCTGGTCCGCAGTTTGAGATAGGCTTTCCCAGTTGCTTCAGCTCCGTCTCAAGAACTTCTGTTGGTTCTAAATAAGTGATGGTATTTCATTGGAAATTGCTCCCTGGTTGCTCCATAGCTAACCCTGCCTCTCTGAACCCCTCCTTGTGGGTTGTATATCACAACAAACAAGGACTGAACTCCCCAGTTAACATTTTCCAATATTACCGCAGCCAAAAAAAAGATATTATTTTCCTTCAGGAAACTTTTTTTCTACTAAAGTACAATACTTTGTTCATCCATCCCACCTTTTGCCTGGCACAGAGAATAAAACCAAGGGGATAGTTTGTGAACTACGCAAACAGCACAAATAGACAGACACAAACGCACTTGCATTGCAAAAGTACATCCTTTTGTCCCTTCCCATTTAACCAAGTGCTTTTGTCCTGTTGTTCGTTGCGTTGTGTTTTGTAGTTGTCAGATTAGTGTTCTGTGTGATCAAGTGTTTGTTAGTAGATCTTTGAAAGTGTTTTTTGATAAGTGTTTGAGAGACTGTTTGTTTGATATATTTCCGTTTGTTTTCTTGCTGATTTTTTGCTGTTTGTTTTTGTGACTGTTTCTTGCTGAGTGCTTGTGTGATTTTTTGGGTGTTAGTTTTCTCTTTGTGTGTGTTCTTGCTTGATTGGTTGTGCTTGTTTTTGTGAGTGATTTTTGTTGACTGGGAGTGAGTTTTTTTGGAAGTATGACAGAGAGAAAGCGAAAGCTCAATTTTACTGTGGGGGAAAAAATTATTCTTGCCCGGGCCATTAGCGATTATGGGCGTTTCCTCCACGGCCCAGACGGTGCCAACACCACCCCGGCCAGGAGGAGGGAGATTTTGGACCTCATCACTGAGCAGGTCAATTCAGCAGGGGAGACACGGACCCGGTCTGGGATTGACAAAAAAATGAATGACCTCCGGCGTCTGGTCAAACAGAAGCTGTCCAAAATGCATGCCCATGCCAGGGGCACAGGAGGGGGCCCACCATGCCGTATTAGGCTGACAGCGGAGGAGCGTGCGGTGGCCCTGCCCTTTCATCGGCATGAAGTTGAGGGCCTGCCCGGCTTTGACTCAAGTCCGGAGCCTGTGCTGCCAGGTAAGTATTTTTTTTAATATCAGGTGTGTAGCATGTGTGGGGGAGGGGGTGAAAGGGAATATGTGGCAAGTGTGTGGATCCTCCAACCTGTGAATGTTTTGTGTCATCCACAGATGTGCAGGAGGGTGCAGGGCCATCTGGCCTGACCGCACCATCCCCAGGACAGCAGCCTAATGAGGCCCCCCCCAACAAGGCCGGAGTCCCCGGAGGAGGTTCTAGAGGAGGAGGAGAATAATGAGGAGGAGGAGTCCATGTCAGGCACTGGACTTTTGGTTTTTGAGGACTCTTCCCCTCTGGCTGGAAGCAGGCAGCCCTCCCTAAGGGGGAGCCCCCCCTCCTCCCCCAACATGGCTCCCCTCCCAAGGGCCTCCCCTTCTCCCCGGCCACAAGCATCAGACTCCCACTCCCGGGCTTTCACAACCTGCCTAAACGACCTGCAGACTACATCAGCAGGCATTGGGCAGGATGTGAGGGCCCTTACCCAGGCTATCCAGGCCAACACGGCAACACTTGGTGCTGCCCTGGACAGAACAGCCGTGGCCTTGGAGGGCAGGCCGCTAGGTGGGCAGAGATCAGGGGCTGCTCCTCCTTCCCCGGTTTTGCCCCTCCCCATGAGTCTCCCCTGAAGAGCCGGGGCCGTGGCCGGGGGCGCCCCAGGCGTGGCTCACGTAAAGGGCAATCATTTTTTTTCCCCTTTTTGTTTTTTTTTTTTGCTGGAAAATTTTTGATTTTGCTGGTAATTTTTTTTTTTTAGGTTGTGAATGCTGTTTGAATGTGGGGGTGACATTCCTGCCGGAAAAGGGGTGTCACCCTCAATTTTGGTGGAGAAGGGTTCCCCAGGACCAGGGAGAAGTGATCCCCAGGTCCGTGTGAATGGTGTATGAATGTACAGTGACATAATTGGAGCCTTGGCGTGGCGCTGCTGCTCACAAGTCCTGCATGGTGGACTGGTGCCAATCCAATTTGATGTGGATGTGGGGTGTGTGTGCTAGGGACCACAGTGGTGTGCATGCATGCATTCTCATTGTGCCATGATTAATGTGTGTGTTTAATGTGCAAAGATGCCCAATGTGAGCTGTCTCCTGGCTGCTCTTCCCTCAGAAGACGGGGGACCCTCGGTTAGGGGGGGATTGTCTGGTTCAGGGGTCAGGTCATCACGTAGGTCAATCTGCAGGCCCTTTCTTTCTGCGAAATTGTGCAGCATGCAACATGCACCGATGATCTGGCACACGAAGTTTGGGGAATACAAGAGGGTACCCCCAGACTGTCCTCCTGCAGGGTTGTGGTTAATTCCAGGATGACATGAGGGGTGAATCTGAAGATGCGATACACCTCAGAATCACTCATGCCAAACAGGTCTATGCGGGTGCGGTATATCCTCTCCCGTGCCATCCTCCGTGCCATCCTCCGTGCCCTCATCCTTCTTTGTTCATCTAAAGTCAGTAGTATAGCTATGTGCGACGATGCCCCTGGCATGTTGGCATACAGATTGTTGTGCAACACGTGTGACTGCTGAGCTCCTCACTAACAGTGTTGCTTTATCTAACAAGTAGACTTTTTTTCTCTTTTTAAACCAGCTTTTATATGCTCTAATTTTAGACAGGACATTTTGCTGTTGCGCACACTGCGTAGCCTGCGTTGCCCCAACGTTCTTTTGTGGATCCCCGTAAGTCCCTCATTAGCATATTTGAATAGCAAATCAATGGTCTGTCTAGCGCACTTTTGCGCGGACGGATGCGCCAGTCTAACAAAATTACGCTGGACAAAAAAAAGTAGATTTTTTGCGTATCTCGTTCTGGGGATGCCGTGCATCGAAACGCACGCGCACATTTCGACTTACGCCGCGCATCTCCTGATGCGCAGGCGTAATCGATCTGTGAATCTGGGCCAAAGTGTCTTTTCACATAGATAGATAGATAGATAGAAAGATAGATAGATAGATAGATAGATAGATAGACCTGAGCGCATTTGGTGTCACCGCACGTGTGCTGTTACATACCACCTTAGCGCATTTGGTGTCACCGCACGTGTGCTGTTACATATCACCTGAGCGCATTTGGTGTCACCGCACGGGTGCTGTTACATACCACCTTAGCGCATTTGGTATCACCGCACGTGTGCTGTTACATACCACCTTAGCGCATTTGGTGTCACCGCACGTGTGCTGTTACATATCACCTGAGCGCATTTGGTGTCACCGCACGTGTGCTGTTACATACCACCTTAGCGCATTTGGTGTCACCGCGCGTGTGCTGTTCCATATAACCTGAGTGCATTTGGTGTCACCGCACGTGTGCTGTTACATACCACCTGAGCGCATTTGGTGTCACCGCACGTGTGCTGTTACATACCACCTGAGCGCATTTGGTGTCACCGCACGTGTGCTGTTACATACCACATTAGCGCATTTGGTGTCACCGCACGTGTGCTGTTACATATCACCTGAGCGCATTTGGTGTCACCGCACGTGTGCTGTTACATACCACCTGAGCGCATTTGGTGTCACCGCACGTGTGCTGTTACATACCACCTTAGCGCATTTG
The DNA here is from genome assembly GCA_029574335.1 of Rana kukunoris. NCBI lineage: Eukaryota > Metazoa > Chordata > Amphibia > Anura > Ranidae > Rana > Rana kukunoris. Next base: position 178,717,346 of record CM056050.1, on the reverse strand, counting down.
GTGTCACCGCACGTGTGCTGTTACATACAACCTTAGCGCATTTGGTGTCACCGCACGTGTGCTGTTACATATCACCTGAGCGCATTTGGTGTCACCGCACGTGTGCTGTTACATACCACCTGAGCGCATTTGGTGTCACCGCACGTGTGCTGTTACATACCACCTTAGCGCATTTGGTGTCACCGCACGTGTGCTGTTACATACCACCTTAGCGCATTTGATGTCACCGCACGTTTGCTGTTACATACCACCTGAGCGCATTTGGTGTCACCGCACGTGTGCTGTTACATACCACCTTAGCGCATTTGGTGTCACCGCACGTGTGCTGTTACATATCACCTGAGCGCATTTGGTGTCACCGCACGTGTGCTGTTACATAAAACCTGAGCGCATTTGGTGTCACCGCACGGGTGCTGTTACATACCACCTTAGCGCATTTGGTATCACCGCACGTGTGCTGTTACATACCACCTTAGCGCATTTGGTGTCACCGCACGTGTGCTGTTACATATCACCTGAGCGCATTTGGTGTCACCGCACGTGTGCTGTTACATACCACCTTAGCGCATTTGGTGTCACCGCACGTGTGCTGTTACATACCACCTGAGCGCATTTGGTGTCACCGCACGTGTGCTGTTACATACCACCTGAGCGCATTTGGTGTCACCGCACGTGTGCTGTTACATACCACATTAGCGCATTTGGTGTCACCGCACGTGTGCTGTTGCATATCACCTGAGCGCATTTGGTGTCACCGCACGTGTGCTGTTACATACCACCTGAGCGCATTTGGTGTCACCGCACGTGTGCTGTTACATACCACCTTAGCGCATTTGGTGTCACCGCACGTGTGCTGTTACATACAACCTTAGCGCATTTGGTGTCACCGCACGTGTGCTGTTACATATCACCTGAGCGCATTTGGTGTCACCGCACGTGTGCTGTTACATACCACCTGAGCGCATTTGGTGTCACCGCACGTGTGCTGTTACATACCACCTTAGCGCATTTGGTGTCACCGCACGTGTGCTGTTACATACCACCTTAGCGCATTTGATGTCACCGCACGTTTGCTGTTACATACCACCTGAGCGCATTTGGTGTCACCGCACGTGTGCTGTTACATACCACCTGAGCGCATTTGGTGTCACTGCACGTGTGCTGTTACATACCACATTAGCGCATTTGGTGTCACCGCACGTGTGCTGTTACATATCACCTGAGCGCATTTGGTGTCACCGCACGTGTGCTGTTACATACCACCTGAGCGCATTTGGTGTCACCGCACGTGTACTGTTACATACCACCTTAGCGCATTTGGTGTCACCGCACGTGTGCTGTTACATACCACCTTAGCGCATTTGGTGTCACCGCACGTGTGCTGTTACATATCACCTGAGCGCATTTGGTGTCACCGCACGTTAGACATGTGCATTCGTTTTCGTTAGAATGCATTTTCGTCCGAAAATCGGGTATTTTCGTTATCGTTTTAACGAACGAAAACAAAAGCACAAGAAACGAAAACCAAAAGATCCGACATAAAAAATGCTTTATTTTCGTTTTCGTTCAGATCTGACGATTTTCGATGCTTTGTCGAATTTCCGTCGTTCAATTTCACAAAGTCATTGAAAAATCGTCGTTCTGAATACAATGAATACACTGTATTCATTACGACGATTTTCGATCCTTTGTCGAATTTCCGTCTTTCAATTTCACAAAGGCTTCGAAAATCGTCGTTCTGAATACAGGGAATAGGTATATTCCCTGTATTCAGAACGACGATTTTCGATGCTTTGTCGAATTTCCGTTGTTTAATTCGACAAAGCATCGGAAATCTTTGTTTTCGGACGAAAACTTTCCCGACGAAAACAAAATAAATAAAAACGATTTTCGGGAGTAACTAAATAAATTTATTTTCTAGACGAAAACAAGAAAACAAAATGAAATATTCCAGTCTTCACATGTCTACCGCACGTGTGCTGTTACATACCACCTGAGCGCATTTGGTGTCACCGCACGTGTGCTGTTACATACCACCTGAGCGCATTTGGTGTCACCGCACGTGTGCTGTTACATACCACCTGAGCGCATTTGGTGCCACCGCACCTGTGCTGTTATATACCACCTGAGCGCAGTTAGTGTCACTGGACGTGTGCTGTTATATACCACCTGAGCGCAGTTAGTGTCACTGTACGTGTGCTGTTATATACCACCTGAGCGCAGTTAGTGTCACCGCACCTGAGCTTTTATATACCACCTGAGCGCAGTTAGTGTCACTGTACGTGTGCTGTTATATACCACCTGAGCACAGTTAGTGTCACTGTACGTGTGCTGTTATATACCACCTGAGCACAGTTAGTGTCACTGTACGTGTGCTGTTATATACCACCTGAGCGCATTTAGTGTCAGCGCACCTGTGCTGTTATATACCACCTGAGCGCAGTTAGTGTCACCGCACCTGTGCTGTTATATACCACCTAAGCACAGTTAGTGTCACTGGACGTGTGCTGTTATATACCACCTGAGTGCAGTTAGTGTCACTGTACGTGTGCTGTTATATACCACCTGAGCGCAGTTAGTGTCACTGTACGTGTGCTGTTATATACCACCTGAGCGCATTTAGTGTCACCGCACATGTGCTGTTATATACCACCTGAGCGCAGTTAGTGTCACCGCACCTGTGCTGTTATATACCACCTGAGCGCAGTTAGTGTCACTGGACGTGTGCTGTTATATACCACCTGAGCGCAGTTAGTGTCACTGGACGTGTGCTGTTATATACCACCTGAGCGCAGTTAGTGTCACTGTACGTGTGCTGTTACATACCACCTGAGCGCAGTTAGTGTCACCGCACCTGTGCTGTTATATACCACCTAAGCGCAGTTAGTGTCACTGGAGGTGTGCTGTTATATACCACCTGAGCGCAGTTAGTGTCACTGCACCTGTGCTGTTATATACCACCTGAGCGCAGTTAGTGTCACTGTACGTGTGCTGCTATATACCACCTGAGCGCAGTTAGTGTCACTGTACGTGTGCTGTTATATACCACCTGAGCACAGTTAGTGTCACTGTACGTGTGCTGTTATATACCACCTGAGCGCATTTAGTGTCACCGCACCTGTGCTGTTATATACCACCTGAGCGCAGTTAGTGTCACTGGACGTGTGCTGTTATATACCACCTGAGTGCAGTTAGTGTCACTGGACGTGTGTTGTTATATACCACCTGAGTGCAGTTAGTGTCACTGGACGTGTGCTGTTATATACCACCTGAGCGCAGTTAGTGTCACTGTACGTGTGCTGTTATATACCACCTGAGCACAGTTAGTGTCACTGTACGTGTGATGTTATATACCACCTCAGCGCATTTAGTGTCACCGCACCTGTGCTGTTATATACCACCTGAGCGCAGTTAGTGTCACCCCACCTGTGCTGTTATATACCACCTGAGCGCAGTTAGTGTCACTGGACGTGTGCTGTTATATACCACCTGAGCGCAGTTAGTGTCACTGTACGTGTGCTGTTATATACCACCTGAGCGCAGTTAGTGTCACTGGACATGTGCTGTTATATACCACCTGAGCGCAGTTAGTGTCACTGGACGTGTGCTGTTATATACCACCTGAGAGCAGTTAGTGTTAGTGTTAGTGCTCCAATTAGAGTTATTGGGAGGGGTTGCAAGTGTTGTGTTGTACCCAAGGCACAATTTTTCAGCCCCTGTTTAACAGGGGCGCCTAATAACAATTTTTGTTGCAATACTTTGCACGTGGCTCCTTGTTGTGCTCCAATTACAGTACAGTAAAAATGTTCTTTCACAAAACAATAATGGCCCCCCACCACCGCTAAAATATTCTATATAATGTTGCCACACAGAACTTGCGCAAGTAGCATTAATTACTTTTTTTTATAGTCCTCTCATGTTGTGCAGGGACATTTCTAAACACGTGCCACTACTATAGACACCCAGCAGGTGTGATATTTATAGGATTTTTTTTTTCACTTTAAGCATCATTAAAATGGCTGCTCCGGAAAAAACAGGCGTTTTTTTTATCTTAACTTTTCTTTATTGTTTCTTATCATACAAAATGTATGAATTCATTTACAACAACACATGACAAAGAGTGCATATTATACATAAATAACTAAATAAACACCAACTTCAAATTCCGTGTATATTCTTTATATAAACCTATTCCCTCCCGCTGGAGAGGATGTGGTAATACTGGATCCCTTTCCCACATCTGGAGGGACTGTCCACTCATTAGAAAATTTTGGGATGAAGTAGGAGACTTGATTTCCTCATTGTGTGACGTTTCTCTACCGATGTCCCCTCTGGATCTCCTCCTGGGTCTTCAATCCCCTCGTGGCCTAGACATCTGTGAACACTGGTAACACATATTTTGATAGCAGCCCATTTGGCAATTGCAAGAAACTGGAAATCAACCCAGTCACCCCTTCTAAAGGATGTCATTCGTCTACTCAATGTACACTTCCTGATGGAATTTTCTTTTGCCAAAGACAATCTCTATTTAAATTTCTTTCAGGCGCCGTACACACGGCAGAGAACCTCGACGGGCAGAACACATCGTTCCGCCCGTCGAGGTTCTCTCCCGGCCGTCGAATTTGGCGACCCGCCCGTCGGGAATGGCAACCAGCCATTCTTCCGGGCGGGCCGTCGAGGAAATAGAGAGCGTGCTCTCTATTTCGGCTCGACGGGCTTCCCGACGGGAAGCTCGCTGAGACCGTACACACGGCCGAGGTCCTCGCTGGAATGTGCATTCCAGCGAGGTTCTCGCTGATTTTCAGCGAGAACCTCGGCCGTGTGTACGGCGCCTCACACGTCCTGGGAAAAATGGATTGCTGATAGCAGAAGTGTGCCCCTATGTTAATGTCTCCCATGGACTTACCCCTTTAACTATTCTCAATGGTTATTTTCAATGCTCACCAAGGGGACCTTTATTTTCCTCCTTGCCCAATCCATTTTCTCTCTGTTCGTCTTTGGCATATTTCTCCCCAAGAGTTTAAAATGCTGTAATTTGTACTTCTTTTTTTGCTAAAATATTGATTTATTCTATAGGTACACAATGCTATAAGTTTAACTTCTCTTTGTTTTCTTTTCTCTGATCTGTATATTGTGCCAGGGTATACCCAATTGACAATGTTTTGTACATATTCTTCTTTTCTTTATAATTAATAAATACTTTAAATAATAAAAAAAAAAGGATAACATTTTCCTGAAATAGAGATTTTGAGTTAGTTGTGACCTGCACTCATAGATCTTTAATGTGGTGTTGAGCCCAAACATAGGGAATGCAAGTGATGAGGAGGTATTGGGTAACTGGTGGTGTATTGAGGCCTTGTATGTAGGATTTGGAATTGTTCACTTTATCATATGATATCTGATAAAAAATTGTATTTGATATGTTTTATAGCAGAACGTAAAAAATAAAATAAAATCTAAATTGTCAGTTTTTTTTGGTTTATAGCAGATCAAATACCACCAAAAGAAAGCTCTCTATGTGGGGGGAAAAAGACGTACATTTTATTTGGGTACAGCGTCACATGGCCGTGCAATTGTGAGTTAAAGCATTATACATACCTGAAGTGCCTGTTTCTAGGCAGATAGTCCTAATCTGCCACTTCCTGATCTGCAGTATTTTTTTCTTACTTCTGCTCCTCGGCTGCCTTCTGGGGAATGGAGGAGCAGTGTTTTCTGGGACCTCGCGTGTGTCCCAGGAGACATCATCCATTCACGTCGCGCTGTGCGGCTCGCGAATGCGCAGTAGGGAATCGGGCGGTGAAGCCGCAAGGCTTCACTTCATGATTCCCTCACTGAGGATGGCGGCGGGGCAGCCAAGACCCGAGCATTTGCTCAGCTTCAGCTCGTCATCGCAGGCACCCTGGACAGGTAAGTCTCCTTATTAAAAGTCAGCAGCTACAGTGTTAGTAGCTGCTGACTTTTAATTTATTTTATTTTTTTAAACCGGACCTCTGCTTTAAATTAGCACTGTGCTGTATCGCAAAAATTGTCCTGGTCATGAAGGAGGGGGGATTAAATCTTCCAGAGGTCAAGTGGTTAAATAGTTTATCTACATTTATTAACATCTATTAGTCCACAAATATTGATAATTTACTAAGATAAAACCAAACAACATCACAGTTTAACACAACACACTGAATTTACAGCATAACAATAATATTTTCCAATGTCACAAACAATACTTTGAGCTATTGAGCTACAGTAAAAAAAAAGAAAAAAAATATTACATAAATGATAATTTTGGGCGTGAAATTGTTGCCGTATATGTTATCTGTTATTTTTTTCAGTAAGTTTAAAATAAAGTAAACATTTTCTATAAAACATTACTAATGGTAATAATTGTATACAAACTTAGAAAGTCAAAACAAGTTGATGAGTTTGATGATTTGTATATTTATTTTTATTTATGAAAGCCAATATTTTTTTTGGCAGTACATTACATAGCTGAGTAATGGACAGTTTTGTCATAATGTTGACACTTCTCACTGGCGTGGTTCTGCACCACAAACACTGAGATTGTTCCTACTGAGATAGACCGTCTGCTTTCAGAGAAATAAATCCAAACTGTTATAGATTTTATGCAAATGAAGATGATTAAAAAGAGAATTTTCATATCCAGTCACAAAAAGGTCAGAACAAGTTCTGACCATTAAATCATGTCTATTAATTTTAATAGTCCTGGCATCCCAGCTGTGCAATAATATATACATACAATTGCTTTATACAAAGTGATCTAGATGTCATGCTTATTTTTTTTCAACACGTGCAATATCATGGAGCAGACATGTTGTCTGCCTAATTTCATTTTAATGGGAGTAGTCAGATGTCTGATCTACATTTGCATTATTTATTTGAACCTTTAAAATGTTTTTATTGGCTGAACTATAACTCAGATATATATGGATGTAATTAAACAGCAGGTACATTTTTTGCAGAAACTGAAATTTTATTGTCTGCCTGGTGTAATGATATTGCGGCTTTCTGATAAAGCACTTTTAAGATAATCTGTATATATAATACATGAATGCTCAGTGTGCTATTGATAATTTCAAGAGAACACAACCCTGCTTAAACAGTGTTTAAGAGCCAATTTCTACTGTATTTCTTTTTACGTATAGAAAACAACAATAAGGTACAACTAAAGACATTAAGGTTAATTTTCAATAGCCAAATATACTTTGCAAAGTGCAGTTGCTCTCTGTAAGAGCAGTTGCAAAGTGAATTGTCTTTTTGCTTTTGGTAAATAAACCCAAATATGTGTATTTTTAAATAATTACCTAAAAACCCCATTAACATTTCCCATATTCACAGTATAATTATCAACATAAAATTGAATCTAACTCATTAAAAACCCATAACTGCAATGTCTGATTTCCCCCTTCTTGCCTCTGCTGCTGGATCCAGATAGTGTTGCTGATAGGAGTTTCTCAGACTTGTAAGCCTTGCCAATTAAGATACATTTTACACAATGATGACTGTGCAGTTAAAAACAACAAACATAGACATGCCTTACATATGATAAAGATTTATTACATTTTGGATTTAATGTTTTACCCACAGTTTCCATTTTAAGTATACTAGCATAGGGACAATTACACCTTTCCCATGGCAGAGTGCATATCATGTGCTCTAAAATACATAGCAAGCTAGCTGCACTTTCATCAAATTGATCTTATTGAGCTTGAGCAGGAATTATAAACTAAAACAAAGTATATACATTTTACCAGTATTTCTATTTCCCACATTTTATGAGGACCTGTAAGGAAATAGAAATACTGGTAAAATGTTTATACTTTGTTTTAGTTTATAATAATTCCTGCATACTTGGTGAGGACCTTGGATCCCAGGCTCAGGCTGTATGCTAGGCTTTGACTTTTGTCCAACTCCACACAGTTCTGTCCCTTTCCAGCCCAAAAAGTACCCAGTGCCATTTAATTAACCAATATTGGATGTCAATGTTCAGTAGTGACCAATAGTTACATAGTTACATAGTTAGTCAGGTTGAAAAAAGACATCTAGTTCAACCATAAAAATAAATAAAATAAAATATCATACAATCCCATATACCTAATCCTATACCCACAGTTGATACAGAGGAGGGTGAAAAACCCCAGCAAAGCATGATCTAATTTGCTCCTTCCTGATCCCAGAGAGGCAATCAGATTTTGCCTGGATCAACGTTATCTATAAATGTCAGTACCCAGTTATATTATGTACATTTAGGAAAGAATCCAAGCCTTTCTTAACCACTTGCTTACTGGGCACATACACCCCCCTCCTGCCCAGGTGAAATTTCAGCTTCCGGCACTGCGTCGCTTTAACTGACAATTGCGCGGTCGTGCGACGTGGCTCCCAAACAAAATTTACGTCCTTTTTTTACCCACAAGTAGAGCTTTCTTTTGGTGGTATTTGATCGCCTGTGCGTTTTTTTTTTTGCGCTATAAACAAAAAAGAGCGACAATTTTGAAGAAAAATACAATATTTTTTACTTGTTGCTATAATAAATATCCCAATAAAAAAAAATCGCAATAAGCGACTGGTTTGCGCAAAAGTTATAGCGCTTACAAAATAGGGGAGAGAATTATTATTTTTTATTATTTTTTTTTTACTAGAAATGGCGGCGATCTGCGATTTTTATTGGCACTGCGACATTATGGCGGACACATCGGACACTTTTGACACATTTTTGGCACCATTCACATTTATACTGCGATCAGTGCTATAAATATGCACTAATTACAGTATAAATGTGACTGGCATTGAAGGGGTTAACACTAGGGGGTGAGGAAGGGGTTAAATGTGTATCCTAGGTGTGTTCTAACTGTGGGGGGTGACTGGGGGGGTGACCAATCTGTGTCCCTATGTAGCAAGGAACACAGATCGGGCTCCTCCTCTCCAGAGACAGGACGCTGTCTCTGTGTAAAACGGCAATGAGAGATGATCTATGAGATCATCTCTCATTCGCCCACAGATCGCATCGCAAACGGCCACTCTGATTGGCCGTTCGCCGCGATCTGTGATTGGCCGTGTCCAAGGGACACGGACAACACAGGGCTTCCCCGCAGCACGCTCTACAGCGCGCGCTGGGAACGCCCAAAGGAGATGCCATCAAATGACGGCATGTTGGATATTCAGACCCACGCTGTTGCCGTCATTTGACGGTAGCGCGGGCCTGAAGTGGTTAAAGCAATCTAGTGAGCTGGCTAGAACCACCTCTGGAGGGTGTCTATTCCACATTTTCACAGCTCTTACTGTGAAGAAACCTTTCCGTATTTGGAGATTAAATATCTTTTCCTCTAGACATAGAGCGCCCCCTTGTCCTCTGTGTTGACCGAAAGTGAATTACAATATGGACCCCTTTATATTTGTACATGTTGATCATATCCCCCTTAACCACTTCAGCCCCGTACCATTTGGTTGCCAAATGACTGGGCCACTTTTTGCGATTCGGCACTGCGTCATATTAACCACTTACCACCCGGTCAATAGGAGATTCACGTGTGGGAAGTGGTTGTGAAATCTTGACTGGACGCTCACAAACGTCCTACAGGATTTCATGACGCGCGCACCCGTGGGGGCGCGCAGCACGGCGATCGGTGATGTGGGGTGTCAGTCTGACACCCTGCATCTTCGATCTCGGTAACAAGTCTCCGGAGGAGGCTCGCTACCACGTGATCAGTCGTGTCGAATCACGGCTGTTCACGATGTAAACAGGAAGAGCCATCGATGGCTCTTCCTCACTCGCGTCTGACAGGGCGGCTCTGCTGACAGGGGGGGTTTGCGCTGATTGTTAATCAGCACAGCCCCCCCTCGGATTCCCACACTAGAACACCAGGGAAGCCCACACTGGAAGGGCAAAAATAAAAATAAAAAAATCGGCAATAAAAAATAAATAAATAAAAGTCAGCATTAAAAAAAAAAACATGCCAGTTAAAAAAAAGAAAGATGCCATTCAGTGCCCACACATGGGCACTGAATGGCAACATAGATTCATCAGTGCCACCCCTCAGTGTCCATCAGTGCCACCCCACAGTGTCCATCAGTGCCACCCCTCAGTGCCAATCCATGCCCAGTGCCCACCTATCAGTGCCCATCTGTGCCATCCATAAGTACCCACAAGTGCCACCCATCAGTGCCACCCATAAGTGCCACCCATGAGTGCCCATCTTTGCCGCCTATGAGTGCCCAGTGCTGCCCATGAGTGCCCATCAGTGCTGCCTATAAGTGCCCATCAGTGCCACCTATGATTGCCCCGTCAGTGCCACCTATGAGTGCCCATCAGTGCCGCATACCAGTGCCGCCTATCAGTGCCTATCAGTGGCACCTCATCGGTGCCCATCAGTACTACCTCATTGGTGTCCATCAGTGCCACCTCATCAGTGCCCATCAGTGCTGCCATATAAGTGCCCGTAATTGAAAGAGAAAACGTACTTATTTACAAAAAAGTTAACAGAATTTTTTTTTTTTTAATTTTCAATCTTTTATTAGTTGCTGCGCAAAAAATAAAAATCGCAGAGGTGATTAAATACCGCCAAAAGAAAGCTCAATTTTGTTTGGGTACAGTGTAGCATGACTGCGCAATTGTCATTCAAAGTGCGACAGCGCTGAAAGCTTAAAATTGGCTTGGGCGGGAAGGTGCGTAAGTGCCTGGTATGGATGTGGTTAACTGACAATTGCATGGTTGTGCGACTTGACTCCCAAACAAAATTGACGTTCTTTTTTTTTCCCCACAAATAGAGCTTTCTTTTGGTGGTATTTGATAACCTCTGTGATTTTTATTTTTTGTCCTATAAACAAAATAGAGTGATAATTTGGGGAAAAAAAGTAATATTTGTACTTTTTGCTCTAATAAATATCCTCAATTTGTTTTTAAAAAAAATGATTTTTTTTTCTCAGTTCAGGCCGATACATATTCTTCTACATATTTTTTGTAAAAAAAAAGTGCAATAAGCGTATATTGATTGGTTTGCGCAAAAGTTATAGCATCTACAAAATAGTGGGTAGTTTTATGGCATTTTTATTATATATTTTTTTACTTGCTATGGCGGTGATCTGCATTTTTTATTGTGACTGAGGCATTATGGTGGACACATCGAATACTTTTGACACTATTTTGGGACCATTCCCATTTATACAGCGATCAGTGCTATAAAAAATGCACTGATTACTGTACAAATTTGACTGGCAGTGAATGGATTAACCAGTAGGGGGTGGAGAAGGGGTTAAGTGTGTCCTAGGGATTGATTCTAACTGTTAGGGGGCATGGCTTACAGTGACACGTCACTGATCGCTGCTCCCGATGAGAGGGAGAAGAGAGGGAGCAGTGGTATAGATAGTGAAGAAAAAGGGAGATATATTGCTTACAACCCTATCTGTCACACAGTTCTGCAAATTCACATACTGTGATTTACCAATCATTTAGTCACCAATCCACAACACAAGGGAGACATCAACCCAGGAGAGCTGACCTGATCATATCGAAAGCATTTGGGGAGGCGCATGTATGGCTTTTGAGCATGTTGGATGTGTAGAGGCTGAGCTCCGGATCACATCTGCTCTCTGGGGCCCCCACATGGCTTCTAACCTACTTCATTCGCCACAGGGTTTAGCAAAAACACTCCCTATATGACTGCAACACCACATGTGTAAGATTGGCCAGCAAAAACACTGCTATAGGCCTCTGATAGACCCACACTATCAAACAGCAATGGACAGGTGTCTAACTAGGCCACAATCCCCAGATTTGCCTACTCCCGCGGACCCATTCCCTACTATGGACCCCTCACTGGGGACCAATGATACAGACAACGGTGCATCCCTCACTCATTACACCCCTGTAATGTCCCCCCAAGCTACTCAGACTGTTTTAACCCCTGAATTGCTGGACGTGAAACTCCAGGCTCTTCTCCTGTTATGGACACGCAACATTGCTGCAGAAGTGGCCAAACTATTGCAGAAATTACAGGGGGAATTTGCCCAAATAGGGGAATGAGCAGATGTATTAGAGACTCTTCCAATATGCCCAGGAACTGGAGAAAGAATCCTCTTTATTGAAAGAGGACCTGGAAAACAGGGCAAGACTTCAAAATCAAGTTTTTTTCTTTAACCATATAGATTTTATTAAGAAATAGGAAGATACATAAACATCTAGCATCATCCACAGGTATGACAAGCAAGATCAGAAGGAGTTACAAAGCGGTATTACATATGAGATACAGGTACAATTTAAGCACGTACGATATAATCGAGGCAATAGACCTAAGAACAAAATCAAAGTTTTCATGGCATACTAGAGACTGTGGGAGATAATACTTTGCAATCCTACCTGCTGGGCCAATTCAATACACTGGCCCCAAAAATTGCAGGTGTAGATTGGAGACTGGATTGGGCCCATAGAACCCTGGGATCTAAACCACCCTCGGGTTCTAGGCCTAAAGATGTCATAGTCTGCTTCAATTTCTATTAAAGCATGGAGGCTCTCCTCACTACACACAATAAATCATCTACTGAGTACAGTGGGGCAAAAATCCAGATCTACAATGATCTCTCTCCTTTAACCCTTGCTAAATGAAGACATTTTCCTCCAATTACCTCCCACTTGCAAAACCATTGCATCCCATACTTCTGGGGCTTTCCATTTCACCTGATTGTCCCCTGAGTGGGTTCTCAACACTGCCTTTGTGACTTATGCCCTGTACACAAGATCGGTTTGTCTGATGAAAATGGTCCAATAGACCGTTTTCATCAGACGAACCGATCGTGTGTGGGCCCCATTGTTTTTTTCCCATTGGTAAAAAAAAATAGAACCTGTTTTAAAATTATCTGATGGTTAAAAAACCGATAGAAAAAAACGATTGTCTGTGGGGAAATCCATCGGTCTAAAATCCATGCATGCTCTGAATCAAGTCGACACATGCTCGGAAGCATTAAACTTAATTTTTCTCTGCACGTCGTTGTGTTTTACGTCACCGCGTTGGACACGATCGGATTTTTAACTGATGGTGTGTAGTCAAGACTGATGAAAGTCAGCTTCATCGAATATCTGATGAAAAAATCAATCGGTGCGTTTTCATCGGATGAACCGATCGTGTGTACGTGGAATTACATCAAGCATTTATTAAAAGCTTAGGACTGCCTCCTCTACTGGAAGTTTTTTTTATATTCCCACCGGCTACTTCATCTGGCCGTCCAGCTCCTACTATGCCTAACCGGATCTGTACCCCTGTTCAAAGTAAACAGAAGAGATCCTTCTCCACTCCCCAACACTCTCAAAGATCCAGAAATCCTCCTTGAGATAATGACGGTTCCATATGGCTCTAAATTACAGGCAGGCCTGCCTTCACTTTTGTGACAAATAGTTTTTGTTCTGTTTTTGATCTGGACATTAGGCTGAATAGTTATCTGAAGAATTAGAGATACCCCTCCACATACCCATTGGGTACAGTTTGTATACTTTCTTTTATATTCATTCTTCACTTCCATGTTTTATGCTACATACCTGCTGGAGAGCAGGTGGATCCCTTCTTTCTGCATTTCCATCTGATGGGAGTCACCGCATGGCCCCCAAACAGTCTAAGACTTCGGTCTAGGACTCCTGAGTTGCACTTGTCTCTCAGACGTAATGACCTTGATTTTTCTTTTTTCAAGCCCCTCCTGGGACCCCTAAATTATGCTTTTGTTGTATTATTTTTATTTTTGTTCCTAGGGCAGTTTGTACAATGTATATTTGTATTCCAGTATTGGGCAGTATGTCAGTATAGAGAACTATATGTTTCTTGGTTTATTGTCTCAACAAGCAGATACACTGTTAATATGTTATGAAATTGAAAATAATTTCTCATAATGTTAAGGGCCTGAATCCCATCCAGAAATGATGACTCGCCCTTAAAAACTTCTGAAGGTCTGAAGCTGATATTATCCGAGCTGGGGGTTTGATGAAATTTGCATTTAAATATTTCCCTACTTCTTATGTGGCCTCTGATCCTTCTGATAAGGCTGGTGTAGCTGTACTTATAAGACATGTGCACACTGAATTATTTTGTTTCGGAATTTCATTTTTGTCCGAAAAATAAATTTATCCTCCCGAAATTAGTTTTTATTTATTGCGTTTTTCGTTGGAAATTGCATTCGTCCGAAAATCCAAATGAATTGAGGTTGAATCTGTCATTGAAGGCTTATGGTGTCTGTCGAATGTTCAAAGAAGATTCGATGGAGCAGCGAAACTGTACGACGCTACAATTAAAAAATTTTCGGTCGAATGTTCCTTCTACAAGCTATAGTAGAATTCTAATGTTGTATGACTAGTAATAATTATGTTTATTAATTATTATTACTAGTCAACCAATATTAGAATTTTTCTATAGCCTATGGGCCAAGCATTTGACCGAAAATGTATGATTGCAGTGTTGTACAGTTTAGCTTCTCCGTCGAATCTTCTTAGAACTATCAACAGACATCATAAGCCTTCAATGACAGATTTGACGTTTTCGATGCTTTGTCGAATCTTCATCGTTCATGTTAAATTGTCAAGTTAGTTCTAGCTATTTCCCTGCTCCTCCTCTTTGGTTACAATCAGCCAATAACATTCATCATCATCATTATTTTTATTTTACTTCCCCCACCCTATTCCAGCAGCGATCTTTTCTCTCCATATTGTCAAATCTTTTCTCTCTATAATGTCAAATCTTTTATCTCTATAATGTCAAATCTTTTCTCTCTATGTAGAATAATCTTGGACTAATAAAGTAAAGGTTAGTCACATTCGACCAACGAAAACGAAAATAAAGCATTTGTTTATGTCAGATCTTTTGGTTTTCGTATTCTGTGTTTGTTTAAACAATAACGAAAATACCTGAGATTCGGACAAAAATGCATTTCGGACAAAAACAAATACACATGTCTAGTATTTATTAAAAGGTTTTGCTCTATTAGGATCAAGGATCAATACATCGACCCCCACAGGAGGTTTGTCATGCTGATTTGTGAATATTTTTCATCCTCGTTCACGTTAGTAAATGTATATTGCTTTTCTAGATGAGCTTTTTCTTCATGTACAATGTTACTCCCAGCCCTTTATGATAATAGGGGGTAAGTTTAACCTGGTTATGTCCCATAGAAGAGACAAGCACACCTTGTCACAGAGGGTGGTTTCCTAAGCCACCTATTTTCGAACACATATCAGATCTCACCGTTTGTTTGATGCTTAGAAAATTAAACATCCAACACAGAGACAATACACCTTTTACTCCATGACCCATAAAATGTATTCTAGACTAGACCATTTTTTCATATCAGTACCTCTTCTCCCTCATACAGTAGGTTCTAATATGTCACCCATTAAATGGTCAGACCATGCCCCTATCTCCTTAGACCTTTCACGACAACACGCTTCCTCTAATGCCGCGTACACACAGTCGTTTTTTGTGATTAAATAAAACAACGTTTTAAAAAACGTCATTTAAAATGATCGTGTGTGGGCAAAACTTTGTTGTATGTCTTCTTTTTTTTTTTTCAAAAATATTTATTGAGGTTTTCCAAACAGAGGAGTTACATGTACAATATAACAAGCAGAGCAGCATTGGGGGGGGATAGAGAAACTTGGGGGTGAAGGGAGGAGGGGGGGGGGTGCACCGAGAGAGTGAGTTCCATATTGTACATAAAGAGGGGAGGTGAGGTGGCGGCAGAGGTGTAAAGTCACGATCAGGTGGTAGAGGGGGTGTCTGGGGGGACAACTCCTGCTGGGGTTGGTGGAGGGGCGGATTTGGAGAAGGAGAAAGAGTGATGCTCAAAGGTTTCCAAGTCCTGTTGGGACAAGTTCATTTGCATGAAGGGTTGCCAGATGGAAAGAAAACGTTCCTTAGCAGTGTCCTTTCGGAAGTCCGTGGTGGCTCTTTCCTTGTAGAGGAGGAGGAGGATGTCCCGTTTAATTTGGGAAGTAGAGGGCGGGGCGTGAGGAGGTCCAATTTCTCAAAATGTCTCTTCGTGCGACGAGTAGGCATAACAGAGGCCAATCTTTGGAGGTATATGAAGGGATATTGGAGGTGGGGGTGGGTGGGTCATCCCGCTGTGAACGTCGGAGCAGCTGAGGGTCCCAGTAGCCGAAGACGAGGAGGAAAGGGTCCTTGGGTAGCTTAAGTAAGGTGATTTCAAATATGTAGGCCAACACTTGGTCCCAAAACGTTGAAATGAAAGAGCAGGTCCAGAAACGGTGTGCCAGGGAGGGTCTGGGATGTCGGAACAGAGGACACTCTGCGCTGCTTGGGTCCTGAGAGGATCGAAGGAAAGGGATGTGAGCTCGGTGAAGAATTTTTAACTGGGTTTCCCTCCATATTTCGTTCGGGGTCAGTTGTAGCGTCTTGTTGTAGCCTTGCAATAGTTTGTGCAACAGATCATCGTCCGGAAAGTCCTTTCCCCAGTTGGCTGCTGATGAGGATGCCAGGGAGGGGGACGCCTCACTGAGCAGTGGCTTGTAGATGTCTGAGATTTTGTATGTGCCATCTAAAAGTAGTTGGTCAGTGAAGTTTGGGGTGAATCGCTTGCAGTATTCGTTGCAGGTGGCACGTAGGTAGTGGACACATTGCCAATAGTAAAGAAAGTGAGATTGGGGCAGAGCAAAGAGATTGGCTACACCAGCAAAAGGTCGTGGGCGACCGGTGGCAGCATCACATAGAGATACAAAATGAGTAAGTCCTTTTTCCTGCCAAACTTTGAAGGGCCTGTGATCCAGACCCGGTTGAAAACTGGGGTTACCTTGGATAGGTAGATGCCTCGACATAAAGGGGGAGAGACCAAGGCTTTTCCTGCTTTCCCTCCATGCGATGACCGTGTCCCTGAGTAGTAAGTTATGCTGGTATTCGGGGGAAACAGACTTCCATTTGCAGTGGAGGAGGGCCACCAGTGAAAGGGGGTGCGCCATAGCAGACTCAAGGGGGAAGTTTGAGCATCGGGAGGATTGTGCTATCCAATCTAAGCCAATTCTTAATAGACATGCTATATTATACAGTCTAATGTTCGGAAGACTAACACCACCTTCGCGCCTGGGGAGAAACAATTTTTTTAGGGCAATGCGAGGTCTCTTGCCGTGCCAGATAAATTTGGAAACAGCCGATTCAAGGTTTTTAACGTCTTTGTGACGGAGGAGCAGAGGGATAGTCTGCATCGGGTAAAGCAATCTGGCGAAGCTAACCATCTTTACCAGGTGGCATCTCCCCAGGAGCGAGAGCGGCAGGTCTAACCAGTTCACCAGTTCCTGAGAAATTTTTGAGAATAGAGGGGGATAGTTAAGATGGTACAGGGAGGAGGGCAGTTTGCCGATTTTGATGCCGAGATATGTGATATGGGACGTGGCGACCGAGAAGATGGATTGGCGAGTCCACGAGGGGGGGGGTAGTGAGCCTAGAGGGAGGATTTCGCTTTTGCCATAATTGATGCGGAGACCCGAGCAGGTGCGGAACGTGTCGAAGATTTTCTTCATGGTGACCATGTCGGCGGAGGGGTCGGCTGAAAAAATGAGAACGTCGTCCGCGAAGAGGGAGGAGCGCAGTTTGTGCGGGCCAATTCATATGCCGTGAAGAGTGGCAAATTGGATAAGGTGTCTGGATAGGGGTTCTAAGGCTATGTTAAAAAGGAGCGGGGAGAGAGGGCAGCCCTGCCGTGTCCCCTTATGGAGGCGGAATTCCTCCGAGAGGAGGCCCGCAGCTACTAATTTCGCCGAGGGGGAAGCGTACATGGCGTGGACGAGGTGGCAGAAGGGGCCAGAGAATCCTAATTTCGCCATCGAAAGAGAGAGCCATTCAAAGCTTACATTATCGAAGGCTTTCTTGGCATTGAGGGACATGATGGCAAAGTCTCCCATAGGGTGTTGTCGAGCGTGCTCTAGGGCCAGCATGACTTTGCGGATGTTCAGGGTTGCCGTTCTGCCTTTTACGAAGCCCGATTGTGCCGGATGGATGAGGGAGGGGATTATATCCGAGAGCCTATTGGCAACTATTTTGGACAAGATTTTAACATCTAGGTTCAGTAGGGAAATGGGTCTATATGACCCAGGATCTAGGGGGTCTTTCCCCTTTTTGGACAGCAGTTTGATGATAGCCTGGTTTCCTGAGGGGAGGTATGAGCCGCCGGACCACACGCCGCTATAAACTTTGAGAATGGTGGGTTCCAGTAAAGTTCGTAGGGTCTTATAGAATTCGCTCGTGAAACCATCGGGACCCGGGGCTTTAGATGGGGCAAGTGAGCGAATGGTGTCCGAGATCTCGGCGGGAGAGATAGGGGCGTTTAGGGCCTCTAGTTGGGAGGGGGTGATTTGGGGTATGTCTAAGTTTTCTAAAAAGGCTTTTGCCGTTTGATTGTTAATAGGGTCAGGGGCATATAGGGTCGAGTAATAGTGGAGCATTGCCGCGTTTATTGATGGAGGGGTAGTGTTAACAATACCGCTGGGGCCTCTCAGGGACGTGATATGGGTGGGTTTGAAGGCGCCTTTACAGAGCCTGGCTAGTAACTTGCCAGATTTATTGCCGAACTTGTGGAGGGTGGCATCTAGTGTAGCCTTTTTGACCGATTCTAGAGTGTCTGCCCAGGTATCAAATGATCTCTTGGCAGCGTGCCATTCGTCTCTGTTTCTCGGGGAATCAGAGGCGTGAAGGGCCCTTTGTGCCAGGTGCAGACGGGAGCTGGCTAGTTTGTATTGGGACATGGCATTTCTTTTGAAGGAAGAAGCATAGGAGATGATCTGGCCTCTGAGGAATGCTTTACCGGCGTCCCAGAAGAGGTTTGGGTTTTCTGCATGGGAGGCGTTGGCCTCAGAGTATTCTAGCCACGCTTTTTCCATGAATCGTTGGAAGTCAGCGCGGTTATGTAGATAAGAGGGAAAGCGCCAGATTTTGGGGTGAGGGGGGAGGTCCAGATTGTCAAGTGAGACCGTTATCGGGGCATGATCGGATATAGCTATGTCGAGGATGTCGGTGTCCGACATCATGGGTATTAAGTCATCCGAACCAAAAAGGTAATCTATCCTGGTAAAGACGGCATGGGGGTTGGAGTAAAAAGTGAATTCCCTGTCTGCAGGGTGTGATAAGCGCCATAGGTCATGGAGATGGAGGGAGTCCATAGTGGACGCGAAAAGGGAGGGATAACTAGCATCTGGAGCGAGTTTCGAGTGTTTTGGAGAGGACCTGTCATCCACTTGGTGGAGGGTGTCATTGAAGTCACCCCCAATCAAGTGGGGGAGGTGAGGGTTTTGGAGAAGCCAAGTGGAGAGTTCGCTGTAGAAGGTTTTACTGGGACTGTTAGGAGCATAAACGTTAGAGATGACTAGTTCCTTGGAGCCTATTTTGAGATGTGCTGAGAGAAGCCTACCTTGGGCGTCCGAGTTAACTGCGATGATCGTGCAGGGGAGGTTTTTGTGTATAAGCAGGCCTACAGCCTCTGAGCCAAGGACCTGAAGCAAAGGTAATATCAACAGTAACAAGAAAGAACACAAACAATTGCGAGTACTTCGCTTTTTTCCACATGGAGTCACTGTACGAGCCAGCCCCCATGTCACGACCACACCGATTTGAGGCCCGAGAGCCCGGCACCAAAAGCATAAGGTGCCAAGCGGTGCGTGATCACAGACCGTGTAATGGAGGAAATGAAGGATGACGGCGTACAATGAGCCCAGGGGGTGCAATGCCCAGTGTAATATCATGAGAGACATACAATATAAACATATTTTAGCAACCCGGGAGGGGGGGGGGAGGGAGCATGGCAGAGTAACAAAATAAAACAAAACAGTCGGGCATTTGCATCAGAAAAAACAACAGAGCAGCTGAAATGGCTAACTAAGCCCTTTTTGCCCAAGGTAATGCATCAGCAATAACAGAGAAGTGTAGTGGCGTGCTGAGAGATGCCCGAGCTCAGAGATCAGAGGTTCACCTCAGCGGACATAGCTACCTGGACCTGTGGTAATGCGGCAGGCAACCGGCGTTGTGGGTAGGTCACTTTGGTGGACGGAGACTGCTACGCAGCGAGCTCTGAGGAGTATCTGACAGGTCACTTTGGGTCCTCTCAGGGAGGGATGTGAGTAGGGGGAGAGAATGTGTGGAAAAGTAATACTGCCAGATCAGTTTGTGGTGAGCCGGGCGGAATCCAATTCAGAACCCCTGAATCTTTTTGGGGAATCCTTGCGGGGGCTCCTCTGGTCCATGGAACGGTTGATCGGAAGGGCTTTAGAGGGTGTCTGGTGGTGCTGGTTTGCAAAGCGCGAACAAAGGAACGCTTCTGCGTCAGCAGGGTCATGGAAGGTCAGTTGGTCGCCATTAGGAGCTCTGAGGCGGAGAATTGCCGGGAAGGCCAAAGAAAATTTAATTTGTTGTTTAAAAAGTTCCGTGCATACCTGTTGAAAGGCTTTTCTCTTCTTTGACACCTCGATGGAGTAGTCAGCAAAGATTAAAACTTTAACGCCATCAATTTGAAGTTGACGGGATTGCCGGAATGATTGCAGGATAATGGACTTGTCTGCATAGCTGAGGTACTTGGCAATGATTGGACGGGGTGATTTTCTCTCCGAGTTGAAGGTCCCCATACGGTGAGCTCTTTCCACCGTGCATGGGCCCGAAAGGCCTAAGGCTTCTGGGACGCGCCGGGCACAGAAGTCCGTCAGGGCTGATGCCTGTAGTGTCTCTGGTACTCCCACGAAGCGCAGGTTACTTCTCCTGGCCCTATTTTCCAAATCATCCAGCTTCTGCAAGATGTACTGGTTTGTTTTGTCCTGGGCATGCTCTGTGGCCTGGGCTTGATAAAGCTCCTCTTCTGCATTAGAGAGGCGATGTTCAAGCTCATTTAGCCTCGTGCCATGCTCCCCTAACTGGGCCTTAATTTGCGCCATCCCGGCGTTCACGGCCTTCTCCACTGATGCTGCAATCATGGGTGACAGCAACGCTGCTACAGCCTGGGCTATCCGATCAGTGGAGTTATCTCCCTCCAGCTGAGGGGGGGATGTGTGTGGAGGAGGGGGGGAAGAGGTCTCACCGCTTACCTCCATGTCCGCCCCCGGCGCGGATGAATGCAGCGCGGCGTAGGCCGAGACCGGGGCCTCGATTTGTGGCTGCGCCGGCGGCGGGAGAGCCGTCTGCGCCGTGAGCGTCCGGGCGCTCGATTTTTCTAAGAAACGGTCCATGGGTGCTGTGTAGAGTGCCCAGAGGTGGAGGGAGGCTCGGATGTCTTCTCAGGCTGATTTTACAGGCCGATTTTGGGTCGTGCTGCGGGAGCTGATGAGGAGGTCAGCTACTCCATGCGGCGCCGGAACCGGAAGTTCGTTGTATGTCTTCTGAAAAACGTAAAAAAAAATTTGAACATGGTTCAATTTTTTATGTCGTTTTTCAGAATGACGTTTTTGTGTCATAAAAAATGATCGTGTGTGGGCAAAACAGCATTTAAAACAACGTTTTTAAACCCGCACATGCTCAAAAGCAAGTTATGACGCGTGCTTGAATGGAACAGAGTGCTGTTGTATGTTTTGTACGTAACCGCGCTTTGCAAGAGCATTTTCAGAAAACGATGGTGTGTAGGCAACGTTGTTTTTTAAAATGAAGTTTGAAAAACATTGTTTTTTTTTCATGAGAGAAAACGTTGTTTTTTTACAAGACAAAAAATGACCATGTGAACGCAGCATAAGACTTGCTATTGGCAGCTTAATAATCACTTTTGTAACTCCCTAGCTTTCAAAGAAAGACTAACCTTGGCCCTGGGTGAGTTTGTTTGGTACACAAATTATCTACTCTTTGGGAGGCTCACAAGGCCTGTTTCCGAGGTTTCTGCATTGCCGAGGGCTCTCACCTAAAGAAAGATATTGAGGGCTGTCGAGTATCTTTACTGGCAGACTTGAAGCTTGCGGAGCATGGACTTCTGGGCGCCCCAATGGTTAAAGGCCTCTGTAAGGTAGTAGCATTACATAACCAGTTTAAATCTTTAGCATTCAGCAAAGCAGCAAAATCCCTGCTGTGAGCTAAGCAGAAATGTATGAATTTTCTAATAAGTCACACAGAATGTTAGTTAATAAGCTACATCCACGCCCTTTTCATTCCTTCCCTGAACTACTTTTTCAAAATTATGTCACACCTACCCAATGTCCACAAACTATGACTAAAGTCTTCAGAGACTTTTATTGTAAGCTCTATAATTGTCTTACCCCAAGAAAAGAATTTTACCTTTACACAAAATTATTTTGACCAGTTTGTCAAAGACCTCTCTCTACCCAAACTGTCATCCTCAGATCTTGAGAAACTCAATGCCCCTATTACCCCTAAGGAACTAGTGAAAATTGCTGTACCTATTTGTCAGCTTAAAGCCCTTCACAGAGGTTTTCCAAAATTCAAATGGAATAACAGGATACATTGAATTGCCAGCTTTGTGGTCTTGTCTCCAAAAATGCAGGGGGGTCTGGGAGCCCCTGATATCATTTAGTATTATTTTGACCCTCACTTCCGGGCTGTCGTTTCCTGGTCCTGTCAGGTGGTACCTAATCCGTGGTCAGAGTGTCACAAATCAGGTGTGACCAGAACGGCATAGATAGCAACAGGAAAACCAAACACATGTAAACTGAAAATATTGTGATTTATTAAGGTAAGTGGAAAAATAAATACAACTACCTCCAATATAACACAGTGCACAACAAACCAACTAACAGACAGAGACCCACAAATAACATTAGTCAGACAGGTATATACAAGAAATGGGGAATACTGGAATCATAAACATTATCCAGGCCAGGGTCATTCACAGGAGTTCAGCAGATGGGGCAAGGAACGGGACAGGAGAGGGGGAAGGTGGATGGGATCAGGCTGCAGGACAGGGATGCATGGTAACAGATGGGACAGGATAAGAATCAGGATAAGATGCACAGGGTAACAGGATCAGGTACATAGTTAACAGGTTACAGGTTACAGGTTACAAGATACGGGCTACAGGATCGGGTTCACAGGCAGCAAGTATGGATCAGGGCACAAGGGTATTTATACACAGCTGTAATTAGTCTCAGGTGACGCCTGATCGTAGAGGATAATGTTGACTCCATACTGCCAGGAGACACCCGCTGGTGGACACCGCTACTACGGCCAAAGCATCTAACAGTGACACCAGCAGGTGAAACCTTTCACTACAGATCCTGACTGTTAGAAGACACCTGCTGATGGAAACCAGTACTGTGATCCACAGGACCGACAGCGCCACCAAACCTTTCCTGACATTGAGATTAAGCGAGGTGCTCCCTATCCAGTACACCCATGCTCCTTGGTATGGTCCCACTCTCTACTAACTGACCCCGTTTTGAAGCACATGTGTCTGGCACCAATGCTATTCACTGTGTTCATATGGACTAAATGTCTATTAAAGTACTCTCTCTCCTCACCATGTCCTCCCCTATCTAATATAGTGTTGAATCCAGCTCTACCAGATAGTATGCCCTTTGGATGCCTATTGCCTTGGATGCAGACTCCTCTCTTTCAACTACATAATCTGGTACGCCAAGTCACTCGCAAACTACATACTTTTGTGACTTTGCAGAAAAAGTTTTCTATCCCTCAAAACTTATTTTACTTTTTTTTTTTTTTCCAAAATATTTTATTGGGTTTAAAAGTAGAGTACAGTATCAACAGACAGTCAAAAGCAGGTACAAGTAAAAAGGGAAGAAAATATATAGTCAATAACTCTTTGGGTGGAAATAACATTCAATGATAAGACAAGAGGGGGAAGAGAGAAATGGGGGGGGGATAGGAGGGGGAGAGTTTGGAGGAGGGGAAGAGGTGTGGGGGGGGGGGGGGGTGAGGGGAAGAAACAAGAGAATGAGGCAGCACATTAAATATCAAATAGACGACCAAGGCTGTTAAAGCGGAAAGAGGTGCACATTAAGCAAGTCATTCCCAAATAATCATTCAGTTCAGTACAGGCATTGGTAGGGCCACCTGTACCTTATAAAGAACCCATCATAACGCATCTGGACTTGTCACCCGGTGGAGGGAGAGTAGACAGATAAGAGGGTGCGGTGGAGGGGGGGGGGGTTGTAGTTCAAGAGGGATAACCCTCAGGAGTTAAAGTGGGGTCTGGAAAGTAAAAGGTGAGGGTAGCAGATTCTGACGCTCAGTGTCTGACAGAGAATGTTTAATAAAAGCCGACCATTTCTGGTCAAAATTATCGCTTGAATGTGAGGGAGAGGAATAATGATCCAAGTGTTCCTTATAAAGCAGGGACTTCATCTGGCTTATTACTTCCGTCAGGGAGGGAGGGGTGGCCGTGATCCAGTGGTTGAGAATAGTTCTCCGGGCCACTAACAGCGTGAGGAGGATCCACTGTTTGGTGCCCTGGGGGAGTAAGATGTATTCTTCATCGGTTGCTAGGCATTGGGGGGGGCACCCAAACAGGAGGAGGCAGGGGCCTCTCCTCAAGGGATGGCTAGTCACTTCCTGAACGTGTTGGAGAATCGAAGACCAGAACGCGTCAATAGGGGGACAAGTCCAGAAGCGGTGCAGTAGAGTGGGCCTTAAGGTTAGACACCAAGGACAGGCGGGACCAATGTCAGGGGATTTTGTGGTGGAGAACGGAAAATATGCTCTGTGCATCAATTTAAATTGCGTTTCCCTCCACAATTCGCAGGGGGTGATGCACCTGGTGACCCTATAACCTCTTACAATATCGTCTATGGTGACCTGATCCGGTAGGTCCCTAGTCCAAGACGTCATGGAGGTGCAGTGCAGGGGTTTGATAAATTCCATAGATAATGGACGGTAAATGTCTGATATAGAATGTTTCTTGTCCGAGACAAGTCTGTCTATAAAGGATGGCTGGAATCTGACTGTTTTCTTGGGGCATGTTTTGGTTATAAAGTCCACATATTGTAGGAGCTGTAAATAGTGACCAGGGGGTAGAGCATATTCTCTGATGGTTTGGGAGAGGGGCTTGGGATTGCCATTCGAGACTTGAAATAGGGAGCAAACTTCAACTAGGCCTTTGTCCTTCCATTTAGCGAAGGGTTCGTATTGGAGACTAGGCGTGAACATGGGGTTACCACATATTGGGAGGAATCTAGAGACGTGGGGGGAAAGGCCCAGTTTCTTTCGTATCTCTCTCCATGCCACAATAGTGTCGAAAGAGCAAATTTTGCTTAATGGAGATGGGCATTTTTTGGAGTGAGCTATGCAGGAGAGCTGGGAGGGTCAGGGGATCAACCATGGCCGATTCCAGAGCATAGTTTGAATAGCGGGAGGTTCTGAGTATCCAGTCTATGCCAATCCTCAGAAGGCATGCTAGGTTATAAACTCTAATATTCGGGAGGCCCACCCCCCCTTCGCTCCCCGGGAGATATAGCTTTGAAAGAGCAATTCGAGGTCTACTCTTCTTCCATATGAACTTGACTATGGCTGTGTTCAGAGTCTGAACATCTTTATGCTTCAGGAGGAGGGGAAGGGTCTGTAACGGGTAGAGTAGACGGGCAAAACTAATCATTTTGAGAAGTGCACATCTCCCAAGGAACGAGAGGGGCAGCCCTGCCCAAACTTCCATTTCATTCATCATTTTGGTAAAAAGGGGTGGATAATTCAAGTAATACAGAGAGGATGGTTCCTTACCAATTTTCAGACCAAGGTAGGTAATATGGCGGTTGGCAACACGAAGACATGAGGGGGGTAGAGGAGGCCGGATAGTGGGGGTTCCTAAGGTGAGGATCTCGCTCTTGGAGAAATTTATTTTCAGGCCGGAGCACAACCTAAATTGATCAAAAATGGTTTGTATGGCATGGACGTCAGTGCGGGGGGAGGTGGAGAAGATCAGTATGTCATCGGCGAATAAAGCCACTCTCATGTCTTCCCCCCCGAATGGTATCCCATGAAGCAGGGGAGAAGAGGTGAGGAGGCGGGAGAGTGGTTCAATAGCTAGATTGAAGAGTAGGGGGGATAGGGGGCATCCTTGCCTCGTACCCCTGTGTAGCCGAAAAGGTGGGGATTGGATTCCTGCTGCCGTGATTGTGGCGGACGGTGCGGAGTACATATTGTGAATAAAGTCACTAAAGGGGCCGACCAAACCGAACTTTTGCATGACTAGAGAAAGCCATCGAAAACTAACATTGTCGAAGGCTTTTTCGGCATCTAAGGTGACAATTGCCACCTCTTGCGATGGGTTGGTTTTTGCATATTCTAGGGCCGCTAAAACTTTACGAATATTAGCTGCTGCTGACCTTCCCTTAGTGAAGCCCGATTGGGCGCAGTGAATGAGTGACGGCATTATGTCACCCAATCTTGAGGCTATTATCTTGGATAGTATCTTAGAGTCTACATTTAGCAGGGAGATGGGGCGGTAAGAGCCCGGATCTAGTGGGTCTTTGTCTTTCTTGGCAAGTAGTTTTATGTTTGCAAGGTGTCCCGTCGGTAGGTATGGCCCTCCTCCCCAAATGTGGTTATAAACCGATAAAAGTGTAGGGGTGACTTCTGGTTTCAGCATTTTAAAGAACTCAGCTGTGTAACCATCTGGGCCTGGCGCTTTACCATTAGAGATACCCCCAATGGTATCATTAAGTTCTGTAAGGGTGATGGGGGCATTCAGTCGGTCCAGTAGATTGTGGTCGACTAGTGGCAGGGTAACACCATCCAACCAATTACGCGCAAATTCGGAGTCAGTCGTGTCTTGGCCGTAAAGGTTCGCATAGAAGAGCCTAAGTATCTCATTCACATCCTTAGGGGATGTGGACAGGGTACCGTCCGTGTTGCGTAGTGAGCTAATATGAGTAGGAGTAAATGGGCCTCTGGTGAGCTTGGCCAGTAGCTTGCCTGCTTTATTACCATACTTGTAATAGTGTAGTTGTACAGCCGATAGTTTTGTTTGTTCCACCCTCTCGGCCCAGTTATCAAATTGTTCTTTGGCCTCCCGCCAATCAGAGAGACGTTCGTCAGTATGGTTGGCGTCAAGGAGTGATTTAGCTAGCCTCACACGCTTATTGGCCTCTAAGAACTGCTTTTGGGCGTTACGTTTATATGCCGAAGTGAAGGATATAATCCTTCCCCTCAGATAAGATTTCCCCGCTTCCCAGAATAGGTTCGGGTTGTCTAGGTGTTGGCTGTTGTTGTGTACATATTCCTCCCAGGCCTGAGATAGCATCGTTTTAAAATTTTCGTTGTGGCTAAGGTACGCCGGGAATTTCCACTGTCTGATCCCCGAGCTATTCTGTAAATTGCTCAAGGAGACCGAGATGGGGGCATGATCCGAGATCACCAAATCATGTATGAGCGTGGAGTGTAGCCTAGGTAGTATAGAATGCGTGCCTAAAAAGTAATCTAGTCTGGCGAATGAGTTGTGGACTGGGGAGAAGAAAGTGTATTCCTTCTCCATGGGGTGTTGCAGGCGCCAAGTGTCTAATAGGTTGAGGGCCTGGACCATATTTGAAAAGGGAGATGGCCTCCCTGGGCGGGCAGTATAGGCCCGCCCATGTGTACCAGATCTATCCTCATGATCGCAAAGAGTGGAGTTGAAATCGCCTCCCACAAGGTGAGGGGCAAGTTCATTAGTTGTCAGAAAGGGTGCTAGCTCATTAAAGTATGCTTGGTCAGGGGAGTTTGGAGCATAAATGTTAGTGATCCGCAGCTCCCCCGAAGGAAGCTTGAGGTGTAGGGAAACACGTCTGCCTTGGGTATCTCTGTCAATGGATAGAATGTCATACACTAGGTTTTTGTGCAAAAGGATAATAGTGCCTGCCTTGCGCCCTAACGAGGCTGATCCCAAAACCCTGCCCACCCAGAGTTTTTGTAATCGGAAGAAGTCTTTTTCTTCTAGATGCGTCTCTTGGAGCATGGCTACGTCGGCTTTAAGCCTTTTTAGGTGTCTAAGGACTTTCATTCGTTTAGTGGGTGAGCGCAA
This sequence comes from Rana kukunoris, assembly GCA_029574335.1. Taxonomy (NCBI): domain Eukaryota; kingdom Metazoa; phylum Chordata; class Amphibia; order Anura; family Ranidae; genus Rana; species Rana kukunoris. The sequence goes on along the minus strand of CM056050.1, from coordinate 178,689,431 downwards.
ACCCTTAACGTTCCAGGATATTACGCAAGTGTGTGTCATGGGTGTTGCGGGGGGGGGGTCACTCGAATGAACGTAGTTGAATGTTAAGAGTGAATTACCTGACGCAAGGTGCACGCGTGCATTTCGCAAGAAGATCGTGGGTCCTCGAGATCGAAGGGGGTGCTGAAGGAACCATCCTCTCATTCGGGAAAGGGTCACAGGATAGGGGGAAAGGGGGAACAAAGAGAGAAAGTAAGTAACAGAAAAATAACTGCAAGTAAAAAAAACAACAAGAACAGTAACAATAAACCAAGACTTCGCTTTTTTCCGCATGTTATTCCCTGTCCGGATGAGCCGCCTGACCGTCCATATAGAACATAGTCAATCCAGCATCATCGCCCCCCAGGTAAGGTGACTACTACTGCGGTCAATGTGGGGGTACGAGGAAGTACATTCTTCCACCATATTGCGAGCGGTAGTAGTTACGAAAGGGTCCACCGGTGAGAAAACATGGGAGCTCCCTATATAGAGAGTAATACTGGTAACATATGCAAGTGTAACAAAACTGGAGATAACATCATTATAGCCATTAACGGGTGAATAAGTCACTCGATATTTGTGCAGCCATATCGTGACCGGAGGGTCAGAGATGGGTGTGTGAGCAACTAACTGCGGTGGTATAGGAGGGGAATAACAAAAGACAGTCCCTGACACAGTGCGTGGCAGGAGGGCCTTAACCCCGTTCTCAGAAGACGCAGAGTTCAGAGTAAGGCAGGGGTATAGGTTACGTGAGCCCGGGAAACACTATACCGGCAATTAGAGAGAGTTCTGTGTATCATCCGTTGCCCTGCAAACCGGTTTCGGTGGTAGGTTTCAGTCGTTTGGGTGGCTCCTTCCTCGGGCTTCTTTGGTCTCTTGTATTCTGTTTCGCCTTGTCAGCATAGGAGTGTGTCATCGTCTGGTTCCCTGTTAATGATTGTAGAAAGGCGCGGGCCTTGTCCGGGGTCTGGATGGTGAGTTGTTCCCCGTCTGGGGCTTGCACACGCAGGATGGCTGGGTATGCGAGTGAGAAACGAATGCCCTTTTTGTATAGCTCCGCGCAGACAGGCTGGAAGTCTTTCCGTTTGCGAGAGACCTCTGCTGAGTAGTCTGCAAACAACAGGATTTTATGGCCAGCGATCTCTACCGGGCGCGATTTGCGGAAGCTTTGAAGAATGTCTGTGCGGTCCGCATAATTCAAAAATCGTGCTATAACCGGTCTTGGGCGGGCGCGGTCCTCAGATTGAGCCCCCATACGGTGCGCTCGTTCCACTATGCAGCTGCGGCCCAGTCCCAGAGTTTCGGGGAGCGTGTTGGAGCAGAAATCAACCAGGGAGTTGGGTTTAACAGATTCCGGTAGGCCTATAACCCTCAAATTATTCCTCCTGGAGCGGTTCTCGAGGTCTTCCATGCGCTCATGGAGGTGTTGCTGGTCTTGGATGAACCGCTCCAGGGTGCCACTCATATGATAGTGATCATCTTCTACTGAGGCGATCCTCTGCTCAGCCGTGGAGAGCCTCAGGGAGTGTTCGCCTAGCTCCTTTCGTATCTGCTGCATCCCCTCCGCCACCGCCCGTTCAACAGCTGAGGAAATGGAGGGGGAGAGTAGCGCTGCAACGGCTTTGGCAATCCTCTCATAGGAGCTATCCGGTTCAGCATCCGAGCCCTTGATGGTCACGGTGTCCATGTCTTCTGATGGCGTGTTGGCGTCCGCCATAGAGCCCGGCGGTGACTGTGGCTGCAATGTCTGCGCCGAAGAGGGGCCGCGTGTCGTGGCGGCCATGTTGGCTGCGAGATCTGACAGGGCGTCTGCAGCGACGGAGTTCCGTGGCGTACGCGGCTGGGTAAGGTACCGCTCCATGCACCGGGGAGGTGGCTGTGTGAGGGTGCCGAGATAGGCTCAAATCGGGGCGATTCTGGGGTTTTGTATGCCGTATTCTAGACGGTGAGAGCGGAGCCTCCGGAGCTTGCTTCCCTCACATGCGGCGCCGGAACCGGAAGTATTTTACTTTTACCCACAGGTCAGACATTTGTTCTATCACTGTCCCCATTCCTCACCCTGGGCGTACCTACCCTTTTCTAACACCTATGTGCTGAGGGCCCACACCAACTACATTTAATTTCCTCCATATACTACATGACTCCACAAAGGTACTAGACGATACCCATGTATAAATGCGTAAATGGACCATACTTTTGGAATGTCCTATTCTATTGCAAATATGGGCAAGGAAATGGCTCCTGCTTTCTGCCTGCACCTGACCCGGCCTGTTTTGACTTTGCATCTGCCTGCTCCCTCTGCTACTTCGCTGCCAGCCTAACACCGACCCGGCCTGTACCCTGGCTCTGCTTCAGCCTACACTTCTGTGCCTGACTTGTCCGCAAGTATTTGACCCGGCCTGCCTGCACCTGCTACTTCTCCAGTCCTTCAGAGCCCTGCTGAGCATCCATACCACCTGCAGCTACACCTGCTCTTCTGTCTGTGGTGTTCCTGTACCAAGCCAGTTCCTGCTATCTGCTGACCGCTGCTCCTGGTCTTCTCCTGTACCGGTGTTCCTCCACAGTCTCTTCAGGGGTTCCAGTCCAGCTCCATTATCAGTGACTCAGCACTCATGTAAAAAAAACAAAAAACAAAGAAAGCGACGCCCTCTAAGCGTAGCATTAGATTTTTTAAGAATGGATAAACAAATAAAATCGTATGGGATGGGTACTCACAAACATGCATAGTATAGGGCGTATTGATACAGTGTCATCCGTGAATGGGATCCCGGATAGGTGAAGTCCGCTGGAAGTGATGGAAGGATGGTAACAGTTCTCTTTGCGAGAAAAGGCACTCGGCAGATGGTTCAGATAGTTCCTCCGGCACATACAGGTCACAACCTCTGTGAGGGTCCCTGGATGTTCATCCGACGCTGCTGTACCAGGGAGACGACAGGGGAGCCGTGTAGCAGCCATGTAGCGGCAGGGGAACGCAGCCGTGGAACGCAAAACAGCGGGACGTCACTTCCGGGATAGGTCACAGGGCGGTGCAGGCGTTCGAGGCATGCGTGCCTCTTCGTCAGGCTCATGTGCCTCCTGTCTGCTCTACTCTCTACCCCTGCGCCTGGAGTCAGAGGTGTAAGAGAGTCTGTCCTCTGTATTTCAGGCTCTACTGCCAGGTACGTGACACATATGATATTCTTACACTGCATTGTAAGGGGGAAGTATCATCAGAGGAGAACCAAACACAGAACTGAGCCAAAGGACCTGTCCAAATATTTCTGTCCTGTGCTGCTATTCATAAAGGCAGCAAACAAACACAGTTTCCAATGCAGATAGGCTTTGTACAGCAAATTCATAGCATAAAACAAAGAAAACATCAATTTATCTGAGCTACTAACTTAACTCAAGAATGTTCCCCCCAAATAGTTTGTTCAAAACAAACGCCCCAAAAATACAAAGGATTATATGGGACTTATACCTCCTAGGGTATATCGAATAAGTTCCACCCCCCCCCCTTTTTTTTTTTCTAAGAAATCACAGGTATAAAAAAAGTTATTTAAAAACATATCCATAGGTCAGCAATCCAAGATGGTTACTTTCCTGGCCTTAGAATCTGTGGGGGGTAGGGAAAGTACAAAGGAATAGTGAAAGGTGGAAAATTAACAGGAAATGGAGGGAGAGGGGAAAAGAGGGAAAGGAAAAGACTGTAAAAGAGAGACTGGGAAAGGGGGAGGTAAAAGTGGACAGAAAGGGGGGGGGGGGTTGAAAAAGAGAAATGGAAAGAAAGTGAAAATAGTTTGTGGTGAGAAAAGGGGAAGGGGAAAGAAAAGAAGAAAAGGGGGAAGGAAGGGGAAGGGAAAAAAAGGGAGGGGGAAGGTGGGGAAAAAGAAAGGAAGGAGGGGGGGGAGAGACAGGGGAATTATCATACCCACACTTCATGGATAAAGAATATATGGTAACCTATATTCCAATGGTATACGTGGGGAAACCAAAGGGAGCAAAGATGAATGTTCCCATTGGAGTCCACAGTACTAGAAAATCAGAACAGGGTTACATAAGGAGTGTGAGGTAATGCAATATAGTCCAAAACAAGTGTAAAGTGATATAAATATATAGAAAGGGAAAAAAAGGTTACCTATCGTGTGTCCTAAAAATATCAATATTGCATTTTCTCAAGATGGCGGACTCCAAATATACATATATATATATATATATATATATATATAATGTATTTATTGGCGTATAACACTCACTTTTTTACCATGAAAATAAAGGGTAAACTGTGCCTGCGTGATACATGCAGGGGGCTGTGGAAAGTTTTTTCCTGAAACTTCCCTCTTAGATTGCGTGTTATAGGCCTGTGCGTGTTATACACCGATAAATACGGTATATATATATATAAAGTAAATGCCGCACTGTCTAAGTAATATATTGCTATTAGCAGCAGTGAACAAATAAAGTGTCAGTAGTATAATATGATACTACAGTGCATTAATTGCTTATATCCAAAATTGCATTAATATAAGCACTGTTTGAATAACAGTGAATTGATACTCTAATAGTGTATAGATTAATTAAATGAATCAAACAAATCAAAATCTGACATAATTGAGATACCAGCAAAATGAATTTCATATAAACTCCTATATAAAGTAAAACAAATGAGATAAAGTGGTATTGTGCAAAAAATAAGGTGATAAGGTGCCATGACCATATGCTGCATGAATCAGTGAAACATTATATATCATAAAGTCTTTATCAAACATAAATCCATTGATTGAAGTGATTACAACGTGTTGAGGTATCCACACTCTGGTGCTCCCCCCTTAGGTAATAGCTGCTCACCTCTGAGCATGTAACCTCACAACTGAGCTCGGTCAGAATACACATGTGAATCACCCCTGGATCCTGCGGTAACTTTGGAATCCATGGCTGCCCAATGATGTTATCTCCTCATATGTAGACGATAGAAAAGAAGGCTCAATAGTGTGATATCGCTTTTAAATCTTAAGATAGTTTTTATTTAAAAAAAAACAATGCAGAGTGCTCACGTGGATTAGGTGCGTCAGGAGGTTAGCCACTCAACATGAGTGCTATGGAGGGAATGCAAAGCATTTTTTGATTAGATGGGATGGAGAGGTGGGACAATGATATCATACTCTATGTAAAAAAAATATTTAACCCTCCTCTTGTGTTAGGCCGCGTACACACGAGGGGATATGTCCGCTGAAAACGGTCCGATGGACCGTTTCAGCAGACATCTCCGCTCGTGTGTATGGGCTAGCGGACAGATTTCTCCACCCGACAGATTTCAAAGCATGCTTTGAAATCCATCCGGTGGGAATCTGTCCGCCCGACATGTCTGCTGGTTAGTACACTTACCAGCAGACATGTCGTCCCCCACCGCCGCCGCGCCGCCGCCGAATGGATTCGGCGCATGCGCGGAAGTGTTTTACTTCCTGGTGCGGTGACGTGGCGATGACGCGGCGGCGTCAACGTCACCGCCGCGTCACCGCGCCGTCCGGCGGCGGGGAATTTGATCCGATGGTGTGTACACGCCATCGGATCAAACTCCCGATCGGACATATCCGATGGAAATGGTCCGTGGACCGTTTTCATCGGATATGTCCGATCGTGTGTATGGGGCCTTAGGGTCAGAACCGACCCGTTTTCAGGTTTTGAATGTCTATAAATTTGTTTATTGCATCAAGATTTTTTTACTTTGTCAGGAACCTCTATTTAAACAATGTAATAGAAAAATAATCCTTTTCACTAAATTATAAAATACTGTGGTTAAAATGAAGACGTTTATGGTGTTAGGGTCAATTCTGACCGAGTTATAATATAGGATTATAGGACACTAATAAGTGCCAAAACTGAAATCATAAACACTCTCTCTGCTTAGTAACACTGACAGCCAATCACCTCTCAACTCTGTGAGCTGTAGTTAGGGAGGGGCCTATCTCTTTGCCTGCTTGTCTGCTTCTCTAATTAAAGTAAAGCAACATAGGACCAATACATTTCAGAGTTGCTGACTTGCAGAGTAATCATCTCCAATATGCAGCATGCAAGAGTGAGAAGATTTACAGGAAGCCAAATACTGCATTATATCTTGGATGAAAATGAGGCAGAGGACACAGAGCAGCATAGCGATATGGATGAGCAGGTTTCTGAGGCAGAAGATGAAGTAGAGTATCAACCAGAATACACAGACACATCTGATGAGTCTGATGAGGAGGCCACCAGTGCTGAACCTGCTGCTGTTCCTGCTGAAACATTCAAATCCAAAAGTGGTAAGATCTGTTGGAGTTCAGAACCTCCTGATTTACATGGCAGGGCAGCTGCTGCAGATGTAATCAAAATGACCCCTGGGATCACAAGGTTTGCTGTGACGAGAGTAAGTGACATCAAAACATGTTTTGAACTGTTCATGCCATCGTCACTAAAAAAAGTGATCATTGCAATGACAAACCTTGAAGGAAAAAAAGTCCATGGCAACATGTGGAATGACCTAAATGAGGAATGCCTAGATGCTTATATTGGTGTTCTTCTTCTTGCTGGACTGTACAGATCCTATAATGAGGCCACTGATAGTTTTTGGGACAAGTCAAGAGGCAGATATATCTTCCCAGCAACAATGTCACTTCACACCTTTCGAATGATAGCAAGAGTTTTCAGATTTGACAACAGAGATACTAGAGCAAAATCTGACAAGCTTGCTCCCATAAGGGATGTCTGGGAGAAATGGGTTCAACTCCTTCCACTAATGTTTAACCCTGGGCCTCAGGTAACAGTAGATGAACGTTTGATCCCTTTCTGTGGAAATTGCCCCTTCTGGCAGTAAATTCCCAGTAAGCCAGGCAAATACGGCATAAAAATCTGGGCAGCCTTTGATGCAAAAACAAGCTATGCATGGAACCTACAGATTTACACCGGCAAACCCGAAAGTGGCATCTCTGAGAAAAAACAAGGACAACGTGTAGTTCTTGATTTGACTACTGGACTGCGGGGTCACAATATCACATGTGACAATTTTTTTACCAGCTATGACCTTGGACAAGAACTTCTCAGGAGGAAACAGACACCACCACTGTTGTTTCATATTGTCCAAAAAAAAAAAATTTAAATGTGATACTTATGTCCACTTTTAACAAAGATGCAGCTGTGTCATCAAGAAGTGACAAAAAGCCCACAATTATCCTGAATTACAATAAAAACAAAGGAGGAGTGGACAACCTGGACAAGCTGACTGCTACAGTGCTACAGTGAATGACCAGGAAATGGCAGATGGCTGTGTTTTATAACATCCTAGATGTGTATGCATAAAATGCATTTGTGTTGTGGACCCACATCCACCCAGGTTGGAACTAAAAAAAAAAAAACAAGCAGAGAATATTTCTCGAGGAACTAGGAAGTCCCCTTGTCAAGGCACACATTGAGCAAAGGAAACGGGTGTCTCCAGATCCAATCGCTGCAGCCGTGATCAGACAGATGCAGGGTTCATCAAGCACACCATCAACAACACAAAGAGAATCAGTGCCAGCATGCTCATCATCATCATCTAGCCTTGCCTCAACATCAACCAGCACAGCCACAGCCACAGCCACAGCCACAACTCCAGTGATGCCATCTGATTCTAAAAGAAAGAGGTGTCAGGTCTGCCCCAGCAATAAGGACAGAAAGACACACACCTTATGCTTCCACTGTAAAAAATATATCTGCAAAGAACATGCTAAAAGTGTAAGATTTTGCCACACATGCATCTAAAAACACCCACACAAACACATACAAGTTCTTGCACAAAGATGCTTTGAAACTAGTACTTGATTTCTATTGGTTTGCCTTGCTTGATTGTGTTTTGTTTGTTTGACCTTGCAAGTCTACATTTTGTATTATTACTTGCTTTTCATTGTTTATGAACTTTTTATGTTAAAAAAAAAAGAGTTTTGGCTATTTTCTTGAAGTAAATATATATGGGTCAAAATCGACCCTAACACCATCAATGATATTATAGTTAATGTTATTAAAATAAAATAAAAATATATTAAAACAAATGTAAGAGATGTGTTTGAATACTTCTCAGCAACATTCTGGTGACATAACAACCTTTTATTTACTTATAATATTCTATTGAGGTTTATTTTACAATTTTTTAAATTTGAAAATGAGAGGTATGCTATCAAAAGAAAGGTCTAAGGGGTCACACCAAAAATATTAAAACCACTCTTTTCAAGGATAAAGAAGCCTAACAAGGTAACCAAGAGGTAAGGAACAAATTGGATGATACATAATTGTTCAGAGGGTATTTTATGGCTGATTTAAGACACAGGTCAAAACCGACCCGTTAACATCATGAATAGTAACAGAAAGCTAACATAAGAGGAGGGTTAAATCTGGAAAATATGAATTCTGCATATTTCTAATCTATAAAGAAGAAGAGAAACTAATAGCATCATTAAGTCAATTAGGTGGGCTAGTAGCCCGCAATTTATGAATCCATTTAGCTTCTATTTGTATGATGAGTGAGTGAAAAACGTATATAGCGCAAACACTTGCGAACTGAATCGCCTCTGGGCGCTGTTTCCATTCCTTCGATAAGGAAATGCTTTGCCTCAGAAGAGATGAGTTTTAATCATTCTCCTGAAGGCCAAGTGGTCCGACTCCAGTCGGATGGTGGTTGGTAGTACATTCCACAGTCGAGGTCCTTGGACAGCAAATCTCAGGTCTCCTTTGGATTTGTATCTTGCCTTGGGTATGTGCAGTAGGTTCTGATTTGCGGATCGCAGAATGCGATTAGGGTTATGGGCTTTTATTTTTTCGCATAGATATTGGGGAGCGTTTCCTTGAATACACTTATGTGTCAGGCAAAGTGCCTTAAAAGTGATTCTGTCTTTCACTGGTAGCCAGTGAAGGGATCTAAGCGAAAGGGAGATTGACTCCCATGTTTTTTTACCAGTCACTAATCTAGCAGCCGTATTTTGAACGACTTGCAGACGAGTGATTTGGTATTTGGGAAGTCCTAAATAGAGGGCATTTGTGTAGTCGAGTCTGGAATTGATGATTGTTCCCACCACGACTGCAATGTCCTATTTAATGATAAATGGGGTGATTCGGCGTAGTAGGCACAGCAGATGATGGGATCCACTGACTACAGACCCTATTTGTGCATCCATTGTCATGTAGGAGTCGAAAATGACTCAGAGACTTTTGACTTTGTTGCTGGGGGCGATAATTTTTCCCAGAATGGGCGGTGGGGCCAAAGTTGAGGTGGGGTGACTTTTCCTGTTTGCGTTAAACAGGAGAAGCTCTGTTTTAGAACCATTGAGTTTTAGATAACTGGATGTCATCCAGTTATCTATTAGAGTGAGTGATCTATCTAACTCAAGAGAGTGATCCTGTTCGTTGCTGACGCGGAGATACAGTTGAGTGTCGTCTGCATAGGAATGGTAAAGTAGCTTCTGGTTTCTGATGATTTCAAAGAGGGGACGGAGATAGATATTGAACAGTACCAGTGATAAGGGAGATCCCTGAGGGACTCCTCATGATACCATACACATTTCTGATGTGAAAGAACCCAGTTTCACTGTTTGTGATTGGTTTTCGAAGAAGGAGGAAAACCAGGGTAGATCAGCTTCCGCGACCTTGGCAACTTCAGCTAGCCTATCGAGTAGTAGTCCGTGGTCTACCATATCAAAGACCGCACTTAGGTCCAACAGGATCAGGAGAAAAGATTCTCCTTCATCTGCGGCCTCTAGAACATCATCCCATATTTTTACCAGAGCTGTTTCAATTCCGTGACCCGGGCGGAAGCCTGATTGAAATGTATCGAGTAATTTATGGGTATCTAAGTGTTGTTGTAACTGTTGTACAACTTCTTTCTCCATTATGTTGGAGAAGACATTTAGACCCGTTATGGGCCTCCTATTGTATGGGTCTTTAGGGTCAAGGGTGGGTTTTTCAGGATCGGTTTTATGGTGCCTTGTTTCAACAAGGAGGGTACCATGCCCTCCTTAAAAGATTGATTTATAAGCTGCGTGATAGCTGGTGCGAGTATGTCAGCATTTTCTTTCAGCAGTTTAGTGGGAATGATATCATTGGGTGCTGTGATATTTTCACCAAAATCACCCCCTCTTTCAAGGGGGGGGGGGGTAACCTTGAGCCATGTATGTAGTTAGTAGTGTATGATTTCTCTTTGTATATTGAAAATCATCTTGTAAGTTCATTAAAATAGTGACAATTCATGCTGGTCTGCTTACAATTGTGGAGGGGTTTATGTCATCTTCTCTGCTGCATTCATAGTTACATTACCATTTTTTGCTGGGATCTTAAACTGAGTTGACAATGTTTAGAATGCTCTTCTAGAAATTAGAACCACATTTAAAGTTGCAAAAATTGTTTGAAAAACAAACTGTGTAAACATGCCAGTGGCACATAATGGGTCCCAGGTTATGTTTGTAAGATATGCAAATGATTGATTCTTAAAACACAGAAACTTTTTTATTTCATACATGACCATTTCATCAGGGATGAAGGCTAAAGAATTTTGTGGAATGAGATAAGGAGGAATTGGATCAAGAAAACAGATGGAAACCTCTCAGTTTCACTCATTGAGCTGCCTAGATAACATAATAATAATAATAATAATAATAATAATAATAATAATAATGTACTTTCTAAAATGTGTTTTATTTTATTTTTCTGTGTGTATTTGATCCCTATTCTTGTACTGTCACTAGACAAGGATATTCCTATGGAACCATTTAAGTCAATTGCAACCTTAACCACTTCCCGCCCGGCCAATAGCCGATTTACGGCCGGGAAGTGGTTATGAAATCGTGACAGGCCGTTCTCAAACGGCCTGCACGATTTCATGCCGCACGCGCCCGTGCGGGCGCGCAGCGCGGCGATCGGTGATGCGGGGTGTCAGTCTGACACCCTGCACCTCCGATCTCGGTAACGAGTCTCCGGCGGAGCCTCGTTACCACGTGATCAGCCGTGTCCAATCACGGCTGATCACGATGTAAACAGGAAGAGCCGCCGACGGCTCTTCCTCACTCGCGTCTGACAGACGCATGTAGAGGAGAGCCGATCAGCGGCTCTCCTGACAGGGGGGGTTCGCGCTGATTGTTTATCAGCGCAGCCCCCCCTCGGATTGCCACACTAGACCACCAGGGAAATAAAAAAAATACAAAGAAAATGACCCAAAAAAATGACAAAAAAAAAAAAAAAAAATGACAAAAAAAAAAATGAAAAAAAAAAAAAAAAGGGGGGCAGTAAAAAAAATGATGCCAATCAGTGCCCACACATGGGCACTGATTGGCAACATTGATCCATCAGTGCCACCCCTCAGTGATCATCAGTGCCACCCCAGTGTCTGTCAGTGCCACCCCACAGTGCCAATCCATGCCCAGTGCCCACCTACCAGTGCCCACCTGTGCCACCTATCAGTGCCCACCTGTGCCGCCTATCAGTGCCCACCTGTGCCGCCTATGAGTGCCCACCTGTGCCGCCTATGAGTGCCCACCTGTGCCGCCTATGAGTGCCCACCTGTGCCGCCTATGAGTGCCCATCTGTGCTGCCTATGAGTGCCCAGTGCTGCCTATGAGTGCCCATCAGTGCCACCCATGAGTGCCCATCAGTGCCGCCCATGAGTGCCCATCAGTGCCCAATACCAGCGCCGCCTATCAGTGCCCATCAGTGCTACCTAATCGGTGCCCATCAGAACTACCTCATCGGTGCCCATCAGTGCCACCTCATCGGTGCCCATCAGTGCCACCATATCAGTGCCCATAATTGAAAGAGAAAACATACTCATTTACAAAAAAATTAACAGAAAAAAATAAAAACTTTATTTTTTTTTCAAAATCTTCGCTCTATTTTTAGTTGTTGCACAAAAAAAAAAAACCGCAGAGGTGATCAAATACCACCAAAAGAAAGCTCTATTTGTGGGGAAAAAAGGACGCCAATTTTGTTTGGGTGCAGTGTAGCATGACCGCGCAATTGTCATTCAAATTGCGACAGTGCTGAAAGCTGAAAATTGGCTTGGGCGGGAAGGTGCGTAAGTGCCTGGTATGGAAGTGGTTAAATAAAACACAAAACAATTTAATTATACCTTCCTCATTGATGCACTTCCCTCGTATAAAATCTATTTTTATGAAGTTCAAGAGCATTGAAATCCCACTTTCTCTCATCCCCTATAATTTGATGATGTTTTAAAATAAAAATAAAAATTAATGAATAACACAATAAGTATTTAAAGAATACTTATAAACACATAGCCATCATTAGCTAAAAAAATAAGTAAAAGAAAAAATTTCAGAAAACTTGTAGATTACTGTGTTTGGCATTTACTAAAAGGCATGAAAGGACCATATTTTTTTCCCAAATAGATTTTCTGTTCTTAACATGATTGCACGGTAATTCTTTCCCGGTGAAAATATAATCACTTCTTGTTGAGTAACTATGCACAAAACATTCACAATGCTAAAACTCTTGCAAGAAAAAAAAATACGGTGAAATACATTGCCTCTGGCAATGCTTGTGGCAAGGGTACAATACATTAATTTGTTTAAAATACAATATTCACCTTTCATAGTTTTGAGTGTCAATATAATAGGACTTACATTTTAAATACTTCATTGAAATTAGAATCATTTCCTGTATAAATTACAACTGAATGTCACAAGGTTATTTTACATTTTCTGTTTTGTTTATCCTGGTTAGTTCAAACTCATTTTATTTTTAGATACAAAAAACAAACCATCACATTAAGGAACACTGTGTAGAAATGGAAATTAAGGAATAATTTAATTTTTTCGTCTTTTTTTACTGTGAACTTTATTGAGATGTATGCATATCATATCAATTTACCTGACTTATTTTTTTAAAGATTATAGTAACTTGTTTTAAAGGATGCATCTGTTATGTGGATTATTGCAAAAACAAATAAAACAAAACCCTAAACACCTTTACTGAGTGCTTTACAGGAAAATTAAAGCTGTCAAGACATGTGAGGATAGTTGACCAGACATGCATGATTCAGTTCACATGTGGTTGGTAATGTAAGTGGATATAAATTAAGACTGCATTTTTGGCACACACATTTTTGAACATGAAGAAGAAAAGATAGAGAAGTGTGCAGACATGCCCACAACTTCTTTTCATAAGAAAAAATAACATTGGATATTGTTTTTAAACTGTTCAATTCATCTTTTCCACAGATTTTCTTTTATCATAACACCTGAATCGGTCGCTGGCACATTTTATACTATATCACCCACAATTAAAAAAAAAGCATTTTCACATAATACTACTATGTATAATAATAATCTAAACACTATAATATTCCCTGAGCTTTGAAGAGGAAATATGGACAGCTGCACACCAAAAAAAACTTAAAAAGGTAGCCTTTAATGATAAAAAGGAAAAAAGCACTACAAAGCACAGCAAGCAGTGGGGTATATTGCTGATGTGTTTTGCACTAGTGTTTGGTGCTTAGTCATAGCTTGAGCTATGACTAAGCACTGAACCCTAGTGTGAAACACGTCAGCTATATACCCCACTGCTTGCTGTGCTTTGTAGTGCTTTTTTTCCTTTTTACCATTAAAGGCTACCTTTTTAAGTTTGTGTCTGTCCATATTTCCTCTTCAAGTTTTGCTTCGTGCATTGCCGGCACCCATTTGTTCCTAAGAGGACGCTGATTGCACAGTGCACTCACCTGGAGCGGTAGTTTTCTCCTTCCCATTCCCTGAGCTTTCTGTTCACCTTTTCCCTTGCATTGTGCACCAGGACCTAGTTAAACTAAGGTGTGCACGAATCAACTACTGTTTGTGGCATAAAACCACCTATGTATGCAAATATTTCAATCTGTAGGGAAAAAATAAGGATTTCCTCGAATTGATCTTAGTGACCTTAGAAAGTTGCACCAGTAATTACAATGCATTAAAGATTCTATTTACCCTTTATATCAATGTGCAGGGTGTAGCTTTTACTTTTTGAACACACTTTATTGATTGAAATAAGAATTTTTGAAAAGAGGCCCTAAAATGAGGTTCAAACATATAGTACTATATATTGGCGCAAAAGGAACATATTAAAAAAAAAAAAACTATTTAGCAACAGCAGTAACTAATTTTCTTGTGTGATTAGAGCAGACACTATTTTGAGACCAACTGTCCCAGCTTAAAGAGGCAATTGCAATTGATACTGCAACAGTGGCTTTCATGAAAGCAGAGGTATCTTTGTAACAGACATCAGAAATATTGGATTTTTCCTTTCTTTTGATTTATTAAATTGACCATCTCTAGTCTATATGCAGTTTAAAACAAAGTCAATGTATCTGCATAATTTTGTTTGCGAGTTTCTGTGTCCCAACAGGGGGTAGGACGTGACGCTGACCTTAGTAAGAAGCACATTATTGTACCCTGCTTGAGGATTGAGCCAAATGGCTCAGAACTGGAAGGTGTGTGACTGAGTTCAAAGTACCAGAGATGACTAGACATGTGTACAGAACATTTTTTCGTTTTTTTTGTTCCGTTTCGTATGGTCCCGTCTGTTTGTTTCCGTTCGTTTTTTGTAAGACGCCCGTTTTCCCGTTCGTTCCCGTTCGTTTGTCGTACGACGTGATTTTTTCGTATTCCGATCGTTTCCGTTACCGTTTTATTTTCGTACATGCGGGATGATTCGTTATTCTGTTTAATTCATGTTCGTTTCTTGTTAGACAATAATTACCGTGAATTTTCGTCAATTTGCATTCTGTGTATCTTGAATGCTTTTCTTTTGTTAGTGTCAGTTGTATGTTCATTGTTCATTCAATGACATCTATAACAAAATAATTTCATTATGTATATTGAATGAATTCCTTTTTCTGTTATAGGTGTCATATCAACATACGAAAATAACAAAAGAAACAGGTTCAAATGCAAATCTTTTGTTTATGTTTTTTTTGAATGGCCAGAGAGTTAGGCTGGCCATACATGATACAATTTTCTGTGCAATTTTCTTTAGATTTACCTTCAACTATGTAGTGCAAGGGCCTACTTGATAATACTATTGTTAAGCCCCATACACTTGGTCAGACTATTTTAACAACAAACATAAAAACGATCGTTTTCCGATTGTTCTCAGAAAATTTGTTCGTTTTTAAACTGCATCAGAAAACCATTTTTGGGTTCAGAAGTCTGGCCAACTGATCTCCCTTCAGATGAAAATCCACAGAAAAGTTTATTAGGCTTTACTGTACAAGTGTACTCACTATTCTGCACAAAATAGAAGCTGCTTTCAGTCACTGAGGCTGGCCATACATGTTCAATTTTCTTGTACAATTTTCTTTTAGATTTACCAAAAACCATATATGAGGTCAAACTAAACAACACTTTCAATTGTATGCAATCAGGCAGGCCCTTGCACTACATAGTTGAAGGTAAATCTAAAGAAAATTGCACAGAAAATTGTATCATGTATGGCCAGCCTAACTCTCTGGCCATTAAAAAAAACATAAACAAAAGATTTGCATTTGAACACGTTTCTTTTGTTATTTTCGTATGTTGATATGACACCTATAACAAAAAATTTGCCTTCAGTATTTTGAATACACAGAAAAAAGAAAAAGGAATTCATTCAATATACATAATGAAATTCTTTTGTTATAGATGTAATTGAACAATGAACATACAACTGAAAACAAACACAAAACTGATTCAAACAAAATACACAATGCAAACCTCTTGATACAGATTTCATTTTCGTTATTTTGCCATTTTCGTTTTGTCGTTTTTTCCCGTCAGATCGTTCGTTCGTATTTGCGGTCGTTCGTTATGCGGCTCATCCGTTATCCAGTCGTTTTCGTATTTTGGTGCTTTACCATTTTCGTATGTACACATTATCCCGCGGGTACGAAAATGAACATTTTCGTACGAAAATAACATTCGTACGAACGGGAATGCACATATCTAGAGATGACTATGAAGGGGGGTCAGACTGTTGAAAGCCTCTTCAGTGATATACAGAGGGGGCTAATGGCTGCATGTCTCACTAGGAGGCTGGAAGATGCATGAAACTGTGGAGACAGATAATTATGTGCTTTGTTTTCTGCACTGCTGGGACTTGTAGTTGTGTGGTCCAGATGCTGCAGCCAGAGCACACTGGTTCCTGAGGACCCATGATTTACCTATGAAGGACCTCTGTCTGCCAGACTTCCTTTTCCCTGCTAAGCTGCCTGGACTTCCTCTGCTGAGGCCACTGTTTGCTGGTGTCAGGACCTGGGCTTGAACCTGGGACTTCTGTGTCTGGCATGGTCTCTTCCCACTGAGCTATCTGGGATGATAGACAGTTCCCTGCCTGATCTGCTGAATAAACCTATATGATCCATTAGACTACTCTGCTTGGTGTCTTGATTGCAGCTGAACCTTGAACCCCTTGCTCCCCCCATGAACTTCCTATAAAAGCCTTGTCTTAGCACTTCCTCGTTGCCAGGTTATTGTGCCTTCCCTGCCAGTCCCTTGCTGTTGTTTTTCCTGCTGCCATTTGTACCTGCAACTACTCAACTGCCTGATCCTAATCTGCAACCACCCGTGTTTGACCCTCAGCCTGTTCTTTGACTTTTCTTCTGCCTGATCCCAACCTGCAGCCACTCGTGATTGATACCTTATCTTGTTTACTGACCACGTTGCTGTTTCATCCTTGTTTGCTTATCTGCTACTGTACCCCGACTTGCTCACATCCTGGTGGGGAAAACCTAAGGACCGCGACCTGGTACTAGCTCACAGCTAAATTCATCTCCACCATCAGGAGCTCTGGGGAAAAACAGCTAGCACTTAGACTCCGCACCTAAGGGGAGCCTGTGTCATCTGCCAGAAGTGACTGCCTGTATACCTGTTCTGCAACTGTTATTCCTACTGGTATTCATCCCTGTGTCACGATCCCTACCGTGCCAAGCAGACGGCGAGGCGTGGTCGCGCTCCAAGTGGCTCTGGGTGGGCTTAAACCCAGGACCTCGCCCTTGCTGCTTGAATACCTTGCCTCTGAGCCACTCCTCAGTTTGGGTTTCTGCTTGCTTTCCAGCTAAGGTGGTGCTGAATGTGCTGATTACCTTTAGTTGGATCTCATTGCAATCTGCACCTGACTATCCTGGTCCAGCTGAGGCAGGTTACCCAATTATCCAGGGTATAAAGCCCTGCCTCACTCTGAGAGCCTTGTCAGTTCATTGTTATCTGATCTTCCTGTCTGTGCTAACAGTTCCTGTATTGATCTTCAGCTCCAAGACTGACCCCGGCTTCTGACCTTTGGCTTATGTACCTCAGATTGCTGCTGTCTCCTGCCCTTTGACCCCAGCCTGTACTTTCAGATTCTCTCTGCTGTCTCCACCTTCTGACCCACAGACCCCACGCCTGAGAAGAGGATCTTCACCCTGTTACAGCCACCTGTACCTCAGGAACTTCAATCCCTCTGACTTTCTTCTTAGGAAAAGCTCTTACTTCCCAGCAACTAGTGACACCTTGGAATAATTCATCACCCTGGATTAACCTCTTCAGTAACCTACAGAACCACAAGTATTATGTAACATATTATAACAACCATAAGCTTGCTGCCATCATAGTGAAATTCTAAGGGAACATTGTTATATTAGTTATTCCCTTCTGATTACCTTATCCTTCAGTTACTGTCTGAATATTATTGATATTGACCAGAGACTCATGAATAGGGGTACAGTACTATTCAGGGCAACCTGAACCACTTGCTTAGTCAGCTTACCAGCGTAACCTATCTTTATTCATACAAGCTTTATGTATGTCTAAGCTTCCATGATTACATTGATTTCCAAATATGAGGTTGTGATGATTTAAACCCTAAACTCTTTGATCATACAAGAAGCAGCGGTTTTACCTGAGTAACCTCCATAGCTGAGAATCAATTAAACTAAGATAGAAACGTGAATGTAACATAATAACGGAAACCCCCAAAACTGATAAATGGACTCCACTCAAGGTATGCCGTTACATAAGTTACAGACATTACACCCTGACGCCTGAACGTGACAGAATAACCTGGCCCTAAACATGAAGGCCGCTATAGCAGATGCTCTTGCTCCTTTCGGACAGCAAATCTCGGACCTGCAGCAAGAAAGTCTGTTACTGAAAGGTACAGTATGCCCAGCCCTGGGAACCAGCATGTCCTGAGCCACTTGTGGTGATGCCAGGGAGGTTTGATGGTAGCCGTGCATCATTCTTGTGCTTCAAGATGTATTGCGAGCTGTTGTTTGCTCTTAAGCCTAGGACCTATGCCACCGATTATATAAAGGTTCACGCTACTATAAACCTGCTCACTGGACCAATCAAAACATGGGCTCATCAGGTATTACAGTAAAGGATTCCAGTCTTGGACAGCTGAGAAGCATTTATGTTAACCCTGGACTCTCACTGTACAGTTTCCAAGAAAACCAGGGTTCCCAAGTCTGCTCCTAGCTCATGTGGCCTGCGTGGACACAAGGACAATTACAACTTTGAGCCATCACAGTACGTGCCAAGCCATGAAGCCCTAACACCACAAAGCCTTGGCGTTCCTGTAGATATACACACACCTACCCTAAAAGATGTGGAACCTTTGTTGATCGGGGTCATCCAGACTACGCTGTCTAAAGCTGAAAGAAAGTGAGGAGAGGCTGTGGCTTTTGTTTCTATTGTGGAGAAAGGGGGCACTGCCCAATTCGTTCACCTCGGCCAAAGGTTCTTAAAGTGGGTACTATTGGGACTCATACAGCTATTCCTGTGAACTGCCAAGGTTGCTGTAAGGCCTGTCTATGTTCAATGACACAAGTGGGTTCCCAGACTACGGTGGTCAACAATGCCAGTGCCCCTCCTGAACCCACAACCAATACCCCTGTGAAACCCCTACCATCTGGCCTAGAGGCAACTATGCAACTTCCCGACAACAGACCAGTTCCAGTAGTCATTCCACGCTCCACAGTGGTAAATGCAGTAACATCACCCTGTCCTGCCAAAGAACCACCTCCTGCTCTAGAGACCCCTTTGTTACCTCCTGAGAAAACACCTGTTCCTGATACCATCAATACTTTCTGTCCTGCCAAGAAAGTTCTACCACCTGACTGCACGTATGCTTCAAATGGCACTATAGTCCGTAAGCAGGATCTGGTGGTATTTGAAAAAGCCTTGCAATCGAGGAGAATCTCCCGGCAGGAACTTCTAAAGCAAAAATAATGTTCACTTCCCTAGATTAGCAAGAGTATTCCACCAGAGGTTTCCTCACAAGCCAAGCCCTAGGACATCCGGAGGACGACCTGAGAGGAGGGAAATA
The DNA here is from genome assembly GCA_029574335.1 of Rana kukunoris. Lineage (NCBI taxonomy): Eukaryota > Metazoa > Chordata > Amphibia > Anura > Ranidae > Rana > Rana kukunoris. The sequence continues at coordinate 178,670,120 of CM056050.1, read as the reverse complement.
CTGTCAGGACCTGTGCCTGAACCTGGGACTTCTTCTGTGTCTGGCATTGTCTCTTCCCACTAAGCTATCTGGGATGCTGGACAGTTCCCTGCCTAATCTGCTGGATAAACATATATGATCCATTAGACTATTCTGCTTTGTGTCTTGATTGCAGCTGAACCTTGAACCTCTTGCTCCTCCCATGAACTTCCTATAAAAGCCTTGTCTCAGCACTTCCTCTTTGCCAGGTTATTCTAGATTACGGCTTGCTACTCACTGTACCAAGATTGTGCCCTATGATTCTGGACTAAGTCTCTTCCGTACTAGATTGCTGCTTTGTGCCTCTGACATATTCATTGATGTGACCTTAAGCGGGTATGTTAGCAGTGATGGGGACGGTTTATAAAACCCCAAACTGGGCATGTATTTGGGAGTGAAGTTGTACCAGTCAACCCATGGTTTCCATGACAGCTCAAAGGATTGGAAATAATCTAATTGTAGTGTGAGTGCTCTTACATATAAGTAGCTTTGGTGCATAATATTGACAGCTTCTGACGAATTAGGGGCCAGGTCAAGTTTTCAGTGTCTCTTAATTGTTAATTTTGTGGCCAGAAGAATGTTGGCCCAGGCCTAAGATAGCTAAAGCCAAGTTGGGAAGGGTAAGAATGCCAGTGACAAATAAAATAATTTGTATGATTTTCCACAAGAAGCTGCAAATATTATTGTAGGACCATAAAATATGTAGAAGTGTGCCCACAGAAACACAACCTCTTCAACAAAGGGAGAAGGATTTATCAGACATTTTTGCCAACTTGTAGGGAGTCAGGTACCGTCTTGTCTATATTTTAAGTTTTAACTCCAAATGAATAGCGCAATGTGTGATGTACTGGTTAAACCTAATTGCTTTGAACTATTGGGAGTCAGAGAAAGAGTCTTGGAACTCTGCTTTCCATTTAAGCAAGGGGCTATTTTTTAATAGATACTTGTGTTAAAGGGTGTTGTAGAATAGCAAGATAGCAAGATGCCCTTAGAGGCTTTTTTTCGGGCTGGAAAGAATTTGTCAGACCTTTGGGTTAAGGTGGGTAGAAGGAGTCAGACTGGTCAATATGTCTTGCTCCACCCTGCTACAGTGTTACTTGGGTCTCCCTAACCCCTCTGCACTTGAAACGCTCCCTGCACTACAGTCAAATCTGCTTAGCCTGTAAGACTAGTAGACTACCACCAGCAGTCCACATCAGGAGAACTCCTCTTCTTCCACAGCTACATGAAGAGCAGTTCCCAGCACCAATCCTGTGAGTAGTGGCCATCTCACTACACCACAAAAACTTCTTTTTGGCCTCCATGATTCCTCTGTACCCGACCCTTGCTCCATCAGCAAGCCACAGCTTCCTCACCTGACAGTTTGTTACCCTACAATAGTATGGCATCAGGTCTACAACTTTATTTGTGATGGAGTAGACAAGATGAGCCAAGGCCACGCTCCTAGCTAAGAGCGTGCACATGCGAGGCGAGATGCAGACCAGCAGCTCTATATGGGAGCTCTGTCGGATCAGCGGGGATAAACCTCACACTGCAGGAAGAAACCACCGCAAATATCCCCAATTTCCATCACCACCCATGCAGGACACACAAGTGCATGCCAACGGGCAAAAAGGTGCACTGTTGCACATTAATGGAGCAGATTTTTTTTTCTCAAAATGTTGCTGGCTCTCCACAGCCTGCACAATCTCATACAACAGTGTGCGGCCCTCTGCTGGACTTTCCTTCCACACAAAGGAACAGTGAGTACTCTTCTTAGCTCACAAAAGCTGATTTAGACACCAGCTTAACTAAGATTTATAAAAAAACTTGCTGATGAGGTACAGTATGTAACTCTATAAAACAACAAGCACACTCACACAAGAAATAGCAACCCTAGGGGGCGTACAGACATTCTAGAGACCAAACAAGATGAGCTATCACTTGCACATGATGATCTTAGAAAATACTTCTAGCTGAAAACTGCTCATATTTACAATCACAGGTGAAAGGTTTAGATAATCAACACTGCAGGAACAACCTAAGGATTCATGGTAGCCCAGAATAAATTTCTGACCTGATGCCTGCAGTATCTAAACTGTTCCATAATCTCCTTTCTGAGTCACCTCCAGTTTCATTTGCAATGGCAAACAAGAGGAAGAGATGGACAGTCGCACTCCGGGAAAACTTCCAAAAAGTTGTCTTTATTTGTTAAACTGGAACATGCAAAATAACTGCAACCACAGAACAGGACATCCGAAGCATTTCACACTCAGCTAGGCCATGACTAGTGTTGCTCACGAATATTCGCATTGCGAATATTTGCTACGAATATTGCATATTCGAGTATTCGCGAATAACTCGAATATCGCGGCGAATATTCGCTATGGCGAATATTCGTATTTTTTCAAATTTATTTTTAAAACAGATCACATCCTAGTGATCTCCATCGACGTCTAAAAGCATTGCTGGTATGATTAGAGACCCTGGGCCGAGTAGCTGAGGCGATCCTTTTATGTTGCCGAAAATTCGCATTGCGAATTTTCGGCAACATAAAAGAATCGCATCAGCTACTCGGCCCTACTTTTGCATCAGAGCCAGTCAGAATAACTCGAATATTCGACAAACGGAATATTGCGCGATTATCTTCTCCGCCCTTCTTTTGCATCAGAGCCAATCAGAATAACTCGAATATTTGGCAAAAGGAATATCGCGCGATATTCCTTTTGCCGAATATTCGAGTTATTCTGATTGGCTCTGATGCAAAAGAAGGGCGGATAAGATAATTGCGCAATATTTCTGTTGCCGAATATTCGAGTTATTCTGATTGGCTCTGATGCGCCTTTCTTTTGCATCAGAGCCAATCAGAATAACTCGAATATTGGGCAAAAGGAATATTGCGCGATTATCTTCTCCGCCCTTCTTTTGCATCAGAGCCAATCAGAATAACTTGAATATTCGGCAAAAGGAATATTGCGCGATTATCTTCTCCGCCCTTCTTTTGCATCAGAGCCAATCAGAATAACTTGAATATTCGGCAAAAGGAATATTGCGCGATTATCTTCCCCGCCCTTCTTTTGCCCCCTTATTCTCCTTTCTTTTAAGTAGAGTTAGTGTAGAGTTAGTGTTTATTAGTTTAGTAATACAGGAAATGATCTCCGTTTATGAGAATTTCGCAATCATTTTCGCATTAGCGAACTTTCGCAAACATTTTTTTGGATAAAATATCACGAATATTCGATATTAGCGAATATTCGCGAATATTCTTCTATATATTCGCGCAATATCGTGAAATCGAATATGGCGTATTCCGCTCAACAATAGCCATGACTAAGCACTAGCTAAGTGCGAAATGCTTCGGCTGTCCTGTTCTGTGGTTGCAGTAATTTTGCATGTTCCAGTTTAACAAATAAAGACTTTTTGGAAGTTTTCCCGGAGTGCGGCTGTCCATCTCTTCCTCTTGTTTGCCATTGCTACGTGCATCGCTAGCACCTTGGTAATTCGAATGTTCCTAATTGTTAACAATGCTCATCTGGAGCGGTGACTTTCCTTTTCTCGTCTATTTTGGATATTAAATCCAGTTTCATTTGCATGTGACAGAATCCATAGGGCCCTGCATCCTAAACCACCTCCAGACAAACCTCCACATGACATTTTTCTGTGCATGAAGTATTTTATTACAAAGGAAAGCATATTAAGAGCATACAGAAACATGCACAACATTGAATTGGATGGCACAAAAATCCAAATCTCCCAAGCTACCCTGGAAAGGAGAAGCAAAATGAAGGAAATAACTTATTACAATCTGCTCACATAAGACACAGATGGGGATTTCTATTTAAATTAACAGTGCCACACAATGGTACTATCTACACAGTTTTTAACAACTTAAGGAAAATATATATAAATTATAATCGTAGCTGCGCTGCAATATATGGTTGAAACTCTGACTTTACAAATCGTGAATCAAAATTCAATTAATCAAACATGAAAAAAATAAACATCAGAATTAGGTGCTGAACAAAATAACTCTTCAGTTATGGATCAAATTGAAGCAAACCATGAAAGAAAAAGAATAAAGGTGAAACTGTTCATATAATCGTATTGGGTAAAAAAAAAGTCCTCCAGTGAATAAAAGAAGGTGACCGAAAATATTAAAAAAACACCCAGGGAAAGTGCCGTGATCTTATAGAAAAGGTTCCTCCACCTCTGATACAATGTCTCCTTACCGGCTTCACTGATCTCCTGTGTGAGATCGTGACAGCGTGTGGCTAGTTATCCCGCCCGGGGTCTCTCAATCTGGGTTTCAGACACCTATCTCCTCCGCGTCTCAGGAATTTTTAATGTTCCTCCCATAACAGAAGTCCCCATGTAAATATATAAAATACTACCATAGTGAAGTTCTGTATGTGTATTTTATTGAATAAAAAAAGATTGCACTTACAAGAGTAGATAGTATAAGCGCATATATAAATGTCAAGCCGGCTGGCTTAAAAACGAATCTGCCTTCCTTCCGGGATGATAGCATTCTCTATTTTGGGGATGTCAGCATGCCTCTCCTCCCTATGCCATTTCGTCAAATGGTGACGTCTTCCAGGGGCACCATTTAACAAAATCAGGGAACAGACGATCAATGACACTGCCACAGTGAAGAACAGGGAAGGTGTGTTTACACACATCTCTCCCTGTTCTTCAGCTCCGGGGGACCGATCGTGGGACACCGGCGGCGATCGGGTCCACGGGTCCCGCAGGCGCGGTGATGGAGCTTAGGACCGGGATACGAGCGTGCCGCCAGTGGGCTTAAAGAGACACGTACAGGTATGTGATTGTGCCCAGCAATGCCATTCTGCCGATGTATATCGGCATGAAGGGGTCCTTAAAGCGGAGGTTCACCCTAAAAAACATCTATATACCATTACATCTAGCATAATTTCGACATCTACAGTATGCTGTTTTTTTTTTTTTTTTGCCGTACATACCGTTTTATTGTTATTTTCTCCCGGCTTCTGGGTTCTGGCTCCAGCAGGAGTGGGCGTTCCTATTCAGAGGTTAGATGACTGACGTCTGGTGAAAAAACTTCCCCTGGTGCATAAGGCGCATCACAAGTTTTCTGTAAGTAGCCGAACTGCGAGTCGGCTCTATATGGCACCTGCGCAGTCAGCTCTACACGGCGTATAAGGCCGTATAGAGCTGACTCGCAGGTCGGCTACTTACGGAATATTTGTTACGCGCCTTATGCGCCAGGGGAAGTTTTTTACCAGACGTCAATCATCTAACCTCTGAATAGGAACGCCCCCTCCCGCGGGATCCAGAACCCGGAACTCGGGGGGGGGAAATAACAATAAAACGGTATATACGGAAAAAAAACAGCATACTGTAGATGTCAGACGTATGGTGGATGTAATGGTATATAATTGTTTTAGGGTGAACTTCTGCTTTAAGTGGTTAATGTCTCAAAGGGTAAGGCTCTCCTAATAAAGTTAGACATTTTAGATTTGGTTGTAGAAGCAAGACCTCCTACTACTCCACGCACTTCACCTATTTGGACTGCCCCCAGCCACACGCCAGGATCAAAGAAGATGGTGACAACATTTCAGAAATATGAATGCCCGTAGAAGATGTCTCATTCCTTCAGCTAACATGGTTTTCTCTATTCAAAAATACATCAGCAAGGAAAAATAGGAATTAAAAGGAAACAATGAACAAAGATTTCCACTTTTTTCATCAAGCTCAAAGAAAAGTTATTGAAGTTTTGAATGTTTGCAAGTTTAAATGTAATCTATTCCTTTAAAAGGACACTAGTTGGTATATCATATTACCTGCTATATGGGGCATGGTCTGGACATGCAGCGGTAAAGACGTGTTTGTCTGGAGCTCTGGCGCTGTTACTGCTATTACTTGCTTTATTGCCTAATTTCATTGGCTTGCATCCCTGAGACTATGCGGAAAAAGAGGGGCAAGTCTCTCCCCAAGTCGGTAACCCCGTCGGGATCCATCAAGAGGTTCCTCGCCGTGGAGCCGGAGGAGACAGGGGACATGGATGGCCTAGGCCGCTCTCCGCGTGGCGCAAGCTCGGGGACGGGCTCCGCCTCCCGACGTAAGCCGGAGCATAGGCACCATTCCCCTGCATTGTCCGCTTGCTCGGACGCCAACGGCAGTGTGTCCAGACACTCTGAGGCTACCACGCGGGGTGAAGGCCTGCTCACAAAGTCGAAGCTGACCTCCATGTTCCGGAGCTTGGAGAGGACTATTAAGAAAGAGATATCGGGTGTGAGAGCGGATCTGTCGCAGGTGTTGGAGCGGGTGGAGGAGTCGGAACTATGCTTAGACCGCCACGCGGCCGCCTTCAGAAGCCTACAGGCTGCCACCAGATCCCTCACAATCGCTCACAGGATCGAGGACCAGTAGAATCAAAACGACCTGCATAGCTATGAATAAGCACTGTATTTTGGTGTAAAACGCGTCAGCTCTTTTCTGTTTTTTGCTGTGACATGTTGATGTTGTGATCTGTTTTATTATAAAGGAAACATTTTTGGAGTGCGGCCGTCCTGGTTTTTCTCCATACAATTTTGGGGAAAATCAATGTCGTGAAGATGAACATACTCCCTAGGCTATTGTTCCTGTATCAAATTATCCCATTTGGAATACCAGTGGGTTTTTTCACGTTGCTCAGATCCCTTCTTTGTAAATATATATGGAATAGAAGGTGACCCAGGTTAGCTAGATCCATTCTGATAAGGCCTAAGAGAGATGGGGGTCTCGCTTTACCGGACGTCAAAAGTTATTTTGTAGCGGTTATCTTGAACAGAATCTCGGACTGGAAGTTCCATAAAAATGCTAAATTGTGGGTAACCTTAGAAATGACCTTATGCGGCACTGACCCCTTCACACAACTTTGGATACCTAGGAAGTACAGGTCTCTAGCGGTGTCCACATCGCCGCTTACCCGCTCTACTCTTATGATTTGGGACTCACTGTGTAAATCTCATGATTGGATATCCAACTCACCTTTGATGCCTTTGGCTGGTCATAATTACTTCCCACCTGGGAATATGCAGTCTTCCATTCACAATTGGTCTATGGGGTCTGCGACCCACTTACATCATGTCAAAACTCCCACCAGTATTACCTCATTCTCCGACCTTATGGGTTCCTCTACTGGTGCACGTTTGGATCATTGGAAATACCGTCAGCTCTCTGCATTTGTCCGATCTCTTCCTAAGCCTTTTTGCACCATCACGGAACTTACTCCAATTGAAACTGCTTTTGTGGAGGATCACCCAGTTGAGAGGCCTCTGTCTTATTTTTATAAAGCTCTACAATACCTCTCAGTCTTGGGTCACCCTATATTTCTACATAACTGGGAGACAGACCTGCATAAAGATTTCTCAGAGTCCCAAAAAGCCACTATAATATGCCTTGCTTATACCACCTCTTTGTCCTCTAGGACTGCGGAAGTCAATTATACATAACTTACTAGATGGCATCTCACCCCAGTGGTGCTCCATGGTATTTTTGTTCAAGTCCCCCCTCTCTGCTGGCGGGGTTGTGGGGAACGTGCGTCACATGCACACGTATGGTGGTACTGCCCACTTATCCGCCCTTTCTGGCAGTCTATTTTATATTGTATGAAGGAAATCCAAGGCTTTGAAACTCTGGGGGATCCATGGGTTGTGCTGCTTCACTGTACAGACAAATCAGTTAGATCATATAAGAAATCCCTGACGCCTCATCTATTGAATGCGGCAAAATCCCTCATTCCCAGATTCTAGAAGCAAAAGGCTATAACGTCTTTGCGTCACTGGCTGGTAGAGGTGGACCATATTTATCATATGGAGGACCTCACGCATTCCCTTAAGGCTTCGGCAGATGTAATCCGTAAAATATGGTCTGACTGGTTTGCCTTTAAATTTACTTCTGCTTATGCAGACATTATGTCTCAAGCTACTTGAATTTAAATGGTGTATTATACTAGTCGGGTGTGTCAATTGCAATTGGAGGCCGTCTGAGGCGGGAATCCCTTGCCTTTTCTCCCCTACCCTTACTCCCCTCTCTACCTTGTTTCACTTTCTTTGTTTTTGTTTTTCTGTTCTTATGTCTCCTTCTGTAGGAGTCAGTCCAGGTATTGTCCTTTAAGTTGGTTCCTAAGGTGTTGTTGCCTATGCATTTACCACATTGTAAAGGCTCTTCCCGGTGAATGTACATTTTACTACGTTCCTGACCATTTTTTGTTTATTTTTTTGTTTTCTTTTTCCGCTGGCCCAATCGTCTGCATACGATTTATGGGTTATACTGTCCTTGTTCACCCTTGTTTATCATGTCACCTTTGTCACCAGTGATTTTAATCCATATTGCAGGGACCAGACATTACATTAAAGCCACAAGCAGTTTTAAATTACTTTTTTCTTATAGTATTCTCATTTTGTGCAGGGACAGTTCTAAACACGTGTCACTACTATAGACACCCAGCAGGTACGATATTTAAAGGAATTTTTCATATTTTTTTTTTACTTTAAGTATTTTTTTTTTTACTTTAGGCATCATTAAAATCGCTGCTCCAGAAAAAAATACCGTTTTTAAAACTTTTTTTTTCCATTGATACATGTTCCCTGGGGCAAGACCCGGGTTCTCAAAGACGTTTTCCAACAATAACTTGCATTAGGGGCATTAAAATTAGCACACGCACACCCCCTACCGGCCAGGAGGCCAAAGGACATCATATGAGATAAGGAGTGGATATTATTTCACTGCAGGAAACCCACTTCGCCACCAATGGCAATATTTTGACAAATTGTATTGCCAACATTATTGTTCAGACTATATTTCCAAGACTCGTGGTACTGTCATCTTCAAAAGGAGATCACTTGTCATGGAAATACTCAACATATAGAAGGACCGAGAGAGCAGATTCCTAATTCTGAAAGGCACCCTCCTCAATTTATGCCCCAAACAAGACACATTCTAAATTTTCACATTATTTTTATATCCTTGACAGATATCACTCCCCCCGCCTAATAGTAGGAGGATTTAGTAATTTGGCAGCAAACTCAATACTTGATAGAAGCAGAGTTGTCCCTTCATCAAAGGCTTTCCCTGAAATCACTTTCCCGCTCCCTACAACAATAAAGGGGTATAAGGGTGTATACTTATTATTCTCATCCACATGAAAGCTATGATAGATTAGACTATATTTTTGGAACCCAAATCAATCCTTTTAGCTAACTCATCTAATACTGACATCCATACATGCCCATGGTCTGACCATCACATTGTTTTGTTCACTTCCTTTCACAAAGGCCTGTCCCCAACTCCATTTAAATGGCGTATTAATGACTCTCTTTAACAGACTCCACAATCACTTAACAACTTACAACATATTTAGCAGATTATTTTACTCATAATATAACTCCAGACATACCTTCTACCACTTTATGGGTAGCACATAGGGAAGTTGTAAGAGGTCACCTAATTAATACCGCCATAGCCAAAAATAAATCAAAATGAATGGATATTAATACCCTAACTAAAGAATTAGACAAATTATATTACAAACATTTCCAGTCCCCATCTCCAGATTTTTATAATCAAATCCAAGATAAAAGAAGAGCCTTTGACACATTGTTGCCTACTGATACTGAAAGGTCTTGAGATGGTCCAAAGCAAAATTCCTATTATATAGTAAATCTGCCTCTACCATGTTTGCTAGAAAGCTAAAACAATCTGTAACCCCCCCCCCCCCCACATGTCTATAAATTATGCAATTCTAACAGAATTTTAGTCTCTCACCCTAAAGAAGTTATGGAGATTTTCTCTGATTTCTACAAGAATTTGCTATCTGCTCCTCATTCTTCAGCAAGGCATTCTTCTTTGGATTGGCTTGGAGACATTTTACTCCCCACTCTGTCTGTCCAGCCTCATGTACTGCTATTGAAATAAGTGAGATTATCAAGTCCCTAAAAACTTCCACAGCACCTGGTCCAGACAGGTATTCTACTTTATATTATTAAAAATAAAATCCCATATTTTGATCCCTCATTTATGCAAACTATACAATTATATTTTACAAGGCAATAAATTGCCAGAGGAAATGTTTCTAGCCAATATGTGTCTATTACCTAAACCACATAAAGATCAGACCTCACCACAGAACTACCGCCCAATATCAGTTTTAAATAATGACCCACATTTTTTTGACATAATGGCGGCGGTCATCACCTTATTAATCCACCCAGACCAAACAGGTTTTATTACAGGCAGACAGATTACAGACAATTTAAGGCTTGTCACAAATATAATACAGGACGCTAACCTACATGCAAACCCAGTAGTTATACTTAGCCTTGATATCCACAAGGCCTTTGATAGTGTCAGTTGGTCATACTTGGAACTATTACTCCCCATGCATGATTTTTTCCTGTTCGGCTTCCATCGACTTCAATGGGACTTGCCGTTCGGATTATAACTCTTCCCCTGTTCGGGAGTTCTGCTTCAAATCGAACAGAGGGGTGTTTGGCCCATCTCTAAGTACAGTATATGGGGGTTTGTGGAAGGAAACTGTAACGATCACCACCGTTTACGATCTCCATTCCATCACCCCAACCACGACAGCTTATCTGACACTCCAACCAACAGGACCCGATCCATCCCATTTCCCAGAATAATCAAGACACAGCTCTGGTACTGGTTTCAAAATGAATGAACAAACTCTTTAATGGTTAGCTCTCTTATATACAGTACAAGGCATGTTTCAGTAATCACAGGAACAATCAAACTCTCCACCCCCAACTTCACACCATGGGGGGGGGCTTCAATCACATTTTTTTAGATAATGACATCCAGTTGAGCTAATCATTAGTCATCCCCCAGACGTCCCGTCTCCGCAATTAGAGGAGGTAATTACTACAGCTTGACAAGTTACATTCCTTTACTAAACATAATTGGCATGCTAATTCAATACACCTGAAGAGAGACGTCTGACCTTAGAGTCACAACACATCTATACACAATGAAAGGTCTTAGGAGCAGACCTGAATTAACACCTCTACAGCCTTACACAATGGACAATGGAATATCTTAGGAGTCTATTGACCTGGTGTGGGTCAACATTACCAACAACTTGTAATAACCCAAGATATCCTGCAATACATGAATTATTATTTATCAGCCACCCTATGCCCAAAAGGGGCACAGGGTGACCTTAGACCCAAGAGTCCTTAGTGCCGCTGGCACAGGAGTATCTCCCATCCCTCAAAAGTCTCTGGGCGTCATGGGTCATCCCGTTACAGAAACGTTGGAATCTGGGAATACCTTAAGAATAAGGAAGGACCAAATATTTAGCCCTCCAGGTTAATGAGTAAGGGGAACAAAGTACCCTGTGTTACTTATTCACAAGACAAAGTAAATAAAATAAAAGCACCTACACTGTGAAAAAAAATCTTTATTAGAAAAAAAAATAGTGATGTTCAATTGAAATCTTGCATTGGTTATGTTGTCTGGTAATGTGGATTCTAGTCAATCACAATGACTCACTGACATGACGACCCGCTTATCCTAACTATGTTCTCCTTCCACTACTCCTGTCATAAATTATAGATCCCTAGCTGGCTTATGAATGTAAAAAAAATGGGCTGAGCATGCTGGGTAACATTATTGACTTCATGTGGTCATGAACATATTTGGTCAATGATATTATACAGGATTCCTGGCCCATTTATTTGCAAACAAGATGAAAGGGATATCTCATTTAGGGATGGTAATGCTACTAATGCTTAATGAAAGATCCCTTGGTTTGCTGACAAACAAAAGCTGGACATTTTGGTTTGGTTTTGTTGTTTATTGATAGCAATGCTACTGCCACTAAATGACAGATCTCTGACTACATCCTACTGCTCTGTAACTTTAGGGCCTGGTTCACACCTATGCATTTTTTGTGCATTCTCAGTTTTAAAGAAACACACTACAGTCCATTTAACATGATTTCCTATGGATGTAGTTCACATATGTGCATTTTATGGAATTTGTTTTTTGGTTTTATAGGCCTCAATCGCTTAAAGATGTGTATTGAAGAACGCAAAATACTCCTGCGATATGCTAACTGCAACCTGCACAAGTGTGAATCCGGCCTTAGGCATCCCTGGGCATATTATTTAACCTCTTCAATACCGGCCCATAGTCATATGACTTCCACAGAGGGGATCTCCCATCCTGGGTGGACGTCATATGACATCATGGGTAGAGATGGCCTGACGGTTTGACCGGCGGTCAGTTCGCGGCAAACTTTGCTCTTTCGTGGGTTTGCCGAATATTCGCACCTGCCCACAATTTTACATTGAGAAGAACTTTGACCCATGACATATCCATCAGGTGGTACAGGACAGCCAACTGAGACATTTCAGCAAATGGACATACCCCCTACCTTATAAATAAACCTGATCTGGTGGCCATTTTACATTCTGTTTTTTGTCAGTGTAGGGAGAGGTTGCTGTGTGGAGCAGGAACAGGCTGTATTGAAACAAATCGCTAACTAAAAGGTCCACAAAAGTCCTTTTAAGGACTGGTATAGGTGTACTATTGTTTGGTGTGCAGTATATAGGAGTGTAATACACTTATAATATACTTTCTAACATAGAAAGCATATTATAGTGGATTTGTATTGTGCACTGTGCAGCATTGTGACTGGTGTATTTGGGTACAGCAATTTTTTTTTTTCTGTTTTGCTGCTTTACCTCTTGCTACACACAGTGACAAACGATACTGGAAAAACGTTTTATAACTTGTGTGATACATTCTGCTTTTTGTCAGTGTAGGGAGAGGTTTCTGTGTGGAGCAGGGACAGACTGTAGTGACACAAATCTTTAGCTAACAGGTCCACAAACGTTCTTTTAAGGACTGATATAGGTGTACTATTGTTTGGTGTGCAGTATATAGGGGTGTAATACACTTATAATATACTTTCTAATATAAAAAGCATATTAGAGTGAATTTGTGACTGGTGGTGTATTTGGGTACTGCAGAATTTCATTTTCTGTTTTGCTGCATTACCTCTGCTACACACACAAAGTTTTCTAACTGGTGCGATAAATCAGTGCCCCCCAAAACGACAGATTGAAGCGGGGTGTTAAAAAAAATATACTTTCATAATAGTGTATTTGGGTACTGCAGAATTTTTGCCTCTTTTTCGCTGTGTTACCTCTGCTACACACAGTGACAACATTTGCTGAAAAAAATGTTTTATAACTGGTGCGATAAACCAGTGACCCCCCAAAACGACAGATTGAAGCAGGTGTTATATAAAAATATACTTTCATAATAGTGTATTTGGGTACTACAGATTTTTTTTCTGTTCTGCTGCTTTAACCACTTAAGACCCGGACCAAAATGCAGGTTAACCACTAGCCGACCAGCCGCCGTGGTTCTACGGCGGCAGGTCGGCTCTCCTGGGCGAGAGCCCGTAGCTCTACGTCGGGACTTTCGCGGCCGCTAGGGGGCGCGTGCGCGCCGCCGGCGGCCCGCGCGCGCCCCCCGCTCGCCCCCGGTTCCTGCGCGCGTGCCCGGCGGGCGCGATTGCCGCCGGGCACGCGCGCTCATTCGTTACAGAGCGGGGAACGAGAGCTGTGAGTGTAAACACACAGCGCTCGTTCCTGTCAGCGGGGGAAATGCTGATCTTCCGTTCATACAATGTATGAACAGAAGATCAGTGATTCCCCCAAGTGAGTCGACCCCCCCCCATACAGTTAGAACACAAATAGGAACACACTTAACCCCTTCCCCGCCCCCTAGTGTTAACCCCTTCACTGCCAATGGCATTTTTATAGTAATCCAATGCATTTTTATAGCATTGATCGCTATAAAAATGCCAATGGTCCCAAAAATGTGTCAAAAGTGTCCGATGTGTCTGCCATAATATCGCAGTACCGAAAATAAACGCTGATCGCCGCCATTAGTAGTAAAAAAAAAAATATTAATAAAAATGCCATAAAACTACCCCCTTTTTTGCAAACGCTATACATTTTGCGCAAACCAATCAATAAACGCTAATTGCGATTTTTGTTTACGAAAAATATGTAGAAGAATAAGTATCGGCCTAAACTGAGGAAAAAAAATGTTTTTTTATATCTTTTTTGGGGATATTTATTATAGCAAAATGTAAAAAATATTGCATTTTTTTCAAAATAGTCGCTCTATTTTTGTTTATAGCGCAAAAAATAAAAACCGCAGAGATGATCAAATACCACCAAAAGAAAGCTCTATTTGTAGGAAAAAAAGGACGCCAATTTTGTTTGGGAGCCACGTTGCACGACCGCGCAATTGTCAGTTAAAGCGACGCAGTGCCGAATCACAAAAAGTGCTCTGGTCTTTGGACAGCAATATGGTCCGGGGCTAAAGTGGTTAAGGACCTTGCCCCTTTTTGTGATTCGGCACTGCGTCGCTTTAACTGACAATTGTGCGACATGGCTCCCAAACAAAATTGGAGTCCTTTTTTTCCCACAAATAGAGATTTCTTTTGGTGGTATTTGATCACCTCTGTGGTTTTTAGCGCTATAAACAAAAATAGAGCGTCAATTTTGAACGTTTTATTTCTCAGTTTAGGCCGATACATATTTTTCTACCTATTTTTGGTAAATAGCTATAAGCGTTTAACGATTGGTTTGCGCAAAATGTATAGCGTTTATAAAATAGGGGATAGTTTTATGGCATTTTTATTAATATTTTCTTTTCGATTTTTTTTTGTGACTGCGACATTATGGCAGACACATCAGACAATTTTGACACATTTTTGGGACCATTGTCATTTTCACAGCAAAAAATGCTAAAAAAATGCATTGATTACTGTAAAAAATGACAATTGCAGTTTATGAGTTAACCACTAGGGGTTAAGTGTGACCTCATATGTGTTTCTAACTGTAGGGGGGTGGGGCTGGACATGTGACGTCATTGATCGTCTTTCCCTATATCAGGGAACAGATGATCAATGACAGTGCCAATGTGAAGAACGGGGAAGGTGTGTGTAACGGAATGACCCGTGACAACCAGAGACTTTGGAAGAATGAGAGGTACTCCTGTGTCAGCGTCACTAATAACTCTTGGGTCTAAGTTCACTCTGTACCCTTTTGGGCATAGGGTGGCTAATAAATCATAATTCATGTATTACATGGGATGGGACATTACTGATAGTTCATATTGCAGGATGTCTTGAGATATTACAAGTTGTTGGCCTAATCAATGTGGGGACACATGCTTTTGAGAGGTGTTAATTGCATCTACTCCTAGACATTTCATTGTCCATTGTGTGAGGCTCTGTGTTTACGCTTAAAAGATTGTGTACTGTACTAAATATCAGACGTCTCTCTTCAGGTGTATTAAATTAGCATGTCAATTATGTAAAGGAATGCGTTTGTGTAACAGGTGAAAGACCTTTCATTGGGTGATAACATGGTTTAAAGCCTATTGATGCCCAGGTGTGAATACCTTTCTGTCGGAGACAGGCCATCTGTCTAAAGATGTGGATTGAGGTGAACTCATTGTGTGAGAGTGTTTTGGTTAATTGTCATTATCTAAAGGAATGTGACTTCTCAGGGGTAGTAATAATTAGATCATGGAAAAACAAGGGGGGTGGTGTCTGCGCTGTAAAAAGTGGGTGAAAACCAAGGGTGGTACGGGAATAAATCCCTGGGCTGGTGAACGTGGGGGAGGGGGGGGGGAGGGGTGGTGTTTTTAGAACAGAGTGATAGCGTACATAAGTTTAGTGTCAATACGTAAACCGTCAAAATGTAGCAAAATGTAGCACAAAAGATAATATTGAATACTAAACAATGGCAAGTGACAAAAAAGGAGTACAAATTCACAAGCAGTAAAATGTACACAATGTGCTGGTCCAAGTAATGTGAAATCAGGGAGAACTACCGCTAGGGGCGCCCCTGAATGTGTAACACAGTGAACAATACAAATAATAATATATAAATCAGTGAAGAAATGCAAAAAAGTCTCTGAAAGTGTTTCCCAAATGTCCCAGAAGACAGGTTCCAAAGATGTCCCAGAAGACAGTTTCTTAAAGATGGAGGAAATGGTGCCCTAAAGAAAGGAGAAGAGACAGGGAGAAGAAGCCCCACAAGAAAAGAGGATGCAGAGGCGGAAAAAGAAAACAGAAAATAAAATCAATGGGAGAAGGGATATTTAATCTCACTGAAATACCACTGACCCCAGAAGAACTTACGACACTGGATAAAGGTCTGAAATATGCAACTGTGAGAAATCTTGACAAATTTCAGACTTATATCAATGTTCAGAAATATATTAGAAAACTGAACATCAAGAAATATCTAATAGAAAAACCTATCAATGTCCGTGTCGAAGAAGAAAATACAGTGGTACACAGTAATCTGAGAAACAAATCCACCTTCAATCCCAAAATAAAGGACAACAAACATATAGAAGTTTTTAAAAAACTGGTGACTGAAGAACTAAGAAACCTGAAAGTGAAAAAAAATGGAAGAACCAATATCTATAAAAATAGGAATACAGAAATTGATGAAAAGGAAAGATTTGGTCATCAGACCCTCCGATAAAGGGGGTGGGATTGTAATCCAGACCACAGAACAATATCATGGAGGGATGATGAAGATGCTAGGCGACATTGATACCTATAGTGTACTACCTAGCAACCCTACTTTCAAATGGAAAAAAGAACTGGAACAAGTGGTACTTCTAGGTCTTAAAAAGGAAGTTCTTAATAAGAAGGAAGCAAAGTATCTTGTACCGGAAGCATGTTATATATGCCCTACCAAAGATGCACAAAGATAAAAACAACCCGCCTTTTAGGCCAATTGTGAACGGGATAGAGTCTATCACAGCAAGATTGGGGCAATATGTCGATAAGTTCCTTCAGCCAGCTGTACAAAAAACCAGGGCCTACCTTAAGGACACAAAAGATATCCTTAACCTACTAGAAGGAAGAACAGACCCCGGTCCCTTACTGTTGGCAACTGCAGACGTGTCATCGCTATACACCATCATTCCCCACTACCTAGCTTGCGAAGCCACCAAATGGGGACTTCGCAGATACACCAAACTCCCTTGTGCGCAGAGGAAATATATTATTAAATGCCTTGATTTCTGTCTCAAACATAGCCATTTCTGGTACAACCATGTGCATTACCAACAGCGAACTGGAGTGGCCATGGGAGCCAAATTTGCTCCAAGCGTCGCAGGACTATTCATGGCCAAATGGGAAGAGGAAGCAGTATTCCAAACACTACCCGAGAATCTGGTTGTATATAAAAGGTATATTGATGACATCTTTATAGTGTGGAGGGGAAATAGAGATTCACTCAACTCCTTCAGCACTAAACTCAATAATAACAACATGAACATAGTCCTTACATGGCAGATCGAAGAAGAGAACATCCCCTTCCTAGACTTAGAGATCTCTCGGAAAAAAGGAAGATTTACAACCAGGACGTCCTTTAAAAATGTCGATAGGAATAGCTACCTTCCCATCACCTGCTGCCATCATAGAAATTGGCTATATAATATTCCCAAAGGCCAGATTTTAATCTAAGACGTAACTGCACAGAAATAGAAGAGTTCCAGGTTCAAGCAAGAAAAATCGGGGAAAGATTCACACAAAAAGGATACAATGACACGTTTATCCAAGAAAAGATACAAGAAGTCAGCAACATCCCTAGAGGAGACCTTCTAGTTGCTAAGAAGAAACCGACCAACAAAGTAGATGGAGTTCCAGTCATATTAGACTATAACATCCACTACAAAAAGATTGAGAAGATCTTATCCCGCCACTGGCACATCCTCAAAACAGACACCAAATTGGGAAATATCCTGCCAGATAGACCCAAATTTATTTACAAAGGGGCCCCTACCCTTCGAGACCAACTGGTAAAGGCAGTGGTTAATCCACCCAAAAAGCAGCTCACGTTCTTTACTGGGAAAGGGTTCTATCCTTGCAAGCGATGCTATGCTTGCACACGCACCAAACGCCCCAATGAAAACATTTGTACATTTTACTGCTTGTGAATTTGTACTCCTTTTTTGTCACTTGCCATTGTTTAGTATTCAATATTATCTTTTGTGCTACATTTTGACGGTTTACGTATTGACACTAAACTTATGTACGCTATCACTCTGTTCTAAAAACACCACCCCTCCCCCC
Source organism: Rana kukunoris (assembly GCA_029574335.1). Taxonomy (NCBI): domain Eukaryota; kingdom Metazoa; phylum Chordata; class Amphibia; order Anura; family Ranidae; genus Rana; species Rana kukunoris. Next base: position 178,651,957 of record CM056050.1, on the reverse strand, counting down.
CTCCCCCCCCCTCCCCCACGTTCACCAGCCCAGGGATTTATTCCCGTACCACCCTTGGATTTCACCCACTTTTTACAGCGCAGACACCACCCCCCTTGTTTTTCCATTTGCTACTTCTCTCTGCCCAGGACAGAGTGTCAGGTGTTTGCAGCAGTGACCCCATCCCACTCCACCACCCCCCTCGGTAGCGCAGGAGCCTCTATCTACAATAATTAGATCATGTTAATTATAGACCGCTGCCAAAGTGTCTCTCTAAAATCTGTATGGAAGCCCCCAGTGTGTGATGAGGGGGATGGAGATTTCATTGTTCCTGTGATTAAAGCGGGGGTTCACCCTATTCAAAATATATATCATTAGATCCAGCATACTATTGACATCTGCAGTATGCTGGTGTCCCCCCCCCCCCCCCCCGCTGTACTTACCATATTATCGTAGTTTTAACCCGGCTTCCGGGTTCTCTCTGCCCTGGGGAATAGGCGTTCCTAAGACCAGGCATACTGTAGATAGACCAGTCATACAGCGCGTCACGCCTTCCAAAAATACCTGAAGTGGGACTTGGCTTTTTACCCGAATCACCTCAGAGCCGGAATAGAACTATGGATAACACAGTAAGTACAGCAAAAAAAAAAAACAGCATACTGCAGATGTCAGCAGTATGCTGTATCTAATGGTAAATAGTTGATTTTGAGGATGAATCTCCGCTTTAACTTTAACTTTAACATGCTATACTGTATATATAAGCAAGCTAAGTGTAGCATTAAAGTGTTCATTCATTTTGAAACCAGAGGATAGAGCTGTCAGTCTCATTTTCTGGGGAATTGATATGGATCGTGTATGCAGGATTGTCAGAGAGTCGGCTAAGCTGTCTTGTCTTGGGTTCATGGAAGGTTGTATACGATGGTGACCGTTACAGTGTGTTTACACACACCTCTCCCCATTCTTCAGCTCCTCTGACCTATCGCGGGACATCGGCAATCAGGTCTGGTATGGATTTTAAGGGGAACTCCACCCCAAATTAAAAAAAAATGCAGAGGACACCCACACATTTTTTTTTTATGAATGACTTTTCTCTTTATTGCTGGCAAACAAGCGCTACTTTACAGGCATACTATACACCCCCCCCCCTAGGTACGAAATTTAAAGGACTATTTCACTTTCATTGTTTCACTAAAAGGAATTATTAAAATCACTGCTGCCAAAAAAACTGCAGTTTTTAAAACTTTTTTTTTTGCATTGATACATGTCCCCTGGGGCAGGATCCAGGTCCCCAAACACTTTTTATTACAATAACTTACATATTAGCCTTTAAAATTAGCACTTTAGATTTCAAACGTTCGAGTCCCATAGACTTTAACAGGGTTCTAAAGATTAGTGATGAGCGGAATACGCCATATTCGATTTCGCGATATTTCGCGAATATTTCGAAGAATATTCGCGAATATTTCGAAGAATATTCGCGAATATTCGTTAATATCGAATATTCGTGATATTTGATAAAAAAAAAATTGCGAATTTTCGCTATTGCGAATTTTATTGCGATTTTTTTTGCGAAATTTGAAAAATATCGAATATTCGAAATAGCGAATATTCGCCGCGATATTCGAGATATTCGCGAATACTCGAATATGCAATATTCGTAGCGAATATTCGCAATGCGAATATTCGTGAGCAACACTACTAAAGATCACACGAACTTGCCGCGAACAACCCAAATAGTTCGCTTTCGGCGAACAGGCAATGTTCGAGTCGAACATGAGTTCTACTCGAACTCGAAGCTCATCCCTACTCACCACCAACACCACCACCACCACTATATACCCTCCGCTTGAGTCACAGGAATTATTTTCCGATCCATCAGAAGACATTTCGGATGCACAGCCATTCTTGGCATTGGATCAGGAAGAGGAGGTAGCAACAGCCGCTACTCAGCAGTCTGACGACAGTACCCAGTTCAGCCCAAGCAGGTTGGTCCCCGCTGTTGCTGCCTACTCCGAGATCTCTAATGTTAGTGGTGGGGAAGGTAACTTCGATGATGACGTGTCACACGCTCAAACGACGGACCGTTTTCATCGGATATGTCTGCTGGGCTGTTTTTGTCTGATGGTTGTACACACCATCAAACCAAAATCCCCGCCGGCAGACAGCGCGGTGACGTGGCGGTGACATTGACGCCGCCACATCACCGAACTAGGACGTAAAATACTTCCACGCATGCGTCGAATCCATTTGACGCATGTGCGGACAGATATGTCCGCTGGTTAGTGTACTAACCAGCGGACATGTCGGACGGATGGGTTTCCAGCAGAAAAGTTTTAAACATGCTTTAAAACTTGTCTGCTGTAAAAACCTGCTCGCCCGTACACACGATCGGATTTGTCTGCTGAAACGCAGATAAATTTGATCGTGTGTACGCGGCCTAATGTATCAGGAGCGAGCCATCAACCATGTACGGTCACATCTGGTGCTCCCAGGACACCGGCCCATGGCTGCGCAGTAATGCCTTTTTTTAACGTGTCCACTGCTGACAATAGTGTTGCCATCTACAGCCTTTGCAGGCAACGCATAAGTCGCGGTAAGCCCAACACTTGCCTAGGGACGACTGCCTTAAGAAGGCACCTGGCCTCCCATTACCGAGCCCACTGGGAGCAACGCCATCAGAACCCACAAAACCACATTCCAGGCTCTCACTGTCCAGCTTCTTCTCCTTCTCCTTCTCCTCTATACTCACAATTGTCCTCCACTCCACCTTCCATCATGCCGTCCTCACGTTTTTCTGCAAAAAGGCAGGCTTCCGTGGCCCAAATGTTCGATCGTAAAAAAACGATGATGCCGGATAACCCTTTTGCCCAACGGTTGACCGCTAGCTTGTCGGAACTGATAGCCCACCAACGACTGCCATATAAACTGGTGGACTCGGAGGCCTTTTGAAAATTTGTGGCCTTTGGAACACCACAATGGAAGGTCCCAGGAAGGAAATATTTCTCACAGAAGGGCATCCCAGAGCTATATGTTCAGCGGCAATTGAATATATCTCTTGCACACAGTGTCGGTGCCAAGATACATCTGACCACAGACACGTGGCCTAGCAAACACAGGCAGGGAGGGTATAACATTTTTACTGCCTACTGGGTGAACCTTCTGACGGACGTCAAACATGTAACCCATGGCACCCATGTAGATTTGGTTTTACCACCACGGATTGCATGCAGGCCTGCCTCTTCTTCTCCTCCTCCTCCTACTCCATCCTCCCTTTCCTCCTCTGCTTACTCCTTTTCCGATGCTTCTGTCTCTTCTGCTGCGCCGGCCAAGATCCCCAGAACCTTTTCGACATGACAGGTGAGACGTTGCCATGCTGTGCTGCATCTGTTGTGCCTGGAAGACAAGAGTCACACTGGTCCTGCACTCCTTTCAGCTTTGCGTTCACAGGCAGATTAGTGGCTAACAACGCTCAATTTGACAGTTGGTAAAGTGGTGTGCGACAATGGTGCCAATGTGCTGAGCACGCTGAAACAGGGCAAAATTACACACGTGCCATGCATGGCACACGTCCTGAACTTGGTTGTGCAGTGGTTCGTTGCCAAATACCCTGGGGTCCAGGACATCTTGCGGCAGGCCAGGAAAATTTCAGGCCATTTCAGAAGATCTTACACGGCCATGGCTCGCCTTGCTGACCTTCAGCGGTGACACAACCTGCCTGTCAGACGTCTTATTTTTGACTGACCGACGCGATGGAACTCAACCTTGTATATGCTTTATAGGCTGCTCCAGCAGAAACGTGCAGTTAACGACTACCTGTACGAACTCTGCGGCAGGACAGGTTCTGGGGAGCTTGTTTTTTTTCACTGCGCCAGTGGCTGCTCATGTGTGACCCATGCAGACTTCTGCAGTCATTTGATTAGATCACCAAACTGGTCAGTCTGGCCAGGGTGACATCGTACCTTACGCCTTCTTTCTGGCACGTGCATTGCGTCGTGTCATTGATCAAGCCAGGAGCAGGAGCAGAAAGATGAGGAAGTCGCAATGCTGGATGAATTCTCGGGGGGGCTAGTCCACCTGAGACAAGTCGACAACGGGAGTCTGAAGAGGAGTCAGAGGAGGATGGTGCCATGGCGGATGAGGAGGAGCAAGAAGAGCATGCTTTAAACCTTTCTGGGATCCTGGTGTTGTCCGTGGATGGGGGGAGGAGAACAAGGACGACATTATCCTGGATGATGAGCAGGAGCCAGGCCACTACACCGCTTCCAGTTTAGTGAAAATGGAGGCCTTCATGCTCCAGTGTTTTAAGAGGGACCCCTGTATAAAAAGCATAAAGGGCAAGGACCAGCACTGGGTGGCATTGTACTTAGACCCCCGGTACAAACAAAACATGGCGGAAATGTTACCACTATCACAGAGGGCTATCAGAATGCAGCACTTCTAGGCCTTGCTTCGATAAATGCTGCATTCTGCTTTTGCATGCGCTGGCAGTGGAATTTCCACTCACAGAGAAAACAATCCAACAGCGCCTGCAAGTAGAGGGCGTTTTGAAGATGTGTTGGTCACTAATGATATGAGATCATTCTTTCAGCCGACCCATCGACAGCTGTCCTCCGGATCCAGCATCAGGGAACACCTAGACCGACAGGTGTCCGACTACATCGGGTTAATGGCCGATGTGGATGCACTGAGAAGTGATGAACCCCTGGACTACTGGGTGGGCAGGCTTGACCTCTGGCCAGAGCTTGCACAATTTGCAATGGAACTGTTGGCTTGCCCCTCGTCCAGTGTCCTGTCCGAAAGGGGGGGTTGTGACCGATAAGCGCACTCGCTTAGATCACGACAGTGTTGACTACCTCACATTTCTAAAAAAAAATGAGGCATGGATCTCGGAGGAATTCAACACATGTGACCAGTAGACCATTTTTGATTCAAATTCCTCATGAAAGGCCACAAATATCCGCCACCACCCATAACAATTCATGGTCCCTGTCTTACGTAAATACAGCGGCATAAAATGCCTTTTATGTCCGTTGAATGCCTAATTTTTGGGGCCTGCACTTATTTATCCTGTGAATGCCTAATGTTCCTCCAGCCACAGAATACAAAGTTGTTTGCTGTCAGGTGAACACCTGTGGGCCTGTACTAGCTGACTCGGGGTGGATTTTTTATGTAAAAATCGGTATCCCCGAGTCACGCTCGGGGTGAATATGCAGAGCCTGCAGCGCGCTGGCTTACCTTGTATCCAGGCAGGGTTACTGTACTTACCTTGTCCCTGGATCCAGCGATGCATCCCCGCTGTGTGAGCAAGTGGCGTCCTCCATTCGACTCACACAGTGCCCGCGCCGCCGATCTCCGTTCCCTGTGACGTAACGGCGCACAGGGGCGGAGACCGGCGGCAAATTCAAAAAAGTAAACAAACACATTACATATAGTATACTGTAATCTTATAGATTACAGTACTGTATGTAAAAAGTACACACCCCCCTTGTCCCTAGTGGTCTGCCCAGTGCCCTGCATGTTCTTTTACATAATAAAAACATTTTTTTTGTGCCTGCAAACTGTAGATTGTCCATAGCAACCAAAAGTGTCCCTTTATGTCAAAAGTGATTTTAGAGCAGCTAGAAAACAGCGATAATAAATGATAATCACTTGCAGAATTGAGCGATAGCGATTTGTGGGGAAATTCGTCATAAAAAAATAAAAGTAATGACAGCGACAATTCTGCAACTGAGCAAATTTCTGTGATTTTGATTTGATTACATTAGTGAATAATTTTTATTAAAATTACATTATTATTTGTTATAATTATTTATAGTTATTTATTATATTATAATTTTATGATTTTGTGTTTCAAACTTTATCATACCAGAGATGTTTACTAGACTCTGGTTTGGACAAATTTAAGTGAGTTATTCCTAAGAATTGCAGGCCTACAGTATAAAACGCAGAATTTCCATGCAAAATAATTGTACAGCTTTTGGTACGTAATTCCAGACAGGATCATACCGCCAGGGAGGTTAAACACAGAGATCCACGTCCTGTCAGGGGGGAGAGAGGAGACCGATCTGTGTCCCTTGTACATAGGGACACAGCATCGGTCACCTCACCCAGTCACCCCCCTCCCCCCACACAGTTAGAACACACCCAGGATACACATTTAACCCCTTCCTCACCCCCTAGTGTTAACCCCTTCAATGCCAGTCACATTTATACAGTAATTAGTGCATATTTATAGCACTGGTCGCTGTATACATGTGAATGGTCCCAAAAATGTGTCAAAAGTGTCCGATGTGTCTGCCGTAATGTCGCAGTCCCAAAAAAAATCGCAGATCGCCGCCATTACTAGTAAAAAAAATAATTCTGTCCCCTATTTTGTAGGCGCTATAACGTTTGCGCAAAGCAGTCGCTTATTGCGTTTTTTTTTTTTACAAAAATACGTAGAAGAATACGTATCGGCCTTAACTGAGAAAAAAATATATATAAAAAAAAAATGGGGATATTTATTATAGCAACAAGTAAAAAATATATATATTTTTTAAAATTGTCGCTCTTTTTTTGTTTATAACGCAAAAAATAAGAACCGCACGGGCGATCAAATACCACCAAAATAAAGCTCTATTTGTGGGGAAAAAAGGATGCCAATTTTGTTTGGGAGCCACGTCGCAAGACCGCGCAATTGTCAGTTAAAGTGACGCAGTGCCGGAAGCTGAAATTTCGTCTGGGCACGAAGTAAGCAAGTGGTTAATGTACCTCCAGCCACAGAATACAAAGTTGTTTGCTGTCAGGTGAACGCCTGTCGGCTAATTTTTGGGGCCTGTATTGGCCGACACTTACTTTGCTTAATACTTCTGGTAGGTCAGTGTCCATGTTGTGGGACTATTTGTGCATAGCTAGTAAGTATTTTGTGGCTGCAATTATGACCTACAGGTTTTTAATGTTCGCCTGCCATTAAAGTCAATCGGGCCCGCCGCGAACTTGCGGTTCACAAACATTTGAGAAAGTTTGCGGTTAGCGTTTGCGATCATATCAGATCAGATCAGATCAGTAGTCCTGGGCTTTGTGAGGGGATATCTGAATGCTGCCTGCAGCTAGAGGCATCATTCAGATATCATTATTTGCCAGTGGCCATTCTGCGCACCATAAAAATGATCATTGCAGCGGTTCTGCCAGTTGATTGTTCTTATAGGTGGCAGGAGGGGACTCCCCCCTCCCGCCGCCATCCGGTGCTTCTCCGGGCTCTCCCGTGCCATCGGGGGCCCGGAGAATGAATCGTCCAGTTCCGGATGGGAAGCATAGCGATGACTGGTGACCAGATGGTCACCAGTCATCGCTATGACTTCAGAATCCCGGGCGCGATGTGATGACGCCACGCCCGGGTATCCGGAAGTAAACAAAGCCGCGATTGCGGCTAGTAAGCATGAGATCAGTGATTTTTTTTCACAATATCATGCTTTCCAGCCTGGAGGAGAGATGTGGGGACTTACTGACCCGGCATCTCTCCAGAAAAAGGATCTGTCACAGACTATTCCTATTACAAGGGATGTTTACATTCCTTGTAATAGGAATAAAAGTGGTCAAAAAATGTTAAATGTTAAAAAAGTGTAAAATAAATAAATAAAAATAAATAAATAATAAAACATTTTTTTTAAAACACCCCTATACCTGGTAGCTTGCGTTTAGAAGTGAACGCACATGGAAGTCCCTCCCACGTATGTAAACGCCATTCAAACCACATATGTGAGGTATCGCCACGTGCGTTAGAGCGCGTGCAACAATTCTAGAACTAGACCTCCTCTGTAACTCTAAACTGGTAACCTGTATAAATACATTTTTCAAAGCGTTGACTATGGAGATTTTTAAGTAATGAAGTTTGGCGCCATTCCATGAGTGTGCGTAATTTTAAAGCATGACATGTTAGGTATCTTTTTACTTGGCATAACATCATCTTTCATATTTTACAAAAAAAAAAAATGGGCTAACTTTACTATTTTGTTACTTTTTAATTTATGAAACCATTTTTTTTTTAAGAAAAAAAGGCGTTTGAAAAATTATTGCGCAAATACCGTGCAAGATAAAAAGTGGCAATGCCCGTATTTTTATTCCCTAGGGTGTCTGCTAAAAAAAAACATATATAACGTTTGGGGGTTTTGAGTAATTTTCTAGCAAAAGAATGATGATTTGTACATGTAAAGGAGAAGTGCCAAAATAGGCCCGGTATAAAAGCCTGTATTGAAGTGGTTAAAGGATTTTTTTTTTTTTTTTTTTACTAATGTGTAATTTTAGGAAAATTAAAAGACACTCCCCCAACTGGCTTTAAAAAAATAATAATAAAAAAAACAAAAAAAAAAAACAAACAAGTTCCAGCAACTAAAGATGTCAAGGAGGTTCAGTGAGATATTTAGGTTTAGAGGATCTGCATGCACATCCAATCCAGTAATGCAAGCATGCCATTTCAATTTATTTGTCTTCTTGTTCATTGCTCTTCAGTAAATCAGACCCACTGCCATATATTTTTAAAATATAGGAGAATAAAATAAACAGATAATGCATATGTGTTTAGTTTTTGTAGTTTGAAATTTGTTTCATCTTTACTAAACAAATAATCTAAAAATGGTTTCAAGCAGAGTCAAATTTTGTAGTCTCCTGCTGGGTAAAAATAATAACACCATTTCTCAATAAAGACAACAAGGAAAGGTACATTTTAAACTGTTATTTAACATTTGTTTTAGTTCTCACTGAACAACAAATAGGGATTTTTCATTTCATCAAAACACAGATATACTTTTACTATAATTAAAGATCCACTGCATTTGGGTTGAATTCAAAACCATCCATCTAAACACATTTGTAGAAAAGATTTTTTATTTGTTTAGTACGTACAGTCCTTTCAAAAAAATATATAAATACAACTTTTCTAAGGTATTGTGCTACAAGTACTGTATATACTCGAGTATAAGTCAAGTTTTTCAGCACATTTTTTGTGCTGAAAATGCCCCTTCGGCTTATACTCGAGTCAAGTTTCCTTGCTGTGTCCATCTGCACCCTCCCGGCTTTGGTACACTGCATGGCCTCTGACTGGAATACATAATATCACAGCAGTGGGAGATGTACAGAATTAATTCCTTCCTTCCTCCCCCAGACCCAGGGCCAACTTAATCAAACGGAGGAAGACAAGGAGACATCTCCTGCACTGCACTGCCCTGATCATCAGTGCCAGACTGCCAGTGATCTGTCTGTGTTTCCCAGAAAGCTTGGTCTCCTGCTACAGCCAGCTCTGCCTCTCTGTCCACTGCTGCACGGTCCAGCTGCAGAGTTGAGCCCTAGTCACCCATGTAAGTAAACATTTTCACTGTTACTAAAATTTTGATCGCTGCTGGTGAGGTTGCATCTGATCACTGCTGGTGAGGTTGCAACTGATCGCTGCTGTTGAGGTTGCATTTGATCGCTGCTGGTGAGGTTGCATCTGATCGCTGCTGGTGAGGTTGCATCTGATCACTGCTGGTGAGGTTGCAACTGATCGCTGCTGTTGAGGTTGCATTTGATCGCTGCTGGTGAGGTTGCATCTGATCGCTGCTGGTGAGGTTGCATCTGATCCCTACTTGTGAAGTTGCATCTGATCACTGCTGGTGAGGTTGCATTTGATCGCTGCTGGTGAGGTTGCATTTGATCGCTGCTGGTGAGGGTGCATTTGCCGGGCACTGTAGGAGTCAGTGAGGCAGAGGCATGCAGATGGACACAGTGAGGCTGCAAATGGGCATTGTTGACCCTCTTTTCCGCTTACAGTAGCTGCTGCATTTCTCACCCTAGGCTTTAACTCAAGTCAATACGTTTACACATTTTTTGTGGTAAAATTAGGTGCCTCGGCTTATATTCGGGTCGGCTTATACTCGGGTATATACGGTACAATTAGCAATCATCTAAATGGCTTGTTTCCAGAAGGTAGCATTGTTTACAGATCATTTGTGTCTCATTACATATTGAGTATCTATATTTATACATTTCTGCACTGAACACTATCACATTTTAGTGTATAAAGCAAAGTAAAATTAGAAGCCTTAAATAGCCTATGGCTTAGCCCTAGTACTGTTTGTCCAATCAACCCCTATACGGTCCCACTTTAAGCATTCCCTTAAAACTTGCTTTTTTAGGGAAGCATTCCCCACCTCCATCTAAGAACTGTATCTGAGTCACCTCTATCAGATCATCCTCCGCAGCTATAACCTTTTGTACCACCACCCCACCCTTCAGATTATAAGCTCCATGAGGAGGGCCCTACTGTTCCTTCTGTATTTAACTTTATTGTAATTGTACTGTTTCCCCTCTACACTGTAAAGTGCTGGCGCTGTATAAATCTAGTATACTACATGTATATATTTTGTTATGGTATTAGCAGGACCGGCAGTAGCCATTGATGTTCAAACAGCCTAGAGATCAGTTTTAAAGCTGAAATTAAAATAACTTTGTTCCTGCTATGTAGCACAAGGTACATAACTTAAGCCTAATTAAGTGTGCTTAATGCTGTTGCTTAATGTATAAAACTTGTTCTGCAAGTGTGAAAGACTTATGCTGTTCACTCTTTCCTTCTGCCTGCCTCCTTCATTAATAGAACTTGTACTATTCTTTCTCAAAATGTAAAGTGTTCTGTGATCGGAGGAGGCACATCTTGTCATTCATCTGCCCATTCTCCATTCACAGAACACTTTGCATTTTGTAAATGAATACTATGGGGTAGATTCAGATAGGAGATAAGACGGCTTATCTCCAGATAAGCTGTCTTATGTCTGTGTTTTATGCGCCCACTCTATGCCACTGATTCATAAAATCAGTTAAGCATAGATTTTCCTTAGATCAGACATGCGTCTATTACATGCGTCTATTACGCTGTCTAATCTTATTTTCATATTTTAGGCTGGCCGCTAGGTGGCGTTCCCGTCTAAAATATGTAAATGAGCCTATACGCCGATTCCCGAACGTACGCCCGGCCGGCGCTATTCAATTACGTCGTTTGCGTTAGCGTAGTACCGTCATAATGTTATGCCTGCTATATGAGGCGCAGGCAATGTTAAGTATGGACGGCGTGCCAATGCTTTTTTTCCGGTAATTTACGTAAAACGTTCGCGAATAGGGTTTTGCGTAAGTGCCGTTCACGTCGTTTACACGTCAAATTGACGTCGAGATTTGGAGCATGCGCACTGGGAACCAATCACGGCCGGCACATGTGCAGTTCGTTAGGCGCGGGGACGCGCTTCATTTAAATGATACACACCCCCTACCCGCCAAATTTGAATTTGGCCGGCTATTTTATGCTATGCCGCCTCAACTTTACAGGCAAGTGCTTTGAGAATAAAGCACTTGCCTGAAAAAGTTGTGGCGGCCTAGTTTAAAAGCCAGACGCTAGGCATGCCTATAGATAGGGATTTCTACGTGAATCTACCCCAATATTTCTTGAAATGAAGGAAGAAGGAATGAAGTGATGGGAAGTGCCACAACTCTTTTAAGCTGGCTATACATGTATTTCTTTTTTCATTCAGCCAGTAGGTTCAATGTGGATGGAATAATCCTCCCCATCATCAGAATACACAGTTCAGTGGCCCGTGGCACTGATTGAGCAGAAATGTACCAGCAGAGTAGTTGAACAGATTTCTGTTTAACCACAGTGGCCACACATGGATTGAAATTTGCACTCTCCCGGAACCTTCCAGGAAGTGTCCACAGACATCAACATCATATAGTAAAAAGTCCACAGCAAGATAGCCTAACGGGACTTGTGTAATGCAAACACAAACTTATGTATTGACATCTAAATCCATATATCAGCTTATGACATTAAAATTATATCTTCCAGCCACATATAGATGTCCATAAATTACTAAATCAAATTATAAAACTTTTAAAAATGAAATAGAAAAATATGAAATGTCAATCCACGGCCATTATTGATCTTAAACAAAATCTATCCACATTAAATGATAATAACATATAATAACATATTAACGATCAGAAAGGAAACAATTAATACAAAAATCTATGTTTATGCCCACTGGTACTAAAACCTTAGTCTCATGTATCCAATAAGATTCCCTGCGGCTGAACTGACAAATAAATTGACCTCCTCGCTAATGTCTCGTGACTCTTTCAATACACCATCATTTGAGACTCCTATGGTCTTGATTATGAAATATTCAAAAGTGCCTAGAGACATGGGTTTTCAGTCCTTTTTCAATATTCCCCATACGAACATGCAGTTGTCTGGAGGTCCTGCCAATATATTGCAGAACACAATCGATTTTAAGCATGCAAAAAACACCGACTGTAACACATGAATGAATGAATGAATGAAAAACGTATATAGCGCGGCACATGCAAACTAAATCGCCTCTGGGCGCTTGTTGTTCCTGTCCCTTTTGGTATCAAAAGAGATGAGTCTTGATCTTTCTCCTGAATGCTAAGTGGTTCTCCTCCAACCGAATGCTGGTTGGTAAAGCGTTCCATAGTCTGGGACCTTGGACTGCGAATCTTCTTTCTCCTTTGGACTTGTATCTGGCTTTCGGTATCTGGAGCAGATTTTGGTTGGTGGATCGCAGAACGCGATTGGGATTGTAAATAATGGAGAGCATTCCCATGGATACATCTATGCGTTAGACAGAGTGCTTTAAAAGTGATTCTGTCTTTTACTGGTAACCAATGAAGGGTTCTCAGTGAAGGTGAGATTGATTCCCAGGGTTTTTTCCCAGTCACAAGTCTAGCGGCCGTATTCTGAACGACTTGTAGACGAGCGATTTGGTACTTAGGGAGTCCGAGGTAAAGGGCATTTGCATCTAATCTTGAGTTTACAATTGCTCCCACCATGAGCGCTATATCCTCTTTGGGAATAAAAGGAATAAGTCTGCGTAGTAGGCGCAGCAGATGATGAGATCCGCTGACTACTGACCCTATTTGTGCGTCCATTGTCATGTAGGAGTCGAAGATGACTTTTGACTTTGGCGCTAGGGGTGATGATTTTGCCCAGAATGGGCGGGGGTGTCCAGGTTGTTGCAGGTTGATTCATACGCTTGGCATGAAACAGGAGAAGTTCTGTTTTCGCTCCGTTGAGTTTAAGATAACTCTTTGTCATCCAGTCCTCTATGAAAGAAGACATGTCTCTAGATTGAGGTGGTGATCCTTTTTGAGTGATAGAGCAGTTTTTGGCTGCTGATGATTTCAAAAAGAGGACAAAGATAGATGTTGAATAACACCGGCGATAGAGGGAATCCTTGAGGGACTCCGCACGATAATGTGCATTTTTCAGAAGTGAAAGGTCCTAACTTCACTATTTGCGATCGGTTTTCCAAAAAAGAGGAGAACCAAGATAAATCGCCTTTTGCGACTTTGGCTATTTCAGCTAGCCGAGTCAATAAAAGCTTATGGTCTACTGTATCGAAGGCTGCGCTTAGGTCCAACAGAACCAGAAGACAAGATTCTCCTTTGTCTGCGGCCTCGAGAGCATCGTCCCATATTTTGAGCAACGGGGTTTCCGTCCCGTGTCCAGGCCGGAATCTCGATTGAAATGGATCAAGTAGGTTGTATGTATCTAGATGCTGTTGCAGCTGTTGTCACATGTAATCAATTGTTGTATTAGTTACTGAGGCCAAAAACTCTTTGTGCTTTTTAGTATTACCTTTTGAATGCCGCAGGTAGTACACTGCCCACAAGCATAAAAAAACAGTGAGAAATGAAAACAACCTATTTTCAGATTGGATGGAGTGATCAATGACTCCTGTACCTAGACGATTACGCAATGAAGGAGCTTTTTTTATAACTAAATTGCAGCCATAAAGGTAACACTTTATCCTGTTTTACCACTTAAGGACTGGAAGGATTTACCCACTTCCATTTTTAGCACTGCGTAGTTTTAACTGACAATTGTGTTAAAATAAATCCGCGCAAGTATATCTAAAAACACCAGTGATTGCAAAGGTATTTGGTATTGGACTAGGTATGGTTGAAGGACAATTGCCGGTCGTGCAACATTGTACCCAAACTAAAAGGTATTTCATTTTTTCCCACAGCTTCCTTTTGGGGGTATTTGATCACCTCACCTCTGCTATAAACAATAAAAAAATAGTCAGAACTTTGAAAAAAAAACAATATTTTTAACTTTTTGCTATAATAAATATCCCCAATATATATATATATATATATATATATATATATATATAATATGTTCATCAGTATAGGCTAATATGTATTCTTCTACATATTTTTGATATACACAAATCACAATAGGCATATATTGATTGGCTTGCACAAAAGTTATAACATCTACAAAATAGGGAATAGATTTATGAAATTTTTATATATATTTTTTTTTACTAGTAATGGCTGCGATCAGTGATTTTTAGCGGGACTGCAGCATTACGGTAAACAGATCGAATGATTGCAGGTGGCTGGCGGACATCAAGTCCACCGGACCCTGCTGACTGACTCCCCCGCTGGCCAATAGGAGCCCGCATGCCCACAAAAGCAAGATCCCTCGCCATACGAATAAGATTATGGGCACAACTGTAGGAAAAAGTTACAAGTATCACAATTAAAATAATTTATTATACTTGTTAGCTGACTGCACTGCCAGTTTTTCTGACAAAAAACTGTCTTGCCTTCATTTAATAAAAAATGTGAGTCATATTTTAGTTGTGTTTGTGCAATTAGAAAGCATTAGCTCAGAATATAGTGATTCCACCCAACTAGTCCTTGAGCAAAACAGTATTATTATTCAGTATAATATGCTATATATATGCGATATATAAAATAATATTTATGTAGTTACATTTGTATATCCTTCCTATTCTGTGCTCCCTGTTTCTTTAAAAATTATTTTCAATGCGTTTCAGATTTCAGAATATAGGAGTAAATGTAAGTATTGAACATTTTAGTATGTCTTATAAGTTATATGCCTTTCAACACCAAGCTATTGGGCTTAAGTGCTTCTCTGTACTTTTTTTTTCCCAAATAGAATAGCTCCTCTGGGATTCATCAGAAAAACCCATTAGTGCACTCCCTGGCTTAAAATTGCATGAGACTGTAAATCATTTAACAAAATACTTTTGAAGATTTTTTTGAAGGTTAGATGTGTTAGCTAAGCTTCACTACATGAACCTCGACACAAGCCTTTATCATTACCCCTTTTGACATTTAATAAAACAAGGATAAAAAAGATGCCCTCTGAGGCTATGTTATTGCAACACATGATAAGTGAAATGAATGGGATATTTTTAGAGTTATCTCAGCTTTAAATCCAATCAAATATGTTTCAATGTATCTACTATTTAAATATTAGCCTTTTTACGAATCTTTAGCTCAGGAGAAGTATATCTGTAAATGCTGCCATTTGAGATCCACTGTAAAATTTCTATGCACAAAAGATTAAAGGTAAACAACATGTATTTTAAAAGGGGAAATGGGAATTGAGATTATCATGGTGCCTAGACAATAGAAATTGCAAATGGTACTTAACAATTAATATTTTATTATTTCACAAATATTTATGAGATCAAATCAAAAGAGCGATAATATGTTATTTAATACTGGCCAAGGTATTGACGGAAGTCAGTAGTTCCTACATGTTTCGCCAAACATTGACTTCTTCAGGGGAGTAGTGGTAAAACAGAGATATAGCATATTAATTATTCATAAATAACATACATTGTAATTATTATCATTTACATATTTCAATACATTCAACTGACAGTGCAGCATGGCTCATAATGTCTCTCAACCAGGAGCAACCCAATTCCCCAGTTCTGAGACCACCCCAAGTCCACAGTCCGGCACTGCAACAATGTGGCTGCAGTGGGAAAACAGCAGATGACGTCAGACAGACAAAACCGGTAAAGCAGAGTAAGCAGAACGTCACACCACTTCTGGTCTGCAAACTTTTTCAGTGTAAGCATTACATGCTTTATTGATTTTGCTCAAATGTGAGTACCTATTTTATAGTTTTAATAAAAAAAGATTTTTAAATTGATAAAACACCATCTGGGGTTCCTTTCTCCTATACATGGGCTAATATTTGAAGCATCACCAGCAGCACAGGGGGAACAAGATATTGCCAGGCTGCTGCACAGTGGCATACACTGTGAACACTTCATACCCCAAGAGGGGGTGGAATATTTGGTGAGTGTGGATTTAATAAGAGCATGGATTGCTGTGAACACTTTTGGCATTTGATAACGTTTTTTCACCTGGCACCAAGCATGATTCTGATTATTCAGCACTCAAGGAGTCAAAGACTTGATTGAGATCATGGGAGATAGTAGAGCTGCCACTGCCTGAGCTATGAGCTCAATATTGGAGTCCCCAGAGTGTAGAGGGGCCGGGGCTGCCTGTGGGGAGTAGGGGGGAGCCGAGGCGCCCCTTACCTCCATCGCGGGGGGGATTTCTGACGGCCGCGTACGATCGATCGCCGGATTTCTCTAAAAATGTGTCCATCCCTGCCGGGGGGATGGCGGATGGGGCTGCCGAGGTCTGTGGCGGGTCTGCAGGCTTTATAGGCCGATTTTTGAGTCTGGCTGCTGGAGCTGAGGAGCGAGGCAGCTACTCCATGCGGCACCGGAACCGGAAGTCACTTTTAATTTTTCATGTTCGTGTCCCATAGACTTTAACAGTGTTCGCGTGTTCAAACAAATGTTTTGCCTGTTCGCAAGTTCTGGTGCAAACTGAACTGGGGGGTGTTCGGCTCATCCTTACCCAAAATGAATAAGGTCCACAATAAATGTATATAGAAATTAAGGGCCACATAAACCAATCATGTAAGCACTGTGAATTAGAGTCTCATGTTCCTGTTCGATGATAAACTGGCTTAAATGCTGTGGTTTAGCTCAAATATTAGCCGTGAACAGACTCCATGATTAAATTAGTCATTGCAGTATAATTCCATTCCGTGTACGAAGGTTAAATTCTCCTTTAGGTCAAAAGGTTTATATAAAACATATAGACAATGACTAACTGATTCACATGAATTCATCATAGCGCAAGAAACAGGCATCACTTCCCTTTTTCACAAGCATAGTGATGTTCTTGTAGAAATCACAATGATGAAGCAAACATCCACAGGTAAGTAGCAGACCTCAAGGTCTCACACTAATCTCATATAGTCACAGTCAGTCAAAGCAGCATCATTTTTACAGATCATGCCCTGAAATATAATGTCAGGATGACATATATTCATCACGCTTAAAAACTCAACTCAAATCAAATATAAATTTGTGCAGAGTGAAAGAAATTTGGCATCACTGGTAGCAGATTTTGTTAGCATAAATACACACACCCTCATAATGGATAAACTTGCTTTTAGTGGAAAAAAGTATTTCAATTCAAAAGGCCAACAATAAATGGCAAGGGAGAGAATCCTCTGGGTTCTGACCGGTTTCACCAGTAACCATCTGGCTTTCTTCTTTGTTTTTATCTTTAAAATAATGAAAATCCCCCAAAAATGTCCCTGGTTGTAAATCCAACATCAATTAACATCAATCATATATAGGTATACACATAATTTATGTTAAAATATAATTTAGTATTGTTTTTGAAAAATACAGCACATGCAGAAACAACAAAGGAAAGATGGTCAATAGGGTTACCGACAACAAAAACAACAGTTTACAAATTTAAAACATGTGCAACCTAGGTCACAATATACTTTTTTTGTGAAATACAGAATACTGCTATAATTTTAGAAAGTTTTAGAAACTGAAAAAATATATAACATGCACTCTCATGAATGGCTTTGGACTGGCTATACAAAAAGATAGAAAGACACAGGGGAGAGTGGTAGGCCACTTAAGACTTTTTGGAAGAACTCACGGATTATTACTAGGAAATAAAATGGAAATTTGAGCATTAAAATGAATCAGCGTGATCTCAGCTGGATACATGCTGCTGAGAAATGCGTCACTCATCTTCATTTGGTATAAACTAACATTACACCAGTCTTGTGTTAATGATTTCCCATTTCATCTTAATTAGAAGTTTTGTAATTAATGCCTATAAACATAAGTTTCAGCAAAAGTGTTTTGTGTAATTATCATTTTATTCAAATAATCGTTTTTATATACAGTATGTGTTAGCCAACATATTCTACCACCCAACATTTTACCAGAGTTTTTTTCTCTCAGCACACATCTATTGCATTTATTGCACTCTCAACTTACAGCCACCTATTTTAGGCAGATGTGCTCAGACACAACAAGTGAAGCAAC
Organism: Rana kukunoris; assembly: GCA_029574335.1. Lineage (NCBI taxonomy): Eukaryota > Metazoa > Chordata > Amphibia > Anura > Ranidae > Rana > Rana kukunoris. The sequence goes on along the minus strand of CM056050.1, from coordinate 178,633,745 downwards.
TCAACTGGGTCTCTGTGACAATGATAACTGAGAAAGCTGTTTGAACATTGATGCTTTCAAGATACAATTGAACAAGGAGGCAATTCAAAGTTGTATCAGGTATTCCTTGACACCCTATCTATAGTGCCCTACCAACTGGCATGGGAAGAGGATTTAGAAGAGGAAATATATACAATTAATGGGTCTAAGGTCCCCGAACCAAAGAACCAAGGGGGGAAGGAATGGGCCAATTAGGACTATCACGGTACAACTACATGGGTGAAAAAATAAGGGTACATGATTAAAACAAAAAATAAACTTTATTCACAGCATAGACAGACATAGTCACACAATTAAAATAATAATAACCAAGGACAACACCATGCTGAAGGTCTCCAGGTAGGGAGAAAAACACGATGGGTTGACGGTTATGACAGTCTCAACTAGTTTTGCGGAGTATTCCGCTTCCTCAGGAGAAAATCTACAAATTATTAAACAATCAATTAATGAATAAAATACATGAACATTACATTGTTTAAATGGGGAAACATTGGGCTGAGCTGCTCACCTAGACAGGTCCCGCCAGGATGGAAACAGCGGGCTTAACCCAACAAGGTCCCATGCGGTAGCTAGGGGAGACACATGGGAGGAGTGTTTTCTCCTGAGGAAGCGGAATACTCCGCAAAACTAGTTGAGACTGTCATAACCGTCAACCCATCGTGTTTTTCTCCCTACCTGGGGACCTTCAGCATGGTGTTGTCCTTGGTTATTATTATTTTAATTGTGTGACTAGGTCTGTCTATGCTGTGAATAAAGTTTATTTTTTGTTTTAATCATGTACCCTCATTTTTTCACCCATGTACTTGTACCGTGATAGTCCTAATTGGCCCATTCCTTCCCCCCTTGGTTCTTTGGTTCGGGGACCTTAGACCCATTAATTGTCTATATTCTCATGATGATGTTACCTCACATTTTAGTATTTACATATTTTACCCAGAGGCTCTCATTCTATATTGTATTAGGTGGATAACACACCTGGGCCCCTGTATGACAGCATGCGTTTGGCGCTTGGCCGCGCCTCCAGCATCCTGTCTACCCCAACACTCCTCAGTTTTCCTGGGGAGTTGCCTCTTATTTATCTAAGCTGTATTCAATCTTTACCCCAGTATTGCAAGGGTGGTACAACTTTGGCTCTGTCTCGTGACTATAAGGCCTCGTACACACGAGGCAATAGATTTGTTCAAAACGGTCTGTCCGACCGATTTGAACAAATCTGTCTTTTTGGATTTTGGTTTGCTCGCGTGTACACACGAGCAAACCAAAATCCCCGCCAGCAGACGGCGCGCTGACGTGTCGGTGACGTGGCGGTGACGTTGACGCCGCCACGTCACCGCACCAGGAAGTAAAACACTTCCGCGCATGCGCTGAATCCATTTGGCGCCGGTGCGAGACGACATGTCTGCTGGTAAGTGTACTAACCAGCAGACATGTCGGGCGGACGGGTTCCCACCCGATAGATTTCAAAGCATGCTTTGAAATCTGTCGGGTGGCCAAATCCGTCGGCTCGCCCGTACACACGATCGAATCTGTCTGCTGGGACGGTCTAGCAGACCGTTTCCAGCAGACAGATTTGATCGTGTGTACGCGGCCTAAGGTTGGATATAGTCATGGCTCTAGTACCCGGTTCACTCTGCTGTCCCTGGTCCGGTTATCCCCGGACCAGACAAAGCAACCCGGAAACTTTCCAAGACCAAATGCACAGTTTGTCCCTCTGCAAATTACCCCTGCTGTTACTTACGTGGCATTCCTTCACCATCTGAATGTAATCCATTAGTCTCATATGGTTACTGTGATTCCCTCACAGTTTAAGTGTGTTATGTGCCCACACCATTTTGGATCAGGATTTTTTTCTCTTACCCCAACGTTCGCTATCCAAGCCTTAGTTCCCCCCCCCCTCCTTGTGTCTATTTTTATAGACACCACTACCTTATATGTATCGATTATGTATATTTCTGAATACTTGTACTCTTGTATTACCTTCATATTGCTAACTGATATTCCATTTATACTTTTATTAATTGGGCTTAGCTTCTCATCATTACCTGTCTCCCAGCGCAGCGTCTCCAGACATCCCCCTACGATGGCCCTGGGTGTGTGTTGGTGGGGTGTTTGGCTTCATTCCTGAGGCGGCGCCCCTCCTGTAGGAGTCGTAGCGGGGGTCTCCGCCCCCACGTCTGACTCCTACACATGGCGCATGTGCACACGTCCGCACTGACGTCACACGCACTGCTCTCACCAGCGACGCTGAGACACGGCGTCTGTCTGTGTGGGAGAGTCACGCCAAGCCTAGACACATAAATAGGACTGTCCTGCCTCCAGCGACTACCAACGCTGGGTTTTGGGACTGCTGCGACTTTACCCAGTCTACAGTAAGTCCTGTTTTCCTCTTACTTCTTTGCTCCCTACTTTCAGCCTGCCTTCATCCTGGACATTTTTTCCTCGGCTCTAACTACACCCTTGACTCTTTCCCCCCCAGGCATTAGATGTTAGCATCACTACCCTGATGTTACCATGGGACCCCTAGTGGCCCCTCTTACCCCTCATATCTGTATCACCTTCTCATGTTGTGCTGAACAACTTCAATAGGCGCTACCATTGTGCTCCTGCTCCCGGGACCCCTCTACATATCACCACCTTTCTTGTTATCAAGGTACACTGATCATTTATTAACCTCTATCCTCTTTCAATTTTGTTCTACCTTCACCCCATCTCTCTCTACACTATCCCCCCCCGTTCCTTTTCCCCCCTCTTTTCACCACCCCCCCACTTCTCCCCTCCCCCTCCCCTTTCCTTTCCTTTCCCTAGCTCTGCCCTTTCCATTTCTCTATCCTCTTTCCTCTTGCCAATGCCCTCTCTGTTTCCACATTTCTTACCCCCTCCCTCCCTGTCCCTGTGTCCCTCCTTCTCTCCCTCCCCCTTCCCCCCCTCCCTCCCCCTTGCTATCCTTCCTTTCCCAACCTATCCCTTTTCCCCTCCCTTCCAGCCCCCCCCTTGTTTCTCCCCCCTTTCCCTCCTTCTTCCCCCCTCTTCCCCTCTCCCCCTCTGCACCCACACCCTCACCTACTAAATTTTACCCACGCGTGTTCACACATTCCCCCCTTTCACCCCAGGCTAGCTAAGTAGATGTCAACTTTTACATTCTTACATTATACATATTAGACTAGCAGGACACTCCTCCCATGTGTCTCCCCTGGCTACCGCATGGGACCTTGTTGGGTTACGCCCGCTGTTTCCATCCTGGCGGGACCTGTCTAGGTGAGCAGCTCAGCCCAATGTTTCCCCATTTAAACAATGTAATGTTCATGTATTTTATTCATTAATTGATTGTTTAATAATTTGTAGATTTTCTCCTGAGGAAGCGGAATACTCCGCAAAACTAGTTGAGACTGTCATGACCGTCAACCCATCGTGTTTTTCTCCCTACCTGGGGACCTTCAGCATGGTGTTGTCCGTGGTTATTATTATTTTCATTGTGTGACTATGTCTGTCTATGCTGTGAATAAAGTTTTTTTTTTTTTTTTTTTAATCATGTACCCTCATTTTTTCACCCATGTACTTGTACCATGATAGTCCTAATTGGCCCATTCCTTCCCCCCTTGGTTCTTTGGTTCGGGGACCTTAGACCCATTAATTGTCTATATTCTCAGGATGATGGTACCTCACATTTAAGTATTTACATATTTTACCCAGAGGCTCTCATTCTATAAGGGGAAATATATGAGGAGGGATTCAGACGTACACCTGGAAGTGACGTGAGATATATGGCAGATGCCGCCTTGTTTATTTGATGCCTGCTTTTATTCTTTATTGATGTAAGGAGATTACTTTGTTTTAATAAATATATACGTTGTGACATACTACACCATTGGAGGCCTATCTTTCCTTATGTTTCCCCGAGTAATACAGCAAAGGGGTACCACAAGACATAGAGATGACTGAATAGCTCCTGGTGTCGCCCACTATCATTGAATTTACCCAGAGGATTTGTTTGGAGGCTTTTATTGATCTATTGAGAGGTGAGAGGCCTGTGAGGCTGTGTGTTTGGAGTGGCACGGGCTAGTTTGACCCAGTATCACGGCATTTATATATGCCATTAAGGTGAGAGGCCTGAGAGGCTGAATGCACGGAGGAGCACTAGCACTTTATTGTCAGCTTTACAGCTTCACTGAGAGCAACTTTTGTGCACTGCACGTTTGCACTATATGGACTTTTTTAACACATATGGACTTTTATTTCTATTTTAATTTATCTATCTACTTTTCACCTATTATTTATTACATATTTGTCACATATGTTTTATTGATTGATGTGTTTTTTTGCGCAAATTCACTTTTATATATATGAGGAGTCTTAGGCCGTGTACACACGATCAGTCCATCCGATGAGAACGGTCCGAAGGACCGTTTTCATCGGTTAACCAATGAAGCTAACTGATGGTCTGATGTGCCTACACACCATCGGTTAAATCGTATCAGAACGCTGTGACGTAAAACACAACGACGTGCTGAAAAAAATGAAGTTCATTGCTTCCAAGCATGCGTCGACTTAATTTTGAGCATGCACAGCTTTTTAACCGATGCTTTTGCATACTAACGATTGGTTTTGACCTGGCACTTTGTTCCAGAGAGATTGTCAAAAATGTACCAAGGATCATCTCTCATATGCTTACAGTAGTGTGGCCAGGTTGGAACAGTCCTACACATGTGGTGGACATACCACAGTTCACTCCCTGGTCTACCCCATAACTGTGGTAAATATTGCAAAGAATGCTTGGGTCACTCTTCTTAAAGAGCCAACCGCAAAAAATACCCTAAACACACACAAACATATTTTTTTTCATATTCTTGGTGGCAGCGATTGCCATGGCTTAGAAGAGCTCTGTGATCAACTTTTCTTTTTTGAAGCGCAGACATACTTGGATTATGCTAAATACATTTTTTTAGTACACTCCACGATAAAAAAACACTGTGTTCAATGAATAGTGGTGGGCTAGCCGCTTGGAGGATGCGGGCTCCTGGACAGGTACCCTTTTCCTACCGCCTCTCTCATCTTCCCCCAATTTCTTCCTGTACACTCTTTTGTATCACTATATTTGTATTCAGTTGTACTGACACAGTCACTGTTTTTCTTTATCAGTTTCTTATTGTTTAACATGCTGCTTATATAAGTATTGTTCTTTTAGTAGGTGTTACGGACTGCCTGGCTCCCTGTATGGGTGCTTCTGCCAAGACACAGCTCCCTCCACTCTGGAACAAGGAACCAGGTATTAAAACTGAGCATTGTACCCAAGAACTAGACGACACTAGATTAGGTGCAAACTGAAACTTTATTATAAACTCACACAGAATATACAGTATACTACACAAAACAAGATAAAAGCTTCATCACATTATCCTAAACAAGGCAAACTTTAACCACTTAAGGACCGCCGCCAGTTGATATTCGTCGGCAGAATGGCACTTACAGGCACATCCACGTACCTGTACGTGTCTGCCTTTCTGCGGGTGGGGGGTCCTAACAGACCCCATGGTACTGGTGGTGGTTTGTCTGTGGGAGCAATCCGAGATGAAGGGGCGGCCATTGGTTTCTGGCCACCCCCTCACGATCACTCCTGGCCTGTCCGATGCTTCCTCTGTCTGTGTAATGTAAACACGGGCAGGAGGAAGTGATGTCACACTCCTCGAGGCAGTCTCTTTGACCGGAGCTCAATGAGAGAAAACATCCAAGTAAGTGCACCAACACCACACTGACATGTAGGTACACATAGGCACATAAATCACCCCCCAGTCACCCCCAGATCACCCCCAAGATCACCCCTGTTCCCCCAGTCATAGTGTCACTGATTGCAGTGATCATTTATTTACTGATCACTGCATTTAGTGTCATTTGTGACTGTAAAAAGTGTCAGGGCAGTTAGCTTGAGGTCCCTTTGGATCCAGGGTAGCCCCCTACCCCCATATAAATGTTTAACCCCTTGATCGTCCCCCCAGTTAACCCTTTCTCCCCTATCGCCAGTGTCACTAAGCAAACATTTTTCTGATCACTGTATTAGTGTCGCTGGTGCCGCAAGGTAGCCAGTTATTTTTTTAGGTTCGCCGCCAGGTTTTTATAGTGTCAGGTACCCCCATATTTTTTCTAATAAAAAGGTTTTAACCCCTTGATTGCCCCTAGAGTTAACTTTTTCACCAGTGATCACCGTATAAGTGTCACTGGTGTTGCTGGTTAGGCAGTTAGTTATTTTGTTATTTAGGTTCCCCGTCAGGTTTTTTTATAGCGTTAGGTACCCCCATATATTTTCTAATAAAGGTTTTAACCCCCTAAATGCCCCTAGTTAACCCTTTTACCAGTGATCACCGTATAAGTGTTACGGGTGACGCTGGTTGCTTAGTTTGCTTTTTATAGCATCAGGGCACGCGCCGTATATAACCCAATAAAGGTTTAACCCACTGATCGCCCGGTGGGTGATATCAATTAAATGTTAGCATCAGTCAGGGTCTGCGCCACCCCAGGCAGCATCAGGTTAGTGCCAGTAATGCTTACACCCACGCGCAAAGCATACACCTCCCTTAGTGGTATTGTATCTGAACAGATCAATATCTGATCTGATCTATACTAGCGTACCCAGCAGTTTAGGGTTCCCAAAAACGCATTGTTAGCGCGATCAGCCCAGATACCCGCTAGCACCTCCGTTTTGCCCCTCCGCCCCGCCCAGCCCACCCAAGTGCAGTAGCGATCGATCACTGTCACTTACAAAACACAACACACATAACTGGAGCATTCGCAGAGACAAGCCTGATCCCTGCGATCGCTAACAGTTTTTTTTTTTTTAGGCATTTTCTACATTTACTGACAGATCAGGTGCTGTTTTACCAAGCCTTACTAATGTACCACTTAATTTAGAGCCCAAAATGGCAAAGCGAATAGAAGACAGTGGCTCCATGTCAGATAGCTCTTTTGACTAAGTTGTGGTCCCTGCTAAGGGCAGGTGTACCCGACCCCATTCTGCTGTTGCTGAGGTGCAAGAACCGTACCTCAACAACCAGTTTCAGTTCCTTCTGGTGAACTGGCAAGCACCAGCGGCCTAGAACACCCTGGTCGTTCATCCAGCACTGCAGTATCACGTGGTGATGTCGCGAGTCCCATAAGTACAGTTCAAGCTGGCGAGATGGCAAGCACAAGTAGTGTCCCACTGCCACCAAAAGAAGACAAAGACAGGCCCGTCATGCCCTTCCTGCAGAGTTTGCCTATCCTGATGGGGTCCCCACCACTTCTAGAGAACCCATACTTCCCCCATTCTCTGGCCAACCCGGTATTCAGGTGGAAACAGCTGATTTTACTCCACTTGATTTTTATTCGCTGTTTTTCACAGACGATCTCTATAGATCTATTGTGGACCAGAGTAATTGATATGCTGGTAATTTCATCTCCGCTATTTCCCAGTCCATCCTTGCCAGAGAATGAAAACCACTTACGGTTTTCGAATTCAAGACCTTTCTGGGCCTTTGCCTCAACATGGGCATACATCAATTTCCGAAGATGCGAACGTATTGGTCTACACATCCACATGACCATATGCCTGTGTTCTCTGCTTCCATGGTCAGGAAACAATACGAGGAAATCTTGCGGTTCTTGCATTTCAATGACAATGAACTTTATCATCCACGTGGAGACCCTGAATACGAACGGCTCTGCAAAATTTGGCCACTCATAAACTACTTCAATGAACGTTTTGCAGCCTTGCATACTCCCCATCAAGTTGTCTGCATTGATGAGTCCCTAATTAAATTTTCTGACCACTTCTGTCTTTCAAACAGTACCTTCCCAGAAAGCGTGCCAGATACGGGGTCAAGCTCTATAAGCTTTGTGACAGGGCAACAGGCTATACATGAAGCTTTATGGTTTATGAGGGAAAAGATAGTCAGGTAGAGCTGCCCAGATTACATAGAGAGTGCTGGCAAGATTGTGTGGGACTTGGTGTCACCCTTATTTGGAAAGGGGTACCATTTGTATGTGGACCATTATTACACGAGCGTGACACTTTTTAGTCACTTGTTTGATTATCAAGTTGGAGCATGTGGCACCAGGACCTTTCCCAGTGGCTTGTAGATTCCCATCTTAGGCTGGGGAATAGAGCCTGCTCAAGGTGTAGTAATTTTCTCGCTGTGAAGTGACGGGACAATAAGAATTTTTTCGTTCTTACCACCCTTCACGCAGACACGACAGTCCAATTTCGTACGGCGGCTGGTGTTGTGGAGAAACCCCTCTGTGTCCAACAATATAACCAAAATATGGGAGGAGTGGACCTCAACGACCAGTTGTTGGCGCTGTATCATATTGCCTGTAAGGTGAGACGCTGGTACAAAAAAGTCTCTATACTTATTTCAATTGGCTTTGCTGAACGCTCATGTGATATACAGTACAGAGCTTCAGGATGGACTGGATCCTTCCTTAAAATCCAGGATGGGATCATCATAGAACTCCTGTATCCAGGCGGTTCTTCACCTCACTATTTCCAACCAAATGCAGTAAGCCGACTGCATGAGAGGCATTTTCCTTTTGTCCTCGAGAGTACCCCTACCCAACGAGCCCCCCAAAGAAGATGTCATGTCTGTAGCAAATGCGGATATAGGCGTGACACCTGTTATTATTGTCCCTCCTGTCCTGACAATCCTGGTCTTTGCATTGGGAAATTTTTTGAAAGCTTCCACACACAAGTAAAGTTTTAGTGTAGGGTAAAGCATTTCACAGGCTAGGACACAATTACACAGGGTCTCCCAAGATGCCATCACATTTTGAGAGACCCAAACCTGGAACCGAAAAGTTGAAGAGTCAAGCCGCGTACACACAATAGGTCCAAACCGATGAAAACGGACTGAAGTTCAGTTTCATCAGTCCAAACCGATCGTGTGTAGGCCCCATCGATCAGTTGTTCTTCGGTCCAAAAACAGAGAACTTGCTTTAAAATTTAACCAATGGACACCTGGCCGATGGGTCAAAACCGATCGTTAGAATGCAAAGGCATCAGTCAAAAGGCCGCGCATGCTCAGAATCAAGTCGACGCATGCTTGGAAGCATTGAAGTTTTTTTTTTTTTTTTCAGCACGTCGTGTGTTTTACGTCACCGTGTTCTGACACGATCGTTTTTTGAACCGATGGTGTGTAGGCACATCAGACCGTCAGTCGGCTTCGTCGGTTAACCGATGAAAACGGTCCTTCGGACCGTTCTCGTCATATGGACTGATCGTGTGTTACAAAAAAAGGTGTTAAAAAAAGTAAAAAATTAAAAACACAAAAAAATATATAAAATAAAAAAACAAAAATAGTTGTCGTTTTATTCTCTCTATTCTCTATTCTCTCTCTATTGTTCTGCTCTTTTTTACTGTATTCTATTCTGCAATGTTTTATTGCTATTATGTTTTATCATATTTGCTTTTCAGGTATGTAATTTACTTGACTGTTTTTAGGTACGCCATTCAGCTGTTGCACGGATTTATTTAGCTTGACAGCTACAGTGTTTGCTCCCACAATACATAAAGCAGTGACTCCAACGCTGTAGGAGGTGATTTCACCACCACAGGTAAAAAAAGAGCATATATGTCGAAGCATGGGGGCATTAGGCACGGAGGAGCGATTTTGCTCCTAATGCCACATACATACGGTCAAAATTCCGATGGAGGCTTGCCCGTGGAAAAGTCCGACCGCGTGTATGCGCAATAACTTTTTATATTTTCCAAAAGAAAAAACAGATGAACACAAAAACGAAGGGGGCATACAAATAGTTCATATTTACCCTTACTTATACATTTAAATACATCTCATTCCTCATCCATTCTCGTATTTACCTCGCCCGCTCTGCCTATATCCTCCAGTAATGGCAGGCTGGGATCTATGCCCTCCTTGTTGAGACTTTAAGTGTCCCTCCAATTCTTGTTGGCCATATTCTTTAATTATCAGATTACCACCTACTCATCCCTTTTCCTTTATACCCCCCTACCCCCCCCAAGCCTCCCCTTCCCCACAAAAAAATAAAAATAAAATCCCCCTCCCTCTCTTCTTCCTCCCTTTCCATATCTCCCCCTCCTTTCAAGGAACCGGGCCTTCAGTTTGATAATATAAGACAGACTGACTTATTCCCAGTTTAAATCCCCAACAATCTCTTCCCTTGTTCTGAGTATAAAAATACATTCCATGCCCTCCAAGTTTCATTATATTGTTCTTTTCTATCTTGGGCCGAGAGTACCAAGTCATCTATGGCCCCCACATTTCTAACCCTATTGAGCCATTCTACAATCGAGGGTGGCCTAGGGTTTTTCCAATTCCGAGCAACTTTTTATGCCGCTGCATGGTTATACCAGAATGATGCCTGCGGGTTTAGGTATCATCTTGGTATCATTCTTTTCAGCCAGCGGTCAGCTTTCATGTAAAAGCAATCCTAGTGGTTAATTAGCCTCTAGACTGCTTTTACAAGCAGTGGGAGGGAATGTCCCCCCCAGATATAAACAGCGCCATTGGGAAATCATTTTATCACACCGATCTTGGTGTGATAAACCAATTTTTTCAAAAAAAAGAGTACCTGTCACTAACTATTGCTATCATAGGGGATATTTACATTCCCTGAGATAACAAAAAAATTGTAAAAAAAAAAAAATGGAAGGAACAGTTTACAAATAAAATAAGAACAACAAAATAATTAATAAATAAAAAGCAAAAAAAAGCATCCCTGCCCCCCCTGCTCTTGCGCAAAGGCGAACGCAAGCGTTGGTCTGGAGTCATATGTAAACAGCAATTGCACCATGCATGTAAGGTATCACTGCGAAGGTCAGATCAAGGTCAGTAATTTTAGCAGCTCTGTGAATCTGGCCCATAATGTTTGGGGGTTCAACTTCATTTTCTTGCAAACAAAAAGTGTCAGAAAGGGCTTTGTCTTCAAGTGGTTAGAAGAGTGGGTGATGTGTGACATAACCTTCTAAATGTTGTGCATAAAATGCCAGGACAGTCCTAACCCCCCCCCCAATGACCGCATTTTGGAAAGTAGACACCCCAAGCTATTTGCTGAGAGGCATGTTGAGTCCATGGAATATTTTATATGTTGACACAAGTTGCGGGAAAAAGACAATTTTTTTTGCGCAAAGTTGTCACTAAATGATATATTGCTCAAACATGTCATGGGCATATGTGGAATTACACCCCAAAATACATTCTGTTGCTTCTCCTGAGTACTTAGATACCACATGTATGAGACTTTTTGGGAGCTTAGCCATGTACGGGACTCCAAAAACCAATCACCGCCTTCAGGCTTCCTAAGGGTGTACAGTTTTGATTTCGCTCCTTACTGCCTATCACAGTTTCAGAGGCCATGGAATGCCCAGATGGCACAACCGCCCCCCCCCCAAATGACCCCATTTTGGAAAGTAGAAACCCCAAGCTATTTGCTGAGAGGTATGGTGAGTATTTTGCAGATCTTGTTCTTTGTCACAAAGTTTTGAAATTTGAAAAAAGAAAAAAAAATTTCCTTTCTTCATTTAAAAAAAAAAGTGAGAGCTGTAAAATACTCACCATGCCTCTCAGCAAATAGCTTCGGGGTTTCTACTTTCCAAAATGGGGTCATTTGCGGGGGGGGGGGGGGGTTTGTGCTATTTTGGCATTTTATGGCCTTCAAAATTGTGATAGGTAGTGAGGAGTGAAATCAAAAATTTGTGCCCTTAGAAATGCTGAAGGTTGTGCTTGGTTTTTGGAGCGGCTAGGCTCCCAAAAAGTCCCACACATGTGGTATCCCCGTACTCAGGAGAAGCAGCAAAATGTATTTTGGCGTGCAATTCCACATATATTTTTTTCACAATCAAAGTTTATTAATTCAAAAGTAGCATAGTACAGGAACAATGAACAAAACAATATGAAAAAACAGAATCCAAACATACAATAGCAGAGACATAGCATTTATAAAGATTGATTGGACAAAGTTTTCAGTACTTGAAGTATTTGTATTGAAGCAAGGTAATCTTGAACGTTGCTGTATGAGAAGGGGGAAAGGGACAGGAGGGAGAAGGACAAGGGAAAAAAAGGGGGGGGGGGGTGAGGCGGGGGGAGGGGGATAAGGAGTGTGGGTGGAGGTGCAGAGATGGTAGGATTATCATTGGCTCCCAAAAGTTGACAATTTGACCCCCAATTTATATATCCATAAGGTTGTGTAAGAATGGTAAACCTCTTGGCAGCAACCAAATAATAAACAACTATGTAGACGATAACCCTTATACGATACATAAGTCGGTATTACACAATGCAAGGGATATTCAGTACAAATCAAGCCACTAGTAACTGATAGTCATTAGAATACTTAAACAGTACCCAGGGTTGCCAAGTTTTATTGAAGCGGTTCGAATCTTCACATCTCATAGCTATCAATTCATCCATTCTGTATATGTAATGTACCCTGTTCAACCAATCCGCAATCGAGGGGCACTTAGAGGACTTCCAGAATAGAGGAATTAGCGTTTTGGCAGCTGTCAGTAAGTGCCTAGTCAGTGTCTTTTTATATCGGCAAATAGACAGGTGGGTAATGTGTAAAAGGCAAGCAGCAGCATCAAATTGAATACTCATATCTGTAATCAGTTTGGTAAGGTGTATTATTTGGGACCAAAAGTCAGATATCATGGGGCAGGACCACCAGATATGTATGAAGGAACCTACATCCTTTTTGCATCCAGCACCTATCAGACGTAGTTGGTGACCAAGTTTTGATTTTCTGGGGGGTGATATACCAGTGTGTAATGATATTATACGAAATGTCTTGAAATTTGGAGCTTAAGGAACATTTATGTGCAAACACACACGCTTTCTCCCATTGGCCATCCGAAAGTGTAATATTTAATTCTCTCTCCCACTTGTTTTTGTGTTTATCAGGTACTTGTGGTTGTTGGAAGCATAACCAAGAATAGGCCATTGAAGTTGTTTTTAGGACTGGAGAGCCTGAAAGGCAAATTTGTTCCAGCTGAGTGGGAATTTTACAGTATTCTGACTTAAGTCTACTATTGACCAAAAAATCCTGTGTTTGTAAGTAGAACCAGAATCCGGGGAAGGTGTCCCCAAACTCTGACTTCATCCTGTTGAGGGTTTTGATCTTATTGTCCGAGAGACTGTGAGTGGCCAGGAGTTTCCCTATGTTGATCGAGGGTATCTTAATGTCCATTCCTGGAGGAAAGTCTGGGTTGTCTGTCAATGGAGTCAGCGGACCTGGTATGTTTGCTAGTTTATAGGACAAGGCTGAGCTGTGCCAAACCGATAGTGTCGCCGCCACCAGAGGATGGGTGAGTCTACTTGTCCGTTTCGAGTCAGATGACCAGGGATAGTAAGCAAGAGATTTAGTATGATGAGTTCCCTCTAGGCCCACCCAGTCCTTTGTTGTCTGGTGGCAGTGCCAGTCTATAAGCCTGGTAATGTGAGCAGCTACATAATACTTTTTTGAAGTCTAGAAGGCCTATTCCCCCTCTACTTTTTGGTAGAGTAAGTTGGAAAAAGCTAAGTCTTGACTTTTTGCCAGCCCAAAGGAATTTCAGTTGGGCATTACGCAGCTTGGCAAAAAAGAATGCATGAAGTTTAATTGGTAAGGCATTAAAATAATACAATAATCTTGGCAAGACTGTCATTTTAAGGATGGAGGCCAAACCAGATGAAAAGTTTTGGTGACCATCTGTGTAAGTCTGTGGTAATGGATTGTAATAGAGTGATAACGTTTGCTGAGTAGAGACCTTCAATTGTTGGGGTTAATCTTATTCCTAAATACTTAAGGTGGTTTTGCTCCCATCTAAAATTATGGTTGCTTTTCAATAAATCATACTCACTAGTACTGAGGGTCAAATTGATCGCTTCTGACTTGCTGTGATCTACTTTAAAATTGGAGATGTAAACAAAGGTGATGAAGATTTTCAGTAGGGCGGAAATGGAAATATGTGGCCTAGAGATGAAAAACAAGAGGTCATCTGCGTAAGCGGCAGTCCTATACACTCTGTTATTTACTGTGAAGCCCCTAACATCTTTTGAGAGGTTGATGGTTCTTATTAGGGGTTCTAGAGAAATAATAAACAAAAGGGGAATAGGGGGCAACCCTGTCGTGTGCCATTGGTAATTTTTAGAGGGTCCGAAAAGGTGTTATTAATTTTAATCAGAGCCTGTGGATTAGTGTAAAGGGCCTCTATCCAATTAAGCATGTGTCCACCTAGACCTATGTGCTTACATGTAGCCATCATGTAGTCCCACGAGACCCTGTCAAAGGCCTTCTCTGCGTCAGTAGACAGGAGAAGGCCCCTGATCCCTGTCTGCCTGGCATAGTGTATCATGCTTAGAGCTTTTGAAATATTGTCCCTAGCTTCTCTTCCCGTCATGAAACCTACCTGTTTAGGGCCAATTATGTGTGAGAGAAGCGGTTTCAGCCTATTTGCAATAATCTTCACCAAAAGTTTAACGTCTATATTCAATAGCGATATGGGCCTGAAGTTCGCACACTCGGAGTGATCCTTGTCCGGTTTGGGGATCACAGCAATATGTGCTGTGAGAAACGAGCTAGAGTCATGTTTATTTTTGGCCAGGTAATTAAGGGCTTTGAGCAAAGGGGGCGGAATTAATTGGGGGTATGTTTTGTAATATTGTGCAGTAAACCCATCAGGACCTGGGCTTTTACTTGGTTTCAGTAATTTTATAGCCTCTAACAGTTCGTTTTGTGTTATGGGATTCTCTAGTACCATGGCATCTTCAGCTGGAATAGTGGGAAGTTCGCTATTTTTTAAGAATTCTCCAATAGACTCTGTCTTTGTAGATGTGATATGTGCTGGTTTGTGCTGTGGCGGTAGGTTATATAGCTTTGAATAGAAGTCCTGAATTTTTTTTGCTATTAGTGCAGAATGATATTCAAGGGTTTCCTGTTTGTTTTTGATCGCGTGGACAAGATTAGTGGAAGAGACCTCTTTCAGGGCCCTGGTTTGCCATCTTTATCGCCATGTTCATAAAATATGTTTTTTTTTTTTTAAAAGGGTTTTTTTTTTTTGGGTCTGTATGTTTAATAATTGTAATAGAGTCTTTCTGCAAGCAATGAGCTCTTTTTTTACCTGGACTGAAAGCATTTTCTTATGTTGTAACTCCAGGCGGGCTATTTTGTTTGACAGTGATGCTATCTCCTTTTCTCTTTCTTTTTTCTGCAGTGCACCCCACCTAATCAGGTTTCCCCTTATCACCGGTTTGTGGGCCTCCCAGTTGTTTAATGGGTTTGTGTCCAAGGCTATGTTATCTGTAAAGTAGGTCTTAATGGCGTCGTAGATGTCATCTTGTATTGTCTAGTCCATCAGTAACGCAGTTTTGAGTCTCCAGTTGAAGTTTTGTCCTGTGGGGGAATCAGGCTTCAAAGTCAGTGCTACCGGGGCATGGTCAGATAGAGATATGATACCCACTTCTGTCCTGGCCAGTTTGGGTAAGTCTCTCTGAGTAATAAATATCATGTCCAGCCTAGAATATCTCTTGTGGGAGTAAAAGGAATAGTCCCTTTTAGTAGGGTGAGTTGATCTCCAAGAGTCAATCAGGGACATTGATAAGAGCAAGGACTTTAGTCTCTTTAAAACTTTGTAAGTTACATGTGTGTGCCCGGTCCTCCCCCAGGAAGACACAGCCCTCTGCAAACCATTTCAGCTCGTCAATGACTTTTCGGCAGAAGGTGATGTGGTTTTTATTAGGGAAGTATACATTGGCAAGTGTGATGGGGGAGCCTTCCCACACGCCTTTCAGAAAGATGTATCTGCCATCTTGGTCAGTAAAACTATGTTTGAGGACAAATGGGGCATTTTTATTGATCAATATTGAGACACCCTTTGTTTTGGCAATGGGGTTGGTTGCATGGTAGGCTACTGTGTAGAGGTTTTCTGTTATTTTAGGAATGTTTTGGCCCTTAAAGTGTATTTCTTGCAAGAATACCAACAAGAGTTTGATCTTCCTAATTTCTTTAAAAAATGTGGACCGTTTTTCTGGGACGTTCAATCCATTTATATTATGTGAGATCAGTGTGGGAGCTTTACTCGGGAAGGAATAAGCCATTTGAGTCCTTGAATTATGTCGGGAGCAAAAATAAAAAGGGAGGGAGAAGAAGGGGGTGGTGGAAGGGGGAGGAAAAAGGAGGGAAAGGTCAAGCTAGGAGAGGGCTGTGGGGAACACTCACAGAAACGAAAGTGGAGGAAGATTCGGTGTGATTATCTTGTGATAACTAACACCTTACATGAGTCTTAGCCCTATATTTATATCTTGTATGTGAGGGCTCAAAGACACCTTTGTTGGAAAAACAACTAAATAACAAAAATGTCAGTGTGACTGATGGGTGGGCGGGAGGCGTTCCCGTAGATGGAAAATGTAAAATTATCTTTCACTATGGTCCCGGGTCAGGGATGTGAGGCTGAAAGTGAATGAGTATTAAACTTAGCAGAACCCAATAGGGGAGAGAGAATGTCTGTGGCCTGGGCCAAAGGTCATAGAAGTAGTCCCTTTTTCGTGACTTAAAAAATGTCTAACAACAGTAAAAGGCAAACTATTATAAACCAAGAACCTAATTTATGGGAGTAACCCAACTCGTAGCGTAGATGGCTTAATATTGAACCAAGCTAACAGTGCACAACATTGTGAAATAGCAATGGATATCATAGATCCATCGGGGGGCAAAAATCACAAAATATTGTAGATGGGCCCAACGCCATGTGGGCCGTCCAGATGGATCCCATCCAGAGTCTCAAGTGTGTCTACACGTAGATATAGATCTGCATACCAGGTGAATGTAATCAAAACTGGAAAGACATTCTTCTTTGTGTGCTGGTGTAGAATTAACCTTTCTATGTGGTGATAAAAATAGAAACTGTTCAATTCTGGGATTAGCAGGGAGACTGCACGGTTTACTCACGATTCCTTGGAAGCGGTTCTGAGTTGCATCTTTACCTTGAACCAAAGGGGCCTGAGGTATATGTACAGTTGTGGAGCGTATGTTTACAGTCAGCCCGCCATATCTCTACCCACTTCAACTCTGAAGGTGGGATGGGACGGGAGAGAAGAAAGAAAGAACAGGTATTAAAACAACAACCAGTCATGACATGTGAGAAGTGGAAGTCCATGCTGTCAGCTGCAAATCCCCTGCGAATAACAAATATAGTTAAGACATACAGCCAATCTATCTTTATGCACAATCCTGGCTGCGGAAGTTCTAAGGCAAGCTAGGCATTTAGTGCAGGTCGCAGGTGTTTGGTGCCCTCTAGCAGTCAGAAAAAGTAAATTATCTTAAAGCGTGTAGTCGAATCACAAGAGAAAATCCCACATCCCCTCATTAGATACAAAGAGATATTAACATCAAGTTTATGCACGTTATCTCTCCTGATGCGGCTTAATATCTACCGATTGTAAGGAGCAACAAAAAAAAAAAACATTTAGAGGGGGTGAGACATTCATTCCTGCAATAACAAAAGGACAGCACCACCTAATTAACCCAAAGACTGATAATAATATGCCGAGGCACTTAGGTCTGCCGGTGAGCTGAGAACATTAAGGATGCAGCTTGATCATGATGCAGGTAATGTTCAATGATGGCCACGGGTTAAAACCGGGAGGATTAAAGACATCAGTCAGCAAAAAGCCCCTAGACTCAGACGTGGGCCGCAAACAATCCTCCACAGCGACCCCGATGTGGTTGCAATGTATTAAACATTTGACCTCATAGCACTTACCCCAAACATGTCAGAGATAGACATTTGAAAAATTTAAAACAAAAAAGAGGGAGAAAGAAAAAATAGAAAAATAAAAACCAGGAGATAAGCGGGGTACAGTACCTTACAAGTCAGTCCCTGGGTGATAGATGCTGAAGGGGGCAGAAAACATAGAAATCCTTTACGTTGTGTCTTATAACACGGATAGGCAGTCCCGGGTGTTAGCTTGTATAGGATGCATTGAATAGCTAAATTCAAAGGATAAATCGCGGTAGCACAGAGTTGGGATGGATTTCTCCGTCACTTCAGCACAACTGGACTCTCATTTTAGAGCTCTTGACTGCCAGTGAGGCCAGGCTGCCTCTGTGAGAAGTCTTCCGCTGCTTGCCCAAAAGGTAAGGAGTTTTAGACGGAGATGGATCCTGCAGGAGAGGTTGATGGATGAGAGCCAGTGGGGTCAGGAATTCTGCATACCAGTCCGGGAGTTCCACCGGGGTGATCTGTAAGCTCTCGCAGAACTGCCACAGGTCATCTGGAACTCTGAGCATGTGTTGTTTGCCGTTGTAGGTGGTTTGCAGGGCGAATGGAAACTTCCATCTGTAGCTGATATCTTTTGCGTTTAGTACCTCCAGCAGCGGCTTCAAGGCTCTCCTGTTCTTGAGCGTGATGGGTGAAAGGTCTTGAAAGAGTTGCACCTCTACTTCGTTAAAGGTGACCTGGCCATTTAATCTGGCTTTTTGCAGAATTTCTTCCTTTAGGGTAAAATTTGGAAGTCGGCAAATTATATCTCTAGGCAGCATTTTGTCCGGGGCTCTGGGACGCAGCGCTCTGTGAGCCCTGCCATACTCTATGGGTGACTCCTCAGGCCTATTTAGAAGGTTGTTGTAAATGGAGGATAGCGCGGGTTTGATTTGTTCTGGGAGCACCGTTTCGGGGACCCCTCGTACCCTGATATTATTGCGGTGTCCTCGATTGTCCAAATCCTCTATTTGTCGATTGGCATCGATCAGTTGCTGAGAGTGTACCTCTACAATGTCATCCAACCTTGTGAGGGCGCGGTCCCGTCTCTTCTCTGCTCTTTCTGTCACCGCCATTTGTTCAGTTAGCTTGAGCAGCTCAGTCTTAATATCAGTTATCGCGACCGAGAAAGAGTTCTTAATGTCCGCTGCAATTTCCATCATCTTAGCATAGTTCAGTGGGCAGTCGGGTCGAGTATCATCTCTGTTAAACTCTTCAGATGCTGGGAGAGAAGCTTCATCGTCCTCCATGTCCTCTCTCTGCTCATGCCCAAGAACCGGCGCCATCTTTGCTTTCAGGTGTCCGCCCGTATAACGGTATTTGTTCAGGTTTGCAGGCGTAGATTTGCCTTTTGGTGTACCCATCGACCTCAGTTGCCAGTTAGGGTGCATCTTCTTCACTCGGGTGCTCATAATCCCCAAGGGAACGGCTATTTTCGGTGTCTTTTCCAACCCTAGGACCGGAGCTCCCCTACTAAACGTCCATCCACGCTGCTCGCCAGGCCACGCCCCTCCACATATAACCATGGCATGTGTAAGCAATATATCATTTAGTGACAACTTTAAAAAAAAAAACATTTGGTGTCTACTTCCCATTTGGGGGGGGGGGGGGGTGTACTGTCCTGCCATTTTAGCACCTAAAGAAATGGGATAGGCAGTTATAAATTAAAAACTAATTAAATTAAAAATTAAAAACTGTGTAGAGTCCAGAAAATGTACCCTAATTTGTAGACACTATGGCCCGGATTCACAGCCATCGGCGCATCTTTATGCCGCCATAGCGTATCTTCTTTACGCTATGCCGGCGCAATGTTGAGAGGCAAGTATGAAATTCATAAAGAAAATGCGCCCAAGGTTGCGCCGGCGTAGCGTATATCAAAGTCAATGTAGATGGAAGTGGGCTGGAAGTGGGCGTGATTCATGGTAATGAAGCGTGACCCCATGCAAATGATGGGCTGAACGTCAAAATAACTGCATACGATACGTCAAATCACTGCCTACGATGTGAACATAACCTACGCCCAGCCCTATTCACGTGGTACTACGTAAACGATGTAAAATACGACGGCTGTTACCTGGTCCATACCTTTTCATGGGTTGCACCTCCTATATGGGGAATAACTTTACGCCGGACGTAAGTCTTACGCAAACCACGTATCTTTTCCGCCGGGCGCATCTACGTTCATGAATCGATGTATCTCCCTCATTTGCATATTTGCAATGGGGTGTCCAGCGTAACTATGCGCCCAAGATACGCCGGCGTAGGCAAGTTACGTTGGTGGACTGAAGCCGGATTCTAGGCGCATCTTAGTTAGCAGTGTTGAGCGGAATACGCCATATTCGATTTTGCGATATTTCATGAATATATAGAAGAATATTCGTGAAATATTTGTTAATATCGAATATTTGTGATATTTTATCAAAAAAATTTTTTTGCAAAATTTCGCTAATGCGAATGCGAAATTGATTGCGAAATTCTCGTCCGCGCATGCGCGCGAACAACACGCGAAAACCCAGATCATTTCCTGGATCTTTGCCAGTCTATTTTCGGATGGCTATTTTGTGCTGCCCTGCGAAGCGAAGATGGTGGGGAGTAACTTTTCATCCAGTGAGGAAAAACTGCTGATTAGTGTAAGTAATTTCACCACTGTTATTTCATTATCTTTAACTGCTATTAATATTCCTGGCTATGCTCTCTTTCGGAAAGACAGGGTAAAAAGGAAAGGTGGAGGTGTCTGTCTCTATGTGAGAAGTGACCTCAAAGCAAGCATGAAAGAGGACCTGGTTGATGGAGAGTGTGATGAAGTTGAAGCATTATGGGTGGAACTGCATACAGATGTGCGTAGTTCAAAGTTAATCATTGGAGTTTGTTATAGACCACCCAATGTTAATGAGGAGGTGGAGACTCGGCTCCTTGCACAGATGGAAAGGGCAGCAAGGGCTGGGACGGTGATAATAATGAGGGATTTTAACTACCCAGAATTTGACTGGAATAATGGAATTTCTGGGACAGTTAAAGGACAAAAATTTAAAAACCTATTGCAGGACAATTTTATGGTTCAGTTTATTGAGGCCCCAACTAGGAATGATGCTCTGTTGGACTTGGTAATCTCAAACCATGCAGAGCTTATTACTAATGTTCAGATAAAGGAACACCTGGGTAGCAGTGATCATAACATGATTTCATTTAATATTAACTATAAGCAAGAAATACATACAGGAAAGATAAAAACACTTAATTTCAAGAGAGCAAATTTTCAAAGCATGAGGACTGCTCTCCAGGGCTTGGACTGGGAGGGAATATTGGCACAGATGAACACAGAACAGAAATGGGAATTCTTCAAAAAGACTCTTTGGAACCTCACTGCAAAGTATATTCCCATGGGCAATAAGTTTAAAAGGGTGAAGATAAAACCTATGTGTCTCACGGTCAAAGTTAAAAAAGCTATAAACAATAAGAAGAGGTAAGTAAAACCCTGGACAGAGGCGTAGCAGTGGACGTGGTATACTTGGATTTTGCAAAAGCGTTCGATACAGTTCCCCACACACGGCTCATGTGTAAGGTAAGGTCTACAGGATTAGATATATCAGTTTATAAATGGATAGAAAACTGGCTGAAAGACAGAATTCAGAGAGTTGTGGTTAATGATTCTTACTCTGAATGGTCCAAGGTTATCAGCGGTGTACCCCAAGGTTCAGTGTTGGGTCCCTTACTTTTCAATATATTTATAAATGATATTGGGTCTGAGATCCAAAGTAACATTTCTGTTTTTGCAGATGACACCAAGCTATGCAGTGGAATAACGTCCTTGCAGGATGTCTCCAATTTACAAGCCGACTTCAATGCTCTGTCTAATTGGGCGACTAAGTGGCAGATGAGGTTTAATGTTGATAAATGTAAAGTTATGCACGTAGGGGCTAATAATATGCATGCATCATACATGCTAGGGGGAGTTCAACTGGGGGGGATCTTTAGTGGAGAAGGATCTGGGGGTTTTAGTTGATCATAAGCTCAATAATGGCATGAAATGCCAAGCTGCCGTTTCCAAAGCAAGCAAAGTCCTTTCTTGTATTAAGAGAGGTATGGACTCCAGAGATAGAGATATAATTTTGCCCTGTACAAATCATTAGTAAGACCTCATCTGGAATATGCAGTCCAGTTTTGGGCACCAGTTCTCAAAAAGGATATCGGAGAACTGGAGAAAGTGCAGAGAAGGGCAACTAAACTGATAAGAGGCATGGAGGAGCTCAGCTATGAGGAAAGATTAGAAAAACTGAATTTATTCACTCTTGAGAAGAGGAGAATAAGGGGTGATATGATCAACATGTACAAATATATAAGAGGTCCATATAGTGAACTTGGTGTTGAGTTATTCACTTTAAGGTCAACGCTGAGGACAAGGGGGCACTCTTTACGTCTGGAGGAAAAGAGATTTCACCTCCAAATACGGAAAGGTTTCTTCACAGTAAGAGCTGTGAAAATGTGGAATAGATTCCCTCCAGAGGTGGTTCTGGCCAGCTCAGTAGATTGCTTTAAGAAGGGCCTGGATTCTTTCCTAAATACACATAATATAACCGAGTACTAAGTTCTGTAGGTAAAGTTGATCCGGGGTAAATCCGATTGCCTCTTGGGGGATCAGGAAGGAATTTTTTCCCCTCCGGTAGCAAATTGGATCATCGCTCTGCTGTTTTTTTTTGCCTTCCTCTGGATCAACTGTGGGTATGGAGTTGGGTGTATGGGATGTACTGTGTTTTATTTTGTTTGTTTATTTACATTTTTTTATGGTTGAACTGGATGGACTTGTGTCTTTTTTCAACCTGACTAACTATATGTAACTATATGTAACTCTATGTAACTCCCAGCATGCCTGGACAGCTGCAGACACCCTGGTTGGTAAATGTGTATTTAGGCACTTTCCTTGCTATTTAGCATAATTAACATGTTGTGGACATAGGACGTATGCGAACGTCCTGACTTCAGGGTCCTTAAGGCCCAAGATGTTCGAATACATATTGCCCTCTAGATGTTGCAGAACTACAACTTCCAGCATGCCTGGGCATGCTGGGACTTCTAGTTTTGCAAGTTCTGCAGGCCCACACGGGTCTCTAAACTGTGGCACTCTAGATGCAGCAAAAGTAAAGTTCTTAGCATGCACTGACAGACCATGCCTGATGGGAGTAGTAGT
This sequence comes from Rana kukunoris, assembly GCA_029574335.1. Classification (NCBI taxonomy): domain Eukaryota; kingdom Metazoa; phylum Chordata; class Amphibia; order Anura; family Ranidae; genus Rana; species Rana kukunoris. The sequence goes on along the minus strand of CM056050.1, from coordinate 178,610,787 downwards.
TTTGCAACAGCTGGAGGCGCACTGGTCTTTAAACCCTGAGTTAGGTAACAAACTCGCAGTGTTTTGCAACCATTGTGCCTCCAGCTGTTGCAAAACTACAACTCCCTGCATGCAACTGGCTGCAATAACCCCACCCCCTCTCCCCCAATGTGAATGTACAGGGTGCATTCACATGGGCTGGGGCTTACAGTGTGCTTCTAGCTGAAGCAAAGTTGGCGTTGCAGCTCAAACCCTCAGCGGGAAACTACTGTGAACCCCACGCCCCTCTGACTGTACCCTAAAAACACTACACCACACTACATAGAAATTAAAAAACACAACATATACACATACCCCTACATAGCCCCCCTCCCCTCCACACTAAAAAAGAAAACCGTCTGGTACGGCACTGTTTACTAAACGGAGCCTACAGCTGTTGCAAAACAACTCCCCAGTATTACCGGACAGCCATTGACTGTCCAGGCATGCTGGGAGTTAAAGTATAATTGTGGTACAGCTGGTGACGGTGAGCTACATGGTGTATCAGAGCATGCTGGTAGTTGTAGTTTTTAAATAACATCAACTCCATTATTTATTCAAAATTAATTCATCAAAAAGTCAAAAGAAACAAACATATTATTGTTCATATATAAAGATAGGGATGAAAAAAAGAATCTATTGTACAGGCCCAGTATAAGGGTCAAAAAACAATTATAGCGGTCAGATGAATAGCAACTCATTTCTCCCCTATACGTGTATCCTGTGATGTTACTCATATATACATAATTATGCAAATGATAATGGCTGCTATATTTATGCAAAAAAGGTAGCAACCAAAATGGCAAGATATAAAATCTGTCATGTTACCCCTGTCAGTGATTAATAAGGCGAGAATGCTTCCAATTGTTGAATACCATACATTTACGTCATATATCCATAAGGGTTTAAACAAAAGTATTATAATATACTTTGTTCTTCATCTTGCAGAGGTTCCTGGCAACAGGGATATGATGAAACCCGGAGCCAGCAGGACAAAAACAAAATAGTCCGCTCCCTATTGCGGGAGTTACGTCAAGTTCATGGCCGCACACATGACCACATGGCCACCCTAAAAAAGTGGTCAGACCTAAAGAGGCGCCACATGGCCCGGGTCAGACAGATCCGAGATTAATTTCATCCAGGAAAGTTATTGGTGACAGTTATGTAAGGTCATATGTAATTAACCTTAGGGCAGATGTTGTTAACCCAGATGCCATGTTGTGGTAACATATATCACCACCCAAGGTATTCATAGTACTGTTGAAAAAAGACATTATTCCATCAAGTTAAACCATGGAATTAAAGTGGTGGTGTGGTGGGTTAAAGGGGAAGGGGTGGTATTTTATAACTCAATTACCACTAAATTCCTGTGCTAGGCGTGGGGTTATCATAGTAATCCCGTGTACTCCATCAGGCCCTTTTTTTAACATGAGATCGTCAGAATAATACAAAGGAAACACAAACAGCTAATTTTACCATGGTGGCAGCCCAGCTCACACTCAGCCCCCTGTAGTGCCAACAAGACCCTTTAGTATAACATTATCCCATTGGTTAACTGTCTATATAAATAAATTTGTATTCATATACAATACAGCAGAGTACACAGAATTTGCATACGTTATTAGAAATCATTTTTACATATATGAACATTGTGTTATTATAGGAGCTCCTCTACCATTTGTGCGCCCCAAGTGCACAAGGCGACAGGCCGCAGAGGAGGAGGAGGAGGAGGAGGATGAAGAGGAGGAGCAGGAGGAGGATGCACAGGAGGAGCAGGAGGAGGATGCACAGCAGGAGAGGGATGAGGAGCTCCTGTTGAGGAGCAAGAGGAGGAGCTGAAACCCCCCCCCCAAACTCCTGGTGAATCGGGTGATGGAGAAGAGGAGCAGGAGGATGAGACGGTTCCTGTGAGCCCCAGGCAGGAGGGTAAATATGTGCACAAAGATTAATAACATTTCAACAATAAGATGTAGATATAAAAATGGACAGCATTTAATCCTAATTTTTTTTTTCTTATATCCTAACAGTTTTCAAAAAGATGGAGGAAAATTACAGTCTCATCCAGAGGACCAATGAGAAAATCCTCTCAAATCGCAGGAAAATGCGAATATTAGACCTCCAAAACCAACAGCTGGAGCAACAGCATGGGAAGAATTTGGACGCGATGGCTGAGCTTCACAAGCTCATGCAAAAATACAATATTTTTTTTTTCTTGTAATAAAAAATGTTATTCTTTTAAAATGTTTCCTTTCTTATTGAGATTGTTAGGTTTTTCAACACATCTAACTTCATAATAACCAAAAACATTTTATACTATTATTTTATTTAAACCATTCTAAGACAAACTAAAATACATGGACACAGACACTACTAACACAAACTAAACTGTTGAAAAATTACTATAACAAAAGCTACAATATATATATAGATATAGAGAGAGAGAGCGAGAAAGAGAGAGAGAGTGCTGATTTGCTCTTGCAGACAGGCTAATAGTTGCAGTATAAAGGCTGCAAACCAGGGTTTAACATAAACTTCAGTCTTTTAGTCACACTTGCTGTTACGATCCGGTCTGGTAGCTTGTAGCGGAGGCTGTTGGTGGATCCGCTGTGCCAGAGAGGTCATGAAGCATTACTCAGCATGAAGGCAGCAGCAGTAGTATTAAAATATAATGTAATTATCACACAGGCAACATTTACAAGCAGTAGTGGTAATAGTACTAGATATCATCTAAACACTTGGGCAAGACTTGACAGCAGCAGTAGTGGTAATAGTAGTATATAGTGGCAAATAACTCGTGACATAGGTGTCATGAGCAGCAGCAGTAGTAGTAATAATAGACAATATAGTGTCAAATCACTCGGGCAAGAGTGGAGGGAGAGCCAAGGAGAGGGAATGAATGACAAGGGACCCTTCAGCGCCCTGAACCGACGGCGGGTGCCAGAAAGTCACCCCAGATCCAGGACTTCATCTTCATCTTCATCTTGATGAATGTGAGTCTGTCCACGGGTCCTCTTGTCTGTGACCACCCCACCTGCCGTGCTGAATGTTCGCTCAGATAGTACGCTGGAGGGGGGGCAAGACAATAACTCCAGTGCATACTGAGCGAGCTCGCGGCAGGTGTCCAATCTGGCAACCCAGTACTCCATGGGGTCGTCGGTGCTCATACTGTCAGAAGCACCAACGGACCCCATGTAGTCTGCCACCATGTGGGCCAGCCGCTAGTGGTGACTGCTGCTGCTGCTGGTACTGGGTCGCTCAGATTGGAAGAACATCCTCATCTCACCCATTAGGTCCCCTGCTCGGCTGCTGCTGGGTGCAGCCACCTGCTGGGTGAGATGGGGAGGGACAACTGGAGGCCGGGGAGTTGCCTGCTCCAACCGGCTGACTATGCGTGCCTGCAGTTCCTCCATCCGGTGCTTCCTCCGGCTGGCTGGGAGGAACTGCTCCAGTTTCCCCTTGCATCTTGAATCTAAAAGGGTGGCCATCCAAAATTCATCCCTCTCCTTGATAGTCTTAACCCGGGGATCCCTCCTGAGGCATCTCAGCATGTGGGCAGCCATGGGGAAGAGCACAGCCCGCTGTGACTCCTCATGGCTGACCGGGTCCATGACATCTGAGTCTTCATGCTGGAGGCGCTGCTGCTCGCGCTCAGAGATGCCCAACCCCCGGACTATCGGTGCCCCTAACACCGGCTCTCCCTCCTGACCAGGCCCTGACTCCAGGACATCACCAGTAACCTCCTCATCATCATCATTGTCCTCCTCCTCGTCCTGGGCCTGGTCTTGGTGGAGCAGTGTTGCCTCCTCCTGCTCCACCAAGGCACTCTCCCCAGCTTCGAGCAGGCGATCTAGTGCCCTGTCCAGCAGGAACACTATAGGAAGCACGTCATTGAGACCGACATGCTCCCTGCTGACTATCTTAGTCACCTGCTCGAAAGGGGCCAACACATGGCAGACCTGGTGTATCTGCCCCCACTCCGCACTGGTGATGTACGGGAGTGTTTGTGATGGCCCGGCAGTGCCTTGCTCCAGCAGGTATTCCTTCACCGCCCTTCGCTGCTCCCACAACCTCTCCAGCATGTGGAGGGTGGAGTTCCACCGCGTCACACTGTCCACAATCAGCCTGTGAAGGGGCAAGCTGTTGTCCCACTGCAACTTGGACAGGGACATGGTATCGGTTGGGGAGCGCCTGAAGTGGCTGGCAATCCTACGTACCCTTAGCACAATGTCACTCAACCCGGAATAGGTGCGCAGGAACTTCTGCACCACGAGGTTGAGAATATGTGCCAGACAGGGCACGTGGGTCAGACTGCCAGCCTGGAGGGCGGAGAGTAGGTTGCTGCCATTGTCACAGACAACCATACCTGCCTGGAGCCTTCGGGGTGTCAGCCACTTCTGGACCTGAGCCTGAAGTGCGGTGTGTCTCCGGTCCCCTAAACTAACAAGCTGGAGCACGGCCTGACAGCGCACGTGCCTCACACTTGAGTAGCTACGGGGGCGCTTGCTGTGAGGCCCAGCAGCTGCGGAGACAGTGGCTTGAGGGAGACCAGCAGTTCTCCCCTGGACACCCCGGGGCGGCACCATAAAATCTGATGCCGCCGATCCCTCCCTGGCGCCTCGGAGGGAAACCCAATGGGCCGTGAAGCTGATGTACCGGCCCTGCCCATGCCTGCTGGTCCAGCCATCCATTGTGAGATGCACCCTGTCGCTGACAGCGTGATCCAGCGACAGGGTTACATTCTGCACAATGTGCTGGTGTAGGGCAGGGACACCAGTCCTGGCAAAGAAATGGCAGCTGGGGACACGCCATTGGGGTTGGGCCTGCTCCAACATCTGCCTGAAGGGGTTGCAGTCAACAATGTTGAAGGGAAGCAGATGTTGGGCAATAACCCTTGCCAGGAGCCCATTGAGGGAATGTACGCGTCAGTCTCCAGGGGGGAAGGGAGTGGTGCGTTCGAAGGCGTCGGAAAGCGACGCCTGGCGCCGGACGGCAGTGCAGGACACAGAAGAAGAGGGGGCTGTGGAAGTAGAGGTCTGGCTGCCGGTACCAGTACCTCTACTAGAGGGAGCAGGGGGGGCATGACCTGCTGGGAACAGATGAAGCTGTGGCAGGGGCTGCTGTACCCTGCACACTTGTGGTGGTGGCGCTGCTACCACCACCATGCTTCATCTGGTCATACTCCCGCCAGTGGTTGATTCGCAGATGCTGGTTCATAGCTGTGGTACCCACCCGAGCCAAGCACTTCCCTCTCTTCACCCTGGCATGACAGATATGGCAGATGGCTATGGTCTGGTTATCTGCTACCAGGGTGAAGTAGGCCCAGACAGGTGACTTCAGCGCCGCCCTCCTGTCAGATGAGGTGCCGCTGACTTTCACCTGCTGGGACTCAGTGCGCACAGGTGGAGCTGCCTGCTGCTGCTGCTGCTGACACCTCCTGCTGCCATCACCAGTGGAGACCCTGACGCTGGTCTCCCTGGTGACCTGGCGCACCGTTTCCCCAGGGTGCCTACCTTCCTCGTCGTCACTGCTGCTGTGAACTGACAAGTCAGGTGGCACCCATGTTGGGTCACCCTCCTCTTCGCCCCCAGATATGTCAGACCCAGGGCTGAAATGTGGTGGTCTGAGGGAAACAGCTGACATGGAGCTGCTAGCCTGGCTCCGCTGTCCCCTCACCGATGCCTGGGTTTGACTAAGTGCGGGTGTTTCCTGCCCAAAAACACCAGCACCACTTGGAAGGGATGTCTCTGGGATACTGACAGCAGGTACCCCATCCTCCTCCTCCATCATCCCTTCCAAAAGGTCCTGACCATCAGTACAGAACTGGATGTCTGCCTGATGCAGGATGGCAGCGACCCAGCACTGGAAGTAACTCCCCTACTCCTGCTGCCACGGCCACGGCCACGTATGCTCATCATACTTGCTTATGTGGGGGGGAACTTTATTGGGGGAGGAAATGTGAGAAAGGAGTGTTTTTTGTTTTTCTAGCAAGACAGGCACGCAGACAAAGACGCAGACAAAGACGCAGACAAAGACGTAGACAGCTACTAAACTAGAATAAAACTACTACACCTAAATTTATTTTATTTTTTTATTATTTTTTTACACGGACAAAGACGTAGACTATGACACGGACAGCTACTAAACAGGAACTAAAATAATACAGCTAAAACTTTTTTTTTTTTTTTTTTTTTTTTTTTAGACTGAAGGACGCAGACAAGGACGAGGACTACAAATACTAAACTAATATGCACTAAACACTAACTCTACGTACACAAACTTATATGACTAAACTAAAGCTAAACATTTTTTTTTTTTTACACTGACTGACAAGGACAAAGCCGAGGACTACAAATAATAAACTAATATGCACTAAACACTAACTCTACTTACACAAACTTATATGACTAAACTAAAGCTAATTTTTTTTTTTTATATACACAAAACACAGAGACTACACACACACTAAACTAAGCTACCTTAAAGAAATGTACACTTACACTAACTACACAGAAATCTATCTAACACTAAGCTACACTAACCTGGACAAAACAACACAAATCTGAGCTTTTAGAAAAGCTGTTGGGTCTTTTGCTTTGAAAAAAGCATTTGGTTTTCGAAGCAGGAAACTCAGAACTGAAAGCACTATAGGAAGCACAATGCTAAGCTCTAAGATCGCAATACACAGAAAAACAAACAGAAACACTCCACTCTCTCTAGCCACCTTGTGAATCTGCACTGAAATACTGCTGGGAGTGATCTTATATAATGGTCGTGCAGGGAGGTTCCTATTGGTTGCTATGGAGGTTGCTAACCTCTGAAAACTGTGGTAGGAGAATTCTGATTGGCTCTGATGCAAAAGAAGGGCAGAGAAAGTATTTGCGAATATTTGTAATACGAATATTCGCATTGCGAATATTCGGCAACATAAAAGGATCGCCTCAGCTACTCGGCCCAGAGTCTCTAATCATACCAGAAATGCTTTTAGACGTCGATGGAGATCACTAGGATGTGATCTGTTTTAAAAAAAAAAATGAAAAAATACGAATATTCGCAATAGCGAATATTCACCGCGATATTCGAGTTATTCGCGAATACTCGAATATGCAATATTTTAGTCATACATTTAGGCCAAAATGTATTCAGCCACATGTCTTTAGTAAAAAAAAATTCAATAAGCGTATATTTATTAATTTTCGCAAAAGTTATAGGCCTGGATTCACGTAGCACTTACGCCGACGTATCTCGATATACGCCGCGTAAGTGTCAAGATGCGCCATTGTATCTATGCGCCATACTCACCTAACTAATAGTGTTGCTCACGAATATTCGCATTGCGAATATTCGTGAGCAACACTATTAGTTAGGTGAGTATGGCGCATAGATACAATGGCGCATCTTGACACTTACGCGGCGTATATCGAGATACGTCGGCGTAAGTGCTACGTGAATCCAGGCCTATAACTTTTGCGAAAATTAATAAATATACGCTTATTGATTTTTTTTTTACTAAAGACATGTGGCTGAATACATTTTGGCCTAAATGTATGACTAAAATTTTGTTTATTAGATTCTTCTTATAACAAAAAGTAGAATATATATATATTTTTTCAATATTTTCTTTTTTTTCCATTTATGTCGCCATAAATAAGAATTGCAAAAGGCAATAAAATACCATCAAAAGAAAGCTCTATTTGTGGGAAGAAAAGGACACACATTTTGTTTGGGTGCAACATTGCATGACTGCACAATTACCAGTTAAGGCAGTGCAGTGCCAAATTGTAAAAACACCTTGGGAAAGTAGACCCCCCTAGCTATTTGCTGAGAGGCATGTTGAGCCCATTGAATTTATTTTTCCCCAAGTGATTGAATAATGACAAAAAAAATAAAAATAAAAAAGTTTGTCACAAAATGATATATTGCTCACACATGCCATGGTTATACAGTATGTGGAACTGCACCCTAAAATACATGTTGCTGCTTCTCCTGAGTACGGGGATCTCCAAAGCCCCTGTCCCGGTTGGGTCTGTCATAGTAGGGTCATATACTCATATCTTCATAACATCCTAAATGTCCTGCCTTGAGTCCTTTCTCTACTCCTTCCCAAATGGATTAATGATTAGGTGCTGTATTTGAATTTGGTTATATTGTTATTGTTACATATCCATTATATTTTGATATAAGCCCTCCCTTGTTTAACCACTCATATGACGGTGGGACAATGAGCCTCTTGTTCTGGGCAGACATCATATGACGTTGCACCATCCTGAGCCACTATGGGGCCCACTGTGTCACTGGGAACCTGATGGGCGTGCCCGGTTCCTGCAATGTCTGACGAGCACTGGCGATTGCCCAGTAACTGAGCAGGACCGTGGATCTGTGTGTGTAAATACACAGATCCACCTCCTGTCATGGAGAGGAGACCGATAGTTTGTCCCTTGTACATAAGGACACCGATCGGTCACCTCCCCAGTCAGTCCCCCCCCCACAGTAAGAATCACTCCCTAGGGAACACATTAACCCTTTGATCTCCCCCTTGTGTTAACCCCTTCCCTGACAGTCATATTTATACAGCAATCAATGCATTTTTATAGCAGGGATCGCTGTATAAATGTGAACGGTTCCAAAAATGTGTCAAAAGTGTCCAATATCGCAGTCATGATAAAAATCACAGATCACCACCATTACTAGTAATAAATAAATAAATAATAATAATGCTATAAATCTATCCCCTATTTTGTAACCGCTATATCTTTTGCGCAAACCAATCAATATATGCTTATTGTTATATTTTTTTTAACAAAAATATGTAGAATAATACATATCGGGCTAACCTAAGGAAAAAAAATTGGATATTTATTATAGCAAAAACTTAAAAATAGTGGGGGTTATTTACTAAAGGTAAATCCACTGTGCACTATAAGTGCACTTGGAAGTGCAGTCGCTGTAGATCTGAGGGGGACATGCAAGGAAAATAAAAAACAGCATTTTAGTTTGCACATGATTGGATGATAAAATCAGCAGAGCTTGCCCTCATTTTAGAGATTCCCCTTAGATCTACAGCGACTGCACTTGCAGTGCACTTCTAGTGCAAAGTGGATTTGCCTTTCGTAAATAACCCCCTGCAAACATGTAATGAAAACATTATTAGTGCTGTGTGCACAGTGAGGGCAGTGTACAATTTATACAAAATAAAATACAATTATATACAGAACTTACAAATATTCCTTATAGTTAGCATGGTTTTTATTCAAGGTAAAAAGAAAGCATCAATTTTGACTCCTGCTTTCTTTTCTAGGGACTTCTCTGAACAATATACAAAAAAATTATACATTCTCCAATTCTTCTCTAATTTAATACACTTATTACCGAATACAAACTTCATAAAAAACTGGAGCATTAGAATGACTTAACAACTTTTGTGGCCAGATGACATAGTTAGTAGGTCTAAGAGAACATGAGCATATGGGACACTGATGACTGACATTTCAGCAAAACCATCAGAATTTAATCTTCTTCTGCAATTTTTCTTCATTATTTCTTGTACCATTCTGAGCTGAAGTTAGTAAAGACTGAAACATCTGGCACTTAATATTAAGCAAACAGTTTAAGAATTTTTTTTTTTTTCACAGAGCATACAACTTACATACCCTGTATAGAGTTTGTCTTAAAATGAACTGGAAAAAAACACTTCTTGTGTCAATCTAAAAATAATAAGAGTTGAATAATATTTTTTTTCTTGTAAGTGCAGCTTATTTTTTTAAGCTCCTGAATTTATTTTACTGAACTGTCAATATTTCATTATTCCTAACTCATGCCGGTTCATTTATTAGAGATAAACCTGATCTGTTGTTCCTCTTTACTTGTGTATGACTCGGCTTGGCTTTGGACTTTGCCTCTGCTCATGCTCTGTTACCTAGTATCCTGACCTTGGCTTGTTTAGTGGATCTGATCTGCCTGCTGACTTGTACCTCATTGCCTGGCTGTTACCGACCCTGAACTATCTTTTGTACGTGCTTTGCCTGCTGATTTGGTACTTCACTGCCTGGCTGCCACTGACTACTGCTCATCTCCTGGTTTTGCTTCTGTCCCACGCTCTGGTGCCAAGCTTTTTTTTAGAAAATAAAGTGAATATTTGTTTTTCTCACAAAGTTGTCATTTTAATAAGTTATTTCTCATACACAGCATAGTGAACAAAAAAAGTAGAGCTGATGTGCTAAAACTAAGCAATGTGTGATGCCATGTGAAGCAACCACATAATAATACATAAACAAAGACTACTATCACAAGTGATGAGGCAGTCTAAACAATGTTCGAATGGGGAAACAGAGTTCAAAAGTCTGTATCTTGAAACAGAATAAGTGCAACAAACATGTAAGCTGCCACCAACGGGTGTACACGTTGTCTGTAGATATCTATGACGGTCGGAATGACATCAGGATAAGATAAGTGTGGATACACTTACCAGATAAGTTGGACTCTAGTACTGTACAGTAGAGAGTCATTCGGACATAGTGGTACTCAGAAGCCGGGACCACTGCAACCGGAGGGCGACTGTATGAATCGACTGGAATTTCAACCAAACATAGACCACAGGAACCGGATGAGGCGTGCTGCGTCAGGAACCGTCAAATCCAGGTGTATTTCACGGATGATCAATCCAGGACTGTAGACAAATATGTGGCTAGGGCTCACAAAACCACAGGTAGGTATTGGGGAAAATAAAAGAAAAGCTCCAATAGTGTAGGTTCACTATTTCATTGGCTTTGTTTGTTTGTATGTAGCAGCTTTTTTATTTTATTTTAATTAGCGCAGTTTTTTCTACATTCATACACAGCATAAGCATACTTACAGTTACACACCAAACACATTATGATAGACCTTTCAAGTATGGGGAAAACACATGTGTGAGGCCGCGTACACACGACCGGTTTCCACAGAATCCACCAAGAAACTTGGTTGGTCGTATGTATGCTTTTCATCGAGTAAACTGTTGAGGAACTCGACGAGGAAAAAAAGAGAGCAAGTTCTCTTTTTCCTCGACGGGAGTCTCAATTTCCTCGTCGGGCTAGTTTTCGACGACGCGCACCTTCGGTAAAAATAGCGTTTGTAATGGAAATAGCACATTTTTTTTTCAAATATAGTTTTTATTGTCAATTTTCACATAAAACAGAGTAATGTAAACAGTTAGCAAGCGGTCTAAACGCTTTACAATATAGACATAGTATGCAACAAATAGGAACATAGAGATTGTCATTGTAACATTGGTAACCTTAGTAGTGCAGCAACATTCATATATCTACCATCCAGGTAACATTTGGAATTATTGAAGCGGTGAAGTTTCATATTAAAGCTTATATTGTTTCTTACCGTGCAACATCGGGGGGCGTGTGAAGGGCAGAACCACTCAAGCACCCCTCTAAGGGAGCAAGACTGTGCTCGAGTATTCCACCCCACCAGGTCCCGTTTGGGGGTCATAGGTTGGGTAGTTAGTCAGGAGGGCGAGTAGGACATTTATCAACGTTACAGGTTAAACATTTTGACAAAGGAAGGAGATTCCGTCCAGTCCTTCCACTGTTGCCATAAGTGGAGCTGCATCAGTCTGTCCCCCTGTTTCAGAGCTAGAGTCGTCTTGTAAATGAAATGTTCCTGTGTGGTGCGGATAACATCTACCACCGTGGGAGGGTCAGGGTCCTTCCACTTCCTTGTGATGCTAAGGCGGGCTGCCAGGAGTATATGTACTATGATGTACCGCATCGGGTTAGGGAGCCGGTCGATGTCTAGGGATAGAAGAGCCATTGATGGGCATTCTTCTAGTGAAATGTCAGTGACTGCAGATATAAGGTTAAAGACAGAGTGCCAGTAACGTTTGAGTTTGGGACATTTCCAGAATGTGTGTATCAAATCACCACTCTGTCCACAGTTCCTCCAGCAGGAGGCGGACAGCGTTGCGCTAAACTTAGACATTCTGTCGGGGGTCAGATACCACCGGTGAGTTAGTTTGAATGCGAGTTCCCATAGAGAGGAGCAACATGTGGCTTTGTAGGTGGATAAACAGGCCTTCTCCCATTTGAGAAGCGAGAAGGTTTGTCCTAGATCTTTTTCCCAGCGTGCAAGGGCTGCTGAGCTGGTAAAGGTAGTCTTTTGGTGCAGAATGTTGTAGAACAAGGATATTCCCTTCTTTCTAGTTGTGGGGGATTTAAAGAAGATCCAAGCTATCTGAGGGATCTTCCACGAGAGAGATTTGAGCTTGGCAAGGCAGTGTTGGGTGCGAATGTACAGATACCTATCAGTTTGTGGGAGAAGGTATTCTTTTAAGAGCATGGGGAATGTTTTAGTTTTACCCTCGGCAATAAGGTCTGAGACGTATGCAATACCTTTGTGTTTCCATCCCGTGTAGGAAGAGGATTCAATGAGATGTCTCAACGTGTCAATAGGAATGGGCCAGGTCGCTAGGTTGGGGTGAGTGCTCGTAAGTTTAGAGAACTTGGACCAGGTTTTGATGGATGCTACTATGGGGGGTGACATCTGAGCGAAGTGAGTTTTGCCTAATAATGACGCGAACAGCCAGGCCTGTATGTTTTTTCCCGGGATGAATGATGCTTCCATCTGTCCCCATGTTGTGGATGGGGAGGGGTTTGTAAACCAATCTTTTGATTGTACTAAAATAGAGGCCATATAATAGTCCTGGAAATCGACGTATCCCAAGCCCCCAGCTAAACGGTGCTTAATTAGTTGGGAGTGGCCGCATCTAGCTTTTTTACCTTTCCAAACAAATTTGGACAAGATTGTCTGAAGAGATTTGAAGTAGTTGAGTGGGATAGGGATAGGGATAGTTCTAAACAAGTACAATATTTGGGGTAGGTGGAACATTTTGAACGCCGCTAGTCGGCCCATCCATGAGAACTCGAAGGACGCCAGCCTGGTAAGATCAGCCTGTAGTTGTAATCTTAACGATAGATAATTAGACGCGAATAACGATTTGGTGGATTTAGTCAGTTGGATGCCCAGATAAGTCAAACTGTGATCTGCCCAAGCATATGGGAATTGGAGTTTGATTTGTTGACTAGTGGGTGTATCTAAACCTAGGTCCAGTATGTAAGATTTGGCTTCATTGACCTTGTAATAAGAGACATCGCCGAACCAGGCTAGCGTCTTCTGGATCTCAGGGATAGAGCGGGTAGGGTTTGTGACCATAAGGATCACGTCGTCCGCGAACAGGCTTATTTTGTGTTCTTGATCTGCTAGGGGAATGCCAGATATGGCCGGGTTAGACCGAATTCTTTCTGCCAGGGGTTCCATGACAAGGTTGAAAATAATGGGTGATAGTGGACATCCCTGCCTTGTACCGTTGGAGATTTGTAGAGGTGCGGAGAGGGCATCTGCAGAGAAGACCTGCGCAGTGGGATTGGAGTACAGGGCCATTATAGCATCACGGATTGTACCTTTAATGCCAAATTTTGACAGGACCGCTGAGATATAATCCCAGTGGACCCTGTCAAAGGCCTTTTCGGCGTCTAGGGATAGTAGTAGTGCTGGGGTTTTAGTGGTTTCTACATGGTGAATGATGTTAATCATCCGTCTTGTGGCATCAGAGGCCTGCCGACCTTTAGTGAATCCTGATTGATTCGGGGAGATAAGGATTGGGAGTAAATCTTCTAATCTTTTGGCAATCATTTTTGCAAATAATTTTACATCGAGGTTAAGTAAGGAGATGGGACGAAAGTTTTTCGGGGTGGTGGGTTCCTTTCCCGGTTTGGGTAGGGTCACCACCAAGGCTTTGAGCATTTCGGGAGGGAACGACGAGGATGTCGCAGCTGAGTTGAAAACTTGGCATAGTGTAGGAGCTAGAATGTCTTTAAACTGTTTGTAGTATTCCCCAGTGAAGCCGTCGGGGCCTGGTGATTTAGAGTTGGGCAGTGTTTTTATGGCTGATATGATTTCAGTGATTGAGAAGGGGGAGTTTAGGTCTGCCAGCTGTTGGGGAGTTATAGAAGGGAGATTTAGGGGATCTAGAAAGTCATGGATCATCTCAGGAGAGGGTTGGGCTGTAGTCGGGTCCGCTGCTAAGTTATACAGGTCCGCATAATACGCACTAAAGGCGTTTGCTATTTCTTGGGGTTTGAGGAGCTTTTCGTTAGTGTGAGGATGCTGTATGTAAGGGATTTTTGTTTTAGCCCTGTGACCTTTAACCCTTTGAGCCATCGCTTTGCCTGCCTTATTGCCCGTCGAGTATAAGGTGGATTTAAACATCTTATAAGCGTTAACATGTTTATCAAGAAGGAGTGTCCTCAATTCCTGGCGGAGGGAGAATATCTTAGATTGTAAGAGTGGGGAGGGATTTAGTTTATTCAGGGATTCAGTCACGGTTATCTCATTCGTCAGTTCGTCTATGCGTTGGGTTCTTTTTTTTTTTAGCTCTAGCCCCCATTTGGAGAAATGAACCTCTGATGACCGCCTTGTGAGCGTTCCATACCACCAGCGGGTCGGACACTGACCCCTGATTAAGGGAGAAGTAATCTTCCAATTTCTGTTTAATGGAGTTGGAGTAGCATGGTGTTTGAAGTAGGTGGTTGTTAACCCTCCAAATATAGGAATTAGGATGACGAGCGTCATCGGTGACAGTAATGCTAACAGGAGCGTGGTCCGACCAGGTGGTGGCATGTATAGAGGAGTCTAAAATTTTGTGTAGCAATCGGCTGTCAGTCATAAACAAATCGATACGTGAGTAGGTGTTGTGACGCGGCGAAAGGAACGTGTAATCCCTTTCACTCGCATGACAGCACCTCCAAACATCATACAAGTCATTAGCATTAATGAAAGTTTCTAGAGGTGAAGAACAGCGTTTATTGCCAGCAGTGGAGTCCATTACGGGATTTGGTACCATATTGAAGTCGCCACAGATCATCAAATGGCCTTGTTGTACTTTGCGGGCCGCTCGCAAGGTTTTTCTGAGAAAAGGCAATTGGCCATGGTTCGGGGAGTAGATCGAGACCAGGGTGTAGGTGACGTTATTGAGGAT
This sequence comes from Rana kukunoris, assembly GCA_029574335.1. NCBI lineage: Eukaryota > Metazoa > Chordata > Amphibia > Anura > Ranidae > Rana > Rana kukunoris. The sequence goes on along the minus strand of CM056050.1, from coordinate 178,595,750 downwards.
GCAGACCAGGATAATGTATCGCCCGTCCGGGTCGATAATCGAGGTCAATAGTTGAAAAATAACAGTGTTCTTGACGGCAATCATAACTCCTCGTTGTTTTTTAGAGAAGGATGACTGGAAAACATGGGGGAATTGCCTATGCTGGCATTTGGGGGAGGCCCCCGTAGCAAAATGTGTCTCTTGGACACACAATACATCACATTTATAGTCGAGTGCGGATTTCCAAAGAGAGGAGCGTTTTACAGGGTGATTCAGCCCTTTAGCATTGAGGGAAAGAACAGTGATCCCCATTGTGGGTGGGTGGTGGTGTGGCGTGGGTGTAGTTACTCACAGTTGTGGATGGTGATGCAATAGTCCAGATGGCAGAAGGTGGTGGTGGCTGTGATGGGGGGTAGACGTGCTTCTGTACAAGGAGATTTTCAGATGTTGAGCCTTCTAGGAAATAAAATGTATTAGTACAGAATTTTAATGAGATTACAAAAAAAAAAAAAAAAGTCCCAGGGCAGTCCAAGCCTGGTTACTGCACCAATGGAATATCAACTTGCGTGTAACAATATGAGCAATGGGGGATAGGAGGATAAGAAAAAAAGTCTATAACTGCAGAACAAAGAAAAATAAAACAAGCACAAATTCGTCAGCAAGAACCGCTCATAAGAGCAGCTGACTAGTAATGGGGAAAGTTCAGCGAGCAGGTGTACAATCGCATAGCCGGACCGGACCAGGTCATACGTTGTATGTAGTAGTAGTATAGGGCTGGTTGATCAACGGTGGGTGGTCTTCTTTTTCTCCCGATCAGACCCGAACGTGAACGGATTAGGAGGGCCATGAGGGCCTGGGTGGTTAGGAGAGGGGTCAGGCAGGATGCCCCATGAGTGTAGCAGCTTCATTCCTCCTTCCAGTGTGGAGATGGTGTGTGGCACGCCATTGTGCGTGACCAGAATGGTCGCTGGATGGCGCCATTTGTAGACAATCTTGTGGTTATGCATGGCTTTGGTTATGGTTTTCAGTTGTCTCCTCAATTGCAGCGTGTACTGGGACAGGTCGGCATATAGTTGGATGTCAGAGTACGGAGCTGGGAGCGGAGATAGTTCTCTGGCTTTCATAAGGATCTGTTCTTTTGCCTGGTAGAAGTGTACACGAAGTAGAACATCGCGGGGGACGTCTGCCTCAAGGTGGCGCGGTTTGGGGATGCGGTGTATGCGATCGATCGTTAATTCGATCGGGGAGAGGTCTGGCAGCATAGTGGAAAATAGCGTGGCGGCAAAGTTGTGCAGGTCTTTAGGTTGGACTGATTCAGGGACCCCACGCATTTTGACATTATTGCGTCTGGACCTGTCCTCTAAATCTGCGAGTTTTGCTTTGATCCAGAGGGAGTCCTCTTTCTGATCATTACATGCATCCACCAGATCATTAACCGTCTCCGTGCATTCCTCCATCTTGCTTTCTATAAACTGTACCCTATTGTCCATGTGTTTCATTTCTAATGAGAATCTGTTAATCAGTGATGATAGATTGGTCATAAGGGAAGATTGTAGTGACATGAGCATGTCCTTCATAGTGGTGTCCAGCACTGGTTGGCCAGATGTTGGGAATTGAGCTATGGAGGATTGCAGTGAGGAGATTGCAGAAGGGTTGTGTAGGCCTGTACTCACTGTGTCTGAGGCCTGGTTGGAGGCGTCCAGTCGCATCCTCGACTTCGCGGGGCTCTGCGTTATCGGGGTAGCAGGGGAGTCGTCCTGGGGCACATGAGAGTGGAGTCCTGATCTTGGATGTTGTGGATGCAGGTCCGGGGAGTCTCCGTAGGACAGCGATTGCCTGCTTGCCGCTCCGTCGGCGCCATCTTGGCCTCTGCGGCGCGGCTGGAAGGAGAAGGCCTCCAGCCGCTTCAGCCCCTTTTCCTGAACCCTCTTGCGGGACATCGTTGCGGCGGAGTGATGGGAGGGTGATCGGGCAGACACTATGTGGCAGCTGCGGCGATGGTCGCCCTGTTTCGTCGCTTTGGTCCGGTTGGGTCAGCGGAGCTCACGGCTCAAGCGTCCATCTTCATGCGCGCGCAAGCCACGCCCCCTATCGGAAATAGCACATTTGTCACGCAGACTAAAAATTGCAAATGTCTCTTACCAAACTTTTACCTAATAGGCAATAACATGAGATTAGCAAAAGCAGCCCCAAGGGTTGTGCAAGTGGAATCAAACTTCCCCTGCTGTTGTGTGTATTGAAGTCACCGTGTTTGAGAACGAGGAGATTTGGTCTTGACAGTGTGTATGCAAAGACAGCTTGTCAAGATTCTCGAAAGTCTAACAAGGAACTCATCGAGGAAAACAATGTGTCTTTCCCGACGAGTTGCTCGGTCGTGTGTACGAGGCCTGATACTTTTTCACAGCCTAGATGCATAGAGGGGCCCAAAACCATGAAGCATCTGTGGATTTTCAAGGAGCATAAATTACTGTTGTGCATCTAATTTCCTGACTACCTAACACATTTCAGAAGCCCTCAAGCATCAGGACAGTGGAAAACACCAACAAAATGACCCTATTTTGGAAAGCAAACACTCCAATGTATTTTTTGAAAGGCATAGTGAATCTTGTGATAATGTGATTTTTCACCACAAGTTTTTGGAAAATGCAGGAAAGAAAAAGCTGTTTTTTTCTTTCTTTTTTTTTTTTACACAAAGTTGTAAATTAACCACTTAAGACCTGGACATTTAGGCAGGTAAAGGACCTGGCCAGTTTTTGAGATTCTGCACTGTGTCGCTTTAACTGACAATTGAGCGGTCGTGCAACGTGACTCCCAAACAAAATTGGCGTCCTTTTTTTCCCACAGATAGAGCTTTCTTTTTTGCGCTATAAACAAAAATAGAGCAACAATTTTGAAAAAAATATTTTTTACTTTTTGCTATAATAAATATCCCCCAAAATAGGGCATAGTTTTATTGCATTTGTATTTTTATTTTTTACTACCAATGGAGGTGATCAGCGATTTTTTTCATGACTGCGACATTATGGCGGACACTTCGGACAATTTTGACACATTTTTGGGACCATTGTCATTTTCACTGCAAAAAATGCATTAAAAATGCATTGTTTGGAGGCGCATGCGCGGCAGCTCCCAAGATGGCCGCCGGCTTCTAGAGCTCCACTCCACCGCGGCCTAATCTCGTCCACCGGAGCCGACCGAGCGCCCCCCCAGCTTCCAAACCGGACCCGTCGTACAGGGGAAGCCGCGCTGACATCGCGGATGTCCTCACAGCCGGCCAGGAGGGACCTCTCCGGTCAGATGGCAGCCTCACCTGGCCCCCTCAGCTATGCCAAGATGGCGGCGGCGGCGCGAGGCCTGCAGGCCTCAGACAACTTAGAGGACTCCATCGCTGACCAGGACCTGCTACAGCCGCAATCCCCAGGTATGGACTATCCCCCCCTGGCACCAAGTGCTTCTCCTGCCTCCACGGAGTCTTTGCTGGGCAGGATGAGTGCAGGCTACCCTACTACTCCCATGACAGACCCTCATACAGGGATGCTGCTGTCAGTTACTGAGGCACATGAGGAAACCCCTGTTCCCACAGATTTCCCCTCCATGATGACTGCCTTCTCCCAGATGTTATCTAAGAGCCTGGCACTGAACGCTGCGCAGATTACATCATCCATTCAAGCAGACTTACAACAGCTAGGGGTGCGGATTGACAATATTAAACAGAAGGCTGATCAGGCTGTAGCACAAATCAACCAAAACTCTGCTAGGATGCAGGAGATGCAGGACCAATTGGAAACTGCTTTTGCAAAGATTGACGACCTCGAAAATAGATCGAGACGCTATAATTTTAGGATAAGGGGGGTGCCTGAATCTGACAAGGAAGTACAAGTGGCGGTGAAATCGCTCATTAAAAACCTTATCCCTGACATAGCTGAACACCGCCTGGAGCTGGACAGAGCGCATAGGGCACTGCAACCTCCCCGGTCGGATGGCCTGCCAAGGGACATTATAGTTAAACCGCACTACTACTCGGTTAAGGAGGAGGTGATGAGAAAATCCAGACATGCAGACAACCTTATGTTAAATGGACACAGGATTCAAATATTTGCTGATCTCTCTCCGTATACAGTGCAAAAATGGCGTGCCCTCAAGCCCTTGTTGCAGGTCCTTATGGACAAAGATATCACTTATAGATGGTCCTTTCCACTCCGCCTGAACTTTTCCTACAAGAATAAAAGTTTCGGATTCTCCTCCCTTACAGAAGGGGAGCGCCTCCTGATTCAGTTGGGCCTGATCTCCTTGGATCCTCCGGCCTCCCTTACCAACAGAGGAGCTCCCGCTTCCACGAAGAGGCCTTCGCCTGCAAGCCCACTACAACAATCCTGGCTGAAGCAAAGCTATAAGCGTTCCAAAGAACATGTGCAGTCCTGAAGGTCAACGTACTCTGCTCCTCCTTCGGAACAGGACTGTGCTCCTGAATGACTGTCCCTTACCAGTGGTTTTTGGGGAGTCCCCCCTCTCCTTGTTTTATTAATTATTTTTTATTATCTTACTTTTTCTTTTTTTTTTGGCTCCCACTGACGGCCCGTTTCTGAACATTCAGCTAATGAACAGACTTTAAATTGGATGGTTTGTCCCCCCCAGGGGGCCTGGACTCCTTGTTTGACATTGGGTCAGTCGGTGCAGCGCTGAGGGGGGGGGGGGTGAGGGCCCGGAGCTCTTGCGCTCTAGCGGCCTCCCTGATTGTAAGGGCTATGTCTGGTTCACACTCCTTTCCCGGTTCTTCGTCATTCCCTGGGAGGGGGGCCTGTGTGACGGGTTACCTCAGTAGCTCAGGGTCACGGGGGGTCTCTCCCCTTTTTTTTCCTCTCTTTTTTCTTCCCCAGCCCTCTACCTACTTCGACTCTCTTTTAGCACTCCTTTGGGAGTTGGGGCGCTCGGTTACTGGGTATCATGGGCCCGTGGTAGGCCCTAAGTGATGGCTTCTCCCTTTTTTTTTTTTCTCGAAGGTGGCAGGCCTGTGGTGGACTCAGTGCGCCTCCACAGGATTGGGAGCCCATTTGGTGCTGCCAGTTCGACTTTAAGCCTCCCTGCTATGGGGGGACACTGCCTCCCCATCAGTTGGGAGGAAGGGGTAGGCTTAGACGCCTCGCCCAGGTGGGTGGGGGAGGAGTCTGGGGACCCTCCGAAACAGATCAAATTGTGTTACTGTTCGCATGTTTTTTTTTGTTCCAATTTGACATGGCTAATGTTATATTTTCTCTTGTCTCCCTCTTATTCATCTCTTTCCTTCTCTCTCTCCTTCTCTCATGCTCATCGGAGTGGTTGGCGGTCCCGCGAGGATTTTCGGTCTGTCCTCCCAGGTCCCAGAATCAGGACTCCCGGTCGGTCCGTGCACAGAAAAGAGACTCCCTCACAAGATCAAGGTAGGCCACGTCTTCTTGGTATAGATTCCTCTCCTCTGATCCATGACTGACACACACTCTCCCCCGCCTCTTCTCAAAATTATCTTGCATAACACACAGGGCCTCAACTCCCCAGTCAAACGCAGGAAACTCCTCCAACTCTATCACTCTATGCACGCGGATGTCCTCCTATTGCAAGAGACACACTTCCCATCCACTTACAGACCAACGTTCCTTCATCAGCGTTTCCCCCAATTTTTTCTAGCATCAGCGGATAACAAAACAAAAGGGATAGCTATTTGTTTCGCCCGACATATCAACCTTTCTCCTTTGGAAACAATAGTGGACCCCCAGGGACGCTATGTCCTGGTCTCCGGACATATAGACGGGGAGTTATATACCTTTGTCTCCTACTACACACCCAACAAGGGCCAGAGACCCTTTTTTGACTCCTTATTAAACAAGTTACAGCCCCACCTCAAGGGGACGGTTTATATGGGCGGAGATTCTAACATAGCTTTTGACTTCTCCCTTGACAAGCTGGCAGACGGTAAATCTAAACCAAAGCGCCCATCTAAACAGAGCTCTAAAATAGCTAATCTACTTCATACTGCGGGTCTGATTGATGCATGGCGCGAAGCCAACCCAAGAACGAAAGACTATACACATTTTTCTGCACCCCACAATTCCTTTGCTAGGATAGACCACATTTTTATTCACGCTGCGACGATTCTTCTTATAAGACATTCTAGAATCATAGACTCCCCCCTCTCGGACCATTCCATGGTCACAGTGACAGCTCAGAGATCTACAGGCATGGGTAACCGGCCTCGTTGGCGTCTGAGAGAGTCGCTTTTGAGCGACCCGATACAATGCTCCTTACTGGAAGCAGACATTAAGGACTATTTCACGACTAACGTGACGAGCGAGGTCTCCCCTTCCACAGTATGGGCGGCTCATAAGTCGGTCATTCGAGGGAAGCTGATACAGCTAGCCGCCAAACTCAGGGCGGAGCATAGGGCTGATACACTCAAACTCTCGGAAGAATTCCGTCTGCTGTCTAAAACCCATAAACATCATCCCACATCCGAATCTCTCGCCCGGTTAGATGAAACGCGGGCTCGCCTTAATCTCGCCCTGACGACGGCCGCTGAACAACACCTTAGGTGGACCGGAGCCAAATTCTACTCCCAAACTGATAGGATAGACTCTCGCTTGGCCACAAAGCTGAGTCCCAAACAGCGCACGTTGGCCTTCCCTAAAATCCGCACACCCTCGGGGGATCTGACTCAGAACCCAGCTAAGATTATGGACACCTTCCTGAACTTCTATTCTGACCTGTACAAACCTGATCGCTCAGTCCCCAACAAGGCGCAACAAACATTTTTTGAGGACATTCCCCTACCATCCTTGTCAGCGGAACATCGGGACCTCCTGGAGGGTCCATTCACTCAGGAGGAGGTTTTGGACACCATTAAGGCCCTTAAACTTGGTTCCTCCCCAGGTCCAGATGGCTTCTCTACTGGTTACTACAAGAAATTTGGTGACTGTTTGGCCCCTCACTTGGCACGGTTGTTCAACTTTCTCAGGGATGGAGCCACCCTGGGGACGGACTTGAATTCTGCTTATATTTCGGTAATTCCGAAACCGGATAAGGACCATAGTGAGGTATGCAATTATCGCCCGATTTCGCTGATTAATAATGACATTAAAATTATGACCAAAATTATGGCGAACAGAATGTCCAGTTTCATAGCAGCGTATGTTCACAAAGATCAGGTGGGCTTCATACCGGGGCGACAGGGGCCTGATCAGGTCAGACGAGCCGTGGACGTGATCTCCCTACTTGCCTCGGGCTGGGACGGGGGGCCACCACAGAAAGGTTTCCTGCTCTCCATTGACCTTCACAAGGCATTTGATTCTATAGATTGGGGGTACTTGACTGGAGTGCTGAGGAGGTGGGGATTCGGCCCTAAATTCCTGAACCCTATCAGTTCACTCTACTCAAGTCCCTCCGCACAGGTGCGCTTACTGGGCAGATTCTCGGACTCGTTCTCTATTGGCAGGGGGACCAGACAGGGTTGCCCTCTCTCCCCGCTTCTTTTTAGCAATAGCCCTACGAACAAATCCTGACGTCAAGGGGGTGACTTGCGGGTCTCAGGAACACAAATGCGCGCTATACGCGGATGACCTCCTGCTCTTTATCACCTCGCCTCTACTCACCACCCCAATCATTATGGACACTCTGCGGAACTTCAGTGGGATCTCTGGATTGCATGTTAACTTAAGCAAGTCATTAGCTATGAACGTTTCTGTTCCCCCTGACCTAATCAAACAACTCTCCACAAATTTTACATTCTCCTGGGCTCCCTCGCAAATCCCGTATCTAGGTATTAAGCTAACGCCGGAGGTCCATGGTCTCTTTAAGGCCAACTACCCCCCTATGGTCCTTAGATGCAAAGGTGATCTGGAACGTTGGGCTAAGTGTGGTCTATCCTGGTTGGGCCGCATACATGCGGTCAAAATGACACTTCTCCCGCGTCTTCTGTACTTATTTCGCGCTCTCCCAATCCCAATAAGGAAACAATTTCTCTGCAAGTTCCAATCTGACATTGTCCGCTTCGTGTGGGGGAAAAAAGGTTATAGATGTCCCTCGGGTACACTTTGTCGCCTTAAAACACAAGGAGGTTTGGGACTTCCTGACCTATGGGAATATTACCAAGCAGCGCAATTGGCGCAATTGTCGGCGGTCTTCTCCAGGGGGCCGAAGCCAGATTGGCTTGCAATGGAACGACAAGCTACCCCCTTACATACAATCGACTTTCTTCTGGGTTGCAACCCCAAACACAGGCCAGCCATACTCCCACCCTTTCTCACTCGGTGGCCCTATTTTCCAAACTGTCTTCCCTACGCAACCTAATATCCCCTTTAAAGCCCCTGACACATATTTTTAATAACACTGACTTCCCCCCTGGGCTGGATATCAAGGCCTTTAAGTGGTGGACAGACAGGGGCCTCTACAGAATAGGGCACTTTCTTACGACGGCGGGTTCGCTCTCCCTTTCTCATTGTAAGAACAGACTAGACATGCCTGACACTGAACGGTTTAGATTCTCCCAAATTTCCCACTTTCTACATTCCATTCGGCAGGATAGATCAGTACCCCCAACTGTTACTCCTTATGAAATTTGGTGCTCTAACATGGTGGATCAGAAGGGCGGTATCTCCTTGATTTATTCAGTGCTGAAATCTAGGATGGATAAACCGTCATATGCTCGGGCCTGGGAGGAGGACTTGGATGACTCGTGGAACACGGCGGTTTGGTTTTGCTCAGCAGAGCGGGCATACAAAGGTATTCTAAACGTCTGTCTTATAGAAGCCAGTTTGAAAATTATGTTAAGGTGGTATTATGTCCCTTCCAGGCTGGCAAAAATGTTCCCAGGGACCTCCCCCCTTTGCTTTAGGGGATGCGAACTAGAGGGCTCTATGTTCCACACCTGGTGGGCATGCCCCCGCATCAGATCATTTTGGAAGAGGGTCTTCCGAATTATGGGCTCCTTGACAGGGAACGTAATGCCCCCACAGGCTAATATAGCACTCCTGAACCACAGCATCCCTGACCTCCCCAAACATTTCCAGAACCTTTCATTATTTATCCTCCTAGGGGCCAAAATGACTATAGCGAAGGCCTGGAAGAAGCCCTCTGTCTCCTTCTTGGCGTTTAAGAGGAAAGTTTCATGGATTATGTCTCAAGAGCAAATTGTAGCCAAATGGCCGGACCAACCTGACAAATTTATTGCCACGTGGGAACCGTGGGCCACCCTCTGCAATATTTCTCTTATACCTGGGGTTCAGCCTGGAAGCGACATCGCCTCTCCCCACTCCTGATAGCATTTACCTACTATCCTTTTCTCTCCCCCTTCCCACGTTTCACTCTTTTTCTCTCTTCTGTCACCTTTCTTGGTGTTTTGTGATTCTTACATGCTGGTTGAGTTTGTTCATGCTCATTTCAAAGTTGGTTGCCTGCACAGCCGTGTACAACGAATGGTTCTCCTATGGGGTGGGATCTCTAGGACACCTTTAGTGAGGACTCTGTGACTTTGGCTCCCGGGACGCAGTTTGATCCCTGTGGGGGCGTTCGGGAAGCCGAGAGTCGTGGGGTCTGAACTCCTGACATGTTTCTGTATAAGGTCAGGCTTGACGTCCACTAGGGTAGTTTAATCTATGCTACCTCCATAGTTTGGTTATGTTAGCAGGCTTTGTTATCTTACTGATTGGACACATATTGCTCCAGTACTGTTATGGGGGTCTATCTTGGCCCCGTTCTATCGGATGTCATTGTCTATTTTTCTTATTGTTATTGTGAAAAATTTCAATACAAATCTTTAAACGAAAATTTAGGGAAAATTATATCACTGGATTTTCCCATTATACCCATTAGGACATACTGTAATTGTATATGTTTTACAAAAAAAGTTGTTTTCCACAAATAAAACCTATTTGGCACAGTTAAAAAAAAAAAAAAAAAAAAAAAATGCATTGTTTATTGTGAAAATTACAATTGCAGTTTGGGAGTTAACCACAAGTGGGCACTGCACTGAAGAGGTTAAGTGTGACCTAATTTGTGTTTCTAACTGTAGGGGGAAGTGGCTGTAGGTGTGACATCATTAATTGTGGTTCCCTATATTAGGGAACACACGATCGATGACGGTGCCACACACAGCTCTCCCCGTTCTTCAGCTCCGGGGACCGATCGCGGGACTTCAGCAACGATCGAGTCCCGCGGCTGCGGTCACGGAGCTTCGGACCGGCTGGGCACTTAAAGGAGACGAACCTGTACATGCTTGTGCCCAGCTGTGCCATTCTGCCGACGTATATGTGCAGGAGGCGGTCCTTAAGGGGTTTAATAAGCTATTTCCAACACACAGCTTAGAAAAATTCAGACTTACACCCCAAAACACATTTTGCTACTCCTCCTGTGTATGACGATATCAGGCCCGGACTGGGACAAAAAATAGGCCCGGGCATTTTAGACTGAGTAGCCCAGGGGGGGGGGGGGCGTGATGGGGGTTAATGATGGGATGTTGGGTGAGATAAAGAAATATAGATGGACAGAGAGAGAAAGAAAGAAAGAAAGATAGATACAAAGAAAGATAGATATAGATAGAAAGATAATGATTGAAAGAAAGGAAGATGGATAGATAGATAAAGAAAAACGATAGATAAAGACGGGGGTTAATGATGGGATGTTGGGTGAGATAAAAAAATATAGATAGACAGAGAGAGAGAGAAAGAAAGAAAGAAAGATAGATACAAAGAAAGATAGATATAGATAGAAAGATGAAGATTGAAAGAAAGGCCGATGGATAGATAGATAAAAAACGATAGATAAAGATAGAAATAAGGGAAGGAAGGAAGATAGATAAAGAAAATAGATAGAAAGAAAGAAAGTAAAAAAGAAAGAAAGAAAGAAAGAAAGATTGGAAGGAAGGAAGATAGATAGTAGATATAGATAGATAGAAAGGAAGGAGGATAGATAAAGAAAGAAAGATAGATATAGATAGATAGATAGATAGATAGAAAGGAAGGAAGATAGATAAAAAAAGACAAAAAGGGTAAGGAAGGAAGATAGATAGATATAGATAGAAAGGAAGATAGATAGATATAGATAGAAAGGAAGATAGATAAAGAAAGATAGATAAAGATAGAATGAAAGAATGGAATGAAGGAAGAGAGATAGATAGAGAGAGATAGAAAGGAATGAAGACAAAGACATAAAGGAAGATAGATAGAGATAAAAAGAAAGAAGGAAGATATATATATATATATATATATATATATATATATATATATATATATATATATATATAGATAGATAGATAGATAGATAGAAAGGAAGGAAGATGGATAAAGAAAGAAAGAAGGGAAGGACAGGAGATAGATAGATAGAAAGGAAGACAGATAAAGATACATAGATAGATAGATAGATAGATAGATAGATAGATAGATAGATAGATAGAGAAAGATAACGATAGAAATAAAGATGTGAATAAAGGAAGATATATAGAAAGGAAGGAATATAGATAAATAAAGAAAGATTGATAAAGATAGAAAGAAAGAAGGGAAGGAAGGAAGATAGATTCAGAAATAAAGATAGCTAAATATAGAAAGAAGGGAAGGAAGATAGATAGAAAGGAAGGAATATATAGAAAGAAAGAAAGATAGACAAATATAGAAAGAAGGAAAGGAATATAAGATAAAGAAAGATAGATAAAGATAGAAAGAAAGAAGAAAAGGAAGGAAGATAGATAACTAAATAAAGATAGATACATATAGAAAGAAGGGAAGGAAGATAGATAGATAGATAGATAGATAGATAGATAGATAGATAGATAGATAGATAGATAGATAGATAGATAGATAGAAAGAAAGATGTGAATAAAGGAAGATATATAGAAAGGAAGGAAGATAGATAAAGAAAGAAAGATTGATAAACATAGAAAGAAAGAAGGGAAGGAAGGAAGATAGGTAAATAAATAAAGATAGATAAATATAGAAAGAAGGGAAGGAAGGAAGATAGATAGTAAGGAAGGAAAATATATAAAGAAAGAAAGATAGATAAATATAGAACGAAGGGAAGGCAGATAAGATAAGGAAAGATAGATAAAGATAGAAAGAAAGAAGAGAAGGAAGGAAGATAGATAAATAAATAAAGATAGATACATATAGAAAATAAGGGAAGGAAGATAGACAGAAAGGAAGGAAGATATATAAAGAAAGATAGATACAGATAGAAAGAAAGAAGGGAAAGAAGGAAGATGGATAAAGAAAGAAAGATAAAGATAGAAAGAAAGAAGGGAAGGACAGGAGATAGATAGATAGAAAGGAAGACATATAAAGATACATAGATAGATAGATAGATAGATAGATAGATAGATAGATAGATAGATAGATAGATAGATAGATAGATAGATAGATAAAGATAACGATAGAAATAAAGATGTGAATAAAGGAAGATATATAGAAAGGAAGGAATATAGATAAAGAAAGAAAGATTGATAAAGGTAGAAAGAAAGAAGGGAAGGAAGGAAGATAGATACAGAAATAAAGATAGCTAAATATAGAAAGAAGGGAAGGAAGATAGATAGAAAGGAAGGAAGATATAGAAAGAAAGAAAGATAGACAAATATAGAAAGAAGGAAAGGAATATAAGATAAAGAAAGATAGATAAAGATAGAAAGAAAGAAGAAAAGGAAGGAAGATAGATAACTAAATAAAGATAGATACATATAGAAAGAAGGGAAGGAAGATAGATAGAAAGGAAGGAAGATATATAAAGAACGATAGATACAGATAGAAAGAAAGAAGGGAAGGAAGGAAGATAGATAAAGAAAGAAAGATAAAGATAGAAAGAAAGAAGCGAAGGTTGGGAGATAGATAGATAGATAGATAGATAGATAGATAGATAGATAGATAGAAAGGAAGACAGATAAAGATAGATAGATAGATAGATAGATAGATAGATAGATAGATAGATAGATAGATAGATAGATAGATAGATAGATAGATAGATAGGGGAGGTGTTTTTACCCCTGCGTGACAGTTGGCGCTGACAGAGGTTCTGACAGACCCACTTTCTCCCAGCAGCCAATTAGAGGAGGATTTTCTCTCTGGACATGCTGGCGGGAGGGTATATCTGTGGCAGACGCCTGAGAGTTAGACGTTCTATGCGGGACCCGCATTCCAGGTGCGGCATCCACCTTCAGGGTGTGCGGCTTGCTGGGTCCCAGATCCTAAGCTGGGAGCTGTACGGTGGGGGATTGGCTCGGGAGACCCAAAGGCAGAGGTTGTCTGCGAGGCCTAGGCGAACCACCGGGGATCCGGTCATCACTACATGACAGGTACACTTCAACTGTCCTTTGATGACCCTAGAGAAGTGATTTACTGGGAGGATCCATTAGTTCTACCCCATTGAAAAGTATGGAAATTCCTCAGGCCTGTGGCAGAGGCCCTAATTCCTCCCAGTGACTATTGCAAGTGACCTTTCAGCTGCCAGGCCCAAGTTAGATGGGGCGCTTTACCCACTCTGACGGGAGTGGCGATGTTTAAGTGTGACTATACTGAGAGCATGCGGCTCTCTATAATATCCAAGGCCTGATACTGCAGTTTTCTTCCGCTCATCAACCTTTCTCTATAGTGTGCCATGTTGATGTTGGCCATGTTGGGCCTTGGAATAAAACTTTGAAAACGCACTCTGATGTCTGGACACTCGCTTTATTCACTTTCTACAAGTATTCACCCCTAGACAAGTGTAATTGGTAACTTAATACGCCGACCCCGAAATTAAACAGCGGCTCCTTCGGGGGTGAGTGCTACATAGTGTATCACATAAATTAACCAATTGTGTCAAAACTATACGAGTGGTCAAGAAATATATCTTAGGCCGCGTACACACGATCAAATCTATCTGCTGGAAACGGTCGGCCTGACCGTCCCAGCAGACAGATTCAATCGTGTGTACGGGCGAGCCGACGGATTTGGCCAGCCGACAGATTTGAAAGCATGCTTTCAAATCTGTCGGCTGGGAACCCATCCGCCCGACATGTCTGCTGGTTAGTACGCTAACCAGCAGACATGTCTTCTCGCACACGCGTCGAATGGTTTAGACGCATGCGCGGAAGTGTTTTACTTAATGGTGCGGTGACGTGGCGGTGTCAACGTCACCGCCACATCAGCGCGCCGTCTGCCGGTGGGGATTTTGGTTTGATCGTGTGGACACGATCAAACCAATATGTCCCCAGCAGACAGATTTGTTCAAATTGGTCTGTCTGACCGATTTGAACAAATCTGTCTGCTCGTGTGTACAAGGCCTTAATGTAGCATCACCTATAGAAATCCATGTTCCTATAAGCCAAGCAGGCCCAGCCTACTGGTACATGACTTCACACAGGAATGCTATGTTCACTGGCCTGGTGCCTCACAAGAATGTAATCAGCAGTATGGCAGATGGGAAAGTTCAGGCCGCAGGCAGCGGCATGGTCAGAAAACAGGCAAAGGAAAGGATCGGTCCAGTCAGCAGGAAGAAATGTGGTCAATAAACAGGTCTGGGTTAATACAGGAAGTAGGCAGAGGCAACACCAAACTGGTGTGAGACAGAGATCAGGAGCACTGTAAATGGTATGGTAGTGATCAGAGACAATGTGACTGGTGTGGCAGTGATTAGGCAAAATATGACTGGTGTGGGGATGATCATGGATATTGTAACTGTGTGGGGATGATCAGGGACAGGATGTGGTTGTGACTTGGGACAATATGAGTAGTCCAGTAGTGATTAGGGAGTAGGGACAATATGATCCAAGTTGCAGTGATAAGGGACAAGAACTGGTGCAATGGTGATTAGGGACACTCTGCGGGTGGCAATGATTAGGGATACTGACTGGTGTGACGCTGATTAGGGACTGCAGTGCTTAGGGACACTGTGAGTGGGCGGTGGTGATTTGCCACCGTTGAGTGTGTGGTAGTGATAAGAGACACTGTGGCCCAGATTCACATACATCGGCGCATCTTTATGCCACCGTAGCGTATCTTCTTTATGCAGAGAGGGAAGCATAGAATTCACAAAGCAAATGCTCCCAACGTTGTGCCGGCGTAGCGTATGTTCGTCGGCGTAAGGCAGCGTAAGTGGAAGTGGGCTGGAAGTGGGCGTGATACATTTTAATGAAGCGTGACCCCATGCAAATGATGGCCACAGCTTCAAAAAACCAACTGCGCATGCGTAGGCTCTTGAACGCATCCCAGTGCGCATGCTCACAGTTACGATGAAATAGCTGCCTAAGATACGTAACCTATGCACAGCCCTATTTACTCATTTGCATATTTAAAATGGGAATGCCAAATGCGTCCAGCGTAACTATGCGCCCAAGATACGCCCACATATGAAAGTTACGTTGGAAGAAGCCTATTTTTAGGCATATCTAGTTTTGTGGGTACGGCGCATTGATACGACAGCGCATCTGTGGACTTACAAGGCGTATCAGTAGATACGTCAGCGTAAGTTCTTTCTGAATCCGAGCCTATGAGTGGACTGCAGTGGTTAGGGACACTGTGAGTGGGTGGCAGTGATTAGGGATACTGACTGGCAGTACTGGTCTGGTGACATTGTAGTGCTTTGACAGTGATCAGAGATAATGGCTGGCAGCATTGTCATACAGTAATATCAGAGCAGCAGAAGTACAATATCATTATAGTGACAATGCACTTGCTCTGGTAATAACATGTAATATATATATATATATATATATATATATATATATATATATATATATATATATATATATATATATATATATATATATATACCGTATATATACACACATTTTTTTTTAAGAATTGGAGATAATTTGTATTTATTTTCTATGAAAAAAAAACTGCAATAAAATAATGTATTATGTACATGTTACATGTAACATCTATTGGAAATGTAGTAAAGATCAGTCAATGACGCCCCCTATAAAGGAAGTGACCAGGCATCAGAAATTTGAGGAAAAAGAGTTTCTAAGAAAAAAAGAATATATGTTATCAAGTAAAAGTGTCACTAGCATAGACACCCCAGTGGAAACTTCCTGGCTTTAGTAAATCAGCCATTCTGTTATTTTAAGTCTGCTAAAAAATTACATTTGAATTAGATATTCTCCTGTTTTCGTGTCCTTGATAATAAATTCAGTGACAATATGCTAAGTGCATATGAAAATAAGTATGCTGCCAGGAGTTAACTGTAGTGGTAAATACGTAAGATTCTCTTAAAATTCCCTCTGGTGTTTGACTTTACAAGTCATTTCAAAATACAAGTGTTTTTATATTGAAGTTAAAAATAAAGACACCCCTTTAGGCTTTCATTTTGTTAAGTAAGGTCAGAATGTCTCAGAGCTATTATGGCAGATCACAAAACAGGTATATTTATCATCTTTAAACCTTTGTGATGAAACTCCTCCAGCATTTTGCAATGACAAACTTTTATTTTACATTGTAACATAATCATAAAATTAATAATAGATTTTAAAGGCGACAGATACTAATTTTACCATTTTTAAAATGGGAAAACATGTTTGTAGACATAACTTGAGCATGTGTTTATGCTTGTTTATGTAAGGGTAAGATTGTAAATTTCACTAGTGCATGTCCGTTATTTTCAATAAAGTTGTGCAGGATAAAATAATAATCAGGCTCATTTAAATTAAATAAACAAGACGAGAGTCAAAGATTTATGAGTGTGGTCAAACAAATGGGTTTGGGTGGTGGCCACCTTTAAACACTTAAGACACAGACCATTATGCAGGTAAAGGACCTGGCCCCTTTTTGCGATTCGGCACTGCGTCGCTTTAACTGACAATTGCACAGTAGTGCAATGTGGCTCCCAAACAAAATTGGCCTTCATTTTTTCCCACAGATAGAGCTTTCTTTTGGTGGTATTTAATCACCTCTGCGCTTTTTCTTTTTAGCGCTATAAACAAAAATAGAGCGACCATTTTGAAAAAAAAACAATATTTTTTTTTACTTTTTGCTATTATAAATATCCCCTAAAAATATATAAAAAAAATATTTTTCCTCAGTTTAGGCTGATACGTATTCTTCTACTTATTTTTGGTAAAAATCGCAATAAGCGTTTATTGATTGGTTTGCGCAAAAGTTATAGCGTTTACAAAATAGGGGATAGTTTTATGGCATTTTTATTAATATTTTTTTTTATTTACTAGTAATGGCGGCGATCGGTGATTTTTTCATGACTGCAACATTATGGAGGACACATCGAACACTTTTGACACATTTTTGGGACCATTGTCATTTTCACAGCGAAAAGTGCTATAAAAATGCACTGATTACTTTGAAAATGTCACTGGCAGTGAAGGGGTTAACCAGGAGGGGGAGCTGTAGGTGTTAAGTGTGCCCTAAGCGAGTGTTCTTACTGTGGATGGGCGTGGCTGTGCGTGTGATATCACTGATCGTCGTTCCCTAACATAGGGAACAGACAATCAGTGACAGCCACACTAGGAAGAACAGGGAAAGGTTTGTTTACACTTATCTCTCCCCATTCTTCAGCTCTGTGACCTGATCGCAGGACACCGGTGGCGATCGGTAGTAATACTGTCATCACCTTGCTGGAGAAGTAATTTCATTACCAGTCATTTGGAACTTTTGATTTTAACAGCAGTGATTGACTGCAACAACTAATTGAGAAAAGTCCTCCAACTTGTTTGGCAAAAGTCAATTAAACTTCTCATGAACCAGCCAAATGTTGATTTGGCCAGCTTTAATCAAAATAACAGCAACAACAAGAAGATGACAGTATACGTACATGACTGTTGCTGCAAACATATTGATCCTAGATCCTCTCAACATTGAAATTCAGTTTTACCATGAATATATTTGTGTTGCCATCAACAACCAACATCAGTTAAAAAGGTAATTCTATATAAAAAAAATCTTAATACACCAATACCTAGCAAAAAAAAGAACACATTGGGGCTTATTTACTAAAGGCAAATCAACTTTGCACTATAAGTGCACTTATAAGTGCAGTCACTGTAGATCTGAGGGGAAGCACTAAAATTAGGGGAAGCTCTGCTGATTTTATCATCCAATCATGTGCAAGCAAAAATGCTGTTTTTTATTTTCCTTGCATCCCTGAAATCTACAGTGACTGCACTTGAAAGTGCACGTTCAGTGCACTTGTACTGCAAAGTGGATTTGCCTTTCGTAACTAACCCCATTGTGCTGCTCATCATGACAACAAACACCATCACTCCCTACAGAAAGTCAGAAAATAAAACAATCATTTGATCAAACACCATGCTTAACAAGAACCAGAAAATTTTACTATTTTAATTTTTTTTACAGCTTGAAAAATTGTTTAAAGAGCAGCAAAAAGATTTTTTGTTGTGAAACATTACAGTTAGTTATGCAGATGTGTATATCAGACTAAAATTAGGTAATAATCGGAAGGAGATAGTGCAGAGGAAATTAATCCAAAGGCTTATATTTAAAGCACATCTAAAGCCTAAACTTTTTAAAAATATTATGGCAAGAGTAATAGCTCAATACAGTTTTATTGCTGCCTGTGTCCTTGCTAGGTTAATTATTACCATCACTTTTTTTTTTCATTGATCATTGTCATTGGGACTGAATGTGAGAAAAAATATAAATATGTGAATTATCGCTAGAATAAAATAGAATGTGTGCCTTCTCACCCTTATTCCAGTGACAACTGACTAAGATGGGACATAATTGTGAAGTCTCCCCTTACCTCCTGTGGGGTCTACAGGGCAGGAAAAGAAAGGAACTCTTCCCAAAGGGAAAAAAACAAAAAAAACAAACAGGGCACCTCCCTATCCTCTACTACTGTATATTCTTAAATGTAAAAAGATGCTTTCCAAATCCTAGATTTTTTTTTTTTTTCAAAATATTTTATTGAGTTTATCAAATTAAGAAATACAAAGAAAACATAAATGTAATGTCCAGTCAACTGGCAACTAAATCAACTGGCAAGTAAATACAAAACAACGGTGGACTGTACCATCATGTATAATGAGGTGTCCTTACAAACACGTTGGAAATCTACTGTTTCATAACCAGAGGACGGATCCCTAAAATAAAGGGTAAAGGGAGAGATAAAGATAGAGAGAAGAGTGAAAGACGAGGAGAGGCAGAGAGAAAGAGAAAGCGGAAGAGAAGAGGAAGACCTCACGTAGATGCAGATTTGTTACCCCAAAACTAGGTCAAAACCACATTTTATACAGTATATGTATATATAACTATAGACGCATCCATCAAGACAATAATAGGATTAGTTGGGTTTAGTATAGTAGAGGGGGGGGGGGGGGGGCGTGTGATAAAGGTCCAGGAAAGTGAAGGAACCAGAGGACAGGGCACTTTGTTCTGCAATAGAGAGGCAGTGCGTAATGAAAGCAAACCATCTTTGTTCAAACCTGAGTTTAGAGTGTGATGGGGCAGAGAACATGTCCAGATTTTCCTTAAGTAGCAAAAACTTCAACTCCTTTTTCACGGACGATACGGAGGGGGGGGGATGAGGTGATCCAGTGTTGCAGAATAGTCCTGCGAGCTGTGAGTAGGGCTAGAAGTATTCATTGTCTGGTGTTTCGAGGCAGCCGGTTATAGGTGGAAGAGTGTGGCTCTGCATGGGGAGGGCATCCAAAGAGTAAAAGAGTAGGATCCAGCATAGGACAGTATTGCGTTACTTTGGTTACCAGACGGGTGATTGAGGACCAGAATGCAGCAATAGGTGGACACGACCAGAGTCTATGGAGTAAGGTCGGTTTGTTTGTCGAGCACCAAGGACATGTAGGATCTATTTCAGGTGATTTAGACATAGAGAAGGGATAGTATGCCCTATGCATTATTTTGAACTGAGTCTCTCTCCAGGACTCACACTGGATGACAGACCTAGTAAGATTATATCCATGGATGATGTCGCCTATTTCCAAAAGACTTGTCAGGTCTTTGGTCCAGGAGGACATGGACGTATTTTGCAGAGGTGTTGAGCATTTGGCAAGCAGGGGAGTGTATATAGCTGATATTGAGTGGTTTTTACTCTTTATAAGGACATCAATGAACGAGGTTTGAAGACGAACAGACTTTTTGGGGCAGATCTTGTTAATAAAATCCACATATTGCATGTAAAGAAAATAATGGTTTTGAGGAAGGTGGTACTCGAGCGACAGTTGGGAAAACGACTTAATAGTACCTGAGACATTGTGAAAGAGGGAACAGATCCCCACCAAACCTTTATCCCTCCATTTAGAGAAGGGCTCGTACTGGAGACTGGGTGTGAACATAGGATTACCACAAATCGGGAGGTGGTTAGAGAAAAAGGGGCATAGTCCCAATTCTTTCCTGATTTCTCGCCAGGCTATCAAAGTATCTCTAAACAGTAGGTTATGTTTAATCGTCACTGGCAATTTCTGGAGTGAGCTATGAAGTACAGCTGCTAGGTCATAGGGCTTAATCATTGACGATTCCAGGTTGAAATTAGAGTATCTCGAAGAACCCAGTATCCAGTCTAGCCCGACCCTAAGTAGGCAGGCTAAGTTATACAACCTTATATTGGGAAGACCCACTCCGCCCTCGCTCTTCAGGAGAAAGAGTTTGGTTAATGCTATTCTCGGCTTTGTTTTTTTTCCAAATAAATTTAGTTATGGCTTTATTTATCAGTTGAACATCCTTATGTTATCAAAAATAGAAAAATACTACATAGGGTAGTAGAAAGGCGGACTTTTTCAGGCAATCACAAGGACATAAAAGTTAAGGTGTGCAGCACAGGCTAAACCCCCCCGGGACACATGAACAGCGCTCTTTACCAAGGATCCTGACTTACTGGGCTGCCCTATATTGGACACTTTAACCTGGTCTAGCCTAGTTGATTGGATACTTACTCCTCCCTGGTTATGTTCCATGTTCACTGCTGTGATTAGTCCCGGGTCTGTTTTTTGATTTCTGGCTTTATTTCAGAAATACACGTGTTCATCCTTATATGATGACTCGCTGCCAACCATAGGATATATATATATTTTTTCGTGTATCTTGGAGTACTCTGTCTGTCGCATTGAGCTCTTACAAGCCATACGAATACTTATTTCTTCATCTTCGATGTAATCGGATGGATAGCAATTCTTTTGATGTATGAAATTAGCAATTATATACTACCAGCCCTCTCTCAAACTCGCCCTGAAGAAGCCGCTAGGCGAAACGCGTAGGCGAGATGCAAGCTAACATTGCTTATGTATATTCTGTATACCCTGTTTTTGTATATTTTATTCTTTGTTTTTGGATTTTATGATATATAATTAAATAATTTTTCTTTTTCTTAACTTTTATGTCCTTGTGATTGCCTGAAAAAGTCCGCCTTTCTACTACCCTATGTAGTATTTTTCTATTTTTGATTCAATTACTTCGGATGTCGGCTACATGTGAGTGCTTTTATGTTTCCCCATTCCCTATATTTTTGAACTATCCTTATGTTATCCTCCAGTAGCAATCAGTGAGGTAGTGAGGCAGGTGGATTAGCTACAGGAGCTCCCACGGCGCACGTCTCCTAGGAGTAGGAGCGTGTGTGCTTAGCTCCAGGCAGGCTTAGGAGGCAGACAGGCAGAGTCCCTCCCAGCCCGGCCAGCTCAGTCCACACTCCAGTTTCCAGCCCAGCCCTGGAAAGTCCTGTGCCCCTGATCTCTCCGCTCCTCCAGCTTAGCTCCCTGGCTCACCACAGGTAAGAGCCCTCCTCCAAAGCTGCTGACGTCTGTCCTTTTCAGGGCAAAACCGCAGCAACACAAATCTTTCTTTGCTCCATTCTCTTGTCCCCCTGCACTCCCTCACCTCCATCATCCTCAAGGGCCCCCTCCCGCCACCTCCTCGGGGAAATTTCCGCCGTTTCTGGTGCTTTTTTGGAAGTACCGCGCCAGGCCGTCCTGAATCGCGGGGCCGCGGTCTAGGAAAGACCGCGGCTTCACTTGCGGCCTAACGGCGCGCTGCTCCCCACGTCTCAGCTGTCCCTACCCAGCTCCCAGGAAACCCCCCCCTTATCCCTGAAGGACAGTTACCCGGTCCTGTTTTTCACCATTCACCCTTTCAGCCACAGGTTATCAGAGAAGCCCCCTGTCAGCCCTCATCCCTGAGCAGGCAGCCACCAGTCCAGCAACAGGCTCTCCCTCTCAGCCCGAGCCCCCCCCCCCCGTCGCCCCAACACACAGAAGCTTGATCCAGGGGTTACCCGATCGCCTCTTACAGGGGTCAGGAAGGAATTTTTTTCCCTACCAGAGCATATTGGCCGAGCTCTGACAGGGTTTTTTTTTGCCTTCCTCTGGACCAAGCCAGGAGAGAGGAATCAGCCAATTCCTCTCCCCACTGCCCCAAACCCCCCCCCCCCGGTGTATTTGGCGATCATGGCATGTTGGCATTATTCTGCCGATACCATTTGGAGTTTGAGGCAATGCGCCACAATACTGCCAGCCATCACCAAAAAGGCCCTAAGAACTGAGCGATTATTGAGAATTGATCATAGATCGACGGTCAGACATTTCAGCCATTTATCCCAGCTCAGGCACATATCATGTGCTCTGATCAACACAAGATCGGCAGTAAAACACCGACTAGAAATCCGCGACTTCATTCAACAAAAGGATCTAGACTGTCTCTTTATTACAGAGAGCTGGCTCACAGCCGACTGTAACACCATTCTAGGAGAACTGGTGCCAGAAAATTACCGTATTATAACGGAAAACAGAATAGGGCAAAGAGGAGGCGGCCTGGCGGTGATCCACAAGACTCATCTTACGATCACCAAACCAGTCCGCCAAAACCCTCTTCCATTCATGGAAACCCTTACTCTGCAACTGCAAGCAAGTTCAAAGGAGACCGTCCACATTCTGCTCTGCTATAGGCCGCCCGGCCCAAAATTGCAGCTGCTATCATCATGGACGGATTTCTTCTCCACTTACACGCTCAACGGCAAACATCTCTTGCTGCTCGGGGATTTCAATCTCTGGGCCAACTCCTCACAAGACCCCATTGCCGACGCCTGTATTGACCACCTGGAAGGATTAGGATTGCAGCAATTAGTATGTGGGCCCACACATGCTTCAGGTCACACACTTGATCTTATTTTCAGACAAGCTCTGGAAATAAAGATTTGGGAAAATGAAAAGTTGCCATGGACAGACCACCATGCAATTATATTCAGTATTTCCACCATTCCCCCTGCAACAAAAACATCAAATCCAGTGACAACACACTGGACTAGATGCCAGATGAAGCTCCACTCGGAACTCTTCAAAACTACTTTAAGGAAAAAAATAGAAACAACTCAGCCGCATCAAACGGCCGTTGAAACATTGGAAGCCATTAACTCGGCCATACTACAGTCAGCCGACTTGGTAGCGCCGAAACGACGAACCCGCATTCGGAAAAACAACCGCAGCTGGTTTAACAACCAGCTGTCGTTACTGAAGCAAGAACGCAGAAGGGCAGAATCTGCCTGGAAAAGATCTTCTTCAGAGCTAAACCTGTCCATCTACAAGGCGGCGACAAGAAAATACCACAAAGGAATTTTCCAAGCCAAGAAAAATAATTTTTCGGAGGCTATCAACGGGGCCATTAACCGCCCCCGCGAACTCTTCAAGATGGTCACCCAGTCCATGGAACCAGAATGCATTGAAGCCCCCAGTTCGGACACACAAGAATTTTGCAATGAACTATCGGATTACTTCATTAATAAAATCGAAGCAATCCGTGAAAGCATTCAGCAAAACAATTCCCCCCTCAGCCCCCCCTGCAGCCTCTCACACAGCACCCATAGTAATTCTCCCATATCAGGTAAGTTTACCCTGGAACCCATCTCCATCGAGACCACTAAAAATGTCATTGCCGCTCTGCGTAATGGCACAGCGCCAAATGACATTATCCCCACAAAACTGCTGAAGGAATGCGCCTACATCCTGATTCCTCCCATCACGCAATTTATCAACCAGTCTTTTCTGGAGGGCATAGTGCCCTCACAGTTGAAAGAGGGTATAATCCAACCCATCCTGAAGAAACCCTCCCTGGACCCCAAGGACCCACTCCACCGCCGTCCCATAACAAGCCTCAACGTACTCTCTAAGATAATGGAGAAAGTAATGGTACAACAGCTGCAACAGCATCTAGATACCTACAAGCTACTTGATCCATTGCAATCAGGCTTCCGTCCCGGACACGGGACGGAAACAGCATGGCTGAAAGTATGGGACGATGTTCTCAAGTCCGCAGACGAAGGAGAATCTTGTCTTCTAGTTCTGTTGGACTTGAGTGCAGCTTTCGACACTTTAGATCACAATCTGTTACTGACTCGGCTTGCTGAAGTAGCCAGAGTCGCAGAAGGCGATTTATCTTGGTTCTCCTCTTTTCTGGAAAACCGATCGCAAACAGTAAAGTTAGGACCATTTACGTCTGAAAAACGCACAGTAACATGCGGAGTCCCTCAAGGATCGCCTCTGTCACCAGTGCTGTTTAACATCTATCTTCGTCCTCTTTTTGAGATTATCAGCAGCAAAAAACTGCTCTATCACTCATACGCAGACGACACACAACTGTATTTCCGCATCTGCAACAGACAGGATCACCACCTCAATCTAGAGACATGTCTCTCTTTGATAGAGGACTGGATGACAAAGAGTTATCTTAAACTCAATGGAGCGAAAACAGAACTTCTTCTGTTTCACGCCAAGCGTAGGAATCAACTTTCAACCATGTGGACCCCCCCCGCCTATTTTGGGCAAGCTCATCACCCCTAGCGCCAAAGTCAAAAGCCTAGGGGTCATTTTTGACTCCTTTATGACAATGGACGCACAAATAGGGTCTGTAGTCAGCGGATCTCACCATCTACTGCGCCTACTACGCAGACTCACTCCATTCATCCCGAAAGAAGATTTAGCGGTCGTGGTGGGAGCAATTGTAAACTCCAGACTGGATTATGCAAATGCCCTTTACCTCGGCCTCCCCAAGTACCAAATCGCTCATCTGCAAGTCGTTCAGAATACGGCCGCCAGACTTGTGACTGGGAAAAAACCCTGGGAATCCATCTCACCTTCACTGAGAGCCCTTCATTGGCTGCCAGTTAAAGACAGAATTGCTTTTAAAGCTCTCTGTCTTAGCAATAGATGGGTCCACGGGAATGCCCCCCTTTATTTATGCGAAATAATAAAAGCGCATAATCCCAATCGCGTTTTGCGATCCACGAATCAGAACCTGCTCCAGGTTCCGAAAGCCAACTTCAAGACCAAAGGAGAAAGAAGATTCACGATCCAAGGTCCCAGACTATGGAACGCGTTACCACCCAGCATTCGGTTGGAGGAGAACCACCTAGCATTTAGGAAAAAGGTCAAGACTTTTCTCTTTTGATATCAAAGGAGACAGGAACAACAAGCGCCCAGAGGCGATTCAGTTCGCATGTGCCGTGCTATATAAGTTTTCATTCATTCATTCATTCATTATGTTTCAGTAATAGAGGTAGCGTTTGTAGGGGGTACAGCAGGCGGGCAAAACTGACCATTTTAAACAGTGCGCATCTCCCAAAGAGTGAAAGAGGTAGGTCCACCCAAGTTTCAAGTTCACTCACTACTCTATCAATCAGTGGAGGGTAGTTCAAAGTATACAGAGAGGATGGTGTTTTGCCAATCTTCAAGCCGAGGTATGTGATATAAGAGTCAGTTATTCTGAGAGAGGAGGGAGGGAGAGTGTGGTGAAGGGATGTAGTGCCCAGAGGAAGAATCTCGCTCTTTGAAAAGTTAATTCTGAGTCCCGAGCATTTGTGGAAGTTTTTGAAAATAAGTTGTATGGCTGGTATGTCTGTAAGGGGGGATGAGGAGAATATCAGTATGTCGTCCGCAAATAGAGCTACTCTCAAGTCCTCCCGCCCTATAGGTAGGCCATGCAAAAGAGGAGACGAAGATAGGAGGCGTGAAAGGGTCTCTATGGCGAGGTTGAAAAGCAGGGGGGATAGAGGGCATCCCTGCCTCGTCCTTCTAAACAAACGAAAAGGCAGGGATTGCATACCTGCTGCAGTGACCGTGGCGGAGGGAGCTGAATACATACTGTGGATAAAGGAGTAGAATGAACAATTTGAACCGAAGCGTTGCATGACCAAAGAAAGCCACTGGAAGCTAACGTTGTCAAAAGCTTTCTCAGCATCAAGTGTGACTATTACCGTATTACCAGAGGGGTGTGTCTTTGCGTATTCGAGGGCCATCATTACTTTACGGATGTTAGCCGCCGCAGATCTTCCTTTTGTAAACCCCGATTGCGCACTATGAATCAGAGATGGCATTATCTCCCCCAATCTAGTGGCTACTATCTTGGACAAAAGTTTGGAATCGACATTTAGCAAGGATATGGGGCGAAATGATCCTGGATCTAATGGGTCTTTACCTTTTTTCGCAATAAGTTTGATGTTGGCTAGATGACCAGTGGGGAGATAAGGGCCTCCCGCCCATATGTGGCTGTAAACCGAATGGAGAGTAGGTATAAGGTCTGGGCCTAGCAGTTTATAAAATTCGGATGTATACCCATCTGGGCCAGGAGCCTTTCCGTTAGATAGACCCCCTATAGCATGTTTAATTTCGTCAGAGGTAATGGGAGCGTTCAGGTGCTCTAAGTGACCTAGGTCAATCAGTGGGAGTTTAGTGTCATTTAATTAGGTTTCTGCCAGATCCATATCTATATGTTCTGCCCCATATAATTTGCTATAAAAATTTTCTAGTGTTTTATTGACATCTTTGGGCATTGTGGATAAGGAGCCGTCGGGGTTTCTCAACTTGTTGATGTGCGTCGGTGTGTAAGGGCCCTTAGTGAGTCTGGCAAGGAGTTTCCAAGCTTTGTTTCCAAATTTGTGGAAAAGTAATTGAGTCGCCGATTGTTTCATCCGCTCCACTCTTTTTGCCCAGCTATCAAATTGTTCTTTGGCTGCCAACCAAATTTTAAGATTGTCGTCCGTGCGATTATCATTGAGGGTTTGTTGTGCCGTTCGCAATATGGTGCTAGCTTATATGTAGTGCTTTTGGGCATTTTTCTTGTACCCCGCTGTGAACGAAATAATCCTACCTCTCAGGTAAGATTTACCCGCTTCCCAGAACAAGTTTGGGTTATCTAAATGTTGGACATTGTCCTGTGAGTATTCCGCCCACGCCGAGCTAAGCATCGCTTTGAGGTCATCATTATGGGCCAAAAAAGCTGGGAATCTCCACTGTATAGCAGATGAAGTCGGTCTACAAAAGTCGAGCGAGATCGAGATTGGGGAGTGGTCAGATATCACGAGATCATGTGTGACCGTATCGCGTATGCGACACAAAGGGGTAGGGCGAGACGAGCGAAACGCTCAAGGTCTGGGTCCAGTCTGTGATCTGTCCTCCCGGTCATTGAGAGTTGAGTTAAAATCACCCCCCACAAGATGGGGGATGGGGTCATGTGGATACAGTTGTGGTGACAACCGCGTAAAATAGTCCTGGTCAGGAGAGTTAGGAGCGTAAATATTGGTGATCCGCAGCTCGCCTGAAGGGAGTTTGAGATGTATGGATGTACGTCTTCCGTCGCTATCATTGGTGACAGAGATCAAGTCGTATACTAGGTCTTTGTGCAATAGAATAAGCGTGCCTGCTTTACGGTTAATTGAGTCCGCCCCCACCACCTCCCCCACCCACAATTTTTTCAGTCAAAAGAAATCTTTGCCCCCTAGATGCGTCTCCTGTAGTAACGCTATGTCAGCCTTTAGTCTTTTAAGGTGCCTAAGAATTTTCATACGTTTTGCCACACAGCAACATGTCGGGGCAGGAGCAGCAGAGTGTCAACCCGATCCTTGGTGTTCAGGCGGCTGTGACTGCTTGAGGCGCTTCGGAGGTTCTTTGCGTGGGCTTCTCTGATCCCTTGGGGCTTGCTTCGCTCGGTCCGCATATGTGGTTGTTGGATTGCGCCCGGGTGATATAGAGTGAAGAAATGCCTTTGCTTTCTCGGCGGACTGGAATGTAAGTTGTTTCCCGTCAGGGGTCTGGAGACGCAATACTGCCGGGTAAGCCAACGTGAAGCGGATACCAATCTTGTAGAGCTCAGCACAAACAGATTGGAAGTCCTTCCGTTTGCGTGACACCTCTGCCGAGTAATCGGCGAATAATAGAATCCTATGGTCTTCAAATTCTAGCGAGCGGGACTTGCGGAAGGCCTGGAGCAAGTCCGTTCGGTCAGCGTAGTTCAAGTACCTGGCTATCACAGGCATGGGGCGGGCATGTTCCTCGGACTGGGCGCCAATGCGATGCGCTCTCTCCACAATGCACCTATGGTTAAGGCCTAGAATTTGCGGTAAGGCCGCTGAGCAGATGTCCATCAAAGAACTCTGTTTGTAGGTTTCAGGAAGGCCGATAATCCGCAGATTATTCCTCCTGGAGCGATTCTCGAGGTCCTCCATGCGATCATGGAGATGTTGTTGATCTTGGGTGAATCGCTCCAGGGCGGTACCCATGGTGTGTTGGTCTTCTTCTATCGAGGACACCCGGTGTTAAACCGTTTCCAACCTCGCGGAGTGGTCTCCTATCTCCCTCCGCAGCTGTTGTATGCCCTCTGCAACCGCCCTTTCAACCACCGCTGTGATGGTGGGTGATAGCAACTCTGCCACTGCTTTTGCAATGCGTTCGTGCGTGCTGGCTTGGTCCATCAGGGTAGGGAGGGAAGTGTCCATTCCCTCTGGTTGGGATCCACTGTCCGGCTGATTACTGGATGAGCCTGGCTGCAGGATGGCTTGAAGCAGAGGAGCGCCGCGTGTGTTCTCTGCAGCGGCCATGTTGTCCGGAGCCACGCTCTCCACAGCTGGGTCCGTTGTGTCCGAGCCCCGTGGCGCTCGAGCTTGTGTAAGGTATCGTTCCATCCACTGAGGTCGCCGCAATCCGGGGCTATGTCGGGGTTTTGTATGCCGATTATCCGAGCGGTGAGTGCGGAGCCTCCGGAGCTAGCTTCCCCTACATGCGGCAACCGGAAGTACAAATCCTAGAGTTTTGTTATGTCACCATGTATAAGAAGAATAGAGGTGGTAGTACAACTTTAAAATCAGTTGCCAGTGAACCCCTAGACCAGAGCTGTATCCTGGCCTAGGCCAACAAGGCCCAGGCCTATGGCAGCACTTTGCAGGGGGGCAGCACGAAAAGAGTCCCCGCCGACTTGCGCTACACTGTTAAAATTAGTCTAGCTTCCCCATAAAGCGCCCGCGTTGCTTCTGGTATGCGGGTGGCCGGCATTCTGCAACTGTGGGGGGGCGCTTCCAATTTTGACTGTTTTATCATCCTGGACGACAAACCTTCCTCACTGTGCTATATGTTTTTATGTTTCTGCTGCACCATCTACCTAAAGTAGAACTATAGGCAACACTTTTTTTCCATTTTGGATAGAGTAAAGAAGGGTTATAGCCCCTTTTAGTTTATTTTTTACCATCCCTGTTCCATTGCAAAGATTTCCCTTCCCTTCCTGCTCTATGGGCAACCAGGAAGTAAGAGGAAATCTAAGTAAATTAAGGGAATCCATTGCCCCCCCCCCCAGAACTAGTGTCCTCACTCAATAATTTCAGGGCGGGTCTTAAACAACACAGGGTGTGGCAGTGACAGGAAGGGGTGGCTCATATTTAAATTAGGGGGGTGCACGAGTTTAGTCAGGCCTAGGGCAGCACAAAACCTAAATACACCCCTGCCCTAGACACACCAAAAAATGATTGGAGCAGCTAGTTAACAGGTAATAATAATAACAGTAATTGCATTTGTCATCATTTTTCAACTACCTTTTTACTGACTGGAATCTCATCTGGTTTCATCTGTTTAACTATATATATATATATATATATATATATATATATATATATATATATATATATACTGTATATATTTTTTCTTTGATAAAATAAAATTAGAAAATTATTTAAACAAAACACTTATACTGGATTCTTCACGTGTAGCGCATTCAATTTATACTGTGACAGCATAATGATATATTTTGAAAATTTTAGATAATAGAAAAGCATTTTCATTATAATAGAGCTCCCGGGTATCAATTCAAATCTGTTGCAGGCCGTTAGTAGTTTAAAGTCTTTCAATTTAGTAGTAGACAGGTGTCTTCATCATATTTGACATAATAGCTTTAAGCCACATATAAAGGAAGAAGATAAAGGTTGATCACACAGCCTCGCTGCTTTGCTCTGCTGTCCAGCTGTCTGTTTTATATTGTTACTGAATACGTTAAACACTGCATGCAAAGCCTGGACAAAGAGAATAAAGCACACACATTTACTAATCTTGTGACTCCCAGTGGTAATTGCAATTATCATTAATTTACACTTGTAATATCATATTATCATTCAGGTGGCCCCATTTAATACACTGCATGTTTTAATTTTCTTTTAGAAAGTATAGTGTTGTATAGTATAGTTTTAGTGGTCACAAAGGTTGAGCTATTTTTGCAGGGTTTACCTTAGTAGGTTGTGATGGGCGTATCTGCTTGAGTTTGAGTCACATGAATGTTTGGTGAACGTGGAAAAAATAAAATTTTTCATAGCTAAAAGGCAAAGGATCATCAAACAAAGGATATGTTGAAAACAAGGCTTACACTAAAACATTAAAAATGCACCAATCCTTCAAATAGCATGCTTAGGGGATGCCTTGAGCTTTCGAAGTGGTGTACATGTAAGAGAACTAAAACAAAACTGATATTTAGAAAGCTAAAAAATACCATTTGCTACTACATGACATTTCCTTGCCACTTTGTTCTGTTTGTAAACAAAGACATTTTTAATTATCAACAACAGATTATAAAACAAAAAGAATGGGAAGCTGGACACTGCCCGGGTGTATGTAACAATATGAAAAAAAATACCATTCACTGAGGAACAGCTTTTTTAATAATGCTTAAAATGCAACAATAAAAACATACAAGTATTTTAAATAACATGCTTGGGGGATGCCTTAAAGCATATCTGAACCCAAAACCAGATGCTTAATATATTGCTGTGTACTAATAGTATAATATGTGGTATCTACATTTGTTTTCCTTTTATAGTTTTCCCTTTAGGCTCCTTTCACACGGAGCGGACCGTTTTTCGGTCCGCTCCGTGTGTCCGTCAGCTCAGCGGGGGGGTCTCCGCTCAGCTGTCGGCGGACGGGGCGGTCCCCGCACACTGTGCAGGGACCGCCCTGTCTCTCCTTCGCTCTCCCCTATGGGGAGTCGGATGGAAACGGACCGTCTGTCCGTTTGCATCCGATCCGTTTTGGGCGGACGGAAGAAAAATAGGGCATTCTTCCGTCCGCAAAAACGGATGCGGATCTAGCGGACGTTAGCGCATGCATCATCCGCTAACGGATCCGCTCCCATAGGGAAGCATTGAGGTCCGTTACCGGACGTCCAAAAAATGATCCTGCCAGTTGCTTCCCACCTCCTGGATATGATCACTCCTAATTGAATCTATGAGCAATATAGTCATCCTTGTACAGCATTATTGTCAACCTAGCCTAATTCCGGCGTATCTTGTTTTGAGAATACACGCCGGTGTATGTGTAGATACACCGGAGTAATTCTTTTGAGAATCTGGCCCACAGACTGCAAAATCTAGTGCAACGCTGCATAGAAACCAATCAGCTTCCAGTTTTTTTTTTCAGCTTAATTGAACAAGCTGACCTTAGAAGCCAGTTAGCTACCATGCACAGCTGCACCAGATGTTGCACTCTCCAGTTTAATTAAATCAACCCCTAAGTGACTAACAAAGTTAAGCCTAAAGGTATACACGGGATGGATATTGGCCATTATCAGCCGGTTCAATAGAAACTTGACAACATTCGACCAGTCTGTACAGCAGCCTTTCTGACAGAAGCCATGTCAGGGAAATGGCCGTGGTGTGGGCAATTACGCCAAAAACCATCATGGTGGCTCTGGACGTGTTTCGGTGCATATGCGCCAATCCGGCAATCCAGGTATGCAGGAGCGTGCGGACGCACGCACAGGCCATGACAATTGTAGGCGCACCCCCTGGCCTATTTAAACCTGCCACTGACATTTCAAGCTTGCTGGATTATCGTCAGCTTCCTGTGTTCCTGTGCCTGTATACCTTGGCTTGACCTCTGCTTCTGGCTTGACCTGTGATCCTGATTATCTCCTCGCTCGGACCTTGGCTTGGCTGACTATTCTTCAATCTACTGCCCACTGTTTATTACCCGGCTTGTTCCTGTATACTTTTGGACTGTCTCCCGGTATATGACCTCTAGCCTGGCTGCGAACCCTGCTCTTGGTTTATCCTGCAACCACCTACTCAGGACTTCTTCTTTCATGGCTACTAGACATGCGCAGACTGGAATATTTTGTTTCGTTTTTTCGTTTGGAAAATAAATCTATTTAGTTACTCCCGAAAATCGTTTTGATTTATTTTGTTTTTCGTTGGGGAATAGCTTTCGTCTGAAAATCCAATAATACTTGGTTTCTGTCAAATGGTCAAAAGAATATTCAACGGAACATCGAATCTTTATGTTAAATCGTACATTTCCGTTCGAATATTCCGCCTACAAGAATTCTAATGTTGTATGACTAGTAATAATGTTGAATCTATTTTTTCATAAATCGAAATCTATTCTCTGTAATGTTGAATCTATTATTTCTATAATGTCGAACCTTTTCCCTATAATGTCGAATCTTTTCCCTATAATGTCGAATCTTTTCCCTATAATGTTGAATCTCTCTATATCGAATTTTTACCGTAAGAAAACGAAAATAAAGCATTTTTTATGTTGGATCTTTCGGTTTTCGTTTCTTCCGCTTTCGTTATCGTTTGTTAAAACGATAACGGAAATAAACAGATTTTCGGACGAAAATGCATTCTAACGAAAACGAATGCACATGTTTAATGGCTACTGACATCACTACCCAGCATTACTGGCAACCTGTGCACCTTTGGGCACTGTATCCCCTGTATCACTCCCAGGGGCGCCCTCTCTGCCACCCAGCCTCACATCAGAGATGTGACAAGCCTACTTAACATTTGACTTCTGTCATAAGAGCATGCTGGAAAACCAGCAGTCGACCAGCATCTGATCATTGTGTTCTGGCAGGGAGCAATCCTTAGCTCAGCGGGGAGATCACTGTAATAACATTACATAGTTCAGCTTGTTCAATTAAAGTAGACCTTCAGTATTTTTTTTTTAAACACAGGAAGTGAACAGACAGCAGCATCAGCTGCCCATCGTTAAAATAGCTGCAGCCAGACTTAGTGGAGGGAGATTTATGCAGCATATTCGGCAAGTACAGAATTTAAATATATATTTTAAATAATATGCAAAGTGGTTGGAGGGAAGCTTTAAAATAGCAAAGATGTTTTTATTACAAATTATGTGAGCAAACTACAGTTGCTCTTTAAGCTTTGATAGAAGAACCTGGACGTTGATTGGTTTATATGCAGACCTTCACTTGATTTTGCATGCTCATGTTTCAGTAAATCAGTAAATCAACCCCACTATTTTTTCCATCCAGTGTCACACAGCATAATTGGAGGTATACATGCTGCAAAGAGCTAGGAAATTAATCACCAATTTTAGCTCAAAATAGGTCTGGGTGTGTCTAAAGTATGCAAGCTTGGTTTATGTTTTATCTGTTTCATTACCTGTTTTGTTGCTTTTGTAGGGGAGTTCAAAATCTGGTGCAGCTCTGCAGAGAAAGAGATCAGCTTCCAGTTTATTTTTTGTCAGTTTAGTTAGAAGATGATCAGTTGTGCCCGATGTTGCACTCTCCAGTCTTAGTAAATCAATCCTACTAAAGGAGTAGAGAATTCATATAACCTAGTGAATTATGTTCACTCCAATGCCTAATAAGTTTGATATAATTAATGAATTAAAGACTAAAATCTCTGTTACCCATGACTGGAATAATGAAGTTTCTTTACTATTCTCACCCCATAAAACCCAGCTCCCTATCAGAAGGTAAGCTTAACCTCACCTACCACCACTAGCTTCTGATTTGTGCTACATACACAGAAATAAGCAAAATAATAATAATTAGCTGGAATTTAATACCAATGAGATTTTCCAGATCTGGATGTATGTTAACCTCTTGCTGTCTATGTAATGCATGTGTGCAGTAACAAAAATAATGGACTTTAATGTTTAAAACATTGCATATATGCATCCATATGAGGCCACTCACTGGGCACTCCCAACACAGATACTGAGCTATCATAGATGGTCTTTAGTAATGATTGGGAGCTGGCAGAAACGGCTACCAATCATGTAACCAATTTAACAGCCAATGCCAGTGGTCACATGATTAGGTAGCCCTTCCTGCCCCCCAGGCAAAATTACCTTGTTAAAGGAATTCCAAGGCTGGGTGGGAGGGGTTAAAAGAAAACTCTAGAAACAATGTAAATTTAGGATATAAATACAATATAAACATATCTACAGTACTTTTATTTAATGCTTTGTATAGGTTTAAAATAATAAATAATATTCTATAAAGTTTTGGAACAAACTTACACAGTAAAATGTTATGCAAACTTTTAGTCACTTAAATATTTAAACCTATAGAATGTACTGCTGCAGCTTATAGTCAAAGGAAGAAACAGTAAAAACTTTTACCGGTGATATTATCTTGTCTGGAGTTTTTCCATAACAATTTTTTATAATGACAAGATCTTGCAAAACTCCAGTTGCCTTATTAAAAGTAAAATGATGAGATTAGTTAATTCCCAAACAAATTCATGTTATAATTACTTTGTTGTGAAATGTAGCTTTATTTGTAGTGCTGAATCCCCACACCCTCCAGATGTGAATGTCCTAATTGCATAAATTATTACATTCTTTCCACATTCTTCAAAATGACAATAGTACAAGAAATCACTGGTTTAATACTTGTCTAGAATAACAAAACAATTTGAAAAATAATTTTGACATTCAGTTGCAGATGTATTATTGATAACAATTTAAGCATACTTCTATCCTTGAAATGGAAACCATGATTATGTTAAGCATAACTGTGTAATCTCAGCTGCTCTGTATAGTGGTGATAAATGTAGACACGATAAGGAGCTGAATTGATGTGATTTAGATGCCTAGTGTTAACTGAAATTCTGCCCACAGGCTTTCACTATAACATTTTCGTAGCTAGACAGGCTTACACATAAAGAAAAGGTGACCTTGAAACTTTGTTAAAGTAACTTGGGAAAAATAATTGCAGTACATAAATATTTTGGTAGGTAAAACGGCAACTATACAAATTATTTAGCAATAATTCAGTATATGTTCTTGTTAAGGCTTTTACTCATTTTGAAATGTTTCTATAGTTCAAATAAAATTGATAAAACTCTAAGTTATATAATTGCAAGTTGCTCCAGAAATGAAATATTTGGAAACAAATTGTTATACCATGCAACATTCAAAGTAAACACAGAGGGCCAGCCAGATTCAGGTACAATTGCCCTGGCGCAGAGTATCAGAGATACACTACGCCGCCGTATTTTACCTGGCTCTAAGACAAATTCAGGTAGATTCCGGCCCGTAAGGTACGGCGGCGTAGTGTATTTCTCGCGGCGGAATCGAAATACGCGATTAGGGGGCGTGAAGCATTTAAATTAGGCGCGTCCCCGCGGTGATCGAACTGCGCATGCTCCGTTCAGAAATTTCCCGCCGTGCATTGTGCAAAATTACGTCGTTACGTCAGTTTTTTTTGAGTAGCGTCGTTTACGTACATTCCTATTCCTGGACGACTTATGCAAAAACAAAAATAAATTGAAATTCGACGCGGGAACGATGGCCATTCTTAACATGGGCTGTCTAACTATAGACCAGATTTTTGCTTCCCTAACTTTACGCAGCAAAAAGATGACTACAGATGCCGTAAGAGAATGCGACGGACAATCGTAACTTTGTGGATCGCCGGAAAAAGCTAATTTGCATACCCCAACATGGAAAACGATGCAAACTCCACCCAGCGGGTGGAAAAAGATTGGAGCGTAGATCCGGCGGCGTACGAAGACGTAAGCCTGTTGGATCGAAGCCTGAAGCCGTCGTATCATGGTTTGAGGATTCAAACTAATGATACAACGCGGGTAATTTGAATTGACTCCAGTCTATCAGGAGATAGACCAGAGTAATGGCTCTGTGAATCTGGCCCATAAATCCTATCTTTATAACTGAATTCAAATTTCTGTGTTGCATTATGTTACATATTACCTGCCTTGCATTAAAGCTGAACTCCGAAAATCCAGACACTTTTGTAAAATGTGCTGGCATACTATGAGTTAAGTCCAAAGAGCTGCATTCACATCATGGACATGTCTCTGTTTTATTTACATCTGACAATTTTTAGGAGCTATTGTTACACTCCAGTGACCCTGACAGAAGAGATGCTGCTCTCTCGTACAGCAGGAGCTCTGCCTGCCCCTCCCTTCCCCTTTCTTGTTCATTCACAGAAAGCTTTTTATTTTGTAAATGCGTTCACACAATATAAAGCACATCGGAGCAGTGAAAGTATAGCAATAGTTATGTTTCTGGCACTCAGTAAAAAGATAAATAATACATTAAAGAGATAAGTACACAAGGTGGCATGCCCCTCCCTGGACTTAACCACTAGAAATCTAGCAACTGTACAAAGTGTCAGAATTTCTGGAGTTCAGCTTTGGGGTAGTCCATTTTTTCTGACCTTACTTTTTGAACACAGTGGACCACAACACATGACATTTGCATTGTGGTGCACTGCATCACCTGCTACTGGGATTATGCATTAGGATGAAATTCAAGCTGTGTGTTTTAATAATGTGCATTTTACCACATGTTGCCTCATTTATTAAGTCTGAAAGGACCCTAAACTTAACCTCTTAGAGCCCATTCACACAGGGGCAACACAACTTCTAGCATGACTTTGGGAGGCAACTTGGACACGACTTGAGTATGAATCATCAGGCAACTTACAAGGCAACTTCAAGTTCCCTCCAGGACAGTACAAGGCAACTTCAAGTCACCTCCAGGACAAGAGGCTTTCCAGTGGCCAATCAAGCAACAATCAGCTCTGTGGGAGGGAGGGGTTTGCCTGAGAAATGTATGTTATCTTCCTGTATTGTTGCTTCAGTTAATGGGTTCAAGCTGCCTACAAGTTGCCTAGAAGTCGTATTGAAGTAGTACAGGAACCTTTTCTGAAGTCGGAGCGACTTTAGTAGTGTACATTAAGATGGCTTTCAATCACTTCCATTAATTTTCTCTACTGTGCGACTTGGGGCAACTTGGGGCGACTTGAAGTCGGATGCCAGGTTGCCCCAGTATGAACCGGCTCTTACCCTTACCTTAAACTTACTTTAATTTTAAACTTAAATTCTGATTACAGCCTACTCTTTCCTTCCCAGAGGTCTCTTCCCCACCCATTTTTTTTTTCAAGTAGAACATTATTTAGTACAAGTACAGCCATTGAGTATACATAACAGGTAATACAGCACTAACAGTTAAAAAGGGCTAAAGGTGATGACATCTCATACTATTGACCAGAAATTGTGAAAACATTTACAAGAAACTTTGCAAAGATTTGAATGTGTCTGAAGGTATTTGATCAATTATACTGTTGATGTAGAGTTTTATTTCAAGGCTAAAGAGGCAAAGATTGTATTTATCCTGCAAATGGCTAAAAGCCATGTGTGTATAAGAAAATGGGGGTGATTTAAAAATAATAGTATAGAAAATAATAAATAATATCTATAATATTAATCTACACCCATTTCTTACCGTTCAATAAGATTAGGTCAGCAATGAAACACACATTGCAAATTGTAGGTGAAAAATAGTATATTGTATTAAGAATTAGATATAGCTAGCCCAGTTAGATTTCAGATGTGGGGCCATAGAAAATGGAACGGTTCGGTTAGGGCAGACCTACAATACATTCCACTGATTGGTGGACACCCTAGGCATGGCCCGGGACGGTCCGACTTGCAGTGGAAACGCTCACAAGAATAGACCGGACCATTCTAAGCACTCCAAACTGTACCGACCCGAACCGATCCATTCAGTGGAAACGAGGCATTAGTGCCCGCTCGCCCATGATGTACCCGTATGTTGCTACCTAAGTCCGGGCTTAGGGCTCGTACATTCGCACCTCCTCCTGACATCCGCTGTGATTGCATGCAGTGGGAGTCTGTCAGCAAGTCTCGGACAATAAATTCCCACTCAATAATTGGCAAATACAGAGCACTGTACTGAGGGAGTAATCTGTTAGTTTTTCATCTTTTTAATTTTTCTCAGTGTTAAGAAACTGAAAGATGACTTAGTAAAAGCAGAACACCATACACAATATACACATAGTTAGGCACATACACAATTTAACCCCTTAATCTCCCTAGATATTAACCCCTCTCCAGCCAGTGTAATTAGTACAGTGTATAGTATTATCACTGTTCACTGTATTAATGTCACTGGTGATGTCAGTGGCAGTTAGTCAGTTCCCTCCAGTGTCAGTTAGTGTCAGATTTTCACTGCACTATCACAGTATTATAATAAGTGAACCACAGCTGATCTCTGCCATTAATAGCATAAACATAAAACAAAAAATGCAAATTCCAATATATATATATATATATATATATATATATATATATATATATATATATACACATACATATATATTTATCATAGTTTGTAGGCACCCTAACTTTCATGCAAACCAATCATTAAATAATTTTTTTTAATGGATATGTTTTATAGCAGAAAGTAAAAAATATATGTTTTTTAATGCTTGGTGTTTTTTTTGTTTATATCACACTATCACAGTCCTATTATAGTTGGACAACAGCTGATCTCAGCCATAAGTAGTATACAAATATAAAAATATGCAAATTCCAGTATATATTGTAAGGGGTTAGCTCGGTATCGGGTGTGTGTGACCCCCTGGGTGGGTTCACTACACACTGAAATATACAGAGAGGCAGCCTAGGATGGTTGAAAACAAAGGTTATGGTTTATTCTTCCATATTGCTGGAAATAAGTGCAAGCATCCAAACACCATAAACAAAACATAAAATAAACCCTGGCCACTTGGGGCGCCTACCTTCACAACACAGGAACCTACCTATGGAGTCTGGCACAGCCTACTGCTGGGCAGACACTGCTGGTCATACAGCAGAAAACAATAGTCTTTTTGATTTTTTTATCACACATCTCAGCTCACTGCTCTCCTTAACTCAAAAAGCCTCAGGATGCAGCAATCACTAGTAATCCTCTGGATAACTTATAGAGGCCTTAATTGCCTCATTTTGAACAGCTGAAGCTATCCAATGTCCTTAAACCTTTCTGGCTACCTCTGCAGCTGACACCTGATAGCAATTGGTGAATTGTCTAAACAAGGCAGAAATGTATCTCCCGTCTGTGACAACACCCACAGATTTACCTGACTTCCTGTCCTGTTTCAACCCTAGGGTTGGGACACAGGTTGCCAGGCATGCATGCACTCGGGAAAAAACATCTGCATTCCCCATTTTAACACTGGGGCGATGCGTTACCACAAAACTAAATTCCTGAAGGGCCAGGAACCACCTATTTATTCTCCTATTGGTCTCCTTGTTCTGTTCCATCCACTTCAATGGGGCATGATCTCTCACCAGTTCAAACTGTCTACCCATGAGGTAGTACCGGAGAGAATCCAAAGCCCATCTCACCGCCAAACATTCTTTCTCAATGGTGGCATAATTCTCCTCATGGGCCTTCAACTTTCGGCTGAGGTAAATAACAGAGTGTTCCTCCCCCTTGATAATCTGGGACAGTACAGTTCCTAACCCCACATTTGACACATCTGTCTGAACCACAAAGTCCCGTGAAAAATCAGGCGAATAGGGAAACTGATAGGGTCAAATTTGTATAATGAATGACTTTTTCTCCCTTTCTAAAAAGGGAAGGGGCACAGGGAGAGAGGGTTTGTTGATCAGGAATATATAAGCCTTGTCTCTCTTGAGATAGAACACGACTGGATCTTAAATGTAAAAGTTTTTGAACTCTAGTTATTTACTTCTTTATTTTCTACTTGTTTATTTATTCTTATTTTCTTTGGGGTTATTACAATACTGTGCCTCTGAACATTGCAATGCCTGTTTTTATTGATTTATTAGACCGCACCTCTCACAGTTGAATGCTGCACTGTTATTATAGAATTTATATTATTTGTATTGTATCTTATGCCGGTCCTATTCTCTGTGGTTATCTATATATAGATCTACCAGGGGAGGAGGCACTGGGAACGCCAGTTCCGGCCACTACTATAGACTACCCCAATTAGGCCGCGCTCGATTTCCGGAATAGCAGCCGGAGAGCGTACTAGCTGGTCAGGCTATATTTAGTTCACGTATAGCTGCGCTCTCTTGTGTTAGCTTCCTAAAATATATTTTTCCCTATTCTAATTTTTTTTCTCTTCTTTTTCTTCTCACTACCCTGCTCACCTTTGTCCCCCTTCCCCCACTCCCTATCCCTTGGTAGACATGAATACACTTAACATTATTTCCTTAAATGCTAAAGGTCTTAACTCACCTGAAAAACGACGAATGCTGCTGCATGACATGCGTCGAGCTAGAGCGGACATTGTCTTTTTGCAGGAAACACATTTCAGAGGAAATAAACTCCCACTACTTAAAAACAGGCACTATCTGGAAACATTACATTCTAATTACACTGAAACTAACTCCAGACAAGTATCTATACTCATCTCTAATAGAGTGCCTTGGAAGTTTATAGATTCTCAGACAGACAGAGAAGGACGATTTCTGTTTTTGAAGGGACAGATTGGAAAAGAGACTGTGACCCTTGCGAACCTATACGCCCCTAACAACCATCAAGACGTATTCCTGAGAAAACAGATAGGGCGACTTTTGCTTTTCTCTGATGGACACCTTATATTAGGGGGTGATTTGAATATACCCTTATTGCCGACGGAAGATACCTCTTCAGGAACATCGTCGACACCACGTGACATGCGTAAACAAATTGGATCGACGCTCATAATCTAGTGACCTCCCATAAAGCAACCACGACTAGACAACTCGGATCTGAATTAGACATGGTACGTTCACAGATAACTGATATCCTGCATTTTAAAGCTAAGGCGGCAATGCAGGTATGCCAAAGGAAAGTGTATGAATCAGGCAATAAGTGTGGTAGGCTCCTTTCCCAAACTCTGAGGACACAGCGAATTGCATCTTACATACCACACATAGTAAACTCCACAGGTCAAAAAAAATCACTACCTCAACAAATTGCCCAGGAGTTCAGAAATGTCTATGGTTCTTTATACAACTTGAGTGTTCCTACCCCTGCACATGAGGCTATGACGTCATATTTGTCCCAATCTGCTATGCCTTCATTGCAGCCCGAAACACGCACGTTTTTGGAACACCCTATTACATTGACCGAACTCCAACAAGTCTTAGATAATACGAAACCGGGCAAAGCCCCGGGACCAGATGGTCTTACCACCGCATATTACAAGGCCCTGTTTCCATCCTTAGGACACCGGTTAGTAGACCTAATGGCCCAGAGAAAGTCTTCCACAAAACTACATTACAAGCACAGATATCGGTCATTCCGAAGGAAGGCAAAGATCCGACACAATGTGGGAGCCTATCTCTCTTCTCAATACTGACTCTAAGTTATTTACTAAAATCCTGGCCGTTAGACTCCAACAACACCTACCGTCACTCATTCATTTAGATCAGGTGGGGTTTGTCCCGACTAGGGAAGCCAGGGACAATACCACTAAAGTCCTAAATTTGTCACACATAGCGGTAAATAGTAAAACACCGTGCCTCTTTTTTGGGACAGACGCCGAAAAGGCGTTCGACTGGGTCAACTGGGCGTTCATGTTCGAGACGTTGCGATATATAGGCCTGAGGAGTAAGATGCTCCGCTGGATAACTGCAGCTTACACTAAACCTACAGCCAGTGTTAGAGTTAATGGGGTTCTTTCCAACGGCACTAGACAGGGATGCCCTTTACCACCCCTCTTATTTGCACTTTCTCTGGACCCCTTTCTGTGCCACATTCGACTGAACTCAAACATCACAGATATAGGAGTGAAGGGAAGGCAATATAAAATATCTGCCTATGCTGTTACGCGAATTCGAATTATATGGCCAGCTCTCCAATTTTAAGATCAACTATAATAAATCTGAGGCAATGGGCATAGAGATCCCATCTACCCAACTTACTAGACTTAAAGATGGCTTTCAGCTCAAATGGACAGACACGGCGCTGATATATGTTTGTATTCATATACCTATGTCCTTTTCTCGAATTTTTAAGTTAAACTTCCCACCTCTTTTGAAGACAATCCAACAAACGCTGGACCAATGGAGCAGAGGCCTGCACTCTTGGCTGGGCCGCTGTAATATTCTTAAAATGGCGGTGCTGCCTGAACTTCTCTATCATATGCAGGCCCTCCCAATTCATATTCCCAGGAAGTTCTTTAAACAAATCCATTCTATTTTTACTCATTTCTTATGGTCAGGGAAACACCCACGACTGAGTAGGGCAACACTTCATACGGCTAAATCATACGGGGGGTTGGCATTACCAGAAATGCGTCTTTATTACCAAGCATGCCATCTTAGTAGACTTAGTAGACTTCTTGACTGGAATAGGCATAAGGACATTAAATTATTGACACAGCTGGAGCAAGACCAGAGTG
Organism: Rana kukunoris; assembly: GCA_029574335.1. NCBI lineage: Eukaryota > Metazoa > Chordata > Amphibia > Anura > Ranidae > Rana > Rana kukunoris. Next base: position 178,553,133 of record CM056050.1, on the reverse strand, counting down.
AAATGCCTCTTATTAGAGTTCCCAGGTGTTATACAGACTTACCATCCAAAATTAAACAACACCCCCTAATAGGTAACACAGCGGGAGATTGCGCACGCCTGTTATCAGGACCCCCCTTCTCAACGGGCAAATCCCCTCTGAGACCTGTGATAGGCCATCCCCAATTCGGACCAGGCCTACATGATAAGATTTTTCGCAAACTACGGGAATCGGGAGTCCATCAGGCGTCACATTTTAGTACTCTGGGTAGATGGAGGACGTGTTCTGAGCTGGTAGACCCTGGCGGTCAGTTCAAACTAGACTCTATGAGAGCTTTGCAGTTAAGTCACTTAAGTCACAAGTCCATTCCACCTCCCCCTGACGCTTTACTACACCCACTTACGACCATAGAAGAGCTTTGCTCAAAGACCGGGGCGATTTCCTTGATTACTATCCTTGATGTATGCTGTATTGATAACACCTCAGGGAGACCACCAACTCCCGACTCTATTGAAATGGGAGGGAGACCTAGAACGTCATTTTACTTAGAATGAGAAGGATCAGATAATTCATTTCACTCATACTGTAAGTCCTCCAGGTGCTCTAAATACCAGGAAACCTCTAAACTTCTTACACGTTGGTATAGGACCCCTGCCTTTTTACATAAATTATTCCCGACATCCTCAGACCTTTGTTGGAGGTGTCAGAATAGCAGGGGTACCCTTTTACACATATTCTGGTCGTGCACTTGTATTAGGGCGTTCTGGGAGGCGGTCCGTGGAATTGTACAACAATTCACGGAATATACTATCCCGGAAGACCCGGCTTTTTTCCTTTTGCATGTAAATGATATCCCGATACGAGCTTATGAAAAATCAATTATTCTTCACCTTCTCGATGATGCCAAACACTGTATACCACTCAACTGGAAGTCACCACACCCTCCGTCCATAGCCTTCTGGCTCCGGAAGGTTGACGAAATCGGTCGTCTAGAGGATCTGGTCCTCACTGAACAAAAGCAACAAGAAACTTATGAAGATATTTGGCAGCCTTGGAATATATTTAGGTATTCAATAGAGGGCCAACACCTTAGAGAGACTGATATGCTACTGTAAGTTGATGGTTTCATACATACCATTATCGGGTTCATACGAACCATATCTCATAAGAACACCTGGGAAGTGAATAGGGACAACTTTACATTAAACGACTGATACTTAAACCTCCATGCCTGCAAATCCCCTTCCTTCCCCTTTCCCCCTTCGACTCTTCATTCCCCTTCTTTTTTTTTCCTCCTTTTCTTTTTTTTCCTCCTTTTCTCCCTATTTCTCTTTCTTTTTTTTCTACTGATTTTTTTTTATTTTTTTCTCACCAAGAAAATGGAAAATAAATATAACTGCTAAGTTTATGATATCCATGTAGGTGTACGAGCAATATTGCTAACTATTTATTTTTATTGTCATATTATCTTCGTTTGTAATCTTTGTGGACCAGCTTCTTTGATATAAATAAAAAGAAAAATTGTAAAAAAAATAAAATAAAACTGGCTGACTACATAAGGCCTGTTTTAAAGCCTGAAAAGCTGTTTCTGCTTCGGGAGTCCATTTGGTCATGACAGACTCCTTACCTTTGGTCAAATTGGTCAGGAGAGCAGCCTGTGAGGCAAAATGGGGAATAAAGCAGCGATAATAACCCGCGATCCCCAAAAATGCACAATTTTCTTGTTGGTGGGACGTGGCCAATCCTGAATAGCCTCAACTTTGTTTATTTAGGGCTTGATTAGACCTCTTCAAATGGTATACCCCAAATACTTTGCCTCTTCTAGCCCAAGGGTGATTTTTTTTGGATTGGCTGTAAACCCGGCTTTCCAGATGGAATCCAAGACAGCCTGAACTTTTGGTAAATGTGAGTCCCAATCCTCACTGTGGATGACAACGTCATCGAGGTATGCAGCAGCATAGGCTTGATGAGGCCGAAGGGTCTTATCCATGGTGCGTTGAAATGTCGGCGGGAGCATTCTGTAACCCAAAAGGCATCCTCCGATATTGGAAAGATCCTTCTGGAGTTACAAATGCTGTTTTTTCCCTGGCCGACTCCGAGAGAGGAATTTGCCAATAACCCTTGGTCAGGTCTAACGTCATCATGTACCGGGCAGTGCCTAGGCGATCAATCAGTTCATCTATGCGGGGCATAGGATAGGTGTCAAACTTAGTGATTTTATTCAGGCGGCAAAAGTCATTACAAAACTGCCAACTTCCATCTGGTTTGGGCACTAAGACAATGGGACTGGACCAATCACTATTTGACTCTTCTATCACCCCCAGCTCAAGCATTTGTTTTACTTCCTGGTGAATTGCCTGTCGCCGGGCTTCTGGAATTCTATAAGGCTTCAACATGACCTTATCCCCTGGTGTGGTGATAATGTCATGTTCAACTCCGGAGATCCAACCTGGCAAGTCTGAAACTTCTCCCTATTACAGAGCACAAATTCTTTAGCCTCCTGTTGCTGAGTTTTGGACACAGTTGCCGCTATTCCAACTTCAGGGACAGCCAGGTTGAACAGAGCAGAAAATCGGGTAGTGGTTTCAACAAGTTCACGTGATAGAGCTGCTCAGGTTTTCGTCTTCCTGGTTGGCTAATTTTATAATTCACCACCCCTATTTTCTCCAACACTTCATAGGGACCCTGCCATTTGGCTAGGAATTTACTTTCGACCGTGGGGACCAGCACCAACACCCTATCACCAGGTGCAAAGGAACGGACCTGGGCCCCACGATTGTAAATCCTTTGTTGAGCCAACTGGGCTTGGGCTAAATGTACCTTCACAATCGGCATCACTTGAGCAATTCTATCTTGCATTTGTGCCACATGTTCAATCACACTTCGATGAGGGGAACTCTCACTCCCCCATGTTTCCCTGGCAATGTCCAGTAGGCCCAGAGGGTGCCTCCCATAAGGTAGCTCAAACGGAGAGAACCCTGTGGACGATTGGGGAACCTCTCTTATGGCAAACATCAGATAAGGGAGCAGATAATCCCAATTCTTTCCGTCTTTATCTACCACCTTTCTCAACATTTGTTTTAAGGTTTTATTAGACCTTGCCACTAACACGTCTGTTTGAGGGTGATATACTGATTTACGTAAATGGGTCACTTTCAGGAGTTTATAAAGTTTGCAATACAGAATATTATCAGCTATCGCAGCACTGTACTCAGCCTCTACGGTGCAAGTGTATATAGAAGAAATGCTTTCATGTCCATTCTCCATTACAAATGGTACACGGCAGGAGTGCCCTTGCCCCCCCCCCAATATTCAACCTAGTCATGGAACTCATTACCAGAGAAAATAAGGAGCAACCCAGCCATATCTGGAGTTACAATAGGAAAATCAACGCATAAAATTAGCCTCTTTGCAGATGATGTCATTCTTATGATAACAAATCCAACCTTATCCCTACCACATATACACTGGATTCTCTGAGATTTCGGAAAGCTTTTATACTATAAATGTAATGAGTCCAAATCCCACGTTCTTGACATCTGAATGGATGGAATCCCTAGAAATCTCATTAGAATCCTCATACCCCTATACTTGGAAAGATACAGGGATTGACTATATGGGTATTACACTTACCAAAAGTACAAAACATTTATTTAGAAGCAACGTCCTTCCATTCAAACAACAATTTAATCACAAACTGGAATCCCTAGCTAAATTTTAGTTCTCATGGACTGGGCGCCTTCCAGCATTCAAAATACTGACCCTCCCAAAACAAACTGTTATACAGTTGCACAACAACTATGTGAACCCTTTTGGAGTGATATGGATTTCTGCACAAATTGGTCATAAAATGTGATCTGATCTTCATCTAAGTCACAACAATGGACAATGACAGTCTGATTAACTACTTCCCGGAGGCTGTACGACTATGTACAGCCGCAGGGTGGCTCTACTTCTCCGGGTCGCCAACTTTTTACGTAAATGGCTCCTCCAAGCCACTGGGGGGCGCGCGAGCACCGCTGGTGGCGCATGCGTGCCTGCCGCATCACTGAGATGCCGATGCGTGCACCTGATGGCGGCGATGTCCTCCAGGCACTTGCGATCGGCGGTTACAGGGACACGGACATGGATCTCTGTGTGTAAACACAGAGATCCATGTCCTGTCAGGGAGAGAGGAGACCGATCTGTGTCCCTTGTACATAGGGACACATATCGATCACCTCCCCCAGTCACACCTCTCCCCCCACAGTTAGAACACACTGCAGGGTACACATTTAACCCCTCCCTTACCCCCTAGTGTTAACCCCTTCAATGCCAGTCACATTTATACAGTAATTAGTGCATATTTATAGCATAATGTGTCAAAAGTGTCCGATGTGTCTGCCATAATGTCGCAGTCCCAATAAAAATTGCAGATTGCCGCCATTACTAATAAACAAAGAATAATAAAAAATAATAATAATTCTGTCCCCTATTTTGTAAGCGCTATAACTTTTGCCCAAACCAGTCGCTTATTGCGATTTTTTTTACCAAAAATATGTAGAAGAATACGTATAGGCCTGAACTGAGAAAAAAAATATAAAAAAAAATTGGGCTATTTATTATAGCAAAATTGTCGCTCTTTTTTTGTTTATAGCGCACAAAATAAAAACCGCAGAGGTGATCAAATACCACCAAAAGCTGTGGGGAAAAACGGACTTCCACATCGCACGACCGCGCAATTGTCAGTTAAAGCGACGCAGTGCCGGAAGCTGAAATTTCACCTGGTCAGGAGGTGGGTATATTTGCCCAGTAAGCAAGTGGTTAAACTAATAACACACAAAGACTTAAATGTTACCATGTTTTTATTGAACACACCATGTAAACATTTGCAGTGCAGGTGGAAAAGGTATGTGAACCCCTAGACTAATGACATCTCCAAGAGCTAATTGGAGTGAGGTGTCAGCCAACTGGAGTCCAATCAATGAGATGAGATTGGAGGTGTTGGTTACAGCTGCCCTGCCCTATAAAAAAACACACACCAGTTCTGGGTTTGCTTTTCACAAGAAGCATTGCTTGAGGTGAATGATGCCTCGCACAAAAGAGCTCTCAGAAGACCTACGATTAAGAATTGTTGACTTGCATAAACCTGGAAAGTGTTATAAATGTATCTCCAAAAGCCTTGCTGTTAATCAGTCCACGGTAAGAGAACTTGTCAATAATTGGAGAAAGTTCAGCACTGCTGCTTTTCCCCCCTAGGAGTGTCTGTCCTGTAAAGATGACTGCAAGAGCACAGCGCAGACTGCTTCATGAGGTGAAGAAGAATCCTAGAGTGTCAGCTAAAGACTTACAAAAGTCTCTGGCATATGCTAACATCCCGTTAGCGAATCTATGATACGTTAAACACTAAACAAGAATGGATTTCATGGGAGGATACCACAGAAGAAGCCACTGCTGTCCAAAAAAAACATTGCTGCACGTTTACAGTTTGCACAAGAGCACCTCGATGTTCCACAGTTCTGGCAAAATATTCTGTGGACAGATGAAACCAAAGTTGAGTTGTTTGGAGGAAACACACAACACTATGGCCCAGATTCACGTAGGGCGGCGTAAATTTATGCCAGCGTAGCGCATCTCATATACGCTACGCCAACGTAACATAGAGAGGCAAGTACAGTATTCACAAAGCACTTGCTCTGTAAGTTACGGCGCCGTAGCGTAAATTGGCCGGCGTAAGCCCGCCTAATTCAAAGTAGGAAGGAGGTGGGCGTGATCTATTTAAATTAAGCGTGACGCCATGCAAATGAATGGCCGATCAAACGGCGCATGCGCGCGCATGCTCAGAATCATGTTGCATATACTCCCTAAGATATGACGGCTTAATGCCTATGACGTGAACGTAACCTACGCACAGCCCTATTCACATAGTACTACGTAAACGGCGTATGCAATGTAAAATTTGACGGCGTTGTTCCCTGGCCCATACCTTTGCATTACCTGCACCTGCTATATGAGGGGTAACTTTACGCTGGACATAAGCCTTACGCAAATCGCATATATGAAGCGACGGGGCGCATCTACGTTTGTGAATCGGCGTATCTTACTAATTTGCATATTTAAAATGGGAACGCCCAATGCATCCAGCGTAACTATGCGTCCACGATACGCCGGCGTAGGCAAGTTACATCGGACGGCTGAAGCCATGTTTTTCGACGTATCTCGCTTTGTGAATCGGCGCAACTATACGACGGCGCACATTTGTACGTACTACGGAGTATCTCAAGATACACCGACATAAAATCATCATGAATCCCGGTCTTTGTGTGGAGAAAAAAAAGGCACAGCACACAAACTTTAAAACCTCATCCCAACTCTGAAGTATGGTGGTGGGGGCATCATGGTTCGGGGCTGCTTTGCTGCGTTTATCAAGACATTATGAAGGATAACTTAAGGCTATCTGTCCACCAACTGAAGCTCAACAGAAGTTGGGTGTTGCAACAGGACTACGACCCAAAGCATAGAAGTAAATCAACAACAGAATGGCTTAAACAGAAGAAAATACGCCTTCTGGAGTGGCCCAGTCAGAGTCCTGACCTCAACCGATTGAGATGCTGTGGCATGACCTCAAGAAAGCAATTCACACCAGACATCCCAAGAATATTGGATAGAAAGATTTGTTGTTTGAAAGAATGGACTTTCTAGGCACCAATCATTAACAAAAAATAAATTTTAATTGATGTAACGCCAAAACATATACTTTGGTGTTAGAATCAACGTAACAGTACAGAATTATAAAATTACATTAAAAGCACACGTTATTGATCACAGAATACTTTGTATGTGAACAAACAAAAAACAAAACACAAATTAATAAAACCAAAATGAGTCCAATGTAGGCATCAACGTTAGTTGGTGACTACTGCGGATATATGTAACAGTGAACATAAGCTCTACATGTTTTGCAGTTTAAGTGCTTCTTCGGGAGCTATAGATTTTCTAAAATGAGAAAAAAAGGGGGGAAAAAACATTATTGGTTTACAAACATGGTTTCATATACTGTCAAATATTTGTACATAGCGCCAGATTATATCATTTGTGCAAGTAAAGCACCATAGTAGAGGTGCAGGGGTGACCAGATTGCCATGGTGCCATCAAAAGATGACGCAGTGAGAGGCCAACGACGGGGCATGCAGGGATACACCAGGAAAAAAGGAAATTGTAATATAGATATAAAAATAGCTAGCACCGTAGGGGCATTAGGAGTGATGTGCTCACACATTACAGAGAGTATTGGTTAGTGATAGATAGATTGGAGGTGCTTGGGATAGATAGCAATAGAGGTACCCAAAGAAGAAGCGGTCACGGTGTAAACTATACATGGTGAGCCTAAAACGGCTTGTAAAATATTATGGCTGCCTACCGTCCACAAAGTGGATATCATTTAGAGTATGGAGACCAATAGAGTGTGTAGGAAGTAACACTGAAATATTCAGGTAGCTGGTACTTGGTCCGAGAGTCAGGTGAGGCTGGTGGCTAAATCTGGTATAGACACAGTTATTTTGTACATACCCAGATATATACAGCGCAACATATAAAGGGGCTGATCAGATTAGTATGGTGGTATAATCATACAGCTGAATGTATAGGAGAAAAGGGATAAACCCATAGTAAGGAGACGTAGATTCCAAGTAGTATGATAGACCAGGAATTGGTTGTAGGCTGCGGTATAGTAGAATAGTATCTGAGAACAATATGTATGGTGATACAGGTTAGACCATAGAACAAACAGCCACTGCATAGCTAACTAAATGCATAGGAATGGCATGATGTATATATATGTACTGACCAGAGAGCCTTGTCAGGAGTCACCAGCCGGACCATTAAGTTGGATTTCCAGTGATAGGAGATGAGCCTCTATGCATGGGGTTATCTAATCCACTATTTATGTGTATCTCCGGTCACATGTGCGGATGGGACTTCCGCATCATGTGACCCAACCAAATCCAGACTGACCAATCCCCTTGCGCCAGCCTACTCAGCGTCAAATGACGCCGCACCGATGATGTGGGCGTGGGGACATTGCACCAACCCGTTCAGCGTCAAATGACGTCGCGCCGATGACGTGGGCGTGGAGATGGGATGCCACAGGCAGAGACAGGCGGACGCGCCTCCCAAAGTGCCTAGAAAGTCCATTTTTTCAAACAACAAATCTTTCTATCCAACTTCTCAGGACGTGGCACTGCAGTACCGTAGGTCACCCATAGTCCATCCTATGGTGTGTGTACCTTGAATCTCTTTCTTAAATCCCAAGAATATTGCTGAACTGAAACAGTTCTGTAAAGAATGGTCAAGAATCACTCCTGACTGTTGTGCACGTCTGATCTGCAACTACAGGAAATGTTTGGTTGAAGTTATTGCTGCCAAAGGAGGTTGAACCAGTTATTAAATCCAAGGGTTCACATACTTTTTCCAACTGCACTGTGAATGTTTACATAGTGTGTTCAATAAAAACATGGTAACATTTATATTTTTGTGTGTTATTAGTTTAAGCAGACTGTGGTTGTCTATTGTTGTGACTTGATGAAGATCAGATCAGATCACATTTTATGACCAATTTGTGCAGAAATCCATATCATTCCAAAAGGGTACACATACTTTTTGTGGCAACTGTATCTCTTTGGAACTCTTCCAATTTTCATTCCCAAAACCTTAAGTCATTACAATACAGCCTGAATTAATATGTATGGCTAGGGAAAAACCCTGGAGCGCCCACAGTATTTTAATCAAACATAGATCCACAGGAGGATCCACAATGACAAATATACTAGACTACTATCATGCCTCAATATTAGCACAATAAAAGGACTGGTTCAGACCATTCCCATCTACGCTATGGGGAGATATAGAATGAGACACAGTACCATTCAATAACCTACGTCTATGGTTATGCAGCAGACACCCTAGATCCAAGATTCCCTCTCATTACTCACCCACTATTAAAGACCCAGCGCAGGCCTGGTGGAGATTTCCGTCAACCACTTGGAATGATACCTCTCCAACTGAGTTAAAACATCCAATCACTATTCTGAAATACCTCATTCCAGATATCCACTTAAAAAAACTGTCTCAGTGAACCAGAAAGAACACTTGACATACTATTCGACAAAGGAACCTTTAAATTCTTTGATCGACTAGCCTTGGAATACAAGATACCCCCAACAGACATTTATCAGTACCTGCAGATACACAACTGTATTAGACAAAACCTGCAGATCTAAGCCACCATCCCAACAAATGCGAATGACTACCTACACATCAATTCCATATAGAAAGAAAGGTATATTGTTGTTCTATTCCACACTTGAGGAAAAAACTTTCACCTATGATCAAGTGGGAAAGAGATCTACAATGCCTATTCTCTACAAACCAATGGAAAAGGGCACTCAATGCTACCTATAAAGCCACCGCATGCACTGCACTATGGGAACTAACCCAAAGATTTACGCAAATATGGTACCTAACCCTACTGTTTTAGCCCACTATAAAAAGAGTGCCTCCCCACTCTGCTGGAGGAACTGTGGCCAAACAGGAACACTCCTACACATAATGTGGGAATGCCCCCATATACAACATTTTTGGACCATGGTCTTTTATATCATTAACACTATGGTAAGACCCCAAGTACACCCATCCCCAGGATTATCCTTTCTTAATCTGAATAGTGACCAAGTACCCCCAGATGGCAGGAAAGTAGTAACACATATACTTCTAACAGCCAGACTCTCAATAACAAGATTATGGAAAATGCTCTCACCACCAAAAATGCTTGATGTTGTTAACATGATGCAAACACACTGCACATATGAACTCTTACTGACAATGGATAGCAAAAACTATCAAAAAGAAAGGGCAGCATGGCAGGTGTGGACCAAATGGTATGAGAAATACACTAGTTGACCCCTTGACTAAATGGGAAACAAACTGGTTGAAACAAGTTAGTTAAGTTTAATTAATTTTGTTTATTGTTTGGTTATACAATAGAATACTATATTATTGCCTACAGAAGTTATAGTAGGACATGGACATTGCTTATATTGTTAATTGCACCTATGTACCTAAACAGTGTTTCCTCTCTCTAAAGTTGGTAAACCGAGTAAAATAAATATACCTTAATCCAAAGATTGGATGAATTGCCTCCCACCATATGACACAGTTTGTTCCCAGATGGGGTGTCTAGGTGGGATGGTCAATACTCATATTGTATCTTTAGCACCAATACTGCAATTATGGTTCAAGTCAAACTATGACTCATGTGTATGACATTGATCGTTACCCTCCGCTATATGTCATAATTTATAACAGAAAATACCAATGTCTACATACCCTTTTGTTCTTTTCTTAGAAAAACAATAAAAACATTAAAACAAAAAAACTTCACTTCTGCCAATAGCTCTTAAAGCAACATTTTTTTTTTTTTAATTACATTGCATTTTTTTGTATTGCATTTTTGTTTACATATGAGATCTGAGGTCTTTTTGACCCCAGATCTTATATATAGGAGGTTCTGTAATGCTTTTTTTCTATTACAAGGGATGTTTACATTCCTTGTAATAGGAATAAAAATAACACATTAAAAAAAAGAACAGTGTAAACCTTTTCATTAAAAGGTAAAATAAATAAGAAAAAAAAAATTCCCCCCTATCCTGCCGAGCTTGCGTGCAGAAGCGAACGCATAGGTGAGTGCCGCCCGTATATGAAAACGGTATCTCAAACATGCAACCTGTAGAATGTTTTAAATGTTGCATGTGGAGACTTTTAAGGGTTTGTCGCCATTCCACAAGCGGACGCAAATTTGGGTATCAATTTACTCGGCGTAACGCCATCTTTCACAATATAAAAAAATTGGGCTAACTTTTCTGTTGTCCTATTTTTTTTATTCAAAAAATAGATTTTCTTCCAAAGTGCGCGTGTAAGACCACTGTGCAAATACGACGTGACAAAAAAAGTATTGTAATGACCGCCATTTTATTCTCTAGAGTGTTAGAAACAATATATACTGTTTAGGGGTTCGAATAAATTTTCTAGCAAAAAAAACAAACTGATTTTAACTTGTAAACAACTTTGAAAAATAGGTTAACTTGAGTACTCACTACACAGACACATTACAATATACTGCAGTAAAACTGCACTAACACACTTCAATATACTACCATAAAAGTGTACTAACTCACCTCAAAATACTGTAGTAAATGTGCACTAATGCAGTTCAATATACTGCATGTAACCTGCCCTAAAACATTGAACTGACACTAAAGTGAAAATGAATGGTCGCACTTTACTCACACCGCACTATCACTATATTCAAACTAAACTGAAACTAAAGTAAAAATGATCGGTCACGCTACACACACGCTGCACTATCACTATATTCACACTACACTTACTTATAATCACAATTAGACATGTGCATTCGTTTTCGTTAGAATGCATTTGCGTCCGAAAATCTGTTTTTTTTTCGTTATCGTTTTACCAGACGATGACGAAAGCGCACGAAAAACGAAAATCAAAAGATCCGACATAAAAAATGCTTTATTTTCATTTTCGTTGTGGTAAAAATTCGATATAGAGAGATTCGACATTATAGGGAAAAGATTCGACATTATAGAGAAAAGATTTGACACTATAGAAATAATAGATTCGACATTACATAGATTAGATTTTGATTTATGAGAAAATAGATTCGACATTATTACTAGTCATACAACATTAGAATTCTTGTAGGCGGAATATTCGAATGGAAATGTACAATTCGACGTTCTGTCGAATATTCTTTTGACCATTCGACAGAAACAAAGTATTATTGGATTTTCGGATGAAAGCTATTCCCCAACGAAAAACAAAATAAATCAAAACGATTTTTGGGAGTAACTAAATAAATTTATTTTCCAAACGAAAACGAAAAAACTAAACAAAATATTCCAGTCTGCACATGTCTAATCACAATAGCACACTATAGCATGCTAACTTGCTAGTAGCAATGAACCTAACCCTGTTCTATCTCCAATACAATATCACACTGCAAATGTCTGCTCTGGAAAGGATCCTTTTATAGTGGGGATAGGTCTATGAGCAATGAACCATGATCAATGTAATTTCTTACTTGTGTGTGCATGGATCACAGTAGACTGGGATTCTGTATTTATTATCCTGTTTTACATACCTCTTAACCACGTGTGCACCAATAACACTGTACCCCTATACATATATAATGTGTTTATTTTTATTTTTTAAATATAGATTAGTTTTGGTGGTATTTAACTTTAGTTGTAACTGCTGCTCTCATGACTGTACTGTGTTCAGGAACCAATAAATGGGTCATTCATTGATTAGCGGGTATTTTATCTCCTCTCTCCATTGTATGAGGAAGGGGAAGGCTTTTTCATTTTGGCATGGGGTTCCCCTTAAAATCCATACTAAACCCAAAGGGTCTTATATGGACTGGGGTGGACCCCCACAGTGTGTTTTTTTTTCTTTGTTTTTTCTTTCAATAGATGGGTGCCGGCAATTGCAGCCACAAGTCAATTTAAATGTGATTTTACTTGTTTTTAATTTTCCTTTAGAAATTTAATTTTTGCTTTAGCATGTTCTATATATGCTGCAGATGCTCCCCCTTACAAGCAGTCTAAGTGGACCCCCAGGCACTAAATGTAAAGAATTTTTCATTTTTATTGGTGCACTTTAAGCATCATTAACCACATGTCCACCGCCCACCGTCAAATGACGGCGGGCGGAGGACTCCAATCTCCTGACTGCACGTCATATGACGTCCAGTCATTCAATCAGGGAATGCACGTGATCGCGTGCGCGCATCCCTGTACTGTCGGTAGCCGCGTGTCACGGAGACACTGCTCGTTACCGACAGGGGTGAACAGCGGCGCGTTAACCACGTGAACGACCGCGATGAAGTCACGGCTGATCACGCATTGCAACACCCCCATAGTGCACGGCGCGTGTTCGCGATCGTGATCGCGCCGCGCGTGCCTGTCGGTGGCAGCGTGCTCCCGGGAACACTGCTCATCACCGACAATGGTACACAGCCATTGGTCAGGGATGTGTACCACGTGATCAGCTCTGATCACTAGTGTAAACAAAGAGCTGTAACTAACTGTTACCAGCTCTTCTCCCCTCACACATCGTTTCCAGTGTGAGGGGAGAAGAGCTAAAAGCAGTGAGTTACAGTTCTGTGTTACTGTAGTGTCTGCACAAACACCACATCTGTCCCTTTGCCCCCCCCCCCCCCCCCAATTGTCACCAGTCACCCAACAGTCACCCATAAAGTGCACCTGTCACATAAATAGACTGCCATCAGTGGTGCAACCGTCTGCCACCAGTGACCGTGCCCTGTCACCGTCACCCATCTGTGACCTGCTCTGTCATCCGTCACCCACCAGTGACCTGCCCTGTCACCTGTTTATGAAGAAAAAAATATTAATTTGATAAATTTTATGACAGAAACAAAGAAAAATGCAATTTATTCACAAAATCTACCGTCTTTTTTTATTTATAGCGCAAAAAATAAAAAACCCACGAGTGATTAAATACCACCAAAAGAAAGCTCTATTTGTGTGAAAAAAGGACACAATTTTTATTTGGGTACAGTGTTGCATGACTGAGTAATTCTCATTCAAAGTGTGAGAGCAAATTGGTCTGGGTAAGAAGGGGGTTTAAGTGCACTGTATTGAAGTGGTTAAAAGCACTGCTCCTGAAAAAAATATTGTTTTTTAAAAAACAATTGCATTGATACATGTCCCCGAGGACAGTATCTGGACACTCATAGCTATATGGCCAATCACTTGCATATAAGCCTTCAAAATGGGCACTGTTTAGGAGTTGTGCTGCAAACCGAACAGGGGGGTGTTCCATAATGAATAATCAGAACACAGTGGCTGATCATCTAACTGACTCACAGTTATAACACTGCCACAGAATCATATACATGCTTGGTATTGATGGCTACAATTTGGGAACATTGCTTCAGTGAAATGACAAGAACATTTATATTTGAATGAACAACTTTTTAAAATTGTTATACGTGACTTTTTGTACCCATCTTTTTTCTGCATGTCCCTCAAAATTTCTACGAAGATCCAAGTTTGATAAGATTTTACAATTAGAGTAAAAACTGTTTACAATGAAATTTGTAGAGAATTATGTTATTTAATTTGTGGTAATTCCCGAACTGAATTTTAATGAGCTGACAGATGGTACAAACTCAACAAAATCCTTTTATAAACTAAGTGCGTGTATAAAAACTTTGGATGCAAACCTTAATTAAATTGCAATCATGTACTATAGCTTGGGGATATTTGTTTTGCTTACAGGGCTAGATTCTTTTCAATTTTATTTTGTATGTACAGCCATTCATTTCAATATGATTATGTATGAATATTCTTCATCCTTGCCTAAAAAAAATGCATTTTTTTAAAGTAAATTCTAATTAATAGGTAATCTAAAGCATACTGGCTTTGTTATTGGACCACCCGCTGCATTTTTATTGCATTATTTCACATGTGAGCTACTTTACATTTATTATCAGTTTGTTCTTTATGATGGTTGTTAAAAAATATGAAACTCTACTCAACCTTTCTGAGCAAGGCATCGAGGCCAGTTTACTGTTATACAAAAACAGTCTTTTTATCATAAGTAGGGTCATGTTTTAAAACTCCAGTGAATCCAAGCACATTTATCAGCATGGACTGTGCTGGAACTCACAGTACATTTTCTGACTTTCACCACTAACATTTATTCTAAAATACATGTACCATTGGATAACTATGTAAACTAATTTTTTTATGCAGGGCATGCTATACTTCGCAATGCCTAGCTATTATCAGTGTTGCTCATCTTACTTTAAAAAAGTAATTAGTTACAGTTACAAATTACTTCTCCGAAAAAGTAATTGCGTTAGTGACTCAGTTACTACATTGAAAAAGTAATTAGTTACTCAGCAAAGTAACTGACTTTTTTTTTTCTGTTCAAATATTTTATTATTAACAAAGAGTACAGAGTAAAATTATGTGCATTTCTGTGTAAGATAACAGAGGAGATACAACAATATAGTCTAAACAATGTAAATGCAGACATATCAACAATATCGGCTGTGTACATCTAGCTTGCGAACAAGTACTACAAACTGAAGGAGATCAAAGCAGTGGAACCAACTAGGAACATAGTAATCAGAGACAATTGGAACCAAAAAATAAAAATAAAAAAATAAAGAGAGTGGTTCCGAAACAGGGGTTGTACAAGGCGGTAAGTCTTACTCTGTAGGTACAAAAATAAGAAACCATAAACTAAATTGGGGCAGTGAATTACACTACCATTCATATGAATTCAAGTAAAGCATTTTAACATAGGGACAAAGAAGTCCCAAAAGGTAGGGACAGGAGCAGAGGACAGAGAAAGAGGGAAGTAAGAGTGAGAAGCAGGTAGTAGAGAAGGGAGGACGGACAGTGGAGAGGGAGACAGAGAGGGTTGTCGGCGCGGCCATGGAGCCTCCCGGGGAGTCGCAGTGCCATATTGTGGGAATATCATAATGTTCACGGGGTAGGTAAGGTGACATCAAGATCAGGGGGGAGAAAGTGTTCCACCCATGGGGACCAGATTTTGTCATGCTGAGAGACTCGATCTAAAACAATTGATTCAGTCTTACTATGTATCATTCGTTGGGTCACTCTGTGAGTTACTTCGGCTATGTGGAGTCTAGAAGTCTTCCAAGCCTTGGCTATGGTTTGTTTAGCAGCTGTAGTTAATTGAAGGAGGAGACGGGCTCTAGTGTAGTCACCTTTAACATGATTCAGTGAGGCCAGCGATGGGTCAGGGGGAAGGGTATCACGCAACAGAGTGGAAGCCATCTGAAATATTACTGACCAGAATTTCTGTACCAAAGGACATGACCACCAGATATGCTTGTGGGTACCCCTCTCCCCGCAGCCCCGGAAACACAATGGGGAGTAAGAGGGTAAAAATGTAGTTATCCTAGTCGGAACCAGGTACCACTGCATGAGCACTTTATAATTAGCCTCCAGAGCTATCACATTTTGGGTGGAGGTTTTAGTGTAGGCCAATATCCTCCGGCTCCAACGTCACTTGTAAGTCTTTAGACCACTGTGCGGCATATAGAGGAAGTTCAGATGGTGGGGCGGTGAGGTGGTTATAAATTTGCGAGATAATACCAGGGGCATGTGGATCCGAATGACATATCTTTTCATAAAATGACATCCTGTCGAATGGGGGGCTAACACCCGTTACTGTTCGAGCAAAATGCGCTATTTGGAGGTAGTGGAAGTATTCAGTGGGGGGCAAGTCAGCCTGGGTCTGGAGTTCCTGAAAGGTTTTAAAGGCAGTTTTGGTCACTATATCACATATCCGACGTAGACCTGCCCAAGACCAATACCGAAAAGATTCCGGCTCAGTGAAAGCAGGATAAAAAAGTGGGTGGCCAAAGAACGAAAGTAAAGGGGTATGGGTGGAAACCAATTGAAAAGGGGCTCGTAGGGTGTCCCATATCTGGAGTGAGTGCCGCGTAATCGGGTTCGTAACAGGGGTGCGGACCGACAGGGGTAACCACAATAAATTATGAATCAGTAGAGGGGAAATATCTATTGCCTCCAGGCTAACCCATATAGGGATCTCAGTAGATGTGTGAAATAAGGTGATCTGGGCGAGCTGGGAGGCTGGTAGTAGCGGAGAAATTTGGCAATCCCAAGTCCACCACTAAGTCTATTGCGGAGAAGAACAGATCTGGCTACTCTGGGTTTAGTGGATCCCCATATGTATTTAAACACTCGAGATTGGACAATCCGGTGAAAGTAGGACGGAACTGACACCGGCAGAACTCTATAAAGGTACAACAGCTTAGGGAGCAACGACATTTTGACAGCAGCCACCCGACCCAGCCACGAAACACATAATGGTTTCCAAGAGTCTAATAAAGATGATAACTGGGATAACATGGGGAGATAATTGGACCGAAAGAGAGAAGCAGTAAGTTTTATACCTAGATACGGTAAAGAAGCAGAAGACCAAGAGAAGGGGAAATTTTCTTGAAGAGAGGTCACCTCGCTAGTAGGCAGAGACACATTGAGGGCTCATGACTTAGATTGATTGACTTCTAGGCCAGAGATTTTGGCAAATTTATCAAGGATTTGTATCAAAATTGGAAGGGTTAAACGGGGGATGTTACAAATAAGAGTGCATCATCTGCAAATAGGCAGATCTTGTGAGTAGTGGAAGCAATTTCCAGTCCCTTGACATCAGGGTTAGACCTTATTAGGGCAGCTAGAGGTTCTATCGCCAGAGCGAAGAGCAAGGGGGACAGGGACAACCCTGCCTAGTGCCCCTACCGATCTGGAAATTATCAGAACGAAACCCCGAGTATTTGACATAAGCCTGTGGATGACTGTAGAGGGAGCCCACCCATTGCAAGAAGTGTGGGCCAAAACCCCATCGAGTTAGTATAACATTTAGGTAGGGCCATGAGACAGTATCAAACGCTTTCCTGAAATCAAGGGACAGCAAATGCATGGGGATTTTGCGACTCCTAGCAATGTGTTGTAGTAGGACAACCCGGCGAATATTATCACTAGCCTGGCGGTGGGGAATGAAACCCACCTGGTCTTTGTGTATCAAACCACCTACAATAGGATTGAGGCGCAAGGCCATACCCTTAGCCAAAATGTTAATATCTAGATTAAGCAAAGAAATGGGTCTGAAGTGGGACCAGAGTGTATTGTCGGAATTGGGCTTGGGTATCATAGCTATAATAGCCGTCAATGTGTCCTGACCAAACGAGTGTTGCCGCAATAAAGCATTAAAAGATTTAGAGAGGAGCGGGGCTAAGGTGACAGCAAACTTCTTATAGTAATTACTTGATAGTCCATCCGGACCTGGTCTTTTGTGAGGTTTGAGTGTTTTTATAGCAGCGAGGACCTCCTTAACCGTGATGGGTTTTTCCAAAAGTTCGCGATTGGAAGCAGATAGGGAGGGCAAGGTGACATCCCGAAGTAAAGTTTCGGCTGCATCAGGGGAGAAAGAGGGTTGGGCTTTATACAAATCCTCCAACTTTCGGCGGAATATATCCAAAACTTTAACAGGATTGCTGGTAAATGAGTGTTTGTACGAAGCCGAAAAGGGACATGTGTCCGATCCGGGGCGACAAAGACGTAGTGCCAGAAAGGTGTCAGGTTTGTTAGATTTAGTGTAGATGGTGTGGGCGGACCTTTGTATAGCCTTGTCTGCCGATTCGGCCAGCAACAGGTCCAATTCCACTTTGGATTTTTCCATAGCCAATTTATGAGGTTTTGAGGGGGAGGACTGAAACCGAAGAAAACATTGATGGAAATCATGTTCCCGCTCGGTTAACTGGATCTTCCTCTCACAGTTCAAGTGAGTAGATACAGAGATACATCTACCCCTGATCACCGGCTTATGCGCCTCCCATAGAAGTACAGGTGAAATCTCAGGAGTGGAATTATACAGCAATAGGATTGATTAGCGAGGTGGGCTTCGTTCATACACCAGGAACGATCTTTTGAGCGTGGGATCAGGGAAGATACCGAGGTAAGTACTGCACAGTGGTCCGACCAAGTAATAGGTTGGATAGTAGAACCAAGTAATATAGGGGAGGACGCAACTGAAACAAAAATATGGACAATTCTGGAAAAAGATTTGTGGAGGTAAGAATAAAATGTATAATTGTTTCTCGTTGGATTACATTCCCGCCAGGAATCGAGTAAAGAAGCTTGTTAAAGAATGCCCTTGCAATGGAAGCGTATGACCTGAAGCAAATGTGAAAGAAAGGGGATCGGGTTAGTATTCGGGGCATAATAGAAAACAAGAGTAGTTTCCACTTCCTGTAGCAGACACACCAAAATAATGTAGCGGCCCTCAGGGTCCTTTATTTCCAAGGTCACTGTGAAAGGTATGGAGTGATGTATGGCGAGTAAGACACCTCGGTGCTTTGTGGTAGCTGAAGCCGTAAACACCTGGGGGTATTTGGGGCTAAAATATTTAGGGGTCGTGCGTTGAGAGAAGTGGGTTTCTTGAGGGGCCACTATATCCACCTTCAAATGTGTGGAACGCTTTCACTCTTTTATTAGGGGAATTCAGTCCCTTAACATTCAGGGAGAGAACATTTAAGGGGGCCATTTAGGAGTAAAGGGAAAAGCATTACAAGATAATCCCGGGGCTCCGCGACCACGCCGACAAGGAAGAAGAGGAAGAAGAAGAGTAGGGAAGCAAAGGAAGGGAAGAGAAAAAAAGGAAGAGGTGGATTCGTAGGGCGAAGAAAAAGACATCGGATGGGATAGGAATCCAATCCTAACACCCGACCAAATAGTGCACCAAACACCGGCCAGCCAGCTAGCACAGGTGCGGGTACACTGTAGAAGGGGGGAGCAATGACAACTCCCCGCCACGAATGGGAGATATTAAAGGTACTTATTACATAGTCGTGCAAGAAGAACAGTTAGCTGTGTAGTAGAGTCGAGCACAAAGTTAAAAAAGGGGGAAAAACAAAAGACAAAAGGAAAAGTGAATGAACCAGACCAATTGCATATATGGACACCAATAAAAATGATCATACCATCGCACAATGGAGGGGAGGCAGTCAGGGTACAACATTTGGTATTGGGCCACCAATCAGTGTAAAGGAGTGAGACCAAGGGGCAGACAAGGAAAGGGAGAGGGGTATGGGGGGAAGAAAGGAAGAGGGGGTGTTGGATCAAGGGAACAGGGGGAGAATGAGGGGAGGAGGAGAAGGAGATGGGGAGAGGGTTGGGAGGGAGGGGAGAAGGTCTAGCATTCCAAGGATCATAAGCCCAGGGGGGGGGGATTATCCCCCTAGGTGCATGATAACATCAAGATGTCAACTATAAATAGTCAGGATAACCACAGATGGACATATGAGTAACAGTACATCCAGGAAAATAAAATAAGTAGTTCCATAAATGATATAACAGAACACAAAAACAAATTAGGCCTGGTCAGCAGATGCGAGAATGTATCATTCCTGCCTCGAGCCTCAAAAAGGCAGTAGCCCGAGGTAAATCAACTTTGAGTTGAGTTAAACAACAAAAAAAAATATATAAGGAATGATGTCATCAAAACAAACTTTGAAAGTCAGAAAAAAAAGAAAACAAAAAAAAGTAGACAGAACAAGCAACGTGAACATTGAGATATAAATGACTGGACCTGAGCAACCCCTATAGATCTTACGGGGTTGTATATGTCTCCTCCGGCGGGGGGAGATCTAAGGAAGGCAGGCTCTCCGTGTCTTGATGGAAACAGCTGGTGTAGACAAAACAAAGTGCAGCGAAAACTTCAGGTATTATGTCCAATTCGACACTAGGAGAAAAGACAAAAAATGGGAGAGAAACCTGCAAAAAAGAGTCAGCATTAATCAAACATCCTCAGCGAGGTGAATACAGTTGACGGCCAGAAGCACCCTCCTTGTGGGATTGAGCAGGAGTTCCCTTGCGTACAGAAGAAGGACCTGGCTGGGCTCTCTTCAGGGTAAAAGTGTACGAATGAGCCGCATCTCGGGCTGGGGTGCGGGGTAAGCTAGTCTCTGACTGTTGTGAGGGGACAGGAAGATGGAGGGATTCCAGGAGGCGCTGCAGGGATTCAGGTGAAGTGCAGGCGTGTTGCTGACCCTGGTAGGAGAACTGTAAGGCGAAGGGGAACCGCCAGGTATATTTTAGGTGGTGCTGGATAAGAATCTGAAGTTGAGGCTTCATCGCTCGTCTTTTAGCGATCGTGAGGGGGGCCAGGTCGGAGAAGAGCTGGTAGGTATGTCCCTGGAACAGAAGAGTATCCTTATCTCGTGCAGCGGTAAGCAATTGCACTTTCGTGCGAAAGAAATGCAATTTGAAGATGATATCCCGCGGGGGGCCATCTTGCTGGCGGCAAATGAGAGCTCTATGGATCCTGTCGAATTCCAGGCGTTCTATTGGGATGGATGGGGAAAGCTCCTGGAACAAGGCCGTGGAAAAGGACTGCAGGTCGTCCATGGTTTCAGGTATGCCCCAGATGCGCAGATTGGACCTGCGGGAACGGTTCTCGGCGTCCTCCAGACGTGACAGGAGAGTGGCATTCTCCTCACGGAGAGCAGCCTGCTCCTGGGCCTGCTACTGGAGGGTCAGCTCTAGATCATCAACACGGGTCTCCAAATCTGCTGTGCGCTGACCAAGCTCCCTGATCTCACGGGATAGTCTATTAGTAATCTGCTCTGAAGTGGCTTTAAGAGCTTTGTGAAGCATGCTTCCCATATGTTTAAGAAAGTCAATTTGGGACATACCTGAGGGCGGTAGGATGGGAGAGTCGTCAGCGTGTGACTCAATGTCTTCTTCATCCTCACTGTCAGCGTGGATGGATTTGTCCGGAGAGGCAGCAAGCTGCTTTGCTAAGGCCTTCGCCGCCATCTTGGACGAGGCGCGAGCCAGGGCCTCCTTGATGGGTTTAGGCTTAGTTTTGCCTCTATGGCCGGTCAGAACCATCCCGGGAGGTGCTGTGTATGTTCCGGAGGCGACAGCTAGAAAGAACGGGGTCGCTGAGCGGTCCAGAGCGCGGATTAGGTCCCGATATCGTGGCGGGGAGAGCGGAGCTCTAGAAGGACACGTCTTCCATCACGAGCCTCGCGCATGCGCCCCCAACTTACTTTTTTTTTATATTCTACAATGCTTTGTTGAGATGATTTCCTTTCTAGAATGCAGGTGACGGGTGCTTGCCAGGGAGCAGTGAGTTAATACTCCAAGACAAAAGAAAGCCAGATCCTTGAGAGAAGAAAACCGGAAACAAATGGTGATCTTGTGTATATCCCAGCCTAGGTGCATCCGTCCCACCATGTATGTGCAGCTAATAGGACTTAAAACCCTTATCCATCTGCTACATATTAAATTAAAATTATAAGCTGGATTAAAATGTATGTTTATAATATACATTCCCTTGACGTTTACAGAGTCTGTAATTTAAAATCTTATATTAGGCTTTATAAGAATTTTCTATAGTTTATTGTTTATTATTTTATGTATCTTATATAAGCTTTATTAGATGCAAGGGATCTGGAATGGGGATGTCAGATTTTTCTTTGTTGTCTGATGAAGAGATGAAATCACTGACCAAAAATAACCTGCTGATCATTGGTCTGTATAGGTGTCCTGCACTTACCATGTTGACCACTAGATGTCACTGTGTACACTGTGTTGTATAGGGAACGTTTGTTCTATGGAACATTTTGTTCCGGCCATGTGTTCCCCGGATCATTGATCAGGTTGTGCACACAGTGTGTGTGATCGATGTGAGTTGTTCCCAGGTGATTGGTCAGTGTGAGGCGGATGGGGCTCGTTGTATCCAGGGCTCCTTGCGATTGGGAGTTTTCAGACCGCTGTGACAGGCCATCACAGCGGTCACATGATTCTAAAGCGGAGTTCCACCCACATTTATGTTCA
Organism: Rana kukunoris; assembly: GCA_029574335.1. NCBI lineage: Eukaryota > Metazoa > Chordata > Amphibia > Anura > Ranidae > Rana > Rana kukunoris. The sequence continues at coordinate 178,530,667 of CM056050.1, read as the reverse complement.
CAGCGCCGGCAGAAGCAATCACTCTGCTGCCATCTAGTGGTGGTAGATGTAATTGCGGGAATGCCACCCAAGTAATGGGAACTGCGTTACCGTGAGGGGAAGAGTAATCAGGTAGATTACTCGTTACCCTCAAAAGGGGCTGCGTTAGGTAACTGCGTTTATTGTAACTCCGTTACTTACAACACTGGCTATCATACTGTATATTCAACCTCTAGCTCTTTGGGCCTAACATGTCAGTGGTTGATCAGTACTTTTTTTCCATATGGTGTGAGCTTGTCCACTAGTTCGCTATTTTTGGGTGACTGTAGTTGATGATATTACTACCACCTATGATTTTACTCTGGGGTTGGATCCTGTAATATTTTACTATGCATATGTGATGGTATGGAAATTGGTAGATATGTCAAACTTTTTTGTTTTTTATCCCTCTTTATACACCAGGAGGGTAATCCTTTTAAACCGGAAGTTGCCCAATCCTCCTACTTTTTCTGCTTGGTGTGCCTCTGTTAATACCATCTTGCCCCTTTATCAACTGAACTATGAGAGCAGGTCATGCCAGAGGAAGTTTGACACAGTCTGGAATGCCTGGTATGTTATACTCATTTATGCTCTTGCTTTTATAACTTCTATACTTCCACAATGGGGTTCTATGTAGGGTTGCACTGATACCAGTATTGGTATTGGTGCAGATACTAAGCATTTGCACAAATATCAGTACTGGAGCAAATGCACAGATACCTGAAACTGATTCTTTCAGGGTTGGTTATTTCAGCTGTCAAGGAAATTCCCCCACTGCCATCACTTTTTTTTGTTGTTGAAAGAACAGTGTAAAAAATAAAAACAAAAGGTAAAATAAATAATAATAATTATATATTTTTTTTAAACGCCCCCAATTCCACCAACTTGTGTGAATATGGGGTCAACCCACACATGTGAGGTATCACCGTGATCGGTAGGGCGCAAGCAATAATTCTAGCCCTAGACCCCCTCAAAACATGCAACCTGTAGAATTTTTTAAACGTTGCCTGGAGATTTTTAAGGGCACTCAGCATAACAATATCTTTCACAATATAAACAAATTGGGCTAACTTTACTGTTGTCTTATTTTTTAACTCAAAAAGTGTATTTTTTTCCAAAAAAAAGTGCGATTGTAGGACCGCTGCGCAAATATGGTGTGACATTAAGTATTGCAACCGCCATTTTATTCTATAGGTTGTTAGGAAACAAATTATAATGTTTGGGGGTTATAAGTAATTTTCTAGCAAAAATTATTTTTTTAATTTGTAAACAACAAATCTCAGAAAGAGGCTTTACGTGGTTAAAGCAACCTAAATGTGAAATACTGTACTTATTTTGTGTGTTTTGTATTAAATGTTCCTCTGTTTAACCCCTTATTAATTCGTAATCTACTCTAATCAGCCTCAATTAACTCCTTGTTCACCTCCATTTAATTATTATTATCCTGCTATTTATTTATTTTTACTTCTATTTTATAAACTATTAATAATGAAAACTGTTTTTGTTTGCTGTGTTTGTTAATATTTTTACATCTTTAACATATATTTACATGTTTTACATTGAAAAAAGCACAAAATGTAAAAAAAAAAAAGAAAATGTACTGTATTTATTGGTGTATAACACTCATTTTTTTACCCTGAAAATAGAGGGTAAACTGTGCCTGCGTGTTATACGCAGGGGGTTGTGAAACGTTTTTTTCCTGAAAGTTCCCTATTAAAGTTAGGGTGCGTGTTATACGCCTGTGTGTACGTTGATAAATACAGTATTTCATTTGTAAAATACTTTTAATGCTGTTTACCATATATATATTCATAATCATTTAAAAAATGGTATTGGTGCATCCCTAGTTCTATATCTAGGCGATTGGAACCTGCCATTTTCTCTCTCCCCTCTTATATCATACTCTTGCCTTCTCTTACACCCTCTTCTTCCTGTCCTGTCTTCTCCAGTCTCCTTGCCCTCCCTTTTTCTACTTCTCTTTTTTTCCCCTATAGTTTCTCTGTTCCCCCTGTTCCCCTATTCAAGCTGTTCTTACGTAAGGGGTGGTGCCATACTAAATTATTAATGGTTAATAATCCCCCATTTCTTCCCTGTATATCAGTAGAAAGGGACTAATTGCCATAGTAGTTTAAATGTAGTTGTGCAAATACAGTTTTCAGTCTTCTATTTTGATGCTGATCTTACATTGTATATGTGACGGTATTAGAGCATATCTCCGCCATCCTCTCCCTTCTTCTCCCATAAAAGAAATCACCCAATATTCCCCGACTTAGGAATATCCCTGGAATCGCCGAATCATCCACACATGAGCCATGGCTTAATACTGGATGTAACAGGACACCCTTTAATGGCAAAACTCTGCAAATTTATATACACAGTTACAAGCTTGTCATCAATCAAAGAACAATGAAATCTCCACCCCCTTTTCCACACACTGGGGGTTTCCATACAGAGGCATTTCGGCACCGCAAGGCTTGACACATCACATTCTTGAATTTGAATTCAATTAACCTTTAGAATACACAATCACAGATCTAAAAGACATTTAGTAATTATCTCCCAGAGAGAGAAGCCCCCAGGGGGTAATTACTACAATGAAGCAATCAGAACAACAATTAACATGAGTCAATTATCTAATCGGTTGGTTAGGTCGTCTCGTCTGTGACACGGCTATTCATCTGCAGAACACAATGGAAAGGTATTTCACAAGCCACTTAGCATTGAAAGGTCATTGTCCCGTACTGGCAGCATGGCAATCTGGTTTAAACAGGTTTTACAGATGCCTCTACAAAAGGGGAAAGTAATCCAATTATCCAGGCTAGAGGCAGAACCCCATAACGCACAGACATTAACATTAGCAGGGAGAGGATTAGACTGAAGTATATAGGCAATTGTATAAAAGTCCTTCACAATGGCCCCCCCTTTTCTCCCTGCTCCGGCAACTCGGTTGGACCTTTCCTGGTCCAGTAGAGTTGACGGGTTCAGAGCTTCTAGTCCGAGGTTAACTCCGTTTGGCGTGACAATCCATCGGCATTCCCGTTTTGCTTGCCTGGGCGGTAATGAATCGTAAAGTCATAGGGCTGTAAGGCCAAGCTCCAGCGTAGCAAACGGCCGTTGTCCCCTGAAACCCGGTTAAGCCACACCATGGGGTTGTGATCGGTGATGAGAGTGAAAGCCCGGCCATAAAGGTAAGGTGTGAGCTTTTTGAGGGCCCATCCGCCTTCCTGGTTTGAGGCCCTGGCCCATAATCGGACGGCAAGAGGCTCGCATTCAGTCCTCTCCAAAAGCCCCTGTCCCGGCTAGGCCTGTCACACATCTCCCCTTTTGGCAGGGGACTAACCCAGTAGGAGACACCAGATGGGTTGTCTCTGAATTCAGTCAGTAGTTCCAGTCCCCCGATGCCGGTATCCATACAGTACCCCAAATCACTTGCTCCAAACCGAGCATTACTCACCCCGCCATCCTCTGACTCTCTCAGGGAACACGTCTGCCGCTGGGGAGAGGCCTGGACTGGCACTTCTCCCTGGAGTCCTTTCAGCCGCTGGAGAGATGACAGGGTGGCTGGGCTCAGTCCATCATGCTGTTGGGGGTCTGGGCCAACTGGCCACCATTTATGGGGTATACCAGTGGAGACTGAAGTCCCATCCACTGGTATCCACTCAAGCTGTAGTGGGGTGCAGCCGCCAGTAGCAGCCTGTCCTGCTGCCAGTGGTTCCGCTGGGAGTAAGAGCTTTACCACCTCAGCTGGTTGCTGGGGAGGGGGGCCAACCGCCCCGGCTCCCTGGAACTCCACAGTTGGTCCCGGTGCTGGGCAGAGATGGCTGGCAATCTGCCCTGTTGCCAGCACTTCTGCTGGGGGTGCATAATCCATAACATCCTCTGAACAGTCTATACATTCTGTAATCTGTGGCTGGGGAGTGATCGCCATCTTCTCACCCTGAGCCTCCAAAACTGCCACAGGGGTGGGGCAGAGGTCTTGAACCCTCTGTCCGGTGACCAGCGCTTCAGCTGGGGAAGTTCCTTGTAACTCCACAAATACTGCTCTTGGGGCTGGGCAGAGCACAGTGAAGTGTGGCCCTGATACCAGCTCTTCTGCTGGGGGCCCATCAGGTTGTTCTTCCTCAGCAGAGAAGTCTATCACATCCCCTGTCTCTGGAACTGGTGTCTGGGGATAGGGGTTCACCATCTCCTGTCCATGGAACCCAGAGAATGCTATAGATCCTGAGCAGAGGTTAGCAGAGCTCGGCCCTGCGGTCAGAACTTCAGCTTTGGGAATGGCAATCTCCAGATTTTCCATTGACGATTCACTGGCATACTGCTGGACAGGCACATTCCTCCATTCAAGATTGTCCCATGCAGAAACCGGATCAAGGTCAGTCGGCACTTGCTGCATCGGCCATAAGACCTCCGGGTCCATAGCTGCAGGGGCAGGTTGGGAAAGCACACGGTTACCCTGCCACATGGACGATTCTTCAGCCAGGATTTCAGTATTGTCCACTGGTATTTCCTGATAGTCCCAGGCAAAGGGAGCCCGGTCCTGGTGCTGAGCAGAGTCTAGCAGCTGTTTGTAGGCGATCTCCAGGTCCCATTCCCGAGCGGCCAGAAATTCCAAATCTTCCTGTGCCCAGTGCGCTTCCGAGATATTCATTTTTTTCTCTCTGTGCTCCATTATGTCCTCTAAGCGCCCCTTCCGATCATCCCCAAAGTCGGGATCACTGGACATCCTCCAATACAACAATCCCAGGCCATCATAGTCATAGCCTTCTGTGGGGCTGTCATCCGCTGACCACGGGCACTCTTGGGCTACATACCACCGGAGGGCTCTGTAGCTCTCATCCAGCTGCATCTCTGTCCTGAGCAGCCTGCTTAATTCCGCTATCCACTCCTGCTTCGGTTGTTCCCCCAACAACGGCAGTCGTACGTCATACTGCGGCCAGTACCTTGCATAGATGTAGGGCAGGACTTCTCCTTGGTGTTGCTGCTCCAGAGCTAGCGCTTCCTTCCAGAGTTGGCACCGAATCACATCCGCCCATCCCAGCAGGACCTCCTCTGATTCTGGTCCTGTGTGCTGCATCCGCATCTCTTGTAACCTTCTTCTGAATTCCTCTTCCATGGTTACTGGTATCTGTACCTCTCCTCGTCTTTCATTTGGTGCTGCTTCTTTAGGCGTTGTCACCGATCGTCGTATTTCTGCAATTCTCAGCTCATGTTGCCGCTCTCGTTCTTTCTCATCAAAAGCTTCAAAAGCGCTAAACGGAATCTTCCTTGTGTCTGCTGTGTTGTACTCACTGTTTGGAGAATGTGCGGATGCTTGTTGGACTGCTGCCAGTTTTAACTGTAGCTCTGCGTCTCTTATTTGTTTAGCCTCCTCCGCTAACAGGGTCATAACTTTCAGCACCACATCCGCCGTTGGGTTCGGACCGAACCATGCTAATTTCTCTCTTATTAGCTTGTTGGCTGGTGATTCCTCCTCCTGAATCACTGGTGTCCCTATCTCTTGTACTGCTGGCGTCGCTGCAATCGAGTTCTCCTGGTCTAGCTCCATTTATTCTGCTATGATGACACGCTCGGTTCTGTTGCTAGCAATCCTTCCACAAACTTCCAGTAGTCCTTTCCGTGTATTTCTTTTAAGCAGGGTGTACCAGTCTTCCATTCACTGTTCCCAGTGTCTGCTTGGAATCCTGGTGTAAAGGAAGGTAGAAGGGAAAATCCTGCTGCTGCCATCCAGTGTGACGGTATTAGAGCATATCTCCGCCATCCTCTCCCTTCTTCTCCCATAAAAGAAATCACCCAATATTCCCCAACTTAGGAATATCCCTGGAATCGCCGAATCATCCACACATGAGCCATGGCTTAATACTGGATGTAACAGGACACCCTTTAATGGCAAAACTCTGCAAATTTATATACACAGTTACAAGCTTGTCATCAATCAAAGAACAATGAAATCTCCACCCCCTTTTCCACACACTGGGGGTTTCCATACAGAGGCATTTCGGCACCGCAAGGCTTGACACATCACATTCTTGAATTTGAATTCAATTAACCTTTAGAATACACAATCACAGATCTAAAAGACATTTAGTAATTATCTCCCAGAGAGAGAAGCCCCCAGGGGGTAATTACTACAATGAAGCAATCAGAACAACAATTAACATGAGTCAATTATCTAATCGGTTGGTTAGGTCGTCTCGTCTGTGACACGGCTATTCATCTGCAGAACACAATGGAAAGGTATTTCACAAGCCACTTAGCATTGAAAGGTCATTGTCCCGTACTGGCAGCATGGCAATCTGGTTTAAACAGGTTTTACAGATGCCTCTACAAAAGGGGAAAGTAATCCAATTATCCAGGCTAGAGGCAGAACCCCATAACGCACAGACATTAACATTAGCAGGGAGAGGATTAGACTGAAGTATATAGGCAATTGTATAAAAGTCCTTCACAGTATAACCTCCATGTTTAACACTGGATATAATCAATGAACTAATGCATCTACTTTTTCTTTGATGTATCCAAATGTTTTCTGCCTTTGTTTTTATACTTTTTATACACTTAATAAAAACTTGTAACTTTAAAAAAATACATGTGCTAATATGGTGACTTCTAGAAAAAATGTAGCAAATGCTGGATTACAGTACATGAAACATGTTTCATATTTTTTTTTAGAGGAATCAACATTAATATTATAGAGCATATAAGGTTTTTTTGCCTGTGCTTATGGTGCGGATAGCAAGGAAGACCTGACACACAAGATAAAAATTACAGACTATACAGAAAATACCAAAGTTGTGGCTGGAGTTTAATTTTTTTTAAATAAAATACATAATAAAACAAGACAAACAAGGAAGGTGTTTACCCATAAACCAGCTATCTTTTCTTTGGAGCTTGTCAAAAAAAGCTTTCCGATACAAGTTGAAGACATCTTGGAAGCTTTTTCAAATATATAATGCTTTAGTGCTTCCTGCTTGCTGATTTCTACCTTCTACACATTTCACATCACTGTGATGGCCCAAAATAAATGTGAAGAAGGTGGGAGCGATCAGCCTTCTGCAATATCAGAAGTTTGCAAAATAATTGCCAAGGGTTTGAAGGTGATGAGGAGGACTTAGAAACATGTGGAGGTATCTGGAGTCATCTCTATTTTAAATATGTTATCAGCTTTGAAACTGAACTCAATGCAGATAAAAATATATATAATTAAATCATTTATATACAGTATCTATTAAAAATCATTAATAGATCATTCACAATAACTCTGTAGGGTTGCGTTAATCTTGGCAACTCATTGCACTGCATGCTCCTACAGTTCATGAACTTGAATGCATATCTTGACAGTTTTGTAAAATATATACAGCTTTAGAGCCTCCAGCCTGCCTTTCCTACTTCACTCACATTTCCATAGACTAGAGACCATCACTGGGTGGTACCAAAATAAATGTGAATAAGGTGGGAGTGATCAGCCTTCTACAATATCAGAAAGTGTTAAAAGTTTGCATATAGGATGGCCAAGAGCTTGAGGGTAAGGGGAAGGAATTAGAAACTTGAATGTGAAGGTATGTGATGGCACCTCTATGTTAATTATGTTATTAGCTTTTAACCACTTAGAGGGGTTGTAAAGGTATTTTTTTCCCCCTAAATAGTTTGCTTTACCTTAGTGCAGTCCTCCTTCACTTACCTCATCCTTCCATTTTGCTTTTAAATGTCCTTATTTCTTCTGAGAAATCCTCACTTCCTTTTCTTCTGTCTGTAACTCCACACTGTAATGCAAGGCTTTATCCCTGGTGTGGAGAAAGCCTTTTGAGGGGGCAAGCAGGAGTGTCAGGACGCCCACTAACACACAACTCCTTTCTCTATCTGCAAAGTAGAGAGTGTCCTGACTCTCCTGCTCGCCCCCTCCCCCCTCACGAGACTTTCTCCACACCAGGGAGAAAGCCTTGCATTATGGTGTGTAGTTACAAACAGAAGAACAGGAAGTGAGGATTTCTCAGAAGAAATAAGGACATTTAAAAGCAAAATCGATCCACATTTGATGCCATTTTGTGTTTTGGTATACATCTCTTTCTAAGGTTACAGCATTTATTACTGTGTCTAGTGGCCTGCATTATAGGTTATACTTGGGAAATACAAGTTATACACATTGGGCAATTATTGGTGGTCCACCATACCACTGTGGTTTGGTACACACCACTGTTTTCTGATTTGATTTGGTATTATTTTTGATTTTTGCTTTTTCAGTTTTTTAGTTTGTTACAAGTATATAGTTTGGCCAGCTCAGGCCTACGCTCTTGGGATACCAGGATTTGTATTTGGCACAACAGTCACATTTTGAACACTTTTCACTGTAGGGTTTTCCCTTCATTTACCTGCACAGAGTCCTGACCAATCCGTGTTTTTGGTCAATTCTCTTTTTTTGGTTGACCACGACCAGCTTTTTGGAATCACTTCATACACACCCTTAGACACCATCTAGTGGTGGTAGTCTACTCCAACACCTACTAAATCAGGACACCAAGAGAGTCCATATCATTAACGAGGTAACCACAAACGCTCCTCCTGAGCGGCTCTAAAAGGGATCCCCCAATATTGGGAATCCCCCTCATACAGGTTACCCAACACTTGGTTCACCAATACACTAGTTTTTACTCAGAATATTCACTTCTCACTCACTAGACATATACAGCAGCGCCACCATCCCAATACTCTTCAAAATTGCGCCCACTCGTGGAATGGCGTCAAACTTTTACCCTTAAAAATCTCCATAGGCGATGTTTAAAAAATTCTATAGGTTGCGTCTTTTGAGTTACAAAGGAGGTCTAAGGCTACGTATGCGTTCGCTTCAGTACAGTACAGTAGCTATCAAAAAAGCTTTAAGAGATCATACACACTTGATTCCCTTTACAGATATCCACGCAAGCATAAAGGCCTTGGCTGGGATATAGCCATATGCCTTTTTTTGCTGGATTTCTGGTAAGCAAGTCTTTCTTAAGGTGGCGGTGCACTTTTTGTGATGTGAATCACTGTGGTGTTTACCAAGAGAGCGATCTTCACATCACCATCAATGCCAAGATCCATGCTACCCATGTATATATGCTTGTCTTCAAGGATGTTTGCATTTATCACTTTGAACTATTAGTGCGGCTCTATATATTTTCTAATCATTCACACTATCTCTGTTGAACTGCATTGATTACGGCAACTACACTGCATGTCACTGCACTGGACTTAAATGAAGTGTCATTTTTGTACACTTCAATAAAGTAAATAAACATGAAAAGTATGATGTGTTGTAATAATGTTTTACACCACCCTCACTGCTGCTACACACTGTATACCAGCATGCAAGCTAGTGTGAATGAACCTTTAGTGTGTTTTCTTCCAATACAACAGGTATTAGCATCAGAATGTGACTTGATTTCAACCTCTTGTATTCCCCTGTACAGCTGCAATAAGACTTTAGGAGGGGGGCCAATTGAGGCACTTGGGGGCTTGAGGCCAGTGAGGAATTAACAATATACAGTACATACCCTTTGTGAACCCCCTTATATACAGATTGCATATACTGTATAGTGTGTTTAAATGTTTACTTTTAGTTTTGTGTTAACATATATTAAGTTTCATTTTAAGGGTGTGACTCAAAATGAATTGCGCCACAGATGGTGTGCAACAACAAAACAATCAAGTAAAGCTGCTATCCCTAAGGTGAGGTGCTCACCTCAAAAAGATAAAAAGAGATAATATAGCAGCTATGAGCCCACTGAAAACAGAAAAGTGTGACACAAAAATCACAAATATATCATCATAAAAGTGAATAATGCAGCATAACACAACTACAAATTCATCAGTGATCATCAAAATTCATCCAAGATAATAAAAATTCATCTTCAAAAAGTGTCCTGTGCTTATGTGCAACATATAACAAAAATGTGCATGCTCTTGGCTTTTTTCCGCCCCTTAGGGACATTGTTAGACAAAACATGTTGGGCAGGACTATGGTCGTGACATCATCACATTGGTCAACTCTGTGCTCAAAGCCAGGAACTAGCAGATGGAGTCAGATGGAGGTTATGTATTATTGCCTGCAAATAGTGTTGATTATGACACTTGAGTGAGTGAGTGAAAAACTTATAGAGCGCAACGCTTGCGAACTGAATCGCCTCTGGGCGCTGTTTCCATTCCTTGGATAAAGGAAGGCTTTGCCTTCAGAAGAGATGAGTTTTATTCACCTTCCTGAAGGCCAGGTAGTCCGACTCCAGTCGGATGGTGGTTGGTAGTGCATTCCACAGTTGGACAGCAAATCTCCGATCTCCTTTGGATTTGTATCTTGCCTTGGGTATGTGCAGTAGGTTCATATTTGTGGATCGCAGGGTGCAATTGGGGTTATGGGCTTTTATTTTTTCGCATAGATATTGGGGAGCGTTTCCTTGAATACACTTATGTGTAAGGCAGAGTGATGATTGGATCCGCTGACTATCGCCCCTATTTGTGCATCCATTGTCATGTGGGAGTCAAAAATGACTCCGAAACTTTTGACTTTGGTGCTCAGGGTGAACATTTTTCCCAGGATGGGTGGTGGGGTCCAAGTTGAGGTGGGGAGACTGAGACTTTTCCTGTTTGCGTGAAATAGGAGAAGCTCTGTTTTCGAACCATTGAGTTTCAGATAACTGGATGTCATCTATAAGAGTGAGGGATCTCTCTAATCTCAGCGAATCCTTTCCATTGCTAACGCGGAGATACAGTTGTGTGTCGTCTACGTAGGAATGGTAAAGTAGCTTCTGGTTGCTGATGATCTCAAAGAGGGGACGGAGATAGATATTGAACAGTACCAGTGACAAGGGAGAACCCTGAGGGACTCCGCATGATACCGTACGCTTTTCTGACGTGAAAGATCCCAATTTCACTGTTTGTGATCTGTTTTCCAGGAATGAAGAGAACCAAGGTAGATCCGCTTCCGTGACTTTGGCCACTTCAGCTAGCCTAGCGAGTAGTAGTCCGTGGTCTACCGTGTCAAAGGCCGCACTTAGGTCCAACAGGATCAGGAGAGAAGATTCTCCTTCATCTGCTGCCTCTAGGACGTCATCCCATATTTTTACCAGAGCCGTTTCAGTACCGTGCCCTGGCCGGAAGCCTGATTAAAATGTATCAAGTACATTTTGGGTTTCTAAATGCAGTTGTAACCGTTGTACAACTTCTTTCTCCATTATTTTGGAGAAAACATTTAGACCTGTTATGAGTCTCCTATTGTTTGGGTCTTTCGGGTCAAGGGTGGGTTTTTTCAGGATAGGTTTTATGGTACCTTGTTTCAACAAGGAGGGTACCATGCCTTCCTTAAATGATTGGTTTATAAGCTGCGTGATAGCTGGTGCCAGTATATCGGCACTTTCTTTCAGCAGTTTAGTGGGAATGATGTCATTGGGTGCTGTGCTGTTGCGCAGAGACCGAATTATGTTTTTAGTGGCAGCGATGGAGATGGGTTTTAAGGTGAATTTCTGTGCTTGAGGCGTGTATATAATGGTATCGGGGTTGGGATTCGGGGCGGGATTCATGCAGATTCTATTTTGCTCAATGCTTACCCGTATTCTTTCAATTTTATTAATGAAATAATCGGATAGTTTGTTGCAAAATTCTTGTGAATCAGCATTGGGGGGCTCTAAGCAGGCTGGATTCATCGATTGTGACACCAGCTTGAAGAGTTTGCGGGGGTGGTTTAGGGCCTTGGTGATGATGTTGGCGAAATGATTTTTTTTCGCCATAAAGATTTCTTTATGATATTTCTTTGTTATTGTCTTATAAATAGTGTGGTTTCTATCTGAAGAGCTCCTTTTCCAGGCAGCTTCTGCTCTTCTACGCTCTTGCTTTAGCAACGTCAGCTTGATAACATAAGTGTTTTGGGCACTTATATTTTAACAAAAGTGGTTTTCTGTAATATGCTATGAATGGTCTTCCTCTCTCTCCCTTACTGTATATTGTGAGCTGGGTGAAACCCAATTGCTGGATTTGACTGCTGTGTGTCACTGTGGGATTGCCAACCACACACTCCATATTCTGAAAGTCAACCAAAGGTAATGTTTTAGTTGTGTAGTGAAATTGCGCTCCCCTATGTTTTGTGTGGCCTAGTGTTAAATATATTTATTGTCACCTCCTATTACTATAAGGTGGAGTGCTTACCTCCAAAAACAATGTACTCCACTACAGTGCACAAATCAATGAATATAATAAACGTGAAAAAAACTTGAAAAAAAAATATTTTTTTGTTGATACACTGGTATCTGCTCTCAAATTTCATATACCTCTATATTGAGTGAACATAACTCATACACCTATAATTGTGTATATAAAAACTATAGACACATCATTAAAATTCATGTGGGGTGGGTAGTCCAATATTTTCCTCCTAATCAGTGTCCCATGTAGATAGTCAAATATGCATATAGTTGGTGTGTTCCTCTGTGGTGTATTCAAATTGTTATCAAGTTGTCACCACTTAGTGATATCCCATCACCGATAAAAATGGCCACTCACCAGATGTCGTATTAACCAGAGCCTTTGGTTCATTACTCAGGATAACCACTCCTATGTTAGGTATTCCGCCTGTTGCCTGGTGCCTTGAATGTGGAATGGGGTATCACCTTCTCCTATGAGTGCTTACAGAGAACAAGGGTGCTCCTCATAGTGTATTATATTAAAAAATATTTTATTTTGTTAAAACAAATAAGTAATACACTCACATTTGATAGTGCCTGTGCGCCGGTACCAAGCTTCTCCAGCCGTGTATGCAAAAAAATGTGGATGGGGTAACAAAGTCGTTCCTCTTGTGGCCTCCCAGCTATCTTACAGTCTGTATGTGTAACCGTATTGTTCAGCAGCCTCTACGCGTTTTGCAATCAGTGTTGCATCCTCAGGAAGCTGCTGTACTGTTCTTATCTGACTGTATTTATAGCCCTTCTGATTTAAAAGTGCCCGCCCCCTGTGTTGTCCCGCAATTGCGCCAACCGGAAGTGCTGTGTTCGCCATATTGGTTTCTGAAATGCGCCGTCCGGGAGTGCTGTGTTCGCAATGTTGGTTTCTGGAACTGCCGCCCTATTAGCATTATTGGTCCCTGTTCCTTTCCTTCTTTTCAATAGCCTACCCTTTCTATCATTGGAGGATGTCCTAGTTATATCGTCGTGTACCTTCTAGTTCCTTTTCCCTCCATTTTTTTATTGTTTATCATCCGTCTGGCGTGCTCCGTCCGACCGGATGTGGTGCACCCGTTTTGTGTATATACTGCGGAATCGCCACTATGCAGTAAAAGAGGTTCTGACACTGTTCCGCCGGATGTGGTAATTTCTCTGGCCGGAAATGCTATTGCCACCATTTTACTAAATCCCTTTCTGGTTTATATGTGCTATTACTTGTGTTTCCAGATGTTAGATATTCTCCAACCGGAAATGCTATTACCGCCATTTTACTGTGTCCCTCTCTTATTTACATTTGCCAGTACTTACATTACAAAGTGTGTGTTAATCTCTCCCCTTTCCTGTTTTTCTTATGGGGGTGTCCAATTAATACAGTAATCCTTTTGCATACACAATTGGGTCACTTTTACAGTATCCAAATCGATCTATGCACATACTTTTTTAAAACAGCACCATCTATTTCCAGTATTTTCTACTGCAGAATCAGCCTTTATATATATATATATATATATATATATATATGTGTATATATATATATATATATATATATATATATATATATACACACACGCAATGACACATGTAAAACATATACACATACATATACAAAATATATATATCTCTACCAATTTTTTTTATAAAAATGAAATATGATTTAAAATGTAATTAAATATTATTATAAATAAAAATAAAAATAAATAAATAAAAAATAAATAAAATGCCTATGAGGTAGTGTCCAAAAAATATTAATAATCATCTATAAAACAGTTGACATCTAGCTCTATATTCATTCCATATGGTATCATTGGGCCAGATTCAGCAAGACTTGCGCTGGAGTAATTCGATATGCGCCGCGTAACTGTGAAGATGCGCCGTCGTTTCTATGTGGCCGTACCCACCAAACTAGATGCGACAGAAAACGGGCCATTTCCGATCGGCTTAACTTTCCGACGCCAGAGTCTCGTCAGCGCATAATTTTGCTTGGCTCATCAGTCGCGCCTATTGATTTCCCCTGCAAATGTGCAAATGAGGGAGATTTCCCAATTCGCGAACAGATTAGCACCATACGCTGGCTACATGTGCCGCGCGTATCTCGTCCGTCCGGCGCAAAGTTATTTCTACAAATAGCTGCTTTATCTTTACTCCAGACGGCCACAGGTCAGCAGGAGAGCAGCTACAGCAGCGTTACCGACGATAAGAGCTAGCTGAGCACCCCCACTTGCAGGACAACACCTCTGTCCATGCTTGTCTGTCAACTTTTACAGCCATGGAGGAAGACATCATAGGTCTCCATAGCCGAGATGACGGCTGACAGCTCCTGGCCTTTAGAGTTCAGCTTTCTCCTGTGTGTTTGCGGGGAACGGGAGCAGCCATCTCAGAACAAAAGTAACTTCACTGCGGGGAGGGGGAACAGGATATACTTTAGTGCCGGAATGGCGCATCTACGGGCGCATTTAAACGCCCAACGGAACGCATTGCGCTAAAGTTTCCCGTGAAGTGGTGCCGACAGAAGTTGTGAGCATGCGCACAAGGGGCCGAGTGAAGCCTCACTTACTGCGCATGCTCCGTGGATGATGCGCTGAACGTAAGCCTCTGCGCTGGGCTCCGCCCATCATTTACATATGATCACACCCACTTCCACTTGCGTCGGGTTACACCAGCGCATTATCGTTACTCTGGCGCAAGTTTACGCGCAACTGCTATGTGAATAACAGTACTTGCGCCGAAAGTGTCGGCGGAGTAACGTAAATGAGAAACGTTACTCCAAAGTAAAGAAGCGCCCATCTACCTGAATCTGGCCCATTGTGTTTAATTTAAATATCCAATATGTTTCATTATGGGAAATCTCCCTTCTCATGTTAGAATTTCTCCAGCTTTTTTTCTATTTTATCTATGGCAAAGAGTTTTAGATGTTTGGCGTTTCTCTGATGTACATCCCTAAAGTGCTTTGAAACACTGTGATATTTGTACCCCTTTTTTATGTTTCTAACATGTTCCCCTATTCTTACTGCTAGTTCCCTTTTAGTGCATCCTATATACTGTAGTCCGCAACTACATTCTAAAAGGTAGGTTACGTGTGTACTCTGGCATGTTATAAGTTTTTCAATTTTGTATTTTTCTTTCGTGGTGTTCGATTGGAATTCCAAGATTTTTTAACTTATTTTGTTGGTAAGTGTACACGGTTTTCATTTCCCACACCTATAAAACTCCTTTTGATCAAAAAATGTTGTTCATTTCTGGGGGGGTCTGGAACATTTTTTACGATGACATCCCGTATCCTTTTGGCTCGTCTATAAATGAATTTTGGTCTTGGCGAAGGAATTTTTTCAACTGCGGATCTTGATGAATGATTGGCCAATACTTTCGTACAATCCAGAAATAATATTGGAAGCACTTTTTTGAGCACTGGACACTTTATTATCCTGAAGCCTACGTTCACATTGTAGCGATTTTCTCGTGCGATTTGAGAGATCAAATCGCATGACAAGTCGCAGCCTATTGGCGGAAATGGCACTGTTCCAATCGGTGCGACACCGATTTTGCGGCGCGGCACAGATTTGCAAAAGTAGTTCCTGCACTACTTTTGCCGATTTTAGGTGTGATTTCTATAGACATCTGTGTATGAAGCCACACAAATGTCTATCAAGAGCACCTGAAATCGCGCTGACCTTGCTACTTTGAAATCACGCTACTTCAAGTAAAGTAGCACGATTTCAAAGTAGCATCAGTGTGAACCAGGATGGACACACGCTTATTTGTGTTATATGTTGCACATAAGCACATGAAACTTTATGAAGATGATTTTTTATTATTATCTTGAATGAATTTTAATTATCACTGATGAATTTTGAGTTTTTATGTTGTATTATTTACTTTTTATGATGATATATTTGTGATTTTTTGTGTCACACTTTTTGTTTTTAGTGGGTTTAGCACTGCCATATTATATTTTTATAGAAATCTAAGGGTGTGTTAATTTTGAGTATTGGTATTTTAAATGGGGTCAGGGTTAGGGGTTTAGTTAGTCAAGGATCAAGTTAGCTTTAAGTTAAGGATATAGGACAGTGATTGCGAACCCCAGATGTTTTGGAACTACATTTCACATGATACTCATGCACTCTACGGTGTAGTTGATTATCATTAGTGTTGCTCACGAATATTCGCATTGCGAATATTCGTAACGAATATTGCATATTCGAGTATTCACGAATAAATCGAATATCGCGGTGAATATTCGATATTGCGATTTTTTCAAATTTATTTTTATTTTTAAAACAGATCACATCCTAGTGATCTCCATCGACATCTAAAAGCATTGCTGGTATGATTAGAGACCCTGGGCCGAGTAGCTGAGGCGATCCTTTTATGTTGCCGAATTTTCGCAATGCGAATATTCGTATTACGAATATTCGCAAATACTTTCTCTGCCCTTCTGTGTTTTGTGTATAAAAAAAAAAAAAAAAAAATTAGCTTTAGTTTAGTCATATAAGTTTGTGTAAGTAGAGTTAGTGTTTAGTGCATATTAGTTTATAATCCAGGAAATGATCTCCGTTTTCGCGTGTTGACGAGAATTTCGCAATCAATTTCGCATTCGCATTAGCGAAATTTCGCATTCGCATTAGCGAAATTTCGCATTCGCATTAGCAAAATTTCGCAATATTATTATTTGGACAAAATATCACAAATATTCGATTTTAGCGTATAGTTCTCGAATATTCTTCGATATATTTGTGATTTATCGCGAAATCGAATATGGCGTATTCCGCTTAACACTAATTATCATGGGAAACGTAGTTCCAAAACATAAGCAGTAATAGGACAAAACATTTGATATATATTTTCATTGTGATTACGGTACTTTTGGTTATACTTTCTAAATTTCACTGCCAGTTTTTTTATAATGCCAGAAGCAAACAAACTGGCTTTTTCTCTTTTTTCAAAGCCTTCTTATAAAATAAGTAGATGTGATTCCCCAATGTAAACAAGTAATTACAAACTATGTATAAAACCATACACTATGGGCCAGATTCAGGTAGATGGGCGCTTCTTTACTTTGGAGTAACGTTTCTCATTTACGTTACTCCGCCAACACTTTCGGCGCAAGTACTGTTATTCACATAGCAGTTGCGCGTAAACTTGCGCCAGAGTAACGATAATGCGCTGGCATAATCCGACGCAAGTGGAAGTGGGTGTGATCATATGTAAATGATGGGCGGAGCCCAGAGCAGAGGCTTACGTTCAGCGCATCATCCACGGAGCATGCGCAGTAAGTGAGGCTTCACTCGGCCCCCTGTGCGCATGCTCACAACTTCCGTCAGCACCACTTCACGTGAAACGCCAGCGCAATGTGTTCCGTTGCGCGTATAAAAGCGCTAGCGGAAACGCCATTCTGGCGCAAAAGTTCCCCCCACCCCAGGGAAGATACTTTTGCACTGTCATGGCTGCTCCCGCTACCCCTAAAGAGAGGAGGAACCTCAACTTTAATGCCCAGGAGGTCTCTGTGGTCATCTCGGCTATGGAGACGTTTAATGATTTTCTCCACGGCAAAAAAAGCAGGAAGACCAGCCGGGAGAGGAAGCAGGGCATCCTGGAGACCATTGCTGCCAGGGTCAATGTGTTGGGGTATTCCACCCGGACTGCTGGGGATATTAAAAAAAAAAAAAAATGATCTGCGGCGCAAGGTCCGTGGCAAGGTGGCCTCCATTAGGAGCCATGAGAGGGGCACAGGTGGTGGTCCACCATGTCCGGTCAGCCTGACCACAGAGGAGGAGGTGGTCGCCCGCTGCCTGGACAGGGAGCAGTTGGAGGGGGTACCAGGCTTTGATTCTGTGGAGGAAGGCTCCAGGACAGGTAAGTGTTTTTTATCCCCTATTTGGTGTTTTGCATGTGGGGGGGGGGGGAGGGTACATGCTTTGTGTCATCCACAGATGACGGAGCTGGGCCATCATCTGTCGGCAGCCAGTCCACCCCATCCCCCCATCGGCACCCAGTGCCTGTGCCCCTGGGTGGTGAAGACACCGAGGTGGAGGAGGAGAGTGGCCACACCACACATGCAGAGGTCGTTGAGGAGGAGCCTGTTGGGGCAGAGCATGACTTTGTTTTATTGTTAGAGGAATACTCCTCTTCTGCAGGACCCTCTCAGATCCCCTCCCCCATTATAGGAAGCCCCTCAAGGGCGACTCCATCCCCCGGGGACAAACATCTACTGGCCCCAGGAAGGCCACCTATAAGACCAGGGGGGTGTCTGATCTGGTCCAGGACCAGGTGGCGAGGGATCACGCCAGACAGACCCAGCAAATGGGGGAGATTGCTGGGCACCTGGACAGAGTGTCTGACAGCCTGTGCTCCGTGGCCCAGATGTCTTCGGCAGTGCAGGATGTGAGCTGCAACTGCGCTGCAGTGGTGACCAGTCTGGGGGAGGTGCAGGGTGAGCTAAGGGACCTCACTGCAGCCGTCCAGGCAAACAGTGCTGCCATCCGGGACCAGGGGAGGCTGAGTCGGCGGGCCCAGCATTATCAGGTCACCCGGCAGCTCAGGATGCAGGCCCAGCAGCTCAGGGTGCAGGCCCAGACCAGTTCTTACCTGTCAGGTTTCATATCAGGCTAGCAGCAGACAACAGTTCAGGTGTGCTAATATGCCTATAGTTCAATAACAAGAGCACATACCATGAGCAGGTCTTGAGAAGCAGGTCAGCGCTGGGACTTGTAGTTCACCACGGATGCAGGGTTGAGATGAGCGGGACAGCTGGCACTTGTAGTTCACTGCTGAAGTAGGTGTTTTGATGAGCAGGAAAGCTGGAACTTGTAGTTCACCGCAGGTGTGGATGTTGGTGGTGTTGCTGGTGCTAGTAGTGCACCACTGCAATGGATGTGGTCTAGGCAAGCCGGGTCATACACGGATAATCAGAGTTCGAAAGGTACCAAATCAGAAGCAACAAGCAGGGTCAAACAAGCCGGGTCATACACAAAGTTTACAGATAAACAGGTCAGGCTGGATCTCACAAGGCAAGCAGAGTAACTCTTTCACGAGCACTGATTGGGTGAAAACACAGGTGTTTTAAAGGAGAGCTGGCCAATCAGTGTTTCCCAGCCAAGGCTGTGTCAGGTGAGTGCGCTGGGTCCTAGAGGGATCCAGTACTGACAGTACCCCCCCCCTTCTCGAGGGGTTGCTCCTGCACCCCCAGGCTTACTTGGATATCGAAGATGAAACTTCTTCTTAAGGCGATCAGCATGGAGATCGCGAGCTGGGATCCAGGATCGATCCTCTGGGCCAAAACCTTTCCAATGAACTAGATATTGTAAGGAATTGCGTACTCGTCTGGAGTCAAGAATATATGCCACTTCATATTCCTGGCTATCCGACACATCTACAGGTTCTGGTTCATTTACTTGGAGACTAGAGTGAACAGGTTTCAATAAAGAAACATGGAAGACATTAGGAATGCGCATGGACGGGGGGAGTTTTAATCTATAGGACACAGGATTAACAATCTCCGAAATCTCATAGGGCCCGATGAATTTTGGGCCAAGTTTCTTGGATGGAACATGCAGGGACAGATTCCTGGATGATAGCCACACTTTGTCACCAACTTTATATCCAGGGGCCTTTGAGCGCCTCTTATCAGCCGTTTTCCTAAAAGCCTGCACCGAACGAGAAATAGCACGATTGACGTCAGACCAGATTTTGGAGAAATTTTCAATCGTGGTGTTGGCATCTGGAACATCAGAGGGTGGAAGATCAAAAGAGCACACACGAGGATGCAACCCGTAAACACAGAAGAAGGGAGAGGTCCCTGTAGAAGAGCTGGCACAATTATTAAAGGCAAACTCTGCCCATGGAAGGATGTTGACCCACTCCACCTCATCATTGGCCATCAGACAACGTACCATCTTCTCCAGAGTCTGATTAGTTCTTTCTGTTTGGCCATTTGTCTCGGGATGATAGGCTGAAGAATATGATAACTTAATCCCTAGCTGAGAACAAAGGGCCTTCCAAAACTGGGCTATAAACTGAGAGCCGCGGTCTGAGACAATGTTAATTGGTGCCCCATGGAGCCTGAAAACATGTTTAATGAATAAAGATGCCAGATCTCTAGCAGACGGCAGTTTCGGAAGTGGAACAAAGTGGGCCATCTTACTGAACCTGTCTACCACCACCCAGATCGTGGAACATCCCTGGGACGGAGGCAAGTCAGTGATAAAGTCCATAGATAAATGGGTCCAGGGACAAGTAGGTATTGGTAGAGGACGTAGAAGACCGGAGGGCTTAGAGGTACTGCCCTTGCTTCTGGCACAAACCTCACAAGCCTGGACAAAGGCTAGCACATCCTGCCTAATCGATGGCCACCAGAGGTTGCGAGAGATAATCTCATAAGTTTGTCTAAACCCCGGATGCGCTGCAGGCTTTGACGCATGTACCTGCTGCAAAACCTGCAAACGAAGAGCCAAGGGCACAAAAAGCATACCAGAGGGAGTGGAAGGGGGGGCTTCAGCCTGTGCAGGTAATAAGGCCTCAGAGATGTCAGTCTGGGTGAAAGCCAAAATCCTGTCCTCAGAGATAATGGATTGTGGAGGAAGCGGAGGTGGGGATTCTGATAAAAAACTGCGAGACAAGGCATCAGCCTTAACATTTTTTGGCCCTGGTAAATAAGAAATTGTGAAGTCAAATCTGGAGAAGAACAATGACCACCTGGCCTGACGTGAGTTCAGTCTTTTAGCAGAACGGATGTATTCAAGGTTTTTGTGGTCAGTCAGAACTATGAATGGATAGCGAGCTCCCTCCAGCCAATGTCTCCATTCCTCCAAAGCTAGCTTTATGGCTAACAGTTCTCTGTTGCCTATATCATAGTTGCGCTCTGCTGGGGAATATTTACGGGACAGGAAGGCACAGGGGTGGATGGCAGCAGTTACAGGGTCCTTTTGTGACAGAAGCGCCCCCACCCCTACTTCGGATGCATCTACCTCCACAATAAAAGGCAGCTCAGGAACAGGATGGCGTAGAATTGGTGCAGAGGTAAAGGCTTTCTTCAACTGAGTGAAGGCTGTCTGGGCTTCAGTAGTCCATTTAAACTTAGACTGAGACTTCCTGGTGAGAGAGGTGATGGGATGTGCAATGGTGGCAAAATTCCTAATGAATTTCCGATAGAAATTTGCAAAGCCCAGGAAGCGCTGAACTGCTTTCAGGTCTGAAGGTGATGCCCAGTCTAGAATGGCCTGAATCTTGGCTGGATCCATGGTTAGGCCTGTGTCAGAGATTAGGTAGCCCAGAAAAGGTACTTGTTTGACATGAAATGAACATTTTTCAGGCTTAACAAAAAGGGAATGAACCTTTAATCGGGCCAACACTGAGCGGACGTGCCTCTGATGCGTTTCAAGATTGGGAGAATATATCAAAATATCATCCAAGTATACAAGCATAAAGCGACCCAACAGGTCACGGAAAATGTCATTCATAAAGTTTTGAAAGACAGCTGGTGCATTCCTGAGACCGAAAGGCATGACAAGACATTCGTAGTGGCCATCCTTGGTGTTAAAGGCTGTCTTCCACTCATCTCCTTTACGGATGCGCACTAGATTATAGGCTCCCCTTAGGTCTAGTTTGGAGAAAATCTTTGCTCCCTGGATTTGGGAAAACAACTCTGTGATGAGAGGGAGAGGGTACCGATTGGGAACGGTTATTTTATTTAGACCTCTGTAGTCAACACAAAGTCTTAGACCCCCGTCCTTCTTTGGGACAAAGAAGCAACCTGCGCCTGCGGGAGAAGTAGAGGGACGGATGAAACTTTTAGCTAGGTTTTCCTGGATGTATTCTTGCAAAGCAAGGTTCTCTGGTTCGGACAATGGAAAGACTCTCCCTTGCAGAGGTGTAGTGTCAGGCAAAAGGTCAATGGGACAGTCATAACTGCGATGAGGTGGTAAGGTGTCAGCACTTCCTTTAGAAAACACATCCTGAAAGTCCTTATAACAAAGCGGAATCTGTTCCATTCCCACTTGACAAGCAGCAAGTCGAACAGGGTGCTGGATGCAACTTTCTTTACACTGATTGGACCAAGCCAGAATATTTCCTGTTCGCCAGTCAATTACAGGATTGTGCTTCTGAAGCCAAGGAAGGCCTAGGATCAAAGGAGTGGATGGAGAGTCAATGACAAGACATGAAATCTTCTCCCAGTGCAGGGCCCCCAATTGTAACTGGAAGGGATTGGTGGACTGAAGCACAAGGTCTTGTGAGAGAGGCCGGTTATCCACAGAAATTAGGCGGACTGGGCAATCTAGCATATGAGTTTCCAGGGACAAGGAGGTAATCAAAGTCTTATCAATAAATTTCTCAGCAGCTCCAGAATCTACCAAGGCCAGCAGTTCATGAGTCCCTGTCCCAAAGTGAATAACACTGGGTAGAAGTATACGACTGTCCCCCTGGGGAGATGAAAGCAGACCTAAGGTGACCTCCCCATAATCACCTAGGTCCGGGAGTTTCCCGGACGTGTAGGGCACGAACGGAGCATGTGACCCCTGAGGCCACAATACAGGCAAAGTCCCATATTACGCCGGCGTGTGTGTTCCTGGGCAGATAGCCGGGTGGAGCCTAGCTGCATAGGTTCTTCCACTGAACTGGCACTGGAGGTTGGATGGTCAGGTGGTAAGGGAGGTATACAGTTTGCCACAGCCATATTTTTTTCTCGCCCCCTCTCTCGCTGACGGCGATCAATTCTAATGGCTAGACACATAGCTTCCTCCAGTGAGGGTGGATAGGAGAAGTTGACCAGAGCATCCTTAATTGCATCTGAAAGACCTATTCTGAACTGGCTGCGGAGAGCTGCATTATTCCAGCCAGATTCTGGGGCCCACCTGCGAAACTCTGAGCAGTACATTTCAGCTGTGGTGGTTCCTTGCTTTAAGTTACGCAGGGTTGATTCTGCAGTAGCCATACGATCTGGATCATCGTACAGCAATCCAAGGGCTTCAAAGAAGGCATCTACAGTTAGCAGGGCTGGATGGTTTGGTTCAAGGTTAAAGGCCCAAGCCTGGGGGTCACCCTGTAGCAGAGAGATAATGATCTGAACTCTCTGAGTTTCAGAGCCAGAAGAGGATGGCCTTAATTTGAAATATAATTTGCAGCTGTTTTTAAAGTTGCAGAATCCCTTACGGTCGCCAGAAAAATGGTCAGGCAAAGGAATTTTTGGTTCAGATAAAGTTTTTGTAACAGTTGTAGTAGGGGATTGCACCTTGGTGAGCTCTGTGGCCATTTGCTGAACTTGATGGGATAAACAGCAAAGTTCTTGTGCAAACATCTGAGCCTGCTCAGAATCCATGATGGGTTTTCCCTTTTTATGTATGGCTCGTGATAATGTCAGGTTTCATATCAGGCTAGCAGCAGACAACAGTTCAGGTGTGCTAATATGCCTATAGTTCAATAACAACAGCACATACATTGAGCAGGTCCTGAGAAGCAGGTCAGCGCTGGGACTTGTAGTTCACCACGGATGCAGGGTTGAGATGAGGGGGACAGCTGGCACTTGTAGTTCACTGCTGAAGTAGGTATTTTGATGAGCAGGAAAGCTGGAACTTGTAGTTCACCGCAGGTGTGGATGTTGGTGGTGTTGCTGGTGCTAGTAGTGCTAGTAGTGCACCACTGCAATGGATGTGGTCTAGGCAAGCCGGGTCATCAGAGGATAATCAGAGTTCGAAAGGTACCAAATCGGAAGCAACAAGCAGGGTCAAACAAGCCGGGTCATACACAAAGTTTACAGATAAACAGGTCAGGCTGGATCTCACAAGGCAAGCAGAGTAACTCTATCACGAGCACTGATTGGGTGAAAACACAGGTGTTTTAAAGGAGAGCTGGCAAATCAGTGTTTCCCAGCCAAGGCTGTGTCAGGTGAGTGCGCTGGATCCTAGAGGGATCCAGTACTGACATTACCTTGGCCGGATTGCCGTGGCCTTGGAGGGCAGGCAGGCCACACCTGCCAGGAGTGGCCCACCCGGGGATCAGCCACCTCCAGATGCCCCCCCACCCCCACCCACTCCTTCCAGGCAGCTGAGGAGCCAGAGAGGGGCCGCCAGAAGAAGCCCCCGGCATCCCAGATAATTTTTCTTTTTTTTTTTTTGTTTGATGCTCAGGACATGAGTTTTTTTTATATTTTTTTTGTGAATGCTCAGGTTATGAGATTTTTATTTTATTATTAATACTCAAGTTATGAGTTATTTTCTTTGTGATTATTCTCAGGTTATGAGATTTTTATTTTTTTATACTGCACACGTTGCAGTGTGAATGGTGTGTGAATGTGAGAGGGTGGCACTCCAGCCAGTAAGGGGTGTCACCCTCGGCCGTAGTGGTGAAGTTAACCCCACGGCTGTATGAATGACGTGTGAAAGGTGTATGAATGGACAGTGACATCATTGGGGCCTTGACGCTGGCGTTGCTGCTCCCAAGTCCTACATGCTGGACTTGGGCTAATCCAATGTGATGTGGATGTGGTGTGTGTGATCTAGGGACATCAGTGGTGTACACGCGTGCATTGTCCGTGTGATCAATGTTTTGGTTTATTGTCCAAAGATGCCTACGGCGAGGACCCTCCTGACTGCTCTTCCATCAGCAGACTGGTTCTCCTCTGGCAGGTGGGGACTGTGTGGGTCAGGGGTCAGGTCATCACGTATGTCAATCTGCAGGCCTTTTCTCATAGCAAAGTTGTGCAGAATGCAACATGCACCGATGATCTGACACACAAAGGTAGGGGAATACAATAGGGTCCCCTCGGACTTATCCAGGCAGCGGAAACGGGACTTCAGGAGCCCAAATGTTTGCTCCACCACTGCACGGGTTTTGATGTGTGCTTCATTGTATTTTCTCTCTCCTCTGGTTTGTGGGTTCCGGAAAGAAGTCATGAGATGGGGTCCCAGTGCATATGCAGAGTCACCTGTAAGGGATGTTAGTCATGCATGTGCCACTTCTGATGTGCATCACGGGAGGGGATAGTCATGCCTGCCACCCATGTCACTCACCAACCAGCCAGCTGTCCCCATACATGTTCTGCTCGAATTCTGCTGGGATGGGGCTCTGACGGTATATGAAGCTGTCATGGCTGGACCCTGGGTGTTTGGCACGGACGTGCCATATGAGGCGTTGGGCATCAGCTATCACCTGTACGTTGATGGAATGCCAATGCTTCCGATTGCGGTATATGTGCTCTGTGGCACTGGGGGGCTGTAGGGCCACATGTGTGCAATCAATGGCCCCCACAGTGCGTGGGAATCTGGCAATGCTGTAAAAATCTGTCATTGCCTTCAGCCGCAGCTCCTCAGTGGTGGGTCTGATGAACTGGTTGGACATGCGTCTGAGGATTGCAGGGACAACCTGGTGCACACATCTGCTTATGGAGGATTGTGACATCCCAGCCACCACTCCACTTGTACGCTGGAATGATCCACTGGCAAGGAAATGAAGTGTTGCCAGTACCTTCACCAGTGGCTGCACTGCTTGTGAGCGGTGTGTCTTGCTGGTGATGTCACCCTGCAGGGTTGTGGTTAGTTCAAGTATTGCATCTGGGCTGAATCTGAAGAGGCGATACACCTCCTCATCCCCCATGCCAAAGAGGCTCATGCGCGTGCGCTATATCCTTTCACGTGCACGCCTACTCCGTTCCGGGGGACCCAGTACTAGTGCTAGGACCGCGACTGCCCCTGGCATGTTGGCACACAGAGGTGTTGTCCTTGCAAGTGTGGTTGTTCAGCTTGCTAGTTTCGTCGGTAACGCTGCTGCTGTAGCTGCTCTCCTGCTGACCTGAGGCCGTCTGGAGTAAAGATAAAGCAGCTTTTTGTAGAAATAACTTTGCGTCGGACGGACGAGATACGCGCGGCGCATGTAGCCAGCGTATGGTGCTAATCCGTTCGTGAATCGGGAAATCTCCCTCATTTGCATATTTGCAGGGGAAATCAATAGGCGCGACTGATGGCCAAGCGAAACTATGCGCTGATGAGACTCCGGCGTCGGAAAGTTAAGCCGATCGGAAATGGCCCGTTTTCTGTCGCATCTAGTTTGGTGGGTACGGCCACATAGAAACGACGGCGCATCTTCACAGTTCCGCGGCGCATATCGAATTACTCCAGCGCAACTCTACCTGAAACTGGCCCTATAAGGCTGATTTATAGAGCAGCAGTATAGCCTTACCACAAACCCTTGCTTTAAAATAACTGCACAGCAATGTGGTTTACCATGCCTTTCATGTATGATTGACTAAAATGTAGACACAGTGTAACACTGGGATGTTTATTACAGAGCACATGGTAAAGACAATTTAATTTTATGTCATAACAATCCACCCAGGACAGGATGAAACAGCGGTGACTTTTATGGTTTGACTAAGCTCCTCCATATTATCGGTTTCAGAGGCCGTCAGCATCAGTACCATAAGTAATAGCCCCAAGAAAATGAAGATGCAGCTATCAGACACCAAGTCACCCCAGCATTGCAATAAGGTCCCACCGGTTTGTCTATACATGTACGAAACCATATACATATAATCACTTAGAGCACATGAATAGCTTCAGCATTATAGAAAAGACAGAAATCATGAGTCCATCAGAAAATCTCTTGAAAATAAGGACAAAAACTATTCCTGCAGCGCGTTTCAGTAGATCATGGGAATGCAGAGAAAACAGGTGAGCTCAATAGGAGCTCAATGTCAGAAGGCACTGTTGTTGGTAAGCCCTAATTACAATAGTACTAAGACCCATTTGTCATATGTAACCTTTGGCAGCATCTACAGCTATGTTCAAACACTCCACTGATTACAGACAGACCTTAATACGGGAGGGTGGGTGGTGAAATGTTTCCAGGGCACACCCCCATTTTTAAGCCCTTGAAACATTTTGCCACCCACCTTCCCCTCTGTGGCTCTGTTGGTTCCCCATTTAGTGTGAGAGCAGGGCTGTGGACACTGCTGACTGTAACATCTAAAAAACAGGTCTTAGTGCCACGGTAACTAGGGCTTTTCAACACCAGTGCGTTCCAACATTGGTTTCCTGGCTTTTGACTGCATTATTCTTTTCACTCTTCAGACAGGGTACAGTAATGTTTTCATGCAAGTGATGCTATTGATTATGGAATAGAATTTTAAACTAATTACTGCACCCTTGCTGCTCTGTGTTTCCTTTTATTATAGTATCACTGATAACAATTTAAAGGACATAGCTCAGATTTTTTTCTGCCCTACATCTGCTTATACTGCTACCTGAGCACCCTTAGCTTGAATGCTAGTGCCTCCAGATTCCATACTTCTATCTTACTAATCCTGGTACACACTTTGAAATAAGTAGAACATGGTATTATATGCATACTGCTATAGTTGCCCTGTCCTCAAAGGCCCTTGCAACCTGCTAGGACCAATATCAAAGGTAAATGAGTAAGGATAGGAATCTGGTTATGAAATAACATGTGTTCAAGAGGAACCTAGCTTGTTCACAGGTCCCACAACATCATAACATTCAGCTATCAAAAATGCATTAACTGGCCATAGATCAGATGGCATAGAAGAGCCAGTAAGGTGGTATTTGGATAAGCCAGTTCCTCTCATTATAACAATTTGAGTTCCCTGATGCCATATTAACAATGTGCTTAGCTTTGATGGGAAAGCTTGGGAAGTGTAATTAATACAGTGAATAGGGCGTATTAATGTAGGTCTTGTAGGCACTAGTCTTTTAGTCCTTTAAAATAGATATAAAACCTTACTTAATGTGATTTAAGTAACAAAATATTGTGTATCTTGGGGAGGTTGGACATTTGGGGAGGTAATATTGTTAAATGGTAGTAAAGGGCTTTTTTTCTGCTGGAACATGGCGGAACGGCATTCCGCCACCTCTGGCAGCCCTGTCCTCTCCATCCTGCCACTGAAGATCCAGAGAAAGTAAAAAGTGTAGCATTCGTGGTGTGGGGAGTTGAGTGCCTGGCAATAGGGCACAGAAGCCGGTGGAGGAAGCGGGTAGTGCAAAAACTTCCTCCACCAGCTTCTGTGTCCTATTGCTAGGCACTCAGGACATGTGTATGTGTCAGTCAGTGCCCCGACTCCCCACGCTGCGACCGCTGCACTTTTTACTCTCTCTGGAGCTTTGGGAACTGCGGCTCCGCTCCTGTCCCTCCCCGCCTCCCTGCGGACCTGTGTAACTCAGAGCCTAGTGAAGTGTTCTAAAACGCCTCCTTGGCTCTGTGTTACACACATGGGGTGAGGCAGGGGCTGGGACTTCCCTGTGTTGGAAAAAAGCCTGTGTGCTTGTAACAGGCAATTGGCAGCTGCACCTATTGAGAGAGGAGGTGAGTGAAAACTATGAAGGCAAAGGGAGAAGGGAGGGGGGAACCGTATCCACGGGGGAGGTCACAGCTGTGAACCGCAGTGCGGGTGACTTTGTGAAAAAGGGGGTGAGGTTGTGAGAGCTGAAAAAGGTGAGAGGTTGTGTAAAGTGAGAGCTGAGTAGTGAGGAGGGGGACAGGTTGTACAGTGGCAAGGGCTGGCAAGGGAGGGTTAGCAGGTTGTTTAGAGGTGACGGGGTGAAGAGATGAGAGCTGTGGATTTGGTTAATCTGTAAATGGGCGTGCAGAAGTGAACTGTGGAAGGGGGGTTAGAGACAAGCTGTAGTTGTGTACTGGAGGTGTAGGCTGTAGATAGGGGGCAGGGGAGGAGGTGCAGAGTTGAGTTGTTGGCAGGGGGTACAAAGATAAGCTGTGGACAGGGGTGCAGAATTAAGGAGGGACAGTGGAAATAAGAGGTGAGCTGCAGATGGGGGGGGGGGAAGAGGTGAGCCATGGACAGGGAGGGAGAGGTTAGCTGTGGACAGGGGTAAGAAAAAGTGAGCTGTGGGCGAGGGGAAGAAGAGGTGATCTGTGGATGGAGGGAAGAAGAGGTGTGCTGTGGATGATTGGAAGAAGTGAGCTGTGGATGGGGGTAAGAAGAAGTGAGCTGTGGATGAGGGGAAGAAGAGGTGAGCTGTGAACAGGGGGAAGAAGAGGTGAGCTGTGAATGGGGGCAAGAAGAGGTGAGCTGTGGACAGGAGGCAGAAGAGGTGAGCTGTGCATGGGGGTAAGAAGAAGTGAGCTGTGGACGGGGGTAAGAAGAGGTGAGCTGTGGACGGGGGTAAGAAGAGGTGAGCTGTGGTCGGGGTTAAGAAGAGGTGAGGTGTGAATGGGGGTAAGAAAAAGTGAGCTGTGGATGAGGTTAAGAAAAGGTGAGCTGTGGACAAGGGTTGCAGAAGTGAAGTTTGAATTGGGGGCACAGAGGTGAGCAATGGATGTTTACATGTGGGGAGATATGCAAGTACATTGTGCATTGCAGTGCATTGTGCTGATTTTTTTCTGCGCCCTGTGTGATACAGACACCTCATCACTGCAGAGTACACTTTCCTGAGCCTTGTGTGTTAAGTGCAGCACTCTGTGCCTTTTGGGCCTACACAGCTTTGGTGCCGCTTTACTTCTCTTCCCGTGGAGCGACAGGATTGGGGTGGAGAATTGGCTAGGGAGGGTGAGTTCCTGCTCCTATTTTCTGAGAAAAAAAAGCCCTGGTAAAGACTAATACTAACTATTCTTAAACAAGTTCTCCCCCCCTTCTCTTACCTATCCTGCATGCCCTGTATAAAAAAGATGTGTACTTCCCTTTCCACAATGAGGTAACATGATCCTGTAGCTCTGACTCCCATGGCCCTGCCATTGTCAGCACCCCCTTCTATCCCCTGCTACACCTACTCCCTGACACAGAGGGAGGCCAGAGTTGCAGAATTATGTAAATGGATTGGAAATAATTAAAAATGGTACACAAAAAGTACACAAATCTTTTTTATACAGGGTATCCAAGATAGGTAAGAGGAGGGGATAAGTTCACCTTTGTAAAAAATAAAAGATAAATGCACATCTATTTTGCAGGTAAAAAGCCAGGACTTGTGTAGACTGTCTGTGTAAACTGTCTGCTCGTACCTCATGCTAGCAGGCAGTTGGGCCGCGTACACACGATCGGTCCATCTGATGAGAACGGTTCGACGGACCGTTTTCATCGGTTCACCGATGAAGCTAACTGATGGACTGATGTGCCTACACACCATCAGTTAAAAAACTGATCGTATCAGTACGCGGTGACGTTTACATGTTTTAACACAACGACGTGCTGAAAAAAACAAAGTTCAATGCTTCCAAGCATGCGTCGACTTGATTCTGAGCATGCGCGGCCTTTTAACCGATGCTTTTGCATACTAACGATCGGTTTTGACCTATCGGTTAGCCGTCCATCGGTTAAATTTTAAAGCAAGCCCTCTGTTTTTTGACCGAAGGATAACGGACCGATGGGGCCTACACACGATTGGACCGGTGAAAACAACCATCAGTTTGTTTTCATCGGTTTGAACCGATCGTGTGTACGCGGCCTAACACACTGACAGGAAGAAACCTTTGAGGCTGTCTGCTTGTAGTTATCATTGAGCTACCAGGGTGTTGTTGAGCACTCTAGGTAATTAATCGAGAACTACAAGGCGACAACTGCAAAAGATGTTGGTACTTGTGGTTAATTCATTCACAGAACTCTTTTAAAAAAAAAAAAAAAAGGCTGTGAGTTTGGCCAAAAGATCCTCGGTCAGTAGAGGTGGGTGGTCAGGGAATGTCTGCATCAGTGGAAACATATTACTTAAAATTGGATGGGACATGTAATATGTTACAAAAGGTGAACTTATCCTTTGAGAATAGTTAGTATAATGCTGCGTACACACGATCACTTTTGTGATGAAAAAAAAACGTCATTTTATCTGACGAAACAAAACAACGTTTTTCAAACTTCATTTTCAAAAACGACATTGCATACACACCATCGTTTTTCCACAGTGCTCTTGCAAAGCGTGGTTACGTAAGACACTTTCGAAGGCACTCTGTTCCATTGAAGCTCCCATCTCATAACTTGCTTCTAAGCATGCGCAGGTTTAAAAACGTTATTTTAAACGTTGTTTTGCCCACACACGGTCACTTTTTATGACACAAAAAACTTTTTGAAAAACGACACAAAAAATTCAAGCATGTTGGAATTTTTTTTTTGGTCGTTTTTTTGAAGACATAAAACTACGTTTTGCCCACACACGATCATTTTAAATGACGTTTTTTAAAACGTCGTTTTTTTTCATCACAAAAAGTGATCGTGTGTACGCGGCATTAGCCTTACCTTCCAATTCAATGTTGCTGATGTCCTGAAGTTTATTTAAATTGTGTCCCTGTTTACATGCATTACAGTCATAAAAGTCCTGTGCTTATTTCTTAATAATTGCTGGCTGCAATTGTTTATTTTCTCTGTCCTCCCCTGTCAACATGCACTACACAGATAACAGGGCATATTTTCTAATTGTTACAGACTGCCTTATTTTTAAATGGAGACAACAATGGACTATGCTCTGCAAAGTGCATCAGCACAGAAGCTTATAGTCTACTCATTTACAGACAGGAGATTGTGGGAGAAAGGTGCAGACCTTTATCCTCCAAAACACAAAGAGTTCAAACACGGACCTTTATTTCAGTTTCACCAATTGCTGTTTTCTTGAAGGCTAACCATTCAAATAGAATATTAAGGAATATTAATGTGCTAATAAGTGTGAAAAATAAAAGGTGATATCAATGTAAACAAATTGTAAAAAAAAAAAAGTAAATAATGGATAAAGCTGCCAAATCCCTGTAGTGTCGCCACATACACTGTAAAAAGGGTCTTGCATGAGTCTGGTCTGAATCTGATGCAAATTCAGCCATACCGTTTGTATGACTGAATTCACATCACCCAGACATTGCATGTGATTTGCACAGCAATGTGGTGCGAATCACATGCAATGTCTGCCACCACACCAATGTGAACAGGCCCTAAAAAGTACTTAAAGCACAGTTTGGAAAAGTAGATGTAAACTCAATCAAACTGAAATCTCATTTAAGCTCTAAAGTGCTAATATTACTAGGATAGCCTTTTTTTTTTAATGGCTATAAAATTCAATAAATGGAGTGGTGCTACATCATAATTAAATAATTAGATACAAATCAATCACATAGAGATCCCTGCAATCAAATAACACGTGTCTTCTAAATAATTGGAAAACAGATAAATATTAATAAAGTTCAAAAAGGTAAACAAGCAAACAAAAAAAATAGTAAATTAACCACTTCACCCCCGGAAGGATTTGCCCTCTTAATGACCAGGCAATTTTTTTGTGATACGGCACTGCATCGCTTTAACTGACAACTGCGCTGTTGTGCGCCCAAACAAAATTGACGTCCTTCTTTCCCACAAAAAGAGCTTTCTTTTGGTGGTATTTTCTTTAACTCTGCGGTTTTATTTTTTTCCTCCATAAACAAAAAAAGAGCGACAATATTGAAAACAATAAAAATATTTTTTTGCTGTAATAAATATCCCCAAAGAATGTACAGAAACATATTTCTTCATCAGTTTAGGCCAATATGTATTCTTCTACATATATATAAAAAATGGCAAATACACTAAAAATAACATTTAAAATGTCACAATAGTAAAAAAACATAAACAGCGCTGATGATAATAGTCCAGTGTAGATCCCAGAAAGAGATATCACCTCTACACTTAAGTGCAGTAATAATGATAGAGTGTATCAATGGGAAAGAGGTAGTCCGTTGATAGCTGAGTTTGAAAAATAGGACAGCAAGCACCTTCCACCCATATTCTCAATCACCTCGTGGGACTATAAATCCCCCTCTGGGGTACGCACTCACCGAAAGACCCAAAGGGTAAGGCAGTGTATGGATATCCACAGAATAATATCACTCTTCACATCAGAAGGGATCCGGTCACGTGTCTACGGGTCTCCGGATCGTACAAAAAACACAGGAAAGGGCATATAGCGTAATTCTGTTTTTAATGTAGCACACAAGAGAACCCACAAATATACAACCCTTCAAACAATGCATGTACATTCAAAGATAAAAATAAGCGCATTTTAATCACCCTCTCCTGCAAAAGAGACGAGCCGTGCTGTCCAGATGGATGAGCTGCCTTGTCCTGGACTCGCTTCCCGTACTCCCGGAGTCTATGGGTAGCTATCTAGGCAGATGACCTTTCTCTGCGCACACAATAATAGACTGCTGTTTCTTA
This sequence comes from Rana kukunoris, assembly GCA_029574335.1. Classification (NCBI taxonomy): domain Eukaryota; kingdom Metazoa; phylum Chordata; class Amphibia; order Anura; family Ranidae; genus Rana; species Rana kukunoris. The sequence goes on along the minus strand of CM056050.1, from coordinate 178,497,355 downwards.
TCTTGTGTCTTTATTGGCACGTTGCAGATTTGAATATACATGTGGATGACACACGTGATATGCGGTAAAACTAGAAATAATAAGAATGGTATAACATTACTATACAATAATAATAACATCACATAAACATTATCAGAGATGGCTATCTCTCTAAGCTATCTCCCTAAGCTTGTGGAAGTAGGGGAAGAGATTGCTTACCTCCGATGCCATGGGTGGGGACAGATAGCATGCAGGCCTTGCTGCCCAAATCGTAAACATGGAGATACTGAGCCCTTCTCTTCCTGGCTAAAGAGGATATGATGATTTTGATGTCACAGCCTATCAGAGGTAACTAACATTTACTACATTCTATCAACTATATTCGTGTTTGGCCAGTAGATGGCGCAAGCATAACAGCTAACCTAAGACAACATACTTCTGGCTTACTAATGCAATAATACATTGTACACACAGTGAATTGTCCTTTTTGAGCCTGAAAGGTATCCTGGAGGCACAACACTCCCCGCCTGGCGTTAACCAACGCCACTACCGGCGTCATTAGACACAAGTAAAATCAAGTCCGATATGGGTCTGAAAAATGACTTTACTTCACCCTGTTTGGAAGTCTTAACTTCGACCTTTCTGACATGTCCATCTTTGCTTGGGAATGTCTGTGTGATAAGTCCCAAAGGCCAGTGGTTCCTGTGTGCTTGACAGTCTTTAATGAGCACCACATCTCCTGACTTCAGGTCTGGTTTGTTAACTTGCCACTTATTCCTGGGTTGTAGGGTTTGGATGTAATATCTCCTCCATCTGTCCCAGAAGGTGTTGGCTAGGCATTGCACCTGTCTCCATTGACGTCTGAAAAGGTCTTTATCTGTAAACTCTCCACTTGGAGCACTGACCATATTGGTTTTCTGAGTGAGTAGAGTTGCAGGTGTCAGCAGCATGGGTTCCTCTGGATCGTTGGTAAGTGGTACCAGAGGTCTAGCATTTATGATGGCTGAGACTTCGGCCATAAAGGTGGACAGGCATTCATGCGTGAGTCTAGCATTTCCCATTTGAAGGAAAATAGAATCCAAGATCTTGCGGGCTACGCCTATCATTCTTTCCCACACACCACCCATATGAGAAGAGTGAGGAGGGTTAAATGTCCAAGTACATCCCTGTTGTTTGAGATACCTTTCTACATTGTTGTTGTCTAGATTGGAAAGGATTTGAAGTTCCTTGACCGCTCCAACAAAGTTGGTGCCCCTATCAGAGCGAATGTGCTTAACAGGACCTCTAATGGCAATGAAGCGCCTGAGAGCGTTGATAAAGCTGGAAGTGTCCATTGATTCAATCAACTCTATGTGAACAGCTCGAACAGTCATACAAGTAAATATAACTGCCCAGCGTTTGCTGCTGGCGTGACCTCCCCTGGTTTGGCGAGTAGTAACGGACCAAGGACCGAATACGTCAAGGCCCACACTTGTGAAAGGAGGGTCTGAGTTGAGTCTGTCAGATGGAAGGTCAGCCATCTTTTGGGTTTGTAAGAGACCCCGGAGTCTGTGACAGGTGACGCAATTGAAGATACACTTGCTCACACATCTTTTTGCTCCTATTATCCACAGTCCAGCAGTCCTCAAAGCTCCTTCAGTGAATAGCCGGCCTTGGTGTTTGACTTGACTGTGATAGTGCTGTACAAGCAGGGCAGTGACATGGTGCTGAGCAGGGAGAATGAGAGGATGCTTCTCGTGGTGCTCCAAGGTAGCTTCTTTAAGGCGACCTCCTATTCTCAACAGGTCACTGCTGTCGAGGAATGGATCGAGTTTCCTTAGGGCACTGTCTTTAGGGATTGTTTCTTTGTTGCGAATACATTCAATTTCTCTAGCAAAGGTCTCTTGTTGCACAGTGTAGATGATCAGATGTTTTGATTGCTCTAGGTCAGTCACCGAGTAGGTATTTTCACAGAGGTGCCAGCCTTTGCAATTAGTCTTTTTCCCAAAGGAACGGGCTATGTGGGATAAGGTAGAAATAGCTCTAATGAGTGATTTCCATGTGGAAAACCTGGAGAACCGATGAGATTTGAGTCGGTTTTGTGTAGCCACCGTGACTAATGCAGACACTTGTGGACGAACTTCAGCATCCTTGACTGCGTCTATCAAGCTGAAAGTCTCTGATTCAGGAGTGCTCTGTTCTGAATTGTACAGGAATGCAGGGCCTGTAAACCATGTTGTGTCCTTAAGACAGTTGGCTGGGACAGCTCTGGTCGCTAGGTCTGCGGGATTGTGTTTAGTTGGAACGAAGTGCCACTGTTTTGGGTGTGTGGATCTCCTAATCCTCAACACTCGATTACTGACGTAGACATAGAAGCGTCTGGTTTCGTTGTAGATGTACCCCAGGACTACTTTACTGTCAGTGTAGAACTCAGTGTCTTTGATTTTGAGGTAAGCTACAGCAGCGATTGCTTTGACAGAAGCATCACAGAAAACACAAAGTCTTTGGTCTTGGACTTCTGTAGACGGTACAGGAGCATATGGTCGAGGGACCTTTAAGTTAGACAAGGTTGTCAAGGAATTTTTCCACTCTGTCCACTGATCTCTTTTCTCTGGGGGAAGTGGATCATCCCAGTTGACTGTCTCTTGAGTGAGGTCTCTGAGAAGTGCTTTACCCTCAATGGTGACTGGAGCTACAAACCCAAGAGGGTCATACAAACAGTTTATGGTTGACAGAACCCCTCTGCGTGTAAAGGGCTTTTCTTCCCGACTAACCTGGAAGGTGAAGGTGTCTGACCTTAAGTCCCAGAGTAGTCCAAGGCTACGTTGCGTTGGCAGAGAGTCAGAACCTAAGTCTAAGTCTCTGAACTCACCAGAGTGGTCTTGAGAGGGGAAGGCCTTCATCAGTTCTACGCTGTTAGAGGCGATCTTGTGGAGCTTCAAGTTAGAACAGGCTAGCATCTCCTGCGCCCTCTTGAGGAGACTGATAGCTGCTTCAGCGGTGGGTAGGGATTTTAAGCAGTCATCTACATAAAAGTCCTTTTCTACCAAGTGTTTCACATCAGGCCCGTAGATGGATTCACCTTCACGAGCTGAGCGTCTAAGCCCGTAAATGGCAACTGCGGGGGAAGGGCTGTTCCCAAATATGTGGACCTTCATGCGATACTCTACGATTCCTTCGGAAGGGTTGTTATCTTTAAACCAGAAAAATCTCAAAAAGTTCCTGTGTTCCTTTTTAACGAGAAAACAGTGGAACATCTGCTGGATGTCCGCCATGAATGCAACGGAGTCTTTGCGGAAACGGAGGAGCACCCCAATGAGTCTGTTGTTCAGATCCGGTCCTGAGAGGAGAACGTCATTTAATGACACGCCTTCTTCTCTAGAGCTAGAGTCAAACACCACTCTAATCTGACCTGGTTTCTTGGGGTGGTAAACTCCAAATATAGGTAAGTACCAGCACTCCTCGTTGTCTTTAAGGGCAGGAGCTAACTCTGCGTGATTATTCTCAAATATCTTACCCATGAAGGTAAAGAAGTGATCTCTCATGTCTGGTTTTCTCAGGAAATTACGTTTAAGCGAGGCAAAGCGTTTAAGGACTTGTTCCTTGTTGTTAGGTAGACGCTGTCTATGGGGTCTAAATGGGAGAGGTGCGACCCAATTGTTTGTCTCTTCCTTGGCTGTCTCTTTTTCCATCATTTGCAAGAAAAGTCTATCTTCAAAGGACATTGCTACCTGCTGATCTTCCTTTGTTCTATGAAAGACTGTACATCCTAGGTGGTCTGGGTCACTGTCACAAGCGTGGTCCTCTGTGTCTGGATCTACAGAGGAGCAGGGCATGTGAGTACTACCTGGAAGTTCCTTTGTGATGAAGCTGTTGTGACATGGTTGCAAGGAGGAAGGGCGTCCTTTGTCAAGTACGTTGGTGAACATGCTACTGACCGTGGCGGATCTGTGCACAGACTTTAGGCAGACGTCCCCTACGATGACCCACCCCAGGTCAAGTCTTTGGGCAAAGGGGGCATTGCGGGGACCATTAATCTGTTCCCTTACTTTATGAACCTGCAAAATGTCTCTTCCCAGGAGCAGCATTAACTGAGCCTGCTCGTCATATTCTGGTAGAAGATGGGCTATGCGTTTTAGATGAGGCTGGAGAATTGCTGCGTCAGGTGTAGGGATTTCTGACCGGTTATCTGGGATCTGGTTGCACTCTATTATGGTGGGTAAAGGTAGACGAGTCCGACCATCTATGGACTCTACACAAAAGGCGGTAGCTCTCCTCCCCGCCGTCTCAACAGTACCTGCACAAGTCTTTAAAGAGTAAGGGGAGCTTGGACCCCTAACGTCGAAGGTGTCAAAGAATGCGGATCTAGCCATAGAGTGGTTGCTTTGGTCATCTAAGAGTGCATACATCTTGACAGCTTTGTTTCTTTGACCCATTGGATAAGCTCTAATAAGACAGATCTTTGAACAAGACCTACCGCCTGCAGGATCTTTGCATACTTCAGTACACTGTGTGGTAACCATTGGAGAGTCTGAACCAGTGTTCTCTTGCTCCCCGCCATGCTCGTTGGTATCGCTAGCTCGCTGGGCGGTCCAAGGAGCAGGGCCTGGATGTAGTGCTGAGTTGTGGTCTGATTTGTCACACTCTGTGCATGATACACTAACCTTACAGTCCTTGGCAAAGTGTGATATGGATGAGCAGCACTTGAAGCATATGCGGTTCTCTCTTAGGAAAGCTTTGCGATCTTCCAGAGACTTCTCCCTGAAGGTCCTGCATTTTAGTAGAGGATGCGGTTTCCTGTGTAGAGGGCATTGCTTGCTAGGGTCTCCGACTTTGTCCTCTAGGCGAGCGATGTTGGAAGATCTATAGGAGAAATCTGTAGAGGAAACATGAGACTTGTTCACTGTCACTGGCATCCTATGCTGTTTGAAGCTAGGGGGCGTGGCTGATGGCAGTATAAAGTCGAAGCTGGGATCATTCAGAAACTTGGCTTGCTTTGTAACAAAGTCTACAAAAACGTTGAATGGTGGAAATGGTACCTGGAACCTTTCCTTGTGTTTAGAACCATATGTGACCCACTTTTGTTGTAGGTCATAAGGAAGCTTCAGAATCAAAGGTTTAATACCTCTGGCTGCATCCAGGGAGGCGAGACCCGGCAAGTCTCCCTCTTCTTTAGCAAGAAGTAGTTCTTCTAGCAAGTCGGCTAATTCTCGTAGTTTGTGATAACCTTTGCTAGGTATTCTGGGAAAGTCCTCAATCCTTTTAAAAAGTGCATGCTCCATAGCCTCTGTTGAACCATAGCACTCTTCCAATCTGCTCCAAATCTTTTTGAGACCAATCTCTGGTTGTTTTATGTTAATGTTCCTGATTCTACTGGCGTGTTCGGCAGAGTCTTTCCCAAGCCATTGGACTAGGTAGTTTATTTCATTGTCAGGAGACATGTTTAGACCTTTTATGGTGTTTTGAAAGGACGACCGCCAGGCTCTGTAATTTTCTGGCCGATCGTTGAACTTTACAAGTCCCTTTATGATTAGATCGCGACTGGCGAAGTACTTGGCAAAGTCTGTTATAACTTGGTTGGTGTCAGAGCATGTTGGCGATGTACTACTGTAGTGGGAGTGTGGTGTGCAACCATACCTGTCAGAAGCTTCTGCTTGGGGCCTTCTTGTCTCGTACCGTTGTGTAGTAGAGGGGTTATCCTGATGTTGGTTTGGAGGTTGAGGTTCATAGCGTGCAGAGACATAGGCTTGATCTGTAGCGTGCTGACCAGGGTTCTGCTGCTTGCAGCTCTGAGGAGTTTGGTTGCTCTCATGCTCTGTTACCTGCTGTGTTCGGTTTGTTTCTTCTAGGACACCGTCTATTCCCTGTAGAGGAGAGGTATCGTAGGTTGATTTGAAGTGTTGGTGCAAGTACTCTGACGTGTATTGCGTGGGATTCGGCTCTCCTTGTTCTGAGCCAAGCACATTGATGCGTTCACCACTGAGGCTCACGGCTGCTTCCAGGGCTTCTGCTTCAGCTATGGCGGTTGCAGCTTCCCTTTCTGCGGTGAGTTTCTCCAGAGTGACATCTAGGAGGGCTTCCTCGGCCTCTAACTTTGCCTGTTGCTGCACTTTCTGTGCCTCTAACTGTGCCTGTTGCTGCACTTTCTGTGCCTCTAACTGTGCCTGTTGCTGCACTTTCTCTGTCTTCAGCCTCACTTTCTCCTTTTTAATCTGCATTTCTTGCTCAGCAAAGGCTGCTCGGGTCTTTGCTGCTTCGGCTTTCCCTCGGGCAATGGCGGCTGCGACGCTGGCTGTCATCGACTTGCCGGAACTGTAAACTTGTGATCGCGTTTTGAGCGAGGATGAGCTACTGCGTGACATGGCCGTTTGACTGAGTAGCGGCCTGTGGGAGCAGTAAGCGTATAAGGCTGCAGTCTCTGTATGCTGCTTGGCTGTATGGAAGTGGCTGTATAGTCGGTTGCAGACTGTAGCTCTTCCGTGCGGCTAAATCTCTTCCCCTCTGCACTATCCGTAGTGTTACTGGACGGAGTTTTACTGTCCTGGACTCGCTTCCCGTACTCCCGGAGTCTATGGGTAGCTATCTAGGCAGATGACCTTTCTCTGCGCACACAATAATAGACTGCTGTTTCTTATCTTGTGTCTTTATTGGCACGTTGCAGATTTGAATATACATGTGGATGACACACGTGATATGCGGTAAAACTAGAAATAATAAGAATGGTATAACATTACTATACAATAATAATAACATCACATAAACATTATCAGAGATGGCTATCTCTCTAAGCTATCTCCCTAAGCTTGTGGAAGTAGGGGAAGAGATTGCTTACCTCCGATGCCATGGGTGGGGACAGATAGCATGCAGGCCTTGCTGCCCAAATCTTAAACATGGAGATACTGAGCCCTTCTCTTCCTGGCTAAAGAGGATATGATGATTTTGATGTCACAGCCTATCAGAGGTAACTAACATTTACTACATTCTATCAACTATATTCGTGTTTGGCCAGTAGATGGCGCAAGCATAACAGCTAACCTAAGACAACATACTTCTGGCTTACTAATGCAATAATACATTGTACACACAGTGAATTGTCCTTTTTGAGCCTGAAAGGTATCCTGGAGGCACAACATGCCTGCCAGCACTTCCTGGTTTCAGACGTGACTCAGGTGGAGCGCACGTGTCACTTCCTAGCGTCGTAGAAGCCCCTCTCTGAGGCGTTTCGTCATAAGACTTCGACAGTGGGAGTGGCTTCACGACGGCAAACGGAGATTTAAGAAGTACTTCCCATCAGAGCCAAACCAATCACCACAGAGCGAGGGCGGACCATGGTGCTTGCTCCGCCCAGACCCTGATAGAATACGGTGTTCCTTTGCAGACTCAGACGGGGCTTCAAGCAATTTATGCCGCATACCATACTCAAACGAGCACTTATGTACTGCAGGCATAACACAGGAAAAAACATAGCATATAATATGTGCCTTTACAGTCATATTGTTTTACAAATAACTTAAATACAAATCAACAGGCTTTTTTACAAAAACGTCATGGATTATTATATTCGCATATACTAATCAGTGTTAACTTGTGTTCTAAAGCAGCTAATAAGCTGAACGTAAAAGATATATGGAAAAAATATATATATATATAAAATATATATATACAAACATAGTATATATACTAGAAAAACGGGGAGCAGTCACTATGATAAATTGCATATAAACACCATATAAAAAAAAGGAGGGTTAATTACAGCAAAGTGACCCATAGACTCCATCTAGTGGTGATTTCATAAAACTGCATACCTCATAAACAAATTTGAATAAACAAATTGTTCAAACAATATGGGACTCATTTCTAAAATAAATTAAGATATTTAAGTAGACAAAAAACAGAGGAGAATATAATAAACCATATAATACAGATGGATAAAAGACACACAGCTAAAAAGAGCCATTAGTAATTCATAATCGATTATATACCATAACTCCTAGATTGCCAATAGTAATGCCCCACAGACTCCATCTAGTGGTGATTACATAAATTGTAGCCACAACAAAGGACTAAAAAAACACAATTTGTATAGAATAGACATATGGGACGTAACGCAGCCGGTATAGACCCCATGGCACAATCAATAGTCGCTAATAAAGCAATTTATATCTAATTCAATGTTCAGGCCCCTAGGCGCAAGTGTATCAGCTGAGAAGATCCATTGGGTCTCTCTTTTAGATAGATCTCTCACTAAATTAGATCCTCGCCATGTAGGCTTTAGGTGATCAATGCCCCAAAATAATAGACCACTAGGGTCTTCATTATGATGTAGTTTGAAGTGTAGGGACAGGTTGTGGTCTTTATAACCTAAAAGGATGTTGGCGATATGCTCTCCAATACGCACTTTTAATTGGCGCTTAGTGCGACCAATATATAACAGCCCACAAGGACATTGTAAAGCATACACTACATGTGTAGTATTGCATGTTATAAACTCACTAATAGTGAACTCCTTGTTATTGGAGCTAGAAGTGAATTTCTTAACTGCTCTTAGAGGGCGAGTTATTTCACGACAAGCCCTACATTTTCTGCATGCATAAAAGCCATCACAATCCCAGAAACTGGATGGTCTAGTAGGGGGGTCTAGAATCTTCCGCACTAGTTTGTCTGAAAAACGTTGTGCCTTTCTATAAATAAAACCTGGTTTGGCCGGTAATACTGCCATTAAAGTCTTGTCCATCAATAAAATATGCCAATGTTTAGAGAAGATTTCCTCTATCTCCTTATATTGGGCATGATAGCCGGATAAAAAATTCCATTCCCGATTATTGGAGGGCCTTATGATTTCTTTATCCAAAAGGAAGTTGGTTCTTGGCTGTGACACTAGGTTACTTATAATAGACTCCAAGAATTCCTTTTTATAGCCTTTCTCCAGAAATTTTCCTTTTATAAGTTCAGCGTGTGCCATAAAATCTGACATATCAGTACAGTTTCTCTTTACTCGTGTAAGCTGGCCTTTGGGAATATTTTTCAACCACATAGGGTGGTGCCCACTACTTAAAGGTAGATAACTGTTCGAGTCTGTTGGTTTAAAAAAAACTTTTGTGGACAGACAAGTGTTGGATCTAAAAATCTCTAAATCTAAAAAATTAATACTATCACTACTAATAGTACTAGTCAGAACTATATTCTTAGTGTTGGAATTCAGTTCATCTAAAAATAATTGTAAAGAGGAAAGTGGGCCATCCCATATAAAGAACAGATCGTCTATATATCTTTTATAAAACAACAACGATGGGCGTGGTATCGAGAAGATGACCTTGTCCTCCCACTCTCCCATAAACATATTCGCTATACTGGGGGCAAATCGAGCCCCCATAGCTACTCCCCTGCATTGTGAATAGAACTCACCTCCATACCAAAAGAAGTTATGGCCAAGGCAGAAGTCTAGCGAATTCCTTAGGAAAACTTTTTTATTATGAGAGATGTCATCACGACGACTGAGCCCCCAATTGAGTGCTAACAGAGCATCATCATGTTGAATGACTGTATATAAAGACGTGACGTCTGCCGTCACAAGATATACCTCATCTTTCCCAGTCAGGTCAATGTTTTGAAGCATTTGTAAAATACTTTTTGTGTCCTTTAGATAGGCTCGAGTGTGTATTACGCACTCTTGTAAATATAGGTCTAGATATTGACCCAACCTTGATGACAGTGATCCTATTCCATTAACAATCGGTCTACCTGGGGGGACCTGGATATTCTTGTGGATCTTTGGGAGCGTATAGATTGTAGGAATTCTATTTGAACTCGGTAGTAGATATTTTCTTTCTCGACTATTAAGCACTCCTGACTTGGAGCCCATATTAATCAGATGTTCTAGGTCTCTTTCATACTGTAGTGACGGATCCATGTTCAATTTCACATATGTACTTTTATCACTTAGCATTTCTGTCAGCTGGTTCTCATAGAACGTCTTATCCAAAATGACAACTCCCCCACCTTTATCAGCTGGATGGATTATTATGTTCTTTTTTTCTTCTAACATCTTTATTCCGTCCAGAATGTATTGGGGGTTGACGTTTTTTCTGGGTACTATATGTTCCAGATCTCTCAGTACAAGTCCCTTGAAGACCTCTATTTGGTGATTCCCTTTATTAAGGGGATTAAACAGTGACTTATTCCGCAAACCACTATCTAAAGCCACCGAAGCTGAGCCAAAAGTAGACTCTGAATTCTTATTCAAAAAATACTTTTTCATATTTATTTTGCGTACATATTTATGGATGTCAATAAAGACATTAAACTTATTAATGGGTCTTTTAAGGCCACCTTTCAGACCTAAATGTAATATGTTAGTTTCTTTGGGGGATAAAGAGATATTACTTAAATTAAAAATACCACCTTTATTTATACCCTCCTTCTTTTATTGGACCCTCCATCCCGATCTACATCCTCTGGGTCTTCTCTCCTTGTGTTGGGGTGATACACATAATCCCTCTCCCAATGGGCAGGCTCTCTCCAATGTTGCTCTGCATACCCTGGTGTATGTTGGGGATGGGAGGGGGGTCTGCCCCTCCTCTGAGGTGCACCCCGTTTCTTGCCTACCCTCCCTCTCCCTAAAAAAGGTGTGGGAGATTGTGGGCGGCCTCTACCGTAATCATCCCATAATGGTTCGAAGCGGTTTTGTATTGGGACATGATAATGTCTCTCATTAGAAGTACTTGGATAACCGGCATTATGGGATTCCCTTGCAACATTACCCCTCCCTTGATTGGCATTAGATCTGGCAGGGGTAGACTGCTCTCTAGGTGGTCGTTGTGGGAGATCTATTCTTCTACTTTCATTAGAGCTCTGTGTAGCAGTGGGAACTGGATCATCCTCTGATATAGATTCCAATTGCGTGGGTGCCCTATTTACATTAGTTCCGGTTTGTTGCCAAAGATATACATTCTTTGTATGAAAATCCCCTAAATCACGGTATAACTTTTCCAGTTTTCCAGTTTCTTCTTAATACGAATATTGAAATCAGTCAACTGCTGTGTGTCCACTGGCCCACCAAAAACAAATGCCAATCACTATAGAGTCCCCCCCCATGGGGGTCCTGGTTATGGTGGTCCCCCTGGTGGGAATGCTCCCTTCCCAACGGGATCTTACTACCATTGCCAGGTACCGAAGCCTGCCCCGAGGGGGAGGGGATGGGGCCCTAATGCTGGTGGGAATGCTCAATATACTACCACCAACTGGAGACCTATGGGAGATCTTGAGTACCCTTCTCCAACTTACTTCCAACCTGAGTCAGAATTAGGCTGGAATTACAATGTACCCACCTCCAATTCCTTCTTTCCACTGAGTGGAGTAGAGGATTCGGAGGGCTTTCAGATCCAACCCCCCTCTAACCCCAGTGGTGCATGGTTTGCCCCTCCTTTCCCACCCCCAGGTACTACTAATCTCCCTGGACCAAACTCTGGAGCCTACGGACCCTCCAATTGGGGTTTTCACAAGGGTGGACAGGGCATCAAGAGGCAAGTAGAAAGAGGAGAGGTAACAGAGGGGGGAGGAGACACAGGAAATCCCAAACGTACAAAAACGTAACAGGGCAAGGTATTTTCAATCTCAGCTCAAAAATTCTTACTGAGTCTGAGAAATCTCTGCTGGACAAAGGTTTAAAATTTGCACCTCCCCAAAGTTTGGATAACTTCAAAACTTTTATGGATATACACAAATTTATAAGGGAAATCAATATTAAACGATATATGATGGGTGTCACAACTTCCAGTCAATATCTTACCACTAACTATGTACACTCAGGACTGTCCAACGCCTCTTTGTTCAATCCCCTGGGTGGACTGGCACCATCCCTGAAGACATTTAGGGATGTTCTCATTAGGGACCTGAAGGCAATTGAAACTAAGAGAGCCAAGCTCAACAAAACCCTTCAAAATGGTTTAGATTCCTTGTGTACCAACAAGGATCTAGTCATCAGACCAGCAGACAAAAGGGGGGGGGGTATTGTAGTACTCGACAAGGCTGACTACCTTAGAGAGATGCATAAGATCATAGATGATGTTAACACATACTCCATCCTCCCCAATGATCCGAAGCTGACATATAAAAGAGAACTTGAGAAATTAGTAGAAAGAGGTGTGTTTGAGGGTATTTTGTCCCTCAAAGAAAAACTTTTCCTCATACCAAAAGCGCCCCGCAGCCCAACGTTGTACTACCTTCCAAAGTTGCATAAGGATCCTGTCTGCCCCCCGGGTCGCCCTATAGTTAGTGGCATTGATTAAATCACTTCCCGGGTGGGCAGATATATTGATTTTTATTTGCAACCATTGGTTAAAAAAATTCCCTCTTATGTTAGGGATTCTAAACATATTATCAATATCCTTACTGACCTCCCTGCTTCTCCTGACATGTGGATGGTTACGATTGATGTAACTTCACTGTATACAATAATACCCCATGTCTTAGGACTTGAAGCTGTTCAACTCTACCTTGGGAGAGACTCAGGGCTCCCCTCTAAACAATTTATTTTCATTATGTCCCTGTTGAGTTTTGCAGCTGCATCCAATTATTTTTGGTTCGAGGACAAGTTCTACAAACAAAATACTGGGGTGGCTATGGGGGCAAAATACGCCCCAAGCCTGGCCAACCTGTTTATGGCCAAATGGGAGGAGGATGTCATCTACCCAAGGGACGCCCCTCAGGTGGTCCTTTGGGCCAGATACATAGACGACATCCTCCTCCTATGGGCTGGTGGGCGCAACGATTTGACCAACTTCATTGGATACCTTAACGATAACAACAGGGGTATAGAACTGAAATATGAGGCCAGCCAGTCCAGGGTTCATTACCTTGACCTGGTAATAGAAATCAAGGACAGCAGGTTTATCACCTCTACATTTTTCAAGGATACAGATCGGAACTCCTACATCCCAGTAGGGAGTTGTCATCATGAACCTTGGCTGAAGGGTGTCCCAAAGAGCCAATATCTCCGGCTAAGACGGAATTGCTCCGACACTCAGGTGTTTCAACAACAGGCCCTAGTCCTCACAGAAAGATTTCTGGAAAAGGGGTACTGCAGAACGGAATTACAGGGGTCTCTAGATCAAGTTTTGGGGATGGATAGGAATGAGCTTCTGTGTGATAAAACTCCTAAGGAGGAGAATAAGTTCTCTGATGTAGTACCTTTTGTCACAACCTATTCAACTCAACACAGAACCATAACCCATCTTGTAAAAAAACACTGGCATCTAGCCTTGAATGACCCTGTGTTAAAAAACATCCTACCCCCGCAACCCCGGGTTATCTTCAAAGGGGTACAGTCCCTCAGGAACTTAATTTCTAAGAATGTTATAGATCCTCCCCTCACAAAGTCCTTTTTTCCTCTCGTTCAGTTAAAGGGCTATTATAAATGTGGGCGATGTCGGGTCTGTGCTCTGAGTTCCAACAAACTTAGATGTGTGAGATCTTTTACATCTACAGCTACTGGGAAGGAATACAAAATTCTACCATGCATCACCTGTGCCTCAGTGGGAGTGGTGTATTTAGTACAATGTCCATGCGGTAAACAATACGTGGGCAGGACCAAGAGGGCATTCCAGGTTCGTGTCAACGAGCACATCACCAATATTCTGTCTGGGTTTAGGGACCATTCCGTTTCCAATCATTATAGATTGAAGCACGATAAAAATCCCTCCAATACCCTCTTCCTAGGGATCGATAAATATAAAGCCCCTTGGAGAGGAGGGAATCTAGTACAAGGGATATCCCAGATGGAGATGGGTTGGATCTTTCCCCTCAAAACGTACACCCCTTTTGGGTTAAACATTGAAACCGATGTGAATGCATTCATCAGCAATGCTTGAAGCTGCCTTTGTGCAGAACAAACCTTTGGGGCAGGTATTTTCTATGGAATAAGAATTTTTACTAAGTTTTTTTTTTTTTTTTTATGCCCTTCAAGTCGTCTTCACCTAGTCTATATATGTTAATGTGTCTATTGGCATTGCTTATAATTTACCTTTGTGAGAAGCACACCTGGGGGCAGATATACTGTTATGGATCAATAATAATTTTTTATGATTTTTTCTGCCCTTCTAGTCATCTCCACTTAGTCTATCAGGGAAAAAAAAAAAAAAATCCTTTTTTTCTATTTTAATTCAGTGTTCACATACAATTCTCACTTCACGTTATGATACTGATCATATAGTTAATGGTCTATCAAATATTTAGAGTAAATCACTTTATCACTGTGGGAATCATGTATTCATACTATAAGTATTATTGGGTGTAGTAATTCCCCTCACCATTACTATATTATTAAAATTTCTAAGGTAATTCCTTTTGTCGCCAATATTGCTCATAATGATGGGCCTTGTAAACAATTAATTAAAAACACTTTTTCATAATTTAATAAGTCATTATTGTTTTAGTGAAAACTAATAAACATATCACTTTATGGTATGCACTATGTTCAATACTCAGTAAAAAAGAGGGGGGGATGGTGGGGAAGGGGAAGTTCGCAAGTTATTTAATTGGTAGGGGCTAATGTATTTGCGACTACCTCAGATCTCTCATCAAGTGATGATTATATTGCCGTAACCAAATTACATGACTAGTAAATATATGAAAGGTAATAGGGGGACAAAGAAGGGGGTAGGTGGGATTGGTGATCTCAGAGGAGATCAAAAAAAGAAAAGGGGTTACTATGGCAACTAAGCAAATGATCTGAAATTATATTTCAATACAAAAAATAATTTTAATTATTAAAATATCTGAGCATAATTAATACAAAAAGGTAAATAGATCTGTTCTTAGGAGAACAAATCAATTATCAAAATTAGTATGGTACCATGAACATTAGTAACAAACAAGACACACAATAAACAACAAAAATCACAACACTAGTCCGGACGAAGGAGTTCAGTCAACAGTGTCTCGACACTATATTCACACAATTGGAGTGATTTAGTTTGGATTGGATGAATTTAATTAAATATGTAAATTAGTCAGGGAAAACAATGTATCACCTGGTTGTCGGTCAATCATTACCAAATTAGTGTGGTGTCTGTTGGCTGAACTTGGTGTGTGAAGAGAGAGAGAAGTGAGTGGTAGGGAGGGGGGAGGTATTTTTCAGCTGCAGCAATGTAAGATTCCTGGTCAATCGTATAATCGCTCATTACATTCAATTTAATTAATTGGGTCTTATCAGAGTAATTAGTTCTTGTATAATCTGATGCTGGTAGATGTGTATGTGGAGACAAGCCTGATTAATGGAGTCGATCCTCAAGATGGTATCAAAATTGTATTATTTAGGAATGGGAACGCTATTGTAGATTCAAAGGTGCTCGTATTGTAGAGCAAAAAAGTGTCCCTTTATTATGGATTAGTAGTTAGATACTATGTTGTAACATTCCCATATTTGATAATACTATCATATAAAGCACTAGAGATTACACTACACCGGCAGTGTGTATGGATATAGTTATTGCAGATAATATCCTACAGTGCTTCTCAAAGTCATGCGTGGTATTAAAAGGTGGTTCTGTACTTTACCAGAGGACTGCTAGTATCCATCCAAGGGCAGGATTGTGTGTAGCGCCGTGCGTTGGCTGAGTATACTGTTACAGACCTGAAACGATTGCTGAATTGCTTGGCTGGAGTGGCGGATGCAATGGGAATTTGATGCCTGGTCTTAGTATCAAGTGCAGCTTTTGTTGAATATGTGCTGCGGTTCTGCTCATGAATGCAAAAGGACTCCTCAATCAGGTATTGGTCTCCACGCTGAGGCTGGCTTCTCCGGCTCTCTCATCTTCTCTCGTCTCTCATCTCTTCATACACGGATGATAGTATCATCATGTGACTAGCGTCGGTGGTGACGTCGACGCGTTTCGCCGTACCCAATGGCGTAGCTTCTTCCTGGACGTGGTTTCTAGTCAGCTGATGTTCGCCTTTTATTGACGGAAATCAGCTTCTACTTGTCACCATTCAAAGGGATGGTGTTGTTCAATGATCATATAGGGTAAAGTGAATTGTGATTGTCATGGTAATGTTTCACTAAACAGCTATTTAACTAATTTTAACATGTATTGAAAAAATTGTAGTATTCAACTAATGTATACATGACAACAACATTATTCAAATTGGCTATTCTTTTGGCTTTCTCAACTAGTGGGGGATACATTTAATAGGATAGTGTGATGAAAAGCAACACAAAACATGTATAAAGCAAAAGTATTGGATTTCTTATGCAGAAATCAGGACAAGGTAATTCATGGGAACCAGGGGTGTTAAAAAATTAGATAAATTGCATAGCTTACTTTATTTCAATTTGTTTATTGAGTATATAAAAGTACAGAAGATTTGAGGAACTCAAGGCAATTTCATTTATGCTTTTAAATTCAAAATGCAGGCTCTGAATTTATATTTAAATAGAAGGTTGGGTTTAATGATCTAGAAAAGCCTGTAGGTTGAGTTCCGTGTTCAAGCCAATAGGCACAAGCGATTTGAGGCGATAGACCCAGGATTTTTCTTTTTGCAGTAAAATTCGGTCATAGTCGCCTCGCCTATTGGGTAATTTAAGGGCATAAATCCCTTTAACAATCAACCCCTTGGAGTTGCGATTATGGTGTTCAGCGAAATGTTTGGCAAGAGGTTTCTCCGGGTTTTTCTCCTTCTCATTAATTTCTCTTAGATGCTCGCCTATACGCACTTTGAGGGGACGTTTTGTTTTTCCTATATAGATCTTGGGACAGGGACATGTTATCATATATATAACACGTGTGGTGGAGCAGTTGATCAAGTCCCGGATCTCATAAGAGCCCTGTCCGTAGGCATCCTTGAATGTAGTGGTGCGATCGACATAAGGGCAAATTTGGCATCGATTACATGGGAACATTCCCAGGGATCGTGGGTAATTTTAAAGCCAGGTGTTGTTTGGTTCCTTGACGAATTCGGACTTGATCAAAATGTCCCCCATATTACGTGCCCGACGGGCCACTAATTTTGGCGTGGCACT
This sequence comes from Rana kukunoris, assembly GCA_029574335.1. Lineage (NCBI taxonomy): Eukaryota > Metazoa > Chordata > Amphibia > Anura > Ranidae > Rana > Rana kukunoris. Next base: position 178,480,380 of record CM056050.1, on the reverse strand, counting down.
GACTATTTTGGTCAGGGCCAGGGCATTGGTTAGGATGCCCCAATGTTTTTCCAAAATGGCTCGAACTGAGTCCCATTGTGAGCCAAAGGAAGTGATGATTCTAATGGGCTCATTGGAATTTGGGCTGAATTTCTCAACAGTTCTTTTTTTAGTTAACAGGTCAACACGGTCCCTTATCGCTGCTCTCTTCCTCGCTTTTTTAATTTGGCTATGTGAATAACCACGCTCACGGAATCTTGTATAAAGTTCTTGGCTTTCACGTCTGTAGTCAACTGAGTTGGAACAGTTTTGTTTTATTCGTAAGAACTGGCCAACTGGAATGCCGTTCTTCAGCCAATGGGGATGGTGACTCGTGGCATATAATAATGTATTGGCCGATGTTTTTTTGCGGAAAGTGCAAGTGGTGAGCTTGCCGTTCATAAGAGAAATTTGTAAATCTAGAAATGATAATTTTTCGTGGTCGGCCGTATATGTGAGATGAATGTTGCGTTGATTCGCATTTAATTCAAACATGAATTGTTTTAGGGACTCAGTTGTCCCGTTCCATAACATAAGGACGTCATCAATGTATCGCCACCAGGTTAGTACATGGCGGCGATACATTTGTGAGGTGTAAACGTCCTCTTCTTCCCAGTGTCCTAAATGAAGGCACGCATAGGCCGGGGCCCATGCAGCGCCCATAGAGGTACCTCTTATTTGTCGATAGTACCTGTTCAGGAACTGAAAGAAATTATTAGTGTAGACTGGACTATTATCATCAGCGCTGTTTATGGTTTTTTACTATTGTGACATTTTAAATGTTATTTTTAGTGTATTTGCCATTTTTTATATATTTGTTTTTATTTTAAATAGCTGCTTCTTTTGGAATTTTTTGGTTGCGGATTCCAGCCAATCAATCTAGTTTTTATCATTTTTAGTGTGTACTTTCTGTGTATGCAGTGGTTTGCAAGTGCTGTCTGGTAGGCGCTGGGAGGTGTTCTATAGGCCGTGATACACCTTTTTTCTATTCTGCTCTTTCTTTATCCTAGCAGCCATGGATGCCTTGCAATTTCTAAGTAACAGAATTATAGACATTGAGAATGTATTCACTGTCACTGAACAAACATTGACACAGGTTAATTTCAATGCAATTATGACCACCTTAGGGAATGTGCTTGAGAAACAGGTTCGCACATGGTGGGACATATGCACATTGGAACAATATGCAAAAGAAAATATTATTACCAGAAGTTTGAGATGGGATGTTATGCCCCAAGATGGGTTGGATGACACTGAGTCTGTGAACGAATGGTATAATTTTTTTAATAATGTTGGTATGAAGTTACAGGAACTTGTACTGAAACGTAAAAGGAAAAAAATGGGCATTCCGGTAGGTAAAATTAATGATTTAAAAACACAGCTTGACCCTATTAAAGACACACAGCAGTTGACTGATTTCAATATTCGTATTAAGAAGAAACTGGAAAAGGTTGATAAGGATACACAAAATAAAAAAATAAAAAAGTTTCACCGTGATTTAGGGGATTTTCATACAAAGAATGTATATCTTTGGCAACAAACCGGAACTAATGTAAATAGGGCACCCACGCAATTGGAATCTATATCAGAGGATAATCCAGTTCCCACTGCTACACAGAGCTCTAATGAAAGTAGAAGAATAGATCTCCCACAACGACCACCTAGAGAGCAGTCTACCCCTGCCAGATCTAATGCCAATCAAGGGAGGGGTAATGTTGCAAGGGAATCCCATAATGTCGGTTATCCAAGTACTTCTAATGAGAGACATTATCATGTCCCAATACAAAACCGTTTCGAACCATTATGGGATGATTACGGTAGAGGCCGCCCACAATCTCCCAAACCTTTTTTAGGGAGAGGGAGGGTAGGCCAGAAACGGGGTGCACCTCAGAGGAGGGGCAGACACCCCTCCCATCCCCAACATACACCAGGGTATGCAGAGCAACATTGGAGAGAGCCTGCCCATTGGGAGAGGGATTATGTGTATCACCCCAACAAAAGGAGAGAAGACCCAGAGGATGTAGATCGGGACGGAGGGTCCAGAAAAAGAAGGAGGGTATAAATAAAGGTGGTATTTTTAATTTAAGTAATATCTCTTTATCCCTCAAAGAAACTAACATATTACATTTAGGTCTGAAATGTGGCCTTAAAAGACCCATTAATAAGTTTAATGTCTTTATTGACATCCATAAATATGTACGCAAAATAAATATGAAAAAGTATTTTTTGAATAAGAATTCAGAGTCTACTTTTGGCTCAGCTTCGGTGGCTTTAGATAGTGGTTTGCGGAATAAGTCACTGTTTAATCCCCTTAATAAAGGGAATCACCAAATAGAGGTCTTCAAGGGACTTGTACTGAGAGATCTGGAACATATAGTACCCAGAAAAAACGTCAACCCCCAATACATTCTGGACGGAATAAAGATGTTAGAAGAAAAAAAGAACATAATAATCCGTCCAGCTGATAAAGGTGGGGGAGTTGTCATTTTGGATAAGACGTTCTATGAGAACCAGCTGACAGAAATGCTAAGTGATAAAAGTACATATGTGAAATTGAACATGGATCCGTCACTACAGTATGAAAGAGACCTAGAACATCTGATTAATATGGGCTCCAAGTCAGGAGTGCTTAATAGTCGAGAAAGAAAATATCTACTACCGAGTTCAAATAGAATTCCTACAATCTATACGCTCCCAAAGATCCACAAGAATATCCAGGTCCCCCCAGGTAGACCGATTGTTAATGGAATAGGATCACTGTCATCAAGGTTGGGTCAATATCTAGACCTATATTTACAAGAGTGCGTAATACACACTCGAGCCTAAAGGACACAAAAAGTATTTTACAAATGCTTCAAAACATTGACCTGACTGGGAAAGATGGGGTATATCTCATGACGGCAGACGTCACGTCTTTATATACAGTCATTCAACATGATGATGCTCTGTTAGCACTCAATTGGGGGCTCAGTCGTCATGATGACATCTCTCATAATAAAAAAGTTTTCCTAAGGAATTCGCTAGACTTCTGCCTTGGCCATAACTTCTTTTGGTATGGAGGTGAGTTCTATTCACAATGCAGGGGAGTAGCTATGGGGGCTCGATTTGCCCCCAGTATAGCGAATATGTTTATGGGAGAATGGGAGGACAAGGTCATCTTCTCGATACCACGCCCATCGTTGTTGTTTTATAAAAGATATATAGACGATCTGTTCTTTATATGGGATGGCCCACTTTCCTCTTTACAATTATTTTTAGATGAACTGAATTCCAACACTAAGAATATAGTTCTGACTAGTACTATTAGTAGTGATAGTATTAATTTTTTAGATTTAGAGATTTTTAGATCCAACACTTGTCTGTCCACAAAAGTGTTTTTTAAACCAACAGACTCGAACAGTTATCTACCTTTAAGTAGTGGGCACCACCCTATGTGGTTGAAAAATATTCCCAAAGGCCAGCTTACACGAGTAAAGAGAAACTGTACTGATACGTCAGATTTTATGGCACAAGCTGAACTTATAAAAAAAAAATTTCTGGAGAAAGGCTATAAAAAGGAATTCTTGGAGTCTATTATAAGTAATCTAGTGTCACAGCCAAGAACCAACTTCCTTTTGGATAAAGAAATCATAAGGCCCTCCAATAATCGGGAATGGAATTTTTTTATCCGGCTATCATGCCCAATATAAGGAGATAGAGGAAATCTTCTCTAAACATTGGCATATTTTATTGATGGACAAGACTTTAATGGCAGTATTACCGGCCAAACCAGGTTTTATTTATAGAAAGGCACAACGTTTTTCAGACAAACTAGTGCGGAAGATTCTAGACCCCCCCTACTAGACCATCCAGTTTCTGGGATTGTGATGGCTTTTATGCATGCAGAAAATGTAGGGCTTGTCGTGAAATAACTCGCCCTCTAAGAGCAGTTAAGAAACTCACTTCTAGCTCCAATAACAAGGAGTTGTGTGCATGGAATAGGGGCGCTAAAAGAAAAATAAATAGGTGGATCGATACAACCTATCCCAATATAAACATAAATCCTTGTTACAAATAATATTACAAATTGTGCAATGTGCATATAAAATCAATGATAATGACAACACCTGCAGTGAAAAGGTGTGCAACTATATATGAGTGAAATATGATATAATTGGACAATATACAATACACAGTGAGATATAAAGTGACCATAAATGATGTTAAAGTGCTCCGTGCTCAAAAAGTCCTTGTGGTAGGTTCCACCTTCACCAATGGGACACCTCAAGTGGGGATGGATGGCTCCTTACCAGATGATGTCGACCTAAACTAAGGTCAATAGAGCCTGGGTATCACCACCTTTCGCATGGGGGATTCCAATGTAGTTTAACGAGTATTGCGGATGTCATAAGAAAAAAGGAAGAACAGCTCCCATAGTGTAAAACTATTTATTACGATATAAAAAACAAATACACAGTGCCAAGTGGCCCCTTACTTGAATGGGTGCCCGTATCCCGGCACTGAGGCTGTAGGCTTGTAGATATGGAGAGAGAAGCGAAGACCGGCGTGCGTTCCACTGCTGTGCGCGAGGAAACCAGATAACCGGATGTGAGTAATCAATGCGTGCCCAGGTACCGCCTCGACATATGTTTCGATATGATCGTCATCAGGAAGCGCTTCTCGCTTCGAAACATATGTCGAGGCGAAACATATGTCGAGATTTTCCACACAAATACCTTTAATAACAAGGAGTTCACTATTAGTGAGTTTATAACATGCAATACTACACATGTAGTGTATGCTTTACAATGTCCTTGTGGGCTGTTATATATTGGTCGCACTAAGCGCCAATTAAAAGTGCGTATTGGAGAGCATATCGCCAACATCCTTTTAGGTTATAAAGACCACAACCTGTCCTTACACTTCAAACTACATCATAATGAAGACCCTAGTGGTCTATTATTTTGGGGCATTGATCACCTAAAGCCTACATGGCGAGGATCTAATTTAGTGAGAGATCTATCTAAAAGAGAGACCCAATGGATCTTCTCAGCTGATACACTTGCGCCTAGGGGCCTGAACATTGAATTAGATATAAATTGCTTTATTAGCGACTATTGATTGTGCCATGGGGTCTATACCGGCTGCGTTACGTCCCATATGTCTATTCTATACAAATTGTGTTTTTTTAGTCCTTTGTTGTGGCTACAATTTATGTAATCACCACTAGATGGAGTCTGTGGGGCATTACTATTGGCAATCTAGGAGTTATGGTATATAATCGATTATGAATTACTAATGGCTCTTTTTAGCTGTGTGTCTTTTATCCATCTGTATTATATGGTTTATTATATTCTCCTCTGTTTTTTGTCTACTTAAATATCTTAATTTATTTTAGAAATGAGTCCCATATTGTTTGAACAATTTGTTTATTCAAATTTGTTTATGAGGTATGCAGTTTTATGAAATCACCACTAGATGGAGTCTATGGGTCACTTTGCTGTAATTAACCCTCCTTTTTTATATGGTGTTTATATGCAATTTATCATAGTGACTGCTCCCCATTTTTCTAGTATATATACTATGTTTGCATATATATATTTTATATATATATATATTTTCCATATATCTTTTACGTTCAGCTTATTAGCTGCTTTAGAACACAAGTTAACACTGATTAGTATATGCGAATATAATAATCCATGACTTTTTTGTAAAAAAGCCTGTTGATTTGTATTTAAGTTATTTGTAAAACAATATGACTGTAAAGGCGCATATTATATGCTATGTTTTTTCCTGTGTTATGCCTGCAGTACATAAGTGCTCGTTTGAGTATGGTATGCGGCATAAATTGCTTGAAGCCCCGTCTGAGTCTGCAAAGGAACACCGTATTCTATCAGGGTCTAGGCGGAGCAAGCACCATGGTCCGCCCTCGCTCTGTGGTGATTGGTTTGGCTCTGATGGGAAGTACTTCTTAAATCTCCGTTTGCCGTCGTGAAGCCACTCCCTCTGTCGAAGTCTTATGACGAAACGCGTCAGGGAGGGGCTTCTACGACGCTAGGAAGTGACACGTGCGCTCCACCTGAGTCACGTCTGAAACCAGGAAGTGCTGGCAGGCAGCTCATCCATCTGGACAGCACGGCTCGTCTCTTTTGCAGGAGAGGGTGATTAAAATGTGCTTATTTTTATCTTTGAATGTACATGCATTGTTTGAAGGGTTGTATATTTGTGGGTTCTCTTGTGTGCTACATTAAAAACAGAATTACGCTATATGCCCTTTCCTGTGTTTTTTGTACGATCCGGAGACCCGTAGACACGTGACCGGATCCCTTCTGATGTGAAGAGTGATATTATTCTGTGGATATCCATACACTGCCTTACCCTTTGGGTCTTTCGGTGAGTGCGTACCCCAGAGGGGGATTTATAGTCCCACGAGGTGATTGAGAATATGGGTGGAAGGTGCTTGCTGTCCTATTTTTCAAACTCAGCTATCAACAGACTACCTCTTTCCCATTGATACACTCTATCATTATTACTGCACTTAAGTGTAGAGGTGATATCTCTTTCTGGGATCTACACTGGACTATTATCATCAGCGCTGTTTATGGTTTTTTACTATTGTGACATTTTAAATGTTATTTTTAGTGTATTTGCCATTTTTTATATATTTGTTTTTATTTTAAATAGCTGCTTCTTTTGGATTTTTTTGGTTGCGGATTCCAGCCAATCAATCTAGTTTTTATCATTTTTAGTGTGTACTTTCTGTGTATGCAGTGGTTTGCAAGTGCTGTCTGGTAGGCGCTGGGAGGTGTTCTATAGGCCGTGATACACCTTTTTTCTATTCTTCTACATATGTTTGGTAAAAAAAATTCAATAATTGATTGGTTTGCACAAAAGTTCTAGCATCTACAAAAAATATATTCTATTTATGTCATTTTTTTTACTAGTAATGGCGGCAATCTGCGGACAGTTTTGACACATTTTTGGGACCACATTTTTGGGACCACATTTTTGGGACATTTATACAGTGATCAGTGCTATAAAAATGCACTGATTTTTGTATAAATGTCACTGGCAGGGAGGGGGTTAACACTAGGAGGTGTATTTCTAATGGTGTGGGGATGGCACAGGCTAGAGGAGGAGCCAGATTGCGGTTCCTACTTAGTATAAACAGTGGTAATCACTTTAAAAATCCCCACAGTAAATGGCGATGACAAATTCCAGTATGGAAATGGTGAACATCATATAATACAGTTCAAAGACAAAGTGCTGTGATCCAGGGATGTTCAAAACAATACTGCAGTCAGATGCTCATTCCAAAACAATCCACCACTGTGTGCAATGGCCGCTTACCATAGGTAAGGTTGTAAATATGGATAAGCCGAACACCCCCTGGTTTGGTTCACAGCAGAACATGCGAACAGGCAAAAAAATGTGTTCGAACACGCGAACACCGTTAAAGTCTATGGGACACGAACATGAAAAATCAAAAGTGATAATTTTAAAGGCTAATATGCAAGTTATTATTATAAAAAGTGTTTGGGAACCTGGGTCCTGCCCCAGGGGACATGTATCAATGCAAACAAAGTTATAAAAACAGCCTATTTTTCGGGAGCAGTGATTTTAATAATGCTCAGAGTGAAACAATAAAAGTGAAATATTCCTTTAAATTTTGTACCTAGGGGTCTGATAGTATGCCTGTAAAGTAGCGCACATTTCCCGAGTTTATAACAGTCGCTGCACAAAATGAAATTTCTAAAAGGAAAAAAAGTCATTTAAAACTAATTGCGGCTATAATTAATTGGTCCCGGCAATACGGATAAAAATCATTGAAATAAATGACCAGTTCTGGTATGGATATTAAGGGGAACCCTGCGCCAAATGAAAAAATGGCATGGGGTTCCCCCAAAAATCCATACCAGACCCTGGCAGGCCACAGGAAAAGAGGGGGAATGAGAGAGGGAGGATGGCCTTATCCCCACAACCCTTGCCCGGTGGTTATGGGGGCCTGCAGGGCTTATCTGAATCTTTAAGCCCCCTTTAACAAAGGGGGCCTCCAGATCCTGCCCCCCCATGTGAATTGGTAACGGGGTACATTGTACCCCTACCATTTCACCCAAAAAAGTGAGAAAAAAGGGAAAAAACACACACACACAAAGTTGGGACAAGTCATTTAATAAAAAATAAAAAATTCCAGCGCCGTAATCCTTCTACAAGTCCGACCCACCGCTATAAAAATAAATAGTGTTTCCATCCATCTGGATTCACTTCTGACATATGTCGCTCCATAGATCTGTATGAAGAGGGCCCGATCAGGTTTGCTTAAAAAACAGGCAGGCCTGAATGGTCTGCTTGTGTGAAAGGGGCCTTACACTTAAAATATACTAATGCATCCAGTAGAATGTAACTGAGGGGGTCACAGAATTGCATAGTGATCACAGATCTGAACTTCCAGGCTCAGCCGTGACTGGAAGTGATGTCACCCAGCTCCTTTCGATGCGTTGCGTCGCTGACATGTGACTTTCTTGAGGGCTCTTGAGTGTTCACACCCATGTGATCTGATTCCTGTCTGAATTCACAGTTTGCACTGCGTTCTAAGAACCAATCTGTGGCTGTCATTAACTTTGTATTGACATCTGCAACGGTGATTCCATTAGAAGATTAGATTAGAAGATAGTGTTCCCATTAGAAGATTTCACCTCTATTCCTTCTCTGATTTCAATCCAAAATTTTAGATTTTCAATGATAACAGTAAACGGGATAAAATAGAGGGTGAACATCCCTTAGTTGGGAAGAGACAGATATAAAAACATGAGAGGTGTTCTAATCTCTCTTCATTCTATCCAAAACAAAAAAGTTATCATTTTAGTTATACTTTTAGTTCTGGGGTACATCTGTATTTGCCCTGCCTGTGTGCACATATATGTACTCCAAAAAACACACAGAGGGGTAAACAGGTTCTTTGCAGACAGTCCAATACCTTCTGGTTAATAAACAGTAATTGCTGCTGAAATTGTACATGTGTAAGTCACAAATGTGACTTAAACATGTCTCACTAGCTTTGTCTCACTTGCTTTGCTGGGGCACCAGAAGCCATTGGCTCCCACTGCTGTCAATCAAAGCCATGAATGCAGCAGCAGGGCTCGAGCGCAAGCATACACATGTGCCCTCATGGGGAGGTTTGGGGCTACTCTGTGCAAACCCATTGCAAAGAGCAGGTAAGTATAGACATGTTTTTTTTTTTATTTACCTTTACAAGCTCTTTAATGTAGGCATACTTAGACCTATTATTTATGATTAAACCTGTCCTGCTGCTGACCACTATCACTACTATATACTTTGAAGTATCTTAATCTTAATCTTGTAGTAAAGCCCTGTGCTCTTTTTCTCCAGGAAATTGGGCCTATCTTTTCTATTTAAAATGTCCCGCTTCTGCCGAATTTTACACTTTTGTGTTATCTGCAGTCTCTTATTCTTGGAGAAAAATATATTCCTGTACTTTTTTTATCCCATTATTGGCTTCTAAATATGTTATCTTCTGACCTAGAATAATCCCTAATGACATTAACATTGACATTTCAGACATTTCTTCCCACTGAAATTTCTAGATGCTAGCCAATTGTACACTGGTGTGTCCTTTGTAGTATTTTAATTCTTCTGGTAAAGTCCAGTCCAGTCGAGCTTGTGCTTTTTGTCACTAGTAAATTGGGCCTACCCTTGCTATTTAAAACTGCCTTGCTTTTGGCCAATTTTACACTTCTCTGTTATCTGCAGTGCCTTAATATTTCGCGTAAAACACCTTCCTGTACGCTATAATACTTACAATAATCCCTAATGACATTAACATTGACAGTTATGACTCCTGCAGTAATGTTTTTATTTTATTTTATTATTATTGAGGCGTGCACCTTATACAGTTTAGGATTTCATGTCATCTGTGCCCAGTCTTGCCACAAAAAGTTAATCCAGCTCTCAGCAATCCCCTTAACTTTTTTCAGTAAGATAAAAACTGACAGACAGAGAAATAGGAGTCAGTTCTTCCACCTTGCTGTGAGTGACATGTGATTTACATATCTCATGCATGAGTGGGAGAGAGACATTCTGTGTACTTCAGATCCCCTCCTCCTTTCTTCTCCAGCTCTCCCAGGATCGGCTGCTCCACACCTCAGCATGATTGGGTTTTGACTTGATATTAGTGATCATAGCAGAAGTTCAGTGTAAGAAATACATAGGAGAAAATACATGTTGACAAGGGGAGTGTAGAGGTGGGCTGGGAGTCTACTGACTTAACGACTCCACCCACCGAGCTCTTTTGGGTCTCCTAACAGACAGAGGGGAGACATACAGTATGACAGGTAAGGATACATGCAGGAGGCATGTATATCCTTATAGATAACCACTATGGAAGAAATTTAGAAAGGATGAGAGTGGGTTTATTATCTACTTTAATTTGTCAAAGGGCACAGTACTACACTGTCAAGCTTGTCTGCTGAATATTTTACTCTTATACCACTTTTCATAATACCTTTATCATTCTTGGATACTATTCTATATTTCATATTCCTACATCATTTTTTTTTTTTACTTATCTCCAAAATCTGCTTATTTGTATATACATCTACACTATAAACCACATTTTATATTCCCAGAGCCTCTCTTTCATAGCTAGCTCCAAGAAAAGAGTACATTATCATTTGTTAAGAGTAGGGTCAAAGTCTTTCTAGCCACTGCTTACAGTATCTTAATAAAGACCCCTCCTTATTGAAGGTGGTGGGCATTGACAAACACATTCCATATTGGCGTAGCAATAATGTTATAAGCGGAATCTCTCACACGTGATCTTAGCACACAAAGCAGATAAGAAGCTAAGAATTGTATATCAACAAATTCTGACTCTTTACTGAGTTTTTCATGGCAGTAGATGGTTAATGTAATTTTTAATGCTTCTCAGAGTTTTGCTAAATGAAGTACATTTCTAATTAATGTAAATCTTGCACACATGAGAAATAGCTTTTCAATAGTTACGCTTGGCAATATGTTTGAGGTTAACTTAACAATAAAAATAAATATGTCAAGGACGAGAACATTTGCAGTATGCCCCTATTTGCAATAATGCTAATTGGTTTCCCTGATCAACAATGTTTTATGGCTTTGCATTTGAACAAGATTGAAATTTTATTCATCTGACTGACCCATGGCATTTTAATTACCAGTAGATCCAGATCATTTTTTTATTCCACTGTTACAAAAAAAAAAAAAACCTTATTAGTATTTAAAATAATGAATTGCTTTGCTAATCAATGTGATTTGGTTTTTAGTCAGTTGGTTCCAATCTTCTTTTATATGTGTAATCATATAGAGGAAAATAAATTGAAAAATGCATCCCATGTGTATTATTTTTCCTTAACAAATTAGGGTCTTTCACACAGTGTACATTTTTCACTCCTTTTTATATAGCCAAAGATTTTCACCTAGAAAACACCCCCCCAAATCAATGTTTATTTTAAAACATGCATACAAATAATACCAACATAAACAAAGAATATAGTATGCAGTAAAGAAATACAATTACATATGTGACTTAAACGTGTACAATTGCAGCAGCAATTACATATTTACAAGTTATTATTATTATTATTATTATTATTATTATTATGTATTCTGTATTTTATTAAAATATAGAATGAGTATACAGGGACGCAGCCCTTAGCGAAATAATGTGGGGAGAAACATGCAAGAGGACCATGCAACATCTTACTTCTAAGGCCGCGTACACACAGCTGAAACTGGTCTGCAGACCGGTTTCATCAGACCAGTTTGATGGTGTGTACGGCCTATCGGACCGTTTTCCATTGGACCAAAGTTTTAAAACATGCTTTAAAACCTGTCCGATGGAAACCTGTCCGTCGGACAGGTTTGATGGTTAGTACACAAAAGCATCGGACCAAAAACCCACGCATGCTCAGAATCAAGTCGACGCATGGTTGGAAGCATTGAACTTTGTTTTTTTCATCACGTCATTGTGTTCTACGTCACCGCATTCTGGTTTGATCAGATTTTGGTCCGATGGTGTGTACGCACATTAGACCATCAGACAAGTTCAGAGTTGTCTGATGAAAACGGTCCGTCGGACAAGTCTCATCAGACATGTCTGATCGTGTGTACAGGACCTTACAGATTTCAAAAGGCTATAAGTAACAGTATCATTTTTTTAATCAAATTTGTTTCCTTTTATTATACCAAAATTCATCATACAACATATAAAATACAAGTACATTCATTAACTTAAAACACCCCCTCCTCAGGGGGGTACACTAGGACCTGATAATGTCTGTCTCCAATGAAGAGTTAGAGAAGAAGAGAAATAAATTAATAAATACATAAATAAATAAACCCCTTACAATCCCATTTCCCTTTCACCCTTCCCACCTTTTGTGTAACTTAAAAAAAAGTACATCTGAGAAAGAAACGTATTAGTGCCCTTTTTTGTGTTCCTAAGGACCCCCCTAAAAGGGGGAGAAAGAGAAAAAAAGCCCTTACAATCCTAGTTCCCTAATAACAGTATCATAATTAGAGCTACGTATGGTAGCAGGATCGCTGTGTAACCTCTCACAATTAATGCACAAGAGAGAGCAAACCTAGTGTGAAGCAAAAAATGAGGCTACTAGGGTCTCCGGTGATTAAAACTGAAATAATGGGGGATTATCACCATCTTTAAAATGGACCATGTGTCTCATAGAGTTGTTGTGGATAATGTCCTCTCAAATACTGTATATACCTATATACCTACAATGAGAAATGATACCGCTCTAAAAACTGCTGATCCCTTGTCTACGAGTAAGCATCACATGATGTAAAACATGTCAGCCACCTTTTTCCTGTTGTTCACTTCATTTTGACTGCATCACTTTGGTTGTTTTTTGTATTTTATTTATACAATAAAGACATTGTTTTAAGGAGTGTGGCAGTCCAGGATTTTCTTCTATCCTGTATACCTACAATGCTAGCGAGATAGGTCACTAGTGATTAAAAAATTGTGGGAATTAGAAAGTTGGAAAAGAGAGAGAGGAGTGGGAAACAGGGGATAGGGGTGGGGGGAGAAAGGAAAGATTCAGTAAGGTGAGGAGGGTTTAGGGCCAAATTATTATTATTTACATAACACCAGAAGTTTGTGCAATGCTTTACAACTGGAGGGCAGACAGTACAGTTACAATGGCTTTTAGTTTGCAATCTAAAAGGGAGGATCAAGTGATGCAAAAGGTAATAACTGTGAGGGGTGGGCTGATGGAGAAAAAAAGCTACAGTTGTTAGGTGGGGGCAGCATAGGCTTTTATAAAGAGAAGGGTTTGCAGAGATCACCTACAAATAGACAGAGAGAGAGATAGAGAGAGAGAGAGATAGAGAGAGAGAGAGAGAGAGAGAGAGAGAGAGAGAGAGAGAGAGAGAAACACTAGGACTGATTGGGGTAGGGCGTTTCAGAGGATAGGGAGGCTATGGAGAAGTCTTGGAGGTGAGCATGGGAAGAAGTGACAAGGGAACTAGAGAGAGCAGAAGGTCTTGGGAGGTTTAAAGAAAACAATTTTAAAGCTATTTTGAGACTAGGTTAGTGATGTAGCTGGGGCAGAGTTGTGGGTGGCTTTGTAAGTTGTTGTTAGAATTTTGAATTTAATTTGTCGCATGAGGGTAAGCAGGGCTTTTTTTCAGGGGGAACTTGGGTCAACTCAGTTCCACCACCTCTGGCTTGGTGCCTGCTCACCACAAGCACTTGTAAACACAGAAGTCTGGTTTCTGTGTTTACAAGTAACAGCTCTGCTCTCTGTGTGTAACCCCCTGAACTCTGCACTCTGTATGTAATGTAATCCTGCTATTTAATGCCCCTTTAAGACCCTTCTACTGTTTGTGAAATTTGAACGGGGTCGTGGTTCAGTTCCTGCACCTATTTTCTGAGAAAAAAAGCTCTGAGGGTAAGCCAGTGGAGGGACTGGCAGTATAAGTAACTGAATGGTTGGTAAGGTGGATGAGTCTGGCAACAGCATTCGTCATGGACTGAAGAGGGGATAGCAAGTCGAGTATATAAGAAAATGTTTCTGGCATTTACCAAAATAGATTATGTTTATAAACTGAGGTGAGATTTAATAGACTATACATACTCATTATAATATATGGGATTAATGTACATTTTGCATTCTATACACGCAACTATTAATAGAAGTGTTACCAATGCATCAAACATCATTGCTCCACCTGGAATCACCTAGTCTTGCACAGAACTGAGTTGTACATTTGGGGGTCTATTTTATCTTAGTCTGCTCATGTGTATAAGTTTTGCAGCAAATGCCAAATATTTAGCATATTTTAGGTCTTGAAATGTTCTTGGAAATGTAATTGTATTAGTGGAGGCACATAGTTGTAAAATAGGGAGGTCATTGCCCCTCAACTTTGTGTCATTACAAAATGCTCTGCAGCATAATTCTTGTTTTCTTTCTCGTTCAGGGCTACTGAACAAACATACATTATGCCTTGATTTTTCCTTCTACTTGGTCTCCTTATGCATTAGAATCAATATCCTTAGACTCTCATCCTAAGTATAATTTTGTCCCACCCCCTGCTAGTGGATTAGAACCCTGTTGCTGCCTTTTGCCCTCTCTTTTATTCAGTGGAGGGCATTAGATTAGATATATTCTTATAGTGACAATATTTTCCATGTTTTATGGATGTCACTACATACAGTATATAGTTCCGAGGAACCTAAAGTAATTGTTATAGCTGAATTCCATCCATTTCTGTGTTTATTAAAAGTCAGGAACTACAAAAAGTGTAGCTGCTGACTTTTAATAAACAGACACTCACCTGTCCCATGGTGCAGCGATGCAGCCTCTCTTCTGTCCTTCCCCTCTCCATGGTGCCGGCATTGCAAGTGTGGGCACCCAGCTGTGACAACTTGTGGCACGTTCTGAATGGAGGGCAATATTCTGGGACTGGTCATGTGTCCCAGAAGATTGCAGGGAGGAAGGGGGAGGAGAAGTTCCGCTCAGTGCCACAGCACCATGAGCGGAAGTGGGAGTTGGGTACCTGTCAAAACTAGGTACCCGCCCCCCCAAAATAAAAATTACATACCAAATGTGGCATGTCAGGGGGTGAGGAGTCTTTAAAGCCGAAGTTCCCTTTTTGGATGGAACTCTGCTTTCATTCAAAACGTTAGCAAACAGCTTTATACAAATTTGAAACAAACACATTTAACTGCATTACCTTTTAATTTCAATAGTTCTTTATTAAAATTTTCACATAACAACATATCAAAACGATAAGCTGATGCAACAGCTACAGGTAACGAGGTCAAAGTACAACCAAAACACAGTATATTCTGGATGTCATAGAAAAAGTTATACAACTAATATTGTTTAAGGTTCTAGGCATTTTGTTCATCAATAACAATGTAGTGATAGATACCTGCTATTAGGGTTGTCCCGATACCACTTTTTTAGGACTAAGTACAAGTACCGATACTTTTTTTCATGTACTTGCCGATACCGAATACCGATACTTTTTTTGAATGTCATGTGACAGTTTTCAAACCACAATACAGACTAAGGATATGTTCTTTAGAATTATGAAGAACTCTAACTCAAGACATTATAAAAGAATAAAAATGAGTAAAAATGAATAAAAAAAAAAATATTTTCTTGCCACGCAGTAGTAAAAAACTCAAAGAATTTTCACAGAACATGTTGATAAATACAAAAAAAGTATTCTATTTAAGTATCGGGAGCATTTGCGCGAGTACAAGTACTCCCGCAAATACTCGGTATCGGTCCCGATACCGATACTAGTATCGGTATCTGGACAACCCTACCTGCTATATCTGCTTAGAGCTCTAATGAGTCACTAGGCTGATGATCAATGAGTTGGGGTCATCAGGCAAGAATAACCAGAGTTAGTAAAAAGAAGAACCCTGCTGAAAGAACCACATGCCCATAACCACAAATTGAACACAATCAATAAAGAAAACAAAAAAATAAATAATCTAAGATCAAAATGAACCATTCGCCAGAGTCAACCCACATACGTAACACCATAATATCAATTCCCCCTGTTTCTTGCACACCAGTCAGACCATGGTTTCCACCAAAGATCCAATTTGTGGAAAGACCCTTGCGCAGAGGCATACATCAGTTCATATGTGGCGTGAGTGTGGGTAGTTGTTATTACTTTCTGCAGAGAGGGGGTTATTTGTTGTTTTCCAATGGTGAGTGAGCACCAATCTGGCGCTCAACAAGACATGGGTAGCTATTGTCCTGTCTTCTAACGGGAGAGTTTCAATTGTTAAAGATAAAAGAGACAAACCTGGCCCAGCTGTAATTCTAAAATTCAAGACTTGTGAGAGTAAATGAAACGCCTCTGCCCAGTATCTGGTCAGTGCAGGACAAGACCACAGTATATGGTAAAGAGTACCTACCTCCTCACAATTCCTCCAACACAGGGCGGAAGAACATGAAGCAAATTTTGCAATCCTATACAGGGTCAAGTACCATCTAAGTGATATCTTGTGGGCGAATTCCCACAAATTCACACATTTAGTAGCCGCATATGTCACCCTGTATGCCCTATGCCATTGGTCAGAGGTAAACTCGGTAAACACGAGCGAAGCCGAGCCTGGCCGAATGTACCCGAGTGTACTGCACTCGGTATATGTCGGCGGAGGCGTTCAAACTGAGTGCGGGAAGCGGGGATTCAACTCGCCGGAGCACTGGAGAAGCCAAGAGGACACCACAGAAGCCGAAGACGGATGCCGGACCGTACAATGGATGGCGCGCAAGACACCAAAACGGTAAGTACTAAAAAAAAAAATTACAGGTCCACATCAGGGGTGCGCACTATACGTGGGAGCGCACAATACCCCGATAAATACGGTAATCATAGTTGTCCATTTCTCTCTTTTTTATCAATCCTTTTATAATTTTCCCTTTTCTTTCCCCAATTTTTATCATTTTTATCATTTGAGTCATATATATATTTTTCACACATATCAGATTTTTTATATATAGTTGATATTTGCATTAATAGTTATTTTTTTGCACTTTTTGTATTATTGTATTTTTGTCCGTTATGGCCATTTCTTCGTATTTTGAGTTGTTGCTCTTAAGGTGTATGCTATGCAAGGCTCAGTATGTTTCCTTTCTTTCTTTAAAAAAAATGACTGCGCATTATCATTGCTTTCCAGCCCCATCTCGTTCTACAGAGCATATATAAGTATGCCAGTCTCCTCCTCCCATTAAATGTGATGAAAATGCGGAAGCATTGAAACGTGTCATCACTACAAGCCCCTGTCTGGCGTCACTTCCTGTCGCCGAGTGACGTGTGCGCTCCAGGCCGAAAGCACGCCGCCGAACAGGTACTTCCGGGATTCGCTGTTCCCGCAGTTCCCCTTTTTATGAGCGCATTTTGTACTACTTTTTAGTGAGTAGCCATTTGGCCGTTTTAACCACTTAAGGACTGCCGCATCTACATATACGTCGGCAGAATGGCACGGACAGGCACATCAACGTACCTGTACGTGCCTGCCTAGACGTGGGTCGGGGGTCCGATCAGGACCCCCCCGGTACATGCGGCGGTCCCCGTGGCTTCAGGAGCGATCCGGGACGGCTGTTCGTTTTTGTGCGCCCCCTCCGGATCGCTCCTAGCCAATCCGCGTGCTACTCCTGTGTGTCACTTCCTCCTTCTGTGTAAACACAGGAAGAGGAAAGTGATGTGATCTCTGCTCTCGGCGGTATTTTCAACCGCCGCTGAGGAGAGATCACATCACACAGTGAGTCTGCACAACACTACACTGACACCAGTACAAGCAGGCACATTAACCCCTTGCGATCATGTCCCCCCCACCCCCCTGTCCCAGTGTCACTGAATGCAGTGATCATATATGTACTGATTACTGCATTTAGTGTCAGTGTGACAGGCAGTTAGTGTTAGGTCCAGGGTAGCCCCCGTACCCCCCCTAATAAAGTTTTAACTCCTTGATCACCGCCCCAGTTAACCCTTTCACCCCCTATTGCCAGTGTCACTAAGCGATAATTTTTCTGATCGCTGTATTAGTGTCGCTGTTCCCGCTAGGTAGCTATTTTTTTGTTATTGCGATTTTTTTTTACTAAAGACATGTGGCTGAATAAATTTTGGCCTAAATATTTGACTAAAATTTAGTTTATTTGATTTTTCTTATAAAGGTATTTGGGTGGAAAATCTCGCGCCAATGTGGGGGAGGGGTGAGAAAATTAAATTAAATTAGAAAAGCTGCTCCCTGAATAAATCAAATAGATTGAATTATAATAATTGTGTGCATGGAGTAGGGGCGCTAAAAGAAAATGAAATAAATAGGTGAATAAATACAACCTATCCCAATATGAACATAAATCCTAATTACAAATAGTATCATAAAATGTGCAATGTGCATATAAAATCAATAATAATGACAACACCTGCAGTGAAAAGGTGTGCAATTATATGAGTGAATAGGATTAGACAATATACAATATACGGTGAAATGTATAGTGACCATAAATATAAAAGTGCTCCGTGCTCAAAAAGTCCTTGTGGTAGGTTCCACCTTCACCAATGGGACACCTCAAGTGGGGATGGATGGCTCCTTACCAGATGAAGTTGACCTAAACTAAGGTCAATAGAGCCTGGGTAACACCACCTTGCGCATGGGGGATTCCAATGAAGTTGAACGGATAATGCAGAAGTCATATGAAAAAAGGAAGAACAGCTCCCATAGTGTAAAACTATTTATTACGATATAAAAACAAATACACAGTGCCAAGTGGCCCCTTACTTGAATGGGTGCCCGTATCCCGGCACTGAGGCTGTAGGCTTGTAGGTATGGAGAGAGAAGCGAAGACCGGCGTGCGTTCCACTGCTGTGCGCGAGGAAACCAGATAACCGGAAGTAGGTAAACAGTGCTGTTTACCTACCGGTTATCTGGGACGTGACTTTACTTACTACTCCAAAGTTCACAACGTTTACACGCGCATTGACCACATTTACGTTGACCATAATGTTTTGGAACTTCTCCAAAATGCACTTATTGGAAGCATCTCCATCGCCAGGCTGAACTCCACCATAAAGCTACTGGGGGTCCTGAGGAAGGAACTGTTGGAGATGAGAGAGCTTTTTTTGCGCCTACTTGATCACCAAACCCGTAGGCAATTTTGCTTTCTGGCTCATAAATATTACGAGCAAGGCAACAAATGCAGGCGGATGCTGGCTCGTGGCCCAGGTTGTACACTCCTCCAAGATCGCTGCAGGGTTCCGCGACTATTAAGATGCGCTTAATAATATAGATTCGGACCTCTCTCAGGACTCCCGGGAAGCCAGGCGTAGTGCGATCCGTGACTACTTGGAGAAAGCCAACCTCCCGACGCTCACGGAAGATCAGTCCTCAGACCTTGAGCTTCCATTCACGGTGGCTGAGCTTGGGGCCACGGTGAGGTCCTTGCCAAACGGGAAGAGCCCAGGCCCTGATGGGTTCACTAAAATTTATTATGAGACCTTTTTCTCCCACCTAGCAGTCCCCATGTGCAAATATTTTAATTCCTTGGCTGGAGGTGGAAACATCCCCCCGAAGCCCTTCTGGCCCATAATACTGTGCTTCCGAAAGAGGGCAAGGACCTCGCTGTCCTGGTATGCTGACTGACTTTATCTGGAACGCCCGCAAGCCCAGAATAGCCATGCGCTTATTACGACGACCAAAGCGCGGGGGCGGGTTGTGAGTCCCTGACATCCGTCAGTACTATAGAGCCATAGCCCTTCAGAGGATACTCAATTGGCTATTCCATGCTCACTCAAAGCTATGGGTCTCGTTGGAAAACTGTTTGGCTGGCAGGAATCTATCCTACGCACCCTGGCTTCCCCGGGTACACAGGGGGTTGTCTGAGACGACTTGCCCTCTGACGGCCCAGGTGTTATCAGTTTGGGGTTGGACCAACTCGCTGTTAAAGCTGGTTCCCCCTGTGTCCCCTCTGGCTCCCTTAGGTGGGTTCCTCTGGTTCCCTCCGGGCGAATGTATGAGCTTTGTTGGGCACTGGGATGATGATGGATATGCCAGTTGTGGTAAACTTATGAAGGACGGCAGGCTCCTGGGGTACGATGCTTTGCCCAAAGGGCTACACAACACGCGCCTGAACTTTTGGAAATACAGGCAACTACATCACTTTTTTCAGGAACAAGGCCGCTCAATTCGTGACCCCTCCTCCCTCACCCCATTCGAACGGCTTTTCGCTGAAGATGAACCGACCCCCCACCTTGTGTCGGAATTATATCGCCTCCTGGGTGCGGCTGCCCCCTTGACCACCCCACTGTATGTTCGGCGCTGGGAGATGGACCTAGGGCTGACTTTCACTGACCAGCAGTTATCCCATTTATACTACCTTACCCACTCATCCTCGGTGGACTCTAGGACTCAGGAGACTAATTTTAAGGTTCTAACCAGGTGGTATCGGGTGCCTACGGAGCTAGCTCGTATCTACCCCTCGGCGTCCGGGTTGTGTTGGAGGGGATGTGGACACCGTGGTACGCTGATCCACATTTGGTGGGATTGCCCCCTAGTTAAGCCCTTTTGGGAAGACCTGCAGGGACAGATAGAAATAGTGACTGGAATAGACGTCCCTCTCTCCCTGAAACATTTTCTCCTCCATGTCCCCTCGATACCGCTCAGTCAATACAAAAATAGTGTGCTACCCCATCTTTTGAATGTAGCACAACGCTTGATTCCGATTCATTGGAAGACGCCCAGGATTCCCACTCGGGAAGACTGGATTAAAGGAGTGAATGCGGTTCGTGAGGCTGAGGACTGGGTTGCTACTTGTAAGGGGACTGAGGAACGTTTCCGTGCTGCTTGGGCGCCCTGGTCCGAATATGTCTCGGACCCGGTTCTTGTGCCCTCAAGCTTAAATGCCGCTCTATTAGAATTAGCAGATCCCACACTTAAGGCTCTCAGACTGGCTAGAATGTGAGAGACAACGATATGACCCGCTGGTGTTTGTTGTATATTTGGAGACTCCGGACCTTCACTGCGGTGCGCTTGGTGCGGACTTTGAAGATGCTTCCCTTCAACATGCAGGTAACCTGGCTCCTGTGATCTTTGTCTTTTGTCTTTCTTTCCCTTTGCTTTTCTTCCCTTCTCTCTTCACCTTTGCTCTTCACTGTGAGCTCTGTACCTTTCTATACTCTGCCCCTTTTCCCCATGATCCATATCCCCTTGTAGATGGTTGTTGAAAATAGGTGCTGACCTGTTGGGAGCGGCCGACCCATGTAGCACCGCAACCCGCGGGACAGCCCCATGTTTCTTGGGGAGCTGGCGTTCCCGTCTGGGAATAGGATTGCACATTTGGTCGGCCTTGGTGCGTGTCATAGTACGGGGTGGTTAGATGGAGGCGATCTGCCCCCCCTCCCCGACATGGACCGTCGGGCTTCCCCCTCATTGATGCTCCTCTTTTAGTTGGAGTCGCCCCCCCCCGAGCCTTATCCCCCCATCACCTATCTTCCCCCCCCCCCTTCCCTCCCTCCTCAGTTCTACTTTGCCTGAACTATGCAAACACCCAGTTAAGTTTATTTTTGTCAAAATGTGTTCTCAGGATGTGAATGTCTATGTTTGATATGATTGCCATTCACTGTCCATTCCTAGACCCTGCGCGGTCCATGGCTCTATGCACTATGTTTTATTTGACGTGTCATGTCCTTGGTTGCTCTATAATAAAAATTGATTATACCTAAATACCACCAAAAGAAAGCTCTATTTGTGGGAAGAAAAGGACGCAAATTTTGTTTGGGAGCCACGTCGCACGACCGCGCAATTATCTGTTAAAGCGACGCAGTGCCGAATTGTAAAAACCCCTTGGGTCATTTAGCAGCATATTGGTCTGGTCCTTAAGTGGTTAATGAATTAATAAATTCCATATTATCAGACATACTGCACTTAGTAGGCGCATTTTTTCTTTTTCTTTTTGCTATTACAGAGTCTTGCTTGACTCGACTCTCCAAAGTGCTGCCACGGTGTATATGTCATTATGAATTGTTTATATACAAACTTTAAATATTGGGACTTTCATTACCATCCTTTGTATTATTATCAAGTTACTGGTCTTTTTGTTTCCCCTCCTGCCCTTCCCTTTTCATAACAATTTATTTATCAACTTTTTGTGGTATTCAAATCTCCCTCTTTTGTACATTGTGTTTGTTTTTTTTAGTGTACAGGGCCATGATAGCTGAGAAAATGGGACTTGAAAAACCTAAAAAGCGGTTAGTACCCTGGCCAAGTAGCCCCAGTGTACACGGTCGTACGCCTTCTCCGCATCCAAAGCTAGGAGAAGAGAAGGCGTCCCGACTGATTTGCATTGTGGATGATATTAATCAGTCGCCTGGTGGCATCTGAAGTCTGGCGCCCCCTCGTGAAACCAGATTGATCGGGATGGACAAGGTCTGGAAGGACCTCCGTCAATCGACGAGCAATGAGTTTGGCATAAAGTTTTAAACCAGTATTGAGAAGTGAGATAGGCCTGAAGTTTTTCGGGACAGATGGGTCCTTCCCTGGCTTGGGTAAGGTAATTATCAGCGCCTTTAGCATTTCTTGGGGAAAGGAGGCAACGCACCATTGGACAGGCTGACCAGATGAGGCGATAGTATTTATTGGAATGTCTTGTAGTACTCACCAACAAAGCCATCTGGCCCAGGGGATTTATTAGGTGGGATAGAGTCTATGGCTGAGTGGACTTCTAGAAGGCTAAAAGATGCATTTAGTTCTTGAAGCTGGGCAGAATTTAGTCAGGGTAATTGCAAATCAGCCAAAAACGTAGTTATCATTGCAGGATCGGGTTGAAGGGTAAGGGGGTCATTTCCCAGATTGTAAAGGGACGCATAGTAACTACTGAATGCGTCCGCAATATCCTTAGGATGATAATGTCTGACTTTAGTGGCAGGATGAATAATAAAAGGAATTTTAGATTTATATCTGTGGCCACGCAGGCGTTGGGCAAGGAGCTTCCCCGCTTTATTGCCACTGGCGTAAAAAATGGACTTAAGTCGTCTAGCAGACTTTTCAAAGTCTTCCATTAAACACAGCCTGAGGTCAAATCAGAGTTTCGACAATCGGTAGGACAATGAGGATGAGGGAGCTAGTTAATTTTGGGATTCTAAAATGTTGTCAGTGAGTTCTTTCATGCGTTTTTGCCTCTGCCTCTTCAACCCTGCATCCACCTTAATGAGGATGCCTCAAATAAACGCTTTGTGTGTGTTCCACAAAACAGTAGTCTCTGACCGAGTCTACATTGTTAACAAAGTACTCTTTCAAATGAGGTTCTAAAATAGCCCTAGTGTCCTCCCTCTGCAAAACAAATGGGTTAGCTCTCCAAACCGGGTTGGTACCAGGTGCAAGGGAATCAGATATAGTAAGAGACACAGACGCATGGTCCGACCAGGTAATCATGTTGATCTCTGTTGTGGTGGTCCTGGCGAGAATAGCATAGTCCACCAGAAAGAGGTCAATCCTAGAGTAGGAGCCATGGAGCCATGGGGCACAGGAAAAAAAAGCAAAGTCCCTCTCCTCCGCGTGCTAGCAATGCCAGGCTTCGTATAGGCTATATTGGTGCAAGATGTGTTGAAGTGAAGGACCTGTTCTGGGAGTTGAAGAGGGGGAGTCTATGGATTTATCAGGTACCAGGTTGAAGTCCCTGCAAAGCACCAATGCCCCTTTTTTGACTTGATCTATCTTTTTCAGTAATTTGTTAAGGAATTTTATCTGGTGAGAGTTAGGGGTGTACACATTCACAATTGTGTATGTGGAGGAATTAATATCACAAATTAGAATAAGATACCTTCCGCCAGCAAGCAAGCCTTTCGTTTTCCCCTCTCTGGTGATGGAAATGTTAGTAGGGAACCCCCACCTGTTCGGAATCTGGTGATTCCTGAGAGCTTTAGTAATGGTGGCCAAGCTCCTCCTTTTTTTAATGTGTATTGTCACAAATCTGCATAGAATTGCAGATGCTGGTACTGGGGTGGAATGCAGTCCTTGGTGTGCATTGCCGCCATGAGCTGCTCTTTAATATGAAAAAAATGCAGTCTCAATATCACGTCTCTTGGTGTTTTGTCAGGGAGGTAGGACGGTTTTGGGAGGCGGTGGATCCTGTCAACAGTGACCTCCATGGCAGTAAGATCAGGGAGGATGTCAGTGAACAGCGTAGTGGCATAGGCCCTCAGATCCCCCTGCTGAACGGACACCTCTGATTTTCATGTTGTTTCTCCTACTCCTGTCCTTCATATCTGCATCTTTGCTTTAATACTTTCCATCTCATTCTCATCCCGCTCTTTGGCATAGACTAAATCATTAATAGTTGAGGCAAACTCTCCCATTTTAGACTCAATGTGATTCACCTTGTTTCCTCTTAACCACTTGACTACTGGGCACTTAAACCCACTTAATAACCAGACCAATTTTCAGCTTTCGGTGCTCTCACATTTTGAATGACAATAACTCAGTCATACAACACTATAACCAAATGAAATTTTTGTCCTTTTTTTCCCACAAATAGAGCTTTCTTTTGGTGGTATTTTATCACCTCTGCGGTTTTTATTTTTTTCACTATAAATGAAAAAAGAACGAAAATTTTGTAAAAAAATGAATTTTTCTTCATTTCTATTATAACATTTTGCAAAAAAGTTATTTTTCTTCATAAACTTGGCCTAAAATGTATACTGCTACATATCTTTGGTAACAAAACAAAAAAAAATTAGATATTATTTAGTCTGGGTGAAAGTTATAGGGTCTAAAAGCTATGGTACCAATTACTGAAAATTGATCAATTTGATCACATCTGATGTACTGACATCCTCTCTCATTTCTTGAGACCCTAACATGCCAGAAAAGTACAAATTCCCCCCAAATGACCCCTTTTTGGAAAGAAGACATTCCAAGGTATTTAGAAAGAGGCATTGTGAGTTTTTTGAAGTTGTAATTTTTCCCACAATTCTTTGCAAAATCAAGTTTTTTTTTCATTTTTATTTTCTTTCCACAAAATTTTCATATTAGCGGGTTATTTCTCACACACAGCCTATGCATACCACAAATTACACCCCAAAACACATTCTGCTATTCCTCCCGAGTATGGCGATACCCCATGTGTGGGACTTTTTGACACAGCGTGGCCACATGGAATGGCGCCAAACTTTGCGACTTAAAAATCCCCATAGGTGACGCTTTAAATATTTTTACTGGTTACATAATTTTAGTTGGAGAAGAGGTCTAGGGCCAAAATGATTGCTCTCGCTCTAACGTTCGCAGCGATACCTCACATGTGTGGTTTGAACACCGTTTTCATATGTGGGCGGGACTTGCGTATGCGTTCGCTTCTGCATGCGAGCTCACGGGGACAGGGGCGCTGTATGCCCAGAGTATTGCGGAGTATGCCCAGAGTATTGCAGAGTATGCCCAGAGTATTGCGGAGTATGCCCAGAGTATTGCGGAGTATGCCCAGAGTATTGCGGAGTATGCCCAGAGTATTGCGGAGTAAGCCCAGAGTATTGCAGAGTATGCCCAGAGTATTGCAGAGTATGCCCAGAGTATTGCGGAGTATGCCCAGAGTATTGCGGAGTATGCCCAGAGTATTGCGGAGTATGCCCAGAGTATTGCGGAGTATGCCCAGAGTATTGCAGAGTATGCCCAGAGTATTGCGGAGTATGCCCAGAGTATTGCGGAGTATGCCCAGAGTATTGCGGAGTATGCCCAGAGTATGCCCAGAGTATTGCGGAGTATGCCCAGAGTATTGCGGAGTATGCCCAGAGTATTGCGGAGTATGCCCAGAGTATTGCGGAGTGCGGAGTATGCCCAGAGTATTGCGGAGTATGCCCAGAGTATTGCGGAGTGCGGAGTATGCCCAGAGTATGCCCAGAGTATTGCGGAGTGCGAAGTATGCCCAGAGTATGCCCAGAGTATGCCCCCCAGAGTATGCCCAGAGTATGCCCAGTATTGCCCCCCAGAGTATGCCCCCCAGAGTATGCCCAGTATTGCCCCCCAGAGTATGCCCAGAGTATGCCCAGTATTGCCCCCCAGAGTATGCCCAGAGTATGCCCAGTATTGCCCCCCAGAGTATGCCCAGAGTATGCCCAGAGTATTGCAGAGTGTTGCCCCCCAGAGTGTTGCCCCCCCAGAGTGTTGCCCAGCATTGCAGAGTATGTGCAGCAGGGATGGCTGAGCAGGGAGGGATGGATGGATGGATCTGGCGCTGCCGCTGCCATCCGCTCCCTCCCCTCTCCTCTCACACTGTACCGATCGGTACAGAGAGAGGAGGGAGGAACCGGCGTCATCAAATGACGCCGGTCTGTTTACATCTGATCGCGCCGTCATTGGACAGCGCGATCACGTGGTAAACCGCCGCTATCAGCGGCGATTTACCGTGATCCGTGACATTCCCGTGTGCGCGCCCCAGGGGGCGCGCGGGAGCGCGACTCTGGAATCACGTTATATAACGTGATCCCAGAATTAAGCAACCACCTTGCCGCCGTTATTTTTCGGCAGGTGGTTGCTAAGTGGTTAATCGATGTCAGTATGTCATTTTTTCATACAGGACATCACGTTGGCTTGTATAGTGCTATGCAGCGAAAGCAGCATGTCTTTTTTTTTCATTCAAGTTTAAGTTTATTTTCAAAATATAGACGTTACATTTGATAGAACATAACAAAAAGTCATTATATTGCATTACACAATGTCATATTTAGTAGTATACTCTTTCTAATAACACCGTGGTCTAAATCAAAGAATCATTCATTAGCCAGAGATAAATAATACAACAAAAAATCACAAGTTTCTGTAAATCAACCTAACTGAAATTGAATAAAGCAGCATGTCTTAACACTGTGTCCATAACTGGCTGGTTGGTGGTGGGGAATTTTTCTATCCTGTCAGGAAATCCCCTAATGTCATCCACCGAGTCTGTCTCTGGCCCTGTCACCGGGCTGCATCCAGGGCCATGCACCCTGAACCTAGCCTTAGGAAAGCAGATGAGTAGGGAAGAGAGCGGGCGCTGTGTGCTGGGGTGGATGATGAGCTGGCGCCATCTTGCCTACCTCCTTGTTGACAGAATGGAAAGAATTCTGTGAGCTTTTGCGGGCTTCCTCGTCATGTTCTCCCAGTCACTGTGGGTGACCGACGCTAGATGGGGTGTAGAATACCTGTCAGGTAAGCCATGCTGTGCTGCTGTAAGTCCCGTTCGTGAGGAGCTCTGCTCTCAGGCAACCATCACGGTCCGCGGCTAGCCATGCCCAACTGCATTACCTTTTAAAAAGTTTGCAATGCCATAAAGATAATCTTGTGACTTACACACCTCTGTCACTTCTCCATCATTTTGTTCAAAGGTCAAAAAGTAAGTATGAGAAAAGCGGCAAAGCTACATCAAGAAACAGAAGAACAACCCTCTAGGCTGTACAGTGTGGAGGAATTTAAATAGCAATATCAAATAAATTACATATTTAAACACTTCAGCCCCAGAAGATTCGGCTGCTCAATGACCAGGCTATGTTTTTTGCGGTACGGGACTGCGACCTCCTACTATAGTGTTAATACAACTAAATCGTTTATCCTTGACATTAACTTGGATGCTACCAGTAAAAATTTGTTACAAATGCAGTACGATTTCAAATCGACTGAGAAAGAACTTTCCTACTTGGGTGTCAAGCTAACCAGATCTACTAAATCTTTGTTTTCTTCTAACTTTAGATTAGCGGCCTTCAAAATGATGCGTCTTCCACAAATAATATACCATTTTAGAACCCTGCCAATCCCAATCATCTTATCATATTTTAATGATAAAAACTGTGTCTCTGGATGAAAACACCAACAGCGCTAAAGATAACTCAATTATAGTGAATCTATAATTACCCCTCTGCTCTGTTTGACCAGTGATCACACTGAATGCAAATAAATGCGATCTATATCAAACTGAGATGTCAAGAGGTCATGGGAAACTCACACACAACCCCACTATTGGTATGGGGAAAAAATGCAATGAAGTGGAATAAAAGAAAATAAATCAAATAAAATGTCCATTCAAGCAATTCATTCATTTGCATAGATCATTGTAGTTCATAAGTGATGGTATATTCTTGAAGTATCCAAAAAATCTTGACATGCAGTCTCCCTTACGAGTTCTACTCACCAGATGCCTATGGTGTAATCAGCCTTGAGAACTCCTAAATCCTGCTGGTATCCTTAAATGGATTGCCTTTACCGTTTTCCTTTTCAGCTCAGATGATCTCTCTCCTCCTGGTAGTTTACGGTGCATGTCAGCTCAGCTCCAGCTGACAAGTGCCTTGCTCAGTACAACCGATGTGTGTGGGAGATTGTCGTGTAGCCACGCACTGACGCGTTTCGTGATTGGCTCACGTCTTCAGAGGGCGCCCTCTGAAGACATGAGGACACCCTTTGAAGACGTGAGCCAATCACGTAACGCATCAGGGCGTGGCTACACGACGAGTCTATCTCCCACACACAGTGGTTATACTGAGCGAGGCACTTGTCAGCTGGAGCTGAGCTGACATGCACCGTAAACTACCAGGAGGAGAGAGATCATCTGAGCTGAAAAGGAAAACGGTAAAGGCAATCCATTTAAGGATACCAGCAGGATTTAGGAGTTCTCAAGGCTGATTACACCATAGGCATCTGGTGAGTAGAACTCCTAAGGGAGACTGCATGTCAAGATTTTTTGGATACTTCAAGATCATCTGAGCTAAAAAGGAAAACGGTAAAGGCAATCCACTTAAGGATACAGAAGGATTTAGGAATTCTCAAGGCTGATTACACCATAGGCATCTGGTGAGTAGAACTCCTAAGGCCTCGTACACACTATCGGACATATCCGATGAAAACGGTCCGCGGACCATTTCCATCGGATATGTCCGATCGGGAGTTTGATCCGATGGCGTGTACACACCATCGGATCAAATTCCCCGCCGCCGGACGGCGCGGTGACGTGGCGGTGACGCGGCGGTGACGTTGATGCCGCCACGTCACCGCCAAGTCACCGCACCAGGAAGTTAAACACTTCCGCGCATGCGCCGAATCCATTCGGCGGCGGCGCGGCGGCGGTGGGGGACGACATGTCTGCTGGTAAGTGTACTAACCAGCAGACATGTCGGGCGGACAGATTCCCACCGGATAGATTTCAAAGCATGCTTTGAAATCTGTCAGGTGGAGAAATCTGTCCGCTAGCCCATACACACGAGCGGAGATGTCTGCTGAAACGGTCCATCGGACCGTTTTCAGCGGACATATCCCCTCGTGTGTACGAGGCCTATGGGAGACTGCATGTCAAGATTTTTTGGATACTTCAAGAATATACCATCACTTATGAACTACAATGATCTATTCTATGCAAATGAATGAATTGCTTTTTTTCCCATACCAATAGTGGGGTTGTGTGTGGGTTTCCCATGACCTCTTGACATCTCAGTTTGATATAGATCGCATTTATTTGCATTCAGTGCGATCACTGATCAAACAGAGCAGAGGGGTAATTATAGATTCACTATAATTGAGTTACCTTTAGCGCTGTTAGTGTTTTCATCCATAGACACAGTTTTTATCATCGCATTTATTTTATAATAGCTGCTTTTCTGCAAAATCTTTAAACATATTTCATATATTACACTATATCCATAGAGCGCTTGGATCAGTTTTGTCTTAGGATAATTTCTGATATTCTTCACATTTATCATATTTTAAGTCTCTTTAAACAGTACTCAACACCCACCTATGGAAGGAGAAAAAGCCTAGATGCGCCCACTCCAATCTAATTAAAAAAAAGCTAGAGGGGGGTGTTGGCTCAATTGCCTTTGAAGACTACTATCTAGCATCTATTCTTGCCCAATTACCGGAATGGTTACTGCCCCAGCCCAATGCTCCTTGGGTGCAGATAGAATACTCCCTACTTCACAGCAAGACCTTAAAAGCCTGGGTAATGAGTATCCCGCTGGGGGCTAACATATCTCCGACCTTCCCTCCAACGATGAGAGCCACGGCACTAGCTTGGAATAAATTAATCACCCTCACGAAATGCGTCCCCATAACCCTGTTGATCCAAATTCCGCTAGACTCACTCCATATTCTCTCACTAGACCTTACTCTTTCTAAGTGGACCTTAAATGGGATTGAATATATACGGAGCCTACTTCAGGGCACGCATCCCAAATCCTTTTACGACCTACAACAGGAATTCCACCTCCCTTCATCAGCGCTTTTTACCTACCTAAGGATCTGCCATTGTCTGACTAAAGTGCCTCTTCCCTTGTATACCATTCCCCAAAAGATATGGGAATACCTCACAATAGCGCCAACCAAAACCAAGGGCATATTACATTTTTATAATCTTATACATCACAAACAAAATTTTACCAAATTGCCTGCACATCTCCAATGGGAAACTGACCTCTCTTGCTCCTACTCCATTGCACAATGGTCCTCGGCCCTTCGCGCCACCTACAAATCCACAAAATGTTCCGCTCTATGGGAACTTATGCAAAAAATCACTCTCCGCTGGTACATGACTCATCCTTCACCTCTAAAGCCCCCAACTCATGTTGGCGGTGTAAGTCCGTTAAGAGCGACTTAATGCATGTTCTATGGTCCTGTCTTAATATTCAACTGTACTGGGTTGAAGTTTTCAAACTCTTATCCTTAATTATTGGAACTGCTGTTACCTCAACTTCAGAATTAGCATTACTGAACTTAACAATTGAAGATATTCCCTTCCTACCTAGGTATGGTACAACCCATATTCTTCTGGCCTCCAGACTTTGTATAACCTGGTTGCAGCTCTGAGGAAGTCCCAGTAGTCGCCCAAACTATAGATCTGGTTAACCTGCACTATTCTTATGAATGTATTATGGCTGCCAATAATGGTCAAACAGGAAAAATCCGGAAGGCCTGGAATCCATGGTGCTCCGGACCTAGAGCTGTACCACTGCTATGACTCACCTAGCTTGCTACCAAACTTTCTTGTCTAAGTAATATGTGTACTCCTTCCCAACCGTTTAAATGTATTATTGTTACGATGTGTTCGGAAATTTTTCCTAAAGGGAACTTACCCTCCACTCCAATACATGTATAGCTGGTGTTCGCTCCTCCTGGGTCACAAAAGTGCTCCCGTTTGGGGTGACCCATCAGGAGAGAAGACCTTGACTTGGTAACTGTAAGGCCTCGTACACACGATCAAATCTGTCTGCTGGAAATGGTCTGCTAGACCGTTTCAGCAGACAGATTCGATCGTGTGCACGGGCAAACAGACGGATTTGGCCACCCGACAGATTTCAAAGCATGCTTTGAAATCTGACGGCTGAGAACCCGTCCGCCCGACATGTCTGCTGGTTAGTATGCTAACCAGCAGACATGTCTTCTCGCACACACGCCGAATGATTTAGACGCATGCGTGGAAGTGTTTTACTTCCTGGTGCGGTGACGTGGTGGCGTCAACGTCACCGCCATGTCACCGACACGTCAGCGCGGGGATTTTGGTTTGCTCGTGTGTACATGCGAGCAAACCAAAATGCCAGCAGACAGATCTGTTCAAATCGGTCGGTCCGACCGATTTGAACAGATAGATTTGATAGTGTGTACGAGGCCTAACACTTTCTTCATGTATTGATGCTGTTGGTTTGATGGTTATGCTATATACCTATTGTATCAATGTTGCTGCACAACGTATGTACCCTATAACATTTTGGATTCTTATACTAAAATTCAATAAAAATGATTGAAGAAAAAAAAAATACTGTTGGTATTCGGGGAGGGGGAGGTATGGCCTACATTCCCATGTCCTGCTATTTGTCTTGCTAAAATGAAGTGCTGATGATACTTTGTATATAGACCAATAACCCATGTATGTGGACCTTAACATAGTCACTTTCTAAGTCATATAAAGTCTGCATTGATTCTTCAAATGATAGACTTGCCAAAATCCATAAAATTAACCCATAAAAATCTCATTCTATCCTGTTCACCACCACTTACACACCCAATCACAAAATATATTGTTTTACATTTTAACTACTGAACATTATCCAGGGAAGCATAACATTTACTAATAAATTCTAAATACAAAAAGTAAAGAAAAGCAAAACAGATTACCATATTTGGAATTCTATATCTATCATCATAAAGAAGCAGCAACAAGAAAACTAATGTAAAATGTTGTCAGTGTGTTCTAAATGATAGCCTAATAAATATACCTTAATGTAAAGCAATGCAGATTGCAACCTTAGTATAATAGATAGTAGTAAGAAACAACATTTCAGAATGGAGAAATACATATTATCATTTTTTTCACATTATTGAGTACAAGAAAATCATATTTGCTGCAAATGTCCTATATATAAAATTATCTACAGTGCATAAAATATTCACAGCTTTTCTCTCAAGTAATGTCACTATTATTGAAGCAAATGCTCACGGAAAAAAGAAATAAGCAGTTATTGCAAAAGTGTTACTTTAAACAGCAAAAATAATTCAGCCCCTCATTAATTATTAAAAAGTTTTAAATAAAATTCAAGTAGGAAATTGGACTATATATTTCTGAAGCACATTAGCAGTAACTTAATTCTGCCTTTTTACTAAACCATTCATCAGCCCTTGAAAGTGTATGTTTTGTAGCTTTTAAGTTCCCCAATTTTGGATAATAGATAAATGATCAAATCTCAAATTACCCTTTACAAGAACACAATTAAAGTAATGACTTTTGAAAGGGGTTATTCTAATCAACCTTATTAAGTATATGTTTCTTAGAGAATTTTAATGTTGCGTTATAAGTATGATAAACGGTATCAATTTCTTTATGTAGATAAAGAGTAAGCAGAAATGTTATCACCACTCTTCCAGGCCTACATTTACACAGAAACATTAAAGGCCCATTCACACTTAGCATTGCTTAAATCACATCCATTACCACTTTGCAGTATCTTGTGCTATGGTGCACTGTGTGCCTCCTGCCGGGGAGAGCTGCAGAGAGGAAGCTTGTGTTCTCTGTGGGTAAGCAGTGATCTCATTGCAGATTGCTGACACATCCCCTACTTCATCAGAACTATAGTACTGCAGTCAGTAAAGTTCATGCTCCCAGATAATTGGAAAGTGCTGACTAGTAACGTGTGTGTCAAAATCTTTGCAATGAGATCACTGTTTCCCCTGAAACTTGCTGACAGAGGACATGTAAATGTTAAAAAGGAACTGCAGTTGGCTCACACAATGTGTAATATAAACATCTTTGCCACCCTGGAGCTTCTCTCCAACCACTTTGCATATTATTTTATATATACTGTGATTCTGTACTTGCCAAATATGCTGCAGAAATCTCCCTCCACTAAGTCTGGCTGCAATCATTTTACCTCTGGGCAGCTGAAGCTGCTGCCTGTTCTCTTCCAGGATTTACACGGACACGCAGAGGCACACATCCAGCTCTGCAGCTCTCATTGGCCCTCTTATGACTGATCCCCCCTCCCTTCCTGGCAAACTCTCATTAGTGAGAGAGAGAGAGCTGTGCATGATGTCATAACTCATACACCTAGGATTTCTTTCCAGACAAGAAACAGGAAGCGGGCTGTATAAGGTATTTCCTGGCAGAAGAAATGATAATAATATAAAGGGGTTGTAAAGGTAAAAAAGTGTAAAGGTAATTTTTGTTTTCCCTAAATAGCTTCCTTTACCTTAGTGTAGTCCTTCTTCACTTACCTCATTCTTCGATTTTGCTTTTAAATGTCCTTATTTCTTCTGAAATCCTCACTTCATGTTCTTCTGTCTGTAACTCCACACATTAAAGTGGAAGTAAACCCTTCTATCATTTTCAGCCAAGGAAGCTGCCATCTTGGCCTCTGTTTAATCTTCAACTGCCGTGGTGCTGCACATGTGATCAGTTATGACATCAGCTATTGGATGGTGTGACAGTTGGCAATCCCGGCATGCCGGAAATTTAACTGCTTTTTGAAACTGTTAAATCGATGGGTTTACTTCCGCTTTAGTGCAAGGCTTTCTCCCTGGTGTGGAGAAAGCCTCTTGAGGGGGGAGGGGGCAAGCAGGAGTGTCAGGACGCCCACTAACACACAGCTCCTTTCTCTATCTGCAGAGTAGAGAGCATCCTGACCCTCCTGCTCGCCCCCTGCCCCCAGGGAAAAAGCCTCACATTACTGTGTGTAGTTACAGACAGAAGAACAGGATGTGAGGATTTCTCAGGAGAAATAAGGACATTTAAAAGCAAAATGGAAGGATGAGGTAAGTGAAGGAGGACTGCACTAAGGTAAAGGAAGCTATTTAGGGAAATAGTTTTTTACCTTTACAACTCCTTTAAGCTGTGTATACATGTACCAATGTTCTGCTGAAACAACTGAATTTCAGTAGGTGTTTCTCCCTGGAGGCTTTCTCCCTGGAGTTGAATGTCATGCTCGCCCCCTCCCTTGGAATACAGGAGAGTCAGGACACCCACTAACACTCAGCTCCTTTCTCTATCTGCAACGTAGAGAGAATCCTGACTCTCCTGTATTTCAGGGGAGGGGTCGAGCATGACACTCCACACCAGGGAGAAAGCCTCACATTACTGTGTGTAGTTACAGACAGAAGAACAGGAAGTGAGGATTTCTCAGAAGAAATAAGGACATTTAAAAGCAAAATCGAAGGATGAGGTAAGTGAAAGAGGGCTGCACTAAGGTAACTATTTAGGAAAACAAAATTTTACCTTTACAACCCCTTTAAAACAACAAGGGCAGAAGATTTAATAGATGGAAAAATGAAAAAATGACTAAAGTTCCACTTTTTTTGATGCACCTCAAAGATATGTATTTTATTTAAATATTTTGAGGGTTCAGAAACATACAAGTTAATTAGAAGTTTCTCCCCTTCTCCCACCGACATATGCTGAGTCCACCTCTGAGTCCCACACCAATATGCTGAGAAAATGCACCATTCATTCAACGGGACAAAATATTGCACAGCACAGTTTGGCAAATTCATTAGTCTGGGAAAAGTAATGCATATTGCAGCTTACAAAATGTAATAGTTTGTGTTAGTGGGTGTGCCATTATATTGCTGGTTGTTGAGAAGTATACTAGCAAAGTGGTTGTGGGTGGAGGATGTACGTACATACAGTATGTGTAGTGGTGGGCAGTAAAGAGTATGGGCCAGATTCTCATAAGAGATCCGACGGTGGGCCAGATTCTCATAAGAGATCCGACGGTGTATCTCAAGATACACCGTCGTATCTCTGTTTCTTGGCCCGGGTATCTATGCGTGTGATTCCTAGAATCACTTACGCATAGATAAGGCGTAGATCCGACAGGTGAAAGACACTTACACCGTCGGATCTTAGATGTAATTTTTCTCTGGCCACTAGGTGGCGTTTACGTTGTTTTCTCATTTGACTATGCAAATGAGCCTGATATGCCGATTCCCGAATGTTTTTGCACCGCCTTGTCGTCGTTTACGTTGTTTCTGTAAGCGTAAACCTACCCCTGCTATATGAGGAGTAAGTTTACAAAGGTCCATCGTATGCCATGTTAAGTATGGCGTCGGGACAGCGTCGTCTTTTTCCGTTTACGTCGTTTTACTAAGTCGTTCGCGAATAGGGCTTTACGTCAATGGCGCTCACGCCGGCTTCATTGACATTTTCCATTGTGAGCTGGAGCATACGCACTGAGCTATTTGTACGGCCGGCGCATGCGCAGTTCGATCGGCGCGGGGGCGCGCTTAATTTAAATACAAGCCGCCACCTTGGAATTACGCGGGGCCATTTACACTACGCCACCGCAAATTACGGAGCAAGTGCTTGGAGAATACGGCACTTGCTCCAGTAAGTTGTGACGGCGTAGTGTAAATAGCTTACGCGACGCCACCGCAGGATCTTAGAGAATCTGGCCCTATGTATGTATGTATTAGCGTATTAGAGTATGTATTAGCAGAGTACTGTAGTAGTCCAAATTTTGAAATGTACATGGCAACATACAGGGTGCAGGGTGCAGCAGTCCAGAGTAGGTAATGTACAGCATAGGAACAGGCCACAGTGGTCCAGAGTATGTAACATACAGCACAGCATATAGGGTGAAGTTTTCCAGAGTATGTAATATACAGCACATCACACAGGGTGCAGCAGTCCAGTCTATGTGCCTGTACATCCCATACAGGGAAGCAGATACAATCTGAGAGGAAGAGAGAATAAACTACCACAGCGCTGTGTTCATTGAACACTACAAGCCGACAGCAGCAAAGGCTGCTCGACCTTATAGTTTTCCATTCACAGGACACTGAGAATGAGTGATGCGGTCGGGGGCGGGGAGCCCTGCTCTGCCACATTTGTTTTAAATTGTGATAGCTAGCAGGGAGTGATCCCCACTAGCTGTCAGATTAGGGAATCGAGGGTGTACAGGATTCGGTCTGTTCATAGCATGTTACATCCTGAATTTGGTTGTACAGTAACATGTTACAAAAGGTGAACTTATCCTTTAAAGTGTATGTGTAACCAAAACTTTAAAATTCACCTTTGGATAGAGTAGTGTGGGTTAAAATCCTCATTTTTTTTTCTTTTGTGGTTGTTGTCCCATTTGGGGAACTCACTTGTCCTGGAGACACAACAATAAGTGAAATGAATTCCCCTCTTATGCCCTGTACACACGATCGGTTCGTCTGATGAAAATGGACCGTTTTCATCCGACGAACCGATCGTGTGTGGGCCCCATCAGTTTTTTTTCCCATCGGTGAAAAAAAATAGAACCTGTCTTAAATTTTTCGTATGCTTAAAAAACCAATAGAAAAAAAACATTGTCTGTGGGGGAATCCATCGGTCAAAAATCCACGCATGCTCAGAATCAAGTCGACGCATGCTCAGAAGCATAGAACTTAATTTTTCTCTGCACGTCGTTGTGTTTTACATCACCGCGTTGGATGCAATCGGATTTTTAACTGATGGTGTGTAGGCAAGACTGATGAAAGTTAGCTTCATCGGATATCTGATGAAAAAATCCATCGGTCCTTTTTTATCGGATTAACCCATCGTGTGTACAGGGCATTAGACAACTGTAAACTAAACAAATGTCCCCATGGTTTACTCTCACCTCATGTTATTTTTCCCATTACTTTCTGTTTTGGTGATAATGGTCATTAGAAATTTTAAGTTTGTGAATTTAACAGGTAGAGACCTAAACAACAAAACTTAACAGGGGATCAAACAGGGGTTCAAACTAGGGATACACCAGTATATTGTCCGCTAAAAACTATTGAGCAAAAATAGGATTATCTGCATTTTGGCGATAGAAAAAAAAGTGCCGAAATTGGCACGCTGCGTCCCTTTGACTTCAATGCAAAAATACCCCCTGTTGACTACAATGCAAAATTTCATCCCATCAACGTCAATGCAAATCACGTCCTATTGACTGCACTGCAAAAATGCCCCTATTGACTTCAATACAAAATTGCGTTTCATTGACTTCATTGCAAAATAACGTCTCATTGACTTCAATGAAAAAAAAGCTGCCTATCGACTTCAATGCAAAATCACATTCCATTGACTTTAATACAAACATTTCCCCAATGGACTTCAATGCAAAATCATGTCCCATTGACTTTATGGCAAAATCACGTCCCATTGGCTTCACTGCAAACATGCCAGACACATTAATTACATTATTATTTTTTAACCATGTCGATTTCGGTTTTTGCCTAAGTGCATTCTGAATTTTCACCACTAGTTTAAACTATTCCATACTGTATCCACCATTTAAAATAAAAATATATTTTAACCGTACTTGCACTTTAAGAAAATAGAGGCCACACTGAGAAAGGCTGAATTGCATTGGTAGTCAGTGGTGATGTACAGTATGCTGTTACACTGTTTATTTTGGTAATATGTTATGTGTTGTTACTTTATTGGTCAGTATAGTAGTGCATCATAACCTTGAAGGCTGGTGGCAAAATGAATCCTTTCATTGGAAGTTGGTTATGGATTGTACCTTTATATTGGATGGTGGACAGGCAAATGTATCTAGGTTCAATTTGCAGTGTGTTTGGTGAACCTATTGCAAATTTCAGAAACTACAAACTTTAATCCAAACTTCACAAAAATATATGGTGTGTGTTTGTGTGTGTGTGTGGGGGGGGGGGGTCTTAAAAACCCATCCTAACTATTTTCAAGGAAAATAAGCAAGGGGTTTTCAAACAAAAGGCATAAGGAGTTGGCTACTGGCTTTGAAGCATATGTACCAATACAAAAAATATATACCATAGAGCATGGAGAAGGATTTTTTACTGGAGCTTCAAAAACAACATTGTAAAAACATTTCAGTGACATGCTTGGTTTATGCTTGGTTTAGGCATCACCTATTTTGCATGTGTAATATATACACATTTGTCCCCTCCTTTCCTGGCCTTCCAGGCTACAGGCTCAAAATAGGGTCTATTTATTTTCTTGTTTTTTTGGAATGGGTTTTCCCCATTAAAATTCATACCAAACTCCAAACACCTGGTATAGAATTTGCGAAAGATCCAATATTATATTATACTTTTTTGGAGTTTTTTTGCACAGTCTCCCTTGACATTTTGCAAACCTTTTTCTTCACGTCCGCTAAATCCAACATATGCCTGCCAACTGGCTATAATAATTTGATGTTTTTTGGCTACAGTCCCCAGGGTCAGGTTTTAGACCTCTGCATTTCTGAGGTGAAAGAGAAAGAAAACATTCCCCCCAAACCACCCCCATTGCCAGCATCTTCATGTCAACTTTGCCAAATAAATATTATTGTGTTCTCTTTTCACGCTTTTCCAAACAAAAGTACTATTAACTCTTAGTCCTTGTACACACGATCAGTCCAAACTGATGAAAATGGACTGAAGTTCAGTTTCATCGGTTCACAGACTGATGGTCTGATGGTTTGTTCACACCATCAGTTCAAAAAACGATCGTGTCAGAACGCGGTGACGTAAAACACAACAACGTGCAGAAAAAAATGAAGTTCAATGCTTCCAAGCATGCGTCGACTTGATTCTGAGCATGCGCAGGTTTTGAACTGATGCTTCTGCGCACTAACCATCGGTTTTGACCGATCGGTAGGGGTCCATCAGTCCAATTTTAAAGTAAGTTTTAAAACTTTGGACTGAAGGACAAAAGACTGATGGGCCATACACACGGTCAGTTTGGACTGATGAAACTGAACTTCAGTCCGTTTTCATCAGTTTGGACTGATCGTGTGTACAGGGCCTAAAGTGTCTTTAAATCAACCTCCTTTTTCTCCTATCCACAGCAAACGTTCACTCTGTGTTACATGTGACCATGCACCCACTTTCACCTTCGAGAATTTACCAGATGGAATGGAAACCTTTTTTTGTTAATCAAGTCGGTCAAAACACGCTCTTTTTAGATGAAAAGGATGTATTCCTTCTACTTTTCCCCTCTCTGGATCACCATCTCATACTCCAGAACACACTTATATTATATGGATATTCCATAGGAAATATACAAAAATACTCATAGCTTAAAACCCTTTTATTTTATATTTAAAACATTACAATTAAAATCACTAGCCTACATGTCATTGTGTCTGTGCTGAACACGATGTACCGCTCGTTATTCTGCAGGACCTCCGCCTACACACGCACCATCGCGGTGGGGGCGGTGCTGTTCGAGAGGGCGTTCGACCAAGGGACTGATGCGCTTTTCGAACACCTAAACCAAGGAAAATTGTGGAAGCACATAAAGCACCAATATGAACAGAAAGAGGAATAGAAAG
Organism: Rana kukunoris; assembly: GCA_029574335.1. Lineage (NCBI taxonomy): Eukaryota > Metazoa > Chordata > Amphibia > Anura > Ranidae > Rana > Rana kukunoris. The sequence continues at coordinate 178,440,600 of CM056050.1, read as the reverse complement.
TGGATTGACGTGACCAGAATCGTGTCTTTAAAACTTCCTGACAAGATCTTGCACCCTGGACCGGACAGTGGCCAAAAATTACATACTTTTGAAAATTTAGAGACAGTCCTGTCACACCTCCTTATTTGTTAACCAATTGGTGTAAGTCTTTTTAGTTGTAAAGCTGCAGTGAAAAATCTTACGGCTATCATGGATTGAGAAGGTCAACACAGCAACCTCTGTCACACGACTCAACAACTGGTCATCAAATATTGGATGTATCCTGCAATTGAACATATGTTGTAATAAAATATTCTACATATAAAAAAAATAAAAAAATAAATCACTAGGCTCACAAGTGCTCTGGCAGCAATTGTACATTCTCACTATACAGTACTATACCAGCTATATTTTGTCCTCAGTACTTGCGGTGGAAGTGATGTCAGCACCTGCTACTGTAGCTCTGCTCGTACATGTTTCAGCTTCTGGTATCCTCAGGGAGCAAAACAGATGCTAAAGGTTCCACTCTGTTCTTATGCATTAGTTGCTCCCCAAGCTGCTCAATAAAAAATACTTATACTCCCTCCATATTTGTTTTAATTTTTTGCACATCTACTGCTTATATCTTAAGGATTAAAAGAAAAAGGGAAAAATAACATTGGAGGTGTAACGGAATGATTCATGACAACCAGAGACTTTGGAAGGATGAGAGGTAGTCCTGTACAGCGTCACTAATAACTCTTGGGTCTAAGTTCACCCTGTGCCCTTTTGGGCATAGGGTGACTGGTAAATCATAATGCATGTATTACATGAGATGGGACATTACTGATAGTTCATATAACAGGTGATTTCATGTGGACTTACAACCAGGTCAATAGACTCCTAAGATATTCCATTGTCCATTGTGTAAGGCTGTAGAGGTGTTAATTCAGGTCTGCTCCTAAGACCGTTTCATTGTGTGATAACACTGTTTAAAGCCATTGATGATCAGGTGTGAAGACCTTTTTGTCAGAGACAGAAGTCTGTCTAAAGATGTGGATTAAGTAGCAGTCTCATTTCAGGTGTATTGAATTAGCATGTCAATTATGTTAAGGGGACTTGTTAAGCCAGACTGTCTGGATAATCCATTATATTACAATTAGTAATTAACTCCACTGAATATCATTATCTAAAGGAATGTGAGTTCTCAGGTGTAGTAATTAGCTCATGTTAATTATAGCCAGGTGCCAAAATGTCTGAATACTAATTAGTAATTAGCCCCAGTGTGTGATGAGGGGAGTGGGGATTTCATTGTTCCTGTGATTAACTGTAATATGTTGTACTGGATATATAAGCAAGCTAAGGATACCATTAAAGGGTTTATACATTTTGGAACAAGTACAGAGCTGCGTGTCTCGTCTTGATTCTGGGAAAATGGGAATTGATATGGATCGCGTCTGCTGGATTGTGGAGTGTCATATAAGCTGTCGTGGGTTGATGGAAGGTCGTAAACGGTGGTGACCGTTACAGGAGGTATAAGAATATTGGTTAGGGTAGCTTAAGCATTAAATAAGAGGCTAGACAATGCCTAAGAGGCCCCTGAAATGCTAGCCATATGAGAAACGTATATCCCTATCTATCCGGGGCACTCCTACAGGGATCATGCTGTACCCGAAGAGAGGACCTCCAATCCCCCACATGAACTTAAATTATAGTCTTTCTAGACTGTATTACGTAACTGAAAAATCAATCTATTCCTTTAACATATACATATGCAAAAATATAAGCTTCATGTTAAACACCAAATATACTGTAATATATATATATATATATATATATATATATATATATATATATATATATATATAAAAACCTAAGGCTGACACAGCGCTAAGAAAAGTAAACCTGATTATGTGTCATAGATATAAATAAATCTGAATAAATCAAACATTAATTGGTGAATAAATATGAATAAATAGGAAAAAATAAATCTGAAATAAAATCAAAACATTTATTTATGAATAAAAACAGGGAGGGGAGTCGCGCTAGACGTGAGACAATGCTTATTGATGGCACAATGTAATATCAAGAAATATAGTGAAATACAAAACCACAATTGCTAATAGTGAAGTCCACCCAATGCCATAATAAATGAACAAGAAAACCTAATAGGTCAAACGTGAACAAAAAGGGTTAAATTCTTGATGTTGGTCAGAAGTCCATCTATATAGTCAATGGTGTTGAATCTTGATACACAAAAAACGTGAAAAAAACAGTGTCCCGTTACATTCATGAAAGTCTTGCACTTGTAGAATTTCAATAGGGAATGACAACACCGGAAAGAAAAAAGAAAACTTTCATAGTGTGATACTGTTATAAAAAATATATGCACCCGTGGAAAATAACTATTAGGTAGACAAAAAACAGTGACAACCCTACACCATAGGGCACAGTTCACACTGACCCTTACCAGATCGTAAGACCCTCTCGAGGTCAAATGCAGCCTTAAGGATGGTGAAAATGGGCTTTGTTTTATAACATCATGTTTTCCTCCCGAGATCAAGTCTTTTGTAAGACGAAACGTTGGGAGGAGACGTTCCCACGTCATCGCAACAACACGAGGGGACATCCGCGTTCCACAAGCCGGCCGGCATCTTTTATGTATCGCCTTGAATTTGCATCTGTTTGTAAGTGCGCATTTTTGGCTTTTTTTAGAATAAATCTTTTAAGGATTTCACACTATTTTTAGTTTCCTTTTGTTTTCATGCTGTGATTCATCGAGGACTGGTCTTTGATACAACATACACAGTGCATTCACTTCTTTGCTGCCTTTATTGATCCTAGAGTGGATCTCATTATCTGGTAAGGGTCAGTGTGTGCGTCCGGTGGTGGTATCAGCACTCCTTTCCCTCACAGTATTTGTTGATTTTTTTCACGGGTGATTGTGATTTATTTCCATGCAATCCACACTATGAAAAGTCTCTCTCTTTTTGTTTCACCTGAGGAAAACATGATGTTATAAAACGAAGCCCATTTTCACCATCCTTAAGGCTGCATTTGACCTCGAGAGGGTCTTACGATCTGGTAAGGGTCAGTGTGAACTGTGCCCTATGGTGAAGGGTTGTCACTGTTTTTTGTCTACCTAATAGTTATTTTCCACGGGTGCATATATTTTTTATAACAGTATCACACTATGAAAGTTTTCTTTTTTCTTTCCGGTGTTGTCATTCCCTATTGAAATTCTACAAGTGCAAGACTTTCATGAATGTAACGGGACACTGTTTTTTTCACGTTTTTTGTGTATCAAGATTCAACACCATTGACTATATAGATGGACTTCTGACCAACATCAAGAATTTAACCCTTTTTGTTCACGTTTGACCTATTAGGTTTTCTTGTTCATTTATTATGGCATTGGGTGGACTTCACTATTAGCAATTGTGGTTTTGTATTTCACTATATTTCTTGATATTACATTGTGCCATCAATAAGCATTGTCTCACGTCTAGCGCGACTCCCCTCCCTGTTTTTAGTCTTTTTTATGTTGTATAACATTTTTGAGTCGCAGCTTTTATCTATTTTATGTATATTTGGTATGCGCAATTTTCTTTCCATTCATCATTTATTTATGAATGAAACAGCTAGCACAAAAGTCAAGCACTAAACAACTTACAACCAATATATATACAATTCAAAAGAGTGCAGTGCTACAATAATAGCTCACGTGATAATAAAAAGGGATGTGAAATTACAAAAAAGTGAAAAAAATATATCAAACCCCAAAAAAGATATATATAATTCCGTGAAAAACTCAGAAGTGAAAAGTCTTTATCCAACTCCCTCCGCCTCTGCTCCTCCCTCAGCAGCTGTTCAGCAGAGGAGGAGGGAGTTGGAGAAAGACTTTTTTTTTTTTTTTTACTCTGTTCAAATTGGCGGGGCCCTTACAGTGGCCCTGGGGAGAACATCACATTGATCATACTTTACCTTTGGAATATTGGAGCTGTATCCTGACTGGTTTGTGGGGATACCAATATCCCTAGGCTTTGTGAGACTGTGATTTGCAGGCATGGCTCTCTGGTAAGCAGGCTACCAAATCACTGGGTGTTTTTTTATAACACGGATTCTTTTGGGAAGATTGGTGACACCTTTCAACTTTGTGGAATTTACTTTTACAGCAATTTGAAAGATAAATCTTCATATGGACTTTCAGTGATTATTTGGATGAGACTCTGCACAAAGTTTCTCTATTTTGATTTCACTTATGAATTTTTCACAGAATTATATATATATTTTTTGGGGTTTGATATATTTTTTTTCACTTGTTTAATTCACATCCCTTTTTATTATCACATGAGCTATTATTGTAGCGCTGCACTCTTTTGAATTATATATACAGTATATATATATATATATATATATATATATGAACATTGATAAGATGGCATTGAAAGTTGAAATAAGAAGGATTCCAAGGCAGCAAGCTGGTCAATGGTGTCCATGCTGGGAGCTTCTAGGGTGGGGACAAACTCCTCCACAGTTAAGGATGAGCTGAACACCCCCCAGTTCGGTTGGCAGCAGAACATACGAACAGTCAAAAAATGTGTTCGAACACCGTTTAAAGTCTATGGGACACTAAAGTGAAAAATCAAAAGTGCTAATTTTAAATGTTAATATGCAAGTTATTGTCATAAAAAGTGTTTGGGCATCTGGGTCCTGTCCCAGGGGACATGCATCAATGCAAAAAAGATTCAGGTACACGTACATTTGCGCAGCGTATCCGAGATACGCTACGCAGCTGTATTTTACCAGGCTCTACAACGAATTCTGGTAGATTTTTGCCCGTACTATACGGCGGCGTAGTCTATTTCTCGCCGCGTAATCGAAAAATGCGATTAGGGGGCGTGAAGCATTTAAATTAGGCGCGTCCCCGCGGCGATCGAACTGCGCATGCTCCGTTCAGAAATTTCCCGCTGTGCATTGCGCGAAATAACGTCGTTACGTCATTTTTGTTTTCAGTAGCGTCGTTTACGGACATTCCTATTCCCAGACGACTTACGTAAAAAATAATAAAAGACGTCGGAAAACGTTGAAATGCGACGCGGGAACGACGGCCATACTTAACATGGGCTGTCTAATATTAGACCAGCTAAAAGCTGGTATAACATTACGCAGTGAAAAGATGACTAAAGATGCCGTAAGAGATTGCGATTGAAGATCGTAATTTCGGGGATCGACGGCAAAAGCTCATTTGCATACCCCGACGCGGAAAACGACGGGAAGTCCACCCAATTTTATTGCAGCGTAGATCCGAAGGCGTACGAACACGTAAGCCAGTCGGATTGAAGCGCAAAGCCGTCTTTTCATGGTTTGAGGTTTCAAACTAGTGAAAAAACGCGCGTAATTAGAAAGTACTCCGGTCTAAGGCCTCATACAGACGATCGGACATATCCGATGAAAACGGTCCGCGGACCATTTCCATCGGATATGTCCAATCGGGAGTTTGATCCGATGGCGTGTACACACCATCGGATCAAATTCCCCGCCGCCGGATGGCGCGGTGACGCGGCGGTGACATTGACGCCGCCACGTCACCGCTACGTCACCGCACCAGGAAGTAAAACACTTCCGCGCATGCGCCAAATACATTCGGCGGCGGCGGTGCGGGACGACATGTCTGCTGGTAAGTGTACTAACCAGCAGACATGTCGGGCGGACAGATTCCCACCGGATAGATTTCAAAGCTTGCTTTGAAATCTGTCGGGTGGACAAATCTGTCCGCTAGCCCATACACGCGAGCGGAGATGTCTGCTGAAACGGTCCATCGGACCGTTTTCAGCGGACATATCCCCTCGTGTGTACGAGGCCTAACACCAGTTAGACAGGAGTTACGGCTCTGTGAATCTGGCCCTGTATTTTTTTTGGGACCAGTGATTTTAATAATGCTTAACGTGAAACAATAAAAGTGAAAATTTCCTTTTCAATTTCGTACCTGGGGGTGTCTATAGTATGCCTGCAAAGTGGCACATGTTTCCCATGTTTAGAACAGTCCCTACACAAAATGACATTTCTAGAGGAAAAAAAGTAGTTTTAAATGACCTTTTTCCTCCAGGTACAAAATTTAAAGGAATATTTCACTTTTATTGTTTCACTTTAAGCATTATTAAAATCACTGCTCCTGAAAAAAATGTCAGTTTTTAACTGCTTGCCGACCAGCCACCGCAGTTAAACGGCGGCAGGTCGGCTCCCCTGCGCAATGTCACGTAGATCTACGTCACCTCGCGAATCAGCCACTAGGGGCGCGTGCACGCCCCCTGCTCGCCCCTGACCGTGATCACCGCTGGGCACCTGCGATCGCTGGTTACAGAGCGAGAATCGGGAGCTGTGTGTGAAAACACACAGCTCCCAGTCCTGTCAGGGGGGGAAATTACCTATTGTCTGTTCATACAATGTATGAACAGCGATTTGTCATTTCCCCATGTCAGTCCCACCCCCCTTCAGTTAGAACACACCCAGGGAACATGATTAACCCCTTCCTCTCCCCCTAGTAGTAACCCCTTCACTGCCAGTGGCATTTTTATAGTAATCAATGCATTTTTATAGCACTGATCGCTATAAAAATGCCAAAGGTCCCAAAAATGTGTCAAAAGTGTCCGAAGTGTCCGCCATAATGTCGCAGTATTGATAAAAATCGCTGATCGCCGCCATTACTAGTAAAAAAAATTATAATAATAAAAATGCCATAAAACTATTCCCTATTTTGTAAACGCTATAACTTGTGTGCAAACCAATCAATAAACACTTATTGTGATTTTTTTAATGAAAAATATGTAGAAGAATAAGTATCGGCCTAAACTGAGGAAAACATTTTTTTTATATATTTTTGGGGATATTTATTATAGCAAAAAGTAAAAAATATAATTTTTTTTCAAAATTGTCGCTCTATTTTTGTTTATAGCACAAAAACTAAAAACCGATTATCAAATACCACAAAAAAAAAAGCTCTATTTGTGGGAAAAAAAGGACACCAATTTTGTTTGGGAGCCACGTCTCACGACCGCGCAATTGTCAGTTAAAGCAACGCAGTGCCGAATCGCAAATAGTGGCCCGGTCATTGACCAGCAATATGGTCCGGGACTGAAGTGGTTAAAACTTTTTTTTGCTCCCCTGGGGCAGGACCCAGGTCCCCATAGGGGACTTTTAAAGGGTGTTCTGCGGCTTTTAAATTTGCTGCGAACATCCCAAATTGTTCGCTGCTCAGCGAACAGGCAAACACTCGATGTTCGAGTCGAACTTACGTTCGTCTCGAACATCGGGCTCATCCCTATCCACAGAGTCAATCTGCTGCCTGAGAATATGCATCTCTCTAGAGAGAGTTAAGATTTAAACCTCTCAGTTTAGGAAAAGGTATAAAGGGGTTAAAGGTGTACCATCATCCTAGTATCGAAGATTAAGTGAAGGTTTCAGGGAATCCCCGGAGACCCTGAAGACCGACAGAAAATGAGTGGGCAGGGAGGACTATACCGGTACAAGGTAAGGTATTTATACTCAACCAGAGTGATGAAAAAGGGTATTTCTTGAAAAATGTATTTACATAATATACATAGAAACAGATTTTTTTTTAAAAACAATACACACAATACATTTAAAAAAACAGTACATATACAGCGTTTGGGTCACCAGATGTGCAATCCCTTCAAAATGGAGGAGGGGGTACGGTCGGACCAGAGGCGCTAGGAGACAGTCAGTCCCGGGTCTTGACTAGTTTCGCGTCCGGGTCTCCCAGCAAATTCCTGAGGCAGCCAACAATGTTGGGGGTTCACAGAGGGAAATCCTAGAGATGACCTGGTTACCCAAGAAGGAGTATCAAGGTACCCCCAACATTGTTGGCTGCCTCAGGAATTTGCTGGGAGACCCGGACATTGTGCCCATAGATAGTCTCCTGATGAAGCGATTAATAAATCGCGAAACTAGTCGAGACCCGAGAATGACTGTCTCCTAGCGCCTCTGGTCAACCCGTACCCCCTCCTCCATTTTGAAGGGATTGCACATCTGGTGACCCAAACACTGTATATGTACTGTTTTTTTAAATGTATTATGTGTATTGTTTTTAAAAAAAATCTGTTTCTATGTATATTATGTAAATACATTTTTCAAGAATTACCCTTTTGCATTACTCTGGTTGAGAATAAATACCTTACCTTGTACCGGTATAGTCCTCCCCGCCCACTCTATTCTTCAGGGTCTCCGGGTATTCCCTGAAACCTTCAACTTAATATCTAGAGAGAGTATTGACTATAGAGGTAGTGATGGCATGAATTTCCTTTTTTGGTGGGAAGATTAGCTGTGATATCTCCCTCATGTCAGGTGCCTGAAGCTTAGGAGGCTGTGGAGTCAGTGCGGGAATTGGCTTGGTGAAGCACAGGTGTCAGAATGGGAAAATCTGGGTGGGCTAGAAGCCCGTCAGAGTCCACCAGTGGCTATGCCTGTAAAAGTGGAGTCCTCTTGCCACCCGTGGACCCTGCCTCTCCGCCACATGGTGACACCATCTTGGAAGAGGCAGGAGGTGTGGGCGATTGAGTGCTGGTGCATGAAATAATCGGTGAACTCAGCACCCCATGGCTCCCTGGTGGCTGAAGGTGGTCTCTGATCCTCCAGCATCGAGAGTAGCTGACTGAAGAGTGTAAGTTGGGTGTTCAGGATCTTGGTCCTCTCAGAGCTTTGCAAGGAGCGTGCTCATGCCGCCAGGTCCTAGTGATGTCCTCAAACGTTCTATGATTTTGATTTATTTTAACTATGCTACCAAATGACACATTACAATACAGAAATGCAATATTTTTAATTAAAACAAATAATGTATTTCCATAAATATTGATTATTTTCCTGTATTCGTAGCACTTTATTTTTAGCTTTGGCTTTCCTAACAAGATTTCATTATCATTTTAAGCAGATAAATATTGGGTTACAAATTAACCCGTGTCACTACTCCTTGCTGTTAGGCTAAAAATATTATAAATCCTTTCACAGACTGAGAAAAAAATATCTTTAGCAATGTCAAACTGTCAGACCATTTCTGTCATACAGATAGAAAAACAGATGCATGATCTCACTGCTTGAACAATTAGCAATGTTCTCTGTAGATCAAAAATTAAAGCATGTCAACTAGCTTTTTTCCATGTTTTTTCATGCATTTTTTTTTAACTCAATAGATTTTTATTAAAGTGTAATACAAGGTACAAAGTCAAGGTATACAAACAGAACGTTTCCTTACATTTACTCTGTCGTGTCAAGATCAGAATTAACATCAACATAAATTGTGGGGATGCCCCATCATGTGATAGGGAGGGTATAACACAGCACAAACAACATATGTGGGATTACAACATTAAGAGTCGATAGTCTTGCTGCTAACGTAGTATAACACGGCGCTCAAGGACCAGCAAATGGATATATGCTCGACATATGAGGGTGAAAGAGGGGGCATCGCCACTCAGGCACCCCATTCGGGTACTATTCTGTGCCCGCGCAGACGAGCCCCCTCCCCTCTTTCCAGTATCTTCCCTGACATGTAGACAAGGTATCATAGGGTATCTTACAGTGCAATGTCGTGGGAGTATCATTAAAAGATGAGAGGTGAGTGCTTTATCTAGGCCTGAAGTACCTAACCAGGCAGTCCATTGGTGCCATTTCCTGAGCATCTGGATTTTATTTCCTTGACGCAATGCTAAGGTTCTTTCATAAGTGAAATGGGTATGTGTGGTGTGAATTACGTCACAGAGAGTGGGGGGGTCAGGATCCCTCCATTTCCTAGCAATACTAAGGCGTGCGGCTAAGAGAAAATGGATTATGATCATCCTCGACGGGTTGGGGAAACGGTCTACATTTAAAGAGAGCAGTGCCAAGGACGGCTGTCCGTCTATTTTTATTTTTGTGACTTCAAAGAGGAGGCGAAACACTGAATGCCAAAAGATAGTAAGGTTAGGGCAATTCCAGAAAGTATGTAGGAGGTCACCTTTTTTACCACATTTCCTCCAACATGTGTTCTCCAGTGAGGTATTAAATTTGGACATTCTGGCTGGGGTTAAATACCAACGATAGGTTAGCTTAAATGCAAGTTCCCACAGAGTGGAACAGCATGTAGCTTTATAAGTGGAGTGACAAGCCTTTTCCCATTGATCTAACGGGAATGCTTGTCCTAGGTCCCTTTACCACCTAGATAGGGCGGTGGAGCTAGTGAATGTAGCTTTGGAGCCAAGTAAAGTATAAAACATTGATATTCCCTTTGTGTGAGTCTTAGGAGATCTGTAAAAAATCCAGGCTTTCTGTGGTATTGTACAGGCCCTCGGTGTAAGTGATAAAAGGCAATGTCGGGTCCTTAGATATAGGAATAAGTCAGAGTTTGGGAGTTGGTACTGTGTTTGGAGGTCTGCGAAAGTTTTGATGTTGTCACCATCCATCAGATTGGATATGTGAGTTAGCCCTTTGGCTTTTCAACTGGTATAAGAGGTGGAAATCACCATAAGTTGCAGGGTCTCTACAGGAATGGGGAGTGTGGATTGGATGTCGTGAGTCAGGGTCATCTGTGTGAAATGGGTCCAAACTTTGAGAGTAGCTAGTATAGTTGGGGACATGAGGGGGGGGCCTTAGCACCCATTGAGCTGGCGAACAGCCATGCGGAGAGGTTATTGTGTGGAACTAAGGATTTTTCTATGTTGCCCCAGATCGTGAGAGGAGGGCTGGGCAGGAACCATTCTCTAGCTTGCGTAAGGATGGAAGCCATGTAATAGTCTCGGAAGTTGACATACCCCAGGCCCCCGGCTAGGCGGTGTTTCACCAGTTGAGTGTGACTACATCTGGCTTTTTTGCCCTTCCAGATATAATGTGATAGGATCGATTGTAGTGATGCAAAGTACCTAAGGGGTATAGGGATGGGGATAGTCCGAAAGAGGTATAGTATTTGGGGAAGATGGAACATTTTAAATGCCGCTAGGCGGCCTACCCACGAGAACTCAAAGGACGCCAACCTGGTGAAATCTGCTTGCAATTTAGTGCAAATCGGTAGATAGTTGAGAGAAAATAATTGTTTCGTAGAGGAGCTGAGCTGGATTCCCAGATATGTTATGCTGTTCTCTGCCCAGATATACGCAAATTCACGTTTAATCTGGCTACTAGTGGGTTCGTCTAAGCCCAGGTCAAGAATGTATGACTTTGTTTAATTGGCTTTGTATAAGGAGACATCACCGAACCAGGTAAGCATCCTCTGCACCTCAGGGAGGGAGCGGACCGGGTCAGTGATCATGAGGATCACGTCATCAGTGAATAGGCTAATTTTGTGGTCCACGCCCGCTATGTGTATACCAGAGATGTTGACATTGGATCTTATGTTTTCTGCTAGGGGTTCCATAACAAGAATAAATATTAAGGGTGACAGCGGACAACCCTGTCTCGTGCCATTGAAGATCGGAAAGGGAGTAGAAAGGGTATCCGCTGAGAGCACACGAGCTGAGGGGTTGGAGTACAGTCCCATGATGGCAGCATGGATATTGCCAGTGAGGCCAAATTTAGTCAGCACTGCTGAGATATACCCCCAATGGACCCTGTCAAAGGCCTTCTCTGCATCAAGGGATAGAAGCAGAGAAGGCACTTTGGTGGTCTCAATGTGGTGTAAGACATTAATCATTCGCCTGGTAGCGTCTGAGACTTGACGCCCCTTGGTGAAGCCCGATTGAACTTGAGATATGAGAGAGGGTAAAATGTTTTCTAGCCTATTGGCTATGAGCTTGGCATAGATTTTCAAATCCGTGTTCAATAAAGAGATGAGGCGGAATTTTTTTGGGGATACCGGTTCCTTGCCCAGTTTAGGTAGGGTCACCACCGTGGCGGCAAGCATTTCGGCGGGGAAGGAGGCGGAGCTAGCAGCTAGGTTGAAAGTTTGGCACAAGGTGGGGACTAAGATGTGTTGAAATTGTTTGTAGTATTCCCCCAGTGAAGAGAGAGAGATGCATATTCTCAGGCAGCAGATTGACTCTGTGGATAGGGATGACCTGGTTACCCAAGAAGGAGTATCAAGGTACCCCCAACATTGTTGGCTGCCTCAGGAATTTGCTGGGAGACCCGGACATTGTGCCCATAGAGAGTCTCCTGATGAAGCGATTAATAAATCGCGAAACTAGTCGAGACCCGAGAATGACTGTCTCCTAGCGCCTCTGGTCAACCCGTACCCCCTCCTCCATTTTGAAGGGATTGCACATCTGGTGACCCAAACACTGTATATGTACTGTTTTTTTAAATGTATTGTGTGTATTGTTTTTTAAAAAAAATCTGTTTCTATGTATATTATGTAAATACATTTTTCCAGAATTACCCTTTTGCATTACTCTGGTTGAGTATAAATACCTTACCTTGTACCGGTATAGTCCTCCCCGCCCACTCTATTCTTCAGGGTCTCCGGGTATTCCCTGAAACCTTCAACTTAATATCTAGAGAGAGTATTGACTATAGAGGTAGTGATGGCATGAATTTCCTTTTTTGGTGGGAAGATTAGCTGTGATATCTCTGAGATCTCCCTCATGTCAGGTGCCTGAAGCTTAGGAGGCTGTGGAGTCAGTGCGGGAATTGGCTTGGTGAAGCACAGGTGTCAGAATGGGAAAATCTGGGTGGGCTAGAAGCCCGTCAGAGTCCACCAGTGGCTATGCCTGTAAAAGTGGAGTCCTCTTGCCACCCGTGGACCCTGCCTCTCCGCCACATGGTGACACCATCTTGGAAGAGGCAGGAGGTGTGGGCGATTGAGTGCTGGTGCATGAAATAATCGGTGAACTCAGCACCCCATGGCTCCCTGGTGGCTGAAGGTGGTCTCTGATCCTCCAGCATCGAGAGTAGCTGACTGAAGAGTGTAAGTTGGGTGTTCAGGATCTTGGTCCTCTCAGAGCTTTGCAAGGAGCGTGCTCATGCCGCCAGGTCCTAGTGATGTCCTCAAACGTTCTATGATTTTGATTTATTTTAACTATGCTACCAAATGACACATTACAATACAGAAATGCAATATTTTTAATTAAAACAAATAATGTATTTCCATAAATATTGATTATTTTCCTGTATTCGTAGCACTTTATTTTTAGCTTTGGCTTTCCTAACAAGATTTCATTATCATTTTAAGCAGATAAATATTGGGTTACAAATTAACCCGTGTCACTACTCCTTGCTGTTAGGCTAAAAATATTATAAATCCTTTCACAGACTGAGAAAAAAATATCTTTAGCAATGTCAAACTGTCAGACCATTTCTGTCATACAGATAGAAAAACAGATGCATGATCTCACTGCTTGAACAATTAGCAATGTTCTCTGTAGATCAAAAATTAAAGCATGTCAACTAGCTTTTTTCCATGTTTTTTCATGCATTTTTTTTTAACTCAATAGATTTTTATTAAAGTGTAATACAAGGTACAAAGTCAAGGTATACAAACAGAACGTTTCCTTACATTTACTCTGTCGTGTCAAGATCAGAATTAACATCAACATAAATTGTGGGGATGCCCCATCATGTGATAGGGAGGGTATAACACAGCACAAACAACATATGTGGGATTACAACATTAAGAGTCGATAGTCTTGCTGCTAACGTAGTATAACACGGCGCTCAAGGACCAGCAAATGGATATATGCTCGACATATGAGGGTGAAAGAGGGGGCATCGCCACTCAGGCACCCCATTCGGGTACTATTCTGTGCCCGCGCAGACGAGCCCCCTCCCCTCTTTCCAGTATCTTCCCTGACATGTAGACAAGGTATCATAGGGTATCTTACAGTGCAATGTCGTGGGAGTATCATTAAAAGATGAGAGGTGAGTGCTTTATCTAGGCCTGAAGTACCTAGCCAGGCAGTCCATTGGTGCCATTTCCTGAGCATCTGGATTTTATTTCCTTGACGCAATGCTAAGGTTCTTTCATAAGTGAAATGGGTATGTGTGGTGTGAATTACGTCACAGAGAGTGGGGGGGTCAGGATCCCTCCATTTCCTAGCAATACTAAGGCGTGCGGCTAAGAGAAAATGGATTATGATCATCCTCGACGGGTTGGGGAAACGGTCTACATTTAAAGAGAGCAGTGCCAAGGACGGCTGTCCGTCTATTTTTATTTTTGTGACTTCAAAGAGGAGGCGAAACACTGAATGCCAAAAGATAGTAAGGTTAGGGCAATCCCAGAAAGTATGAAGGAGGTCACCTTTTTTACCACATTTCCTCCAACATGTGTTCTCCAGTGAGGTATTAAATTTGGACATTCTGGCTGGGGTTAAATACCAACGATAGGTTAGCTTAAATGCAAGTTCCCACAGAGTGGAACAGCATGTAGCTTTATAAGTGGAGTGACAAGCCTTTTCCCATTGATCTAACGGGAATGCTTGTCCTAGGTCCCTTTCCCACCTAGATAGGGCGGTGGAGCTAGTGAATGGAGCCAAGTAAAGTATAAAACATTGATATTCCCTTTGTGTGAGTCTTAGGAGATCTGTAAAAAATCCAGGCTTTCTGTGGTATTGTACAGGCCCTCGGTGTAAGTGATAAAAGGCAATGTCGGGTCCTTAGATATAGGAATAAGTCAGAGTTTGGGAGTTGGTACTGTGTTTGGAGGTCTGCGAAAGTTTTGATGTTGTCACCATCCATCAGATTGGATATGTGAGTTAGCCCTTTGGCTTTCCAACTGGTATAAGAGGTGGAAATCACCATAAGTTGCAGGGTCTCTACAGGAATGGGGAGTGTGGATTGGATGTCGTGAGTCAGGGTCATCTGTGTGAAATGGGTCCAAACTTTGAGAGTAGCTAGTATAGTTGGGGACATGAGGGGGGGGCCTTAGCACCCATTGAGCTGGCGAACAGCCATGCGGAGAGGTTATTGTGTGGAACTAAGGATTTTTCTATGTTGCCCCAGATCATGAGAGGAGGGCTGGGCAGGAACCATTCTCTAGCTTGCGTAAGGATGGAAGCCATGTAATAGTCTCGGAAGTTGACATACCCCAGGCCCCCGGCTAGGCGGTGTTTCACCAGTTGAGTGTGACTACATCTGGCTTTTTTGCCCTTCCAGATATAATGTGATAGGATCGATTGTAGTGATGCAAAGTACCTAAGGGGTATAGGGATGGGGATAGTCCGAAAGAGGTATAGTATTTGGGGAAGATGGAACATTTTAAATGCCGCTAGGCGACCTACCCACGAGAACTCAAAGGACGCCAACCTGGTGAGATCTGCTTGCAATTTAGTGCGAATCGGTAGATAGTTGAGAGAAAATAATTGTTTCGTAGAGGAGCTGAGCTGGATTCCCAGATATGTTATGCTGTTCTCTGCCCAGATATACGCAAATTCACGTTTAATCTGGCTACTAGTGGGTTTGTCTAAGCCCAGGTCAAGAATGTATGACTTTGTTTAATTGGCTTTGTATAAGGAGACATCACCGAACCAGGTAAGCATCATCTGCACCTCAGGGAGGGAGCGGACCGGGTCAGTGATCATGAGGATCACGTCATCAGCGAATAGGCTAATTTTGTGGTCCACGCCCGCTATGTGTATACCAGAGATGTTGACATTGGATCTTATGTTTTCTGCTAGGGGTTCCATAACAAGATTAAATATTAAGGGTGACAGCGGACAACCCTGTCTCGTGCCATTGAAGATCGGAAAGGGAGTAGAAAGGGTATCCGCTGAGAGCACACGAGCTGAGGGGTTGGAGTACAGTCCCATGATGGCAGCATGGATATTGCCAGTGAGGCCAAATTTAGTCAGCACTGCTGAGATATACCCCCAATGGACCCTGTCAAAGGCCTTCTCTGCATCAAGGGATAGAAGCAGAGAAGGCACTTTGGTGGTCTCAATGTGGTGTAAGACATTAATCATTCGCCTGGTAGCGTCTGAGACTTGACGCCCCTTGGTGAAGCCCGATTGAACTTGAGATATGAGAGAGGGTAAAATGTTTTCTAGCCTATTGGCTATGAGCTTGGCATAGATTTTCAAATCCGTGTTCAATAAAGAGATGGGGCGGAATTTTTTTGGGGATACCGGTTCCTTGCCCAGTTTAGGTAGGGTCACCACCGTGGCGGCAAGCATTTCGGCGGGGAAGGAGGCGGAGCTAGCAGCTAGGTTGAAAGTTTGGCACAAGGTGGGGACTAAGATGTGTTGAAATTGTTTGTAGTATTCCCCCAGTGAAGCCGTCAGTGCCCGGGGATTTGGAGGAGGGGAGGTGATTGATTACATTAAGAATCTCGGCAGGCGTAAAGCGGTCATTTAACTGAAAGAGTTGTGTGGGTGTTATGGATGGGAGCTCAACACTATCCAGGAACAATTGGATCGTGGCAGGGTCGGGTTGGGTGGTGGAGGAGTCATTTTTGAGATTGTACAGGTCCTCATAATACTTACTGAATGCATCTGCTATTGATTGGGGCTTAAGGAGTTTTTCGTTGGTGTGTGGATGGTATAAGTAGGGAATTTTTGTTTTGTTTCTGTGCCCTTTGATTCGAAGAGACATAGCTTTACCAGCCTTGTTCCCTGTCGAATAGGAGGTGGCTCTGAGTAACCTGTCGACTTCATGCTTTTCAAGAAGAAGAGCGCGCAATTCTTGTCTTAGAGTGAACATGTTAGATTGTAGGGATGGAGAAGGGCTAGTCTTATTAAGTGTTTCTGCGGAGGTTAAAGCACTAGTGAATTCATTTAGGCGACGTGTTCTGCATTTTTTTGCTCTAGCCCCCATTTGAAGGAAAACCCCTCTGATGACTGCTTTGTGGGCATTCCACACCACCAGCGGGTCAGACACAGATGTTTGGTTAATTGAGAAGTATTCTTCTAAATGTTGTTTGATAGGTGTAGAGTAGCAGGGGTGTTGAGGAGATAATTATTGACTCTCCATATGTAGGGAGTGGAATGGGTGGAATCATCTGATATGGTGATACTAACAGGGGCGTGGTCTGACCAGGTGGTGGTGTGAATGTCAGATCCCAAAATTTTGTTTAACACCCAGTTGTCAGCTAGAAACAAGTCAATTCGCGAGTAAGTGTTGTGACTAGTGATGAGCAGAATGCGCCATATTCGATTTTGCGATATTTCGCGAATATTTAGAAGAATATTCGCGAATATTCGTTAATATCGAATATTCGTGATATTTTATAAAAAAAAAAAATGCGAATTTTCGCCAATGCGAATTTTCGCTAATGCGAAATTTCGCGATTTTTTTTATAAAATCTCACGAATATTCGATATTTACAAATATTCGGTATATTTTATAAAAAAAAAAAAAGCGAAATTTCACATATGCGGTCGCGAATATTCGTTAATATCGAATATTCGTGATATTTTATAAAAAAAAAAAATTGCGAATTTTCGCCAATGCGAACTTTCGCGATTTTTTTTTTTTTATAAAATATCACGAATATTCGATATTTACGAATTTTCGCTATATTTTATAAAAAAAAAAATTGCGAAATGTCGCTATTGCGAATGCAAATTTTATTGCGAAATTTATTGCGAAATTTATTGCGAAATTTGAAAAATACGAATATTCGAAATAGCGAATATTCGCCGCGATATTCGAGATATTCGCGAATACTCGAATATGCAATATTCGTAGCGAATATTCGCAATGCGAATATTCGTGAGCAACACTAGTTGTGACGCGGCGAGAGGAACGTGAAGTCCCTCTCGCTCGCATTACAACACCGCCACACGTCATACATATCATTGGAGGAAATGAAGGAATCGAGAGCAGAAGTACGGCGTTGGGGACCCGCCGTGGAGTCCATTGTAGTATTAGGGACCATATTAAAATCCCCACATACGAGCAAATGTCCCTGCTGGAATTTACGAACCGCCTTCATCGTCCGTCTAAGGAAGGTCATCTGACCCTGGTTCGGTACATATAGGGAGACCAGAGTGTAAGGTACCCTGTTGATAATACAGTTCAAAAAAATGTATCGTCCTTCCGGATCTGTGGCACATTGCTGTAATTGGAAATGGACAGAGTCTCTGATGGCAATCATTACCCCTCGCTGTTTCTTGGAGAAGGAGGCTTGGAAAACATGTAGGAATTGTCTATGGCTACATTTGGGGGAGGCCTTTAGTGCAAAATGGGTCTCTTGGACGCACAGGATATCACAATTATGGGCCAGTGCCGACTTCCATAGGGATGCTCTCTTCACTGGGTGGTTTAGCCCTTTGGCATTGAGGGAGAGGATTTTGATCCCCATGTCTTGTGGGGGAATGGGAGTCAGACAGGCAAGCGTACTCACAGTTGCAGGCGGTGTCTACTCAGATCTGAGGCAGATGGATGAGGCATCTGGTAGTTCAGGCAGTAAGGCAGTAACTCTATGCTAGATAGTAGGAGACAAGAGCAGAGGTGAATACCCACAGTTTAACAGAACAGGCAGTTTGTGCTGCTAGTGCAGATGGGAGATACAGGGGCTGTAGTTGTGGGTGAACTGTGCACAAAATTCAGAACAAACAAAAAACGAGAAAAAATGCTGGAGAAAACAAAAAAGAGACTAGAATATAGTATAATATAAAAAGGACAACGAGCAACACCCTCCCGGAGGGATTACCAGGTATGTCAGCAACAGGTAGCTCTTACTGAGCTGCTGACCAAAAGAAGGGGAGAGTTTGGTGAGCAGGATAGAATCGCATGACCAGACCGGACATGTAAGTTGCTCAACGTGGTTGCAACGGGTTTTGCTTTGTGAACTTCCCCTTTTCCATACCAAAGGTGAATGGATTGGGGACTCCATTGTGCTCCTGCTGGATGCGGGACGGTTCCGGCTCAATTCCCCAAGATTGCAGAAGCTTCATGCCCCCTTCCACGGTAGAAATGGTGTGAGGTATGCCATTATGTGTGACCAGGATGGTCGCTGGGTGACGCCACTTATATATGATCTTATGGTTATGCATGGCTTTCGTGATGGTCTTCAGTTGCCTCCGCAATTGGAGCGTGTATTGAGACAGGTCTGCATATATCTGGATATCTGCGTATGGCGCTGGAAGTGGAGAGATTTCTCTTGCCTTCATGAGGATCTGTTCCTTGGCCTGAAAGAAGTGGACTCTTAAATGAACATCCCGTGGTACGTCTGCCTCAAGATGGCGGGGCTTAGGTAGCCTATGTATACGGTCGATAGTGAGTTCTATCGGTGAAAGCTCTGGGAGCATGCTAGAAAACATAGTCCTGGCATAGGAAAGCAGTTCTTTGGGCTGAACGGACTCGGGGACCCCACGGATTTTAAGGTTATTAAAGATCTGTCCTCGAGGTCCGCGAGTTTCGCTTTTATCCAAAGGTTGTCATCCTTCTGTTCAGTATAGGCATCTACCAGGTCATTAACCGTTTCAGTGCAGTCCTCCATTTTGTTTTCTATGAACTGCATTCTGTTATCCATATGCTTAATTTCTAATGAGAACTTGTTAATAAGCGATGACAGGTTAGTCATGAGGGAGGATTGTAATGTTACTAACATGTCCGTCATCGTGGTGTCTAGCACCGGTTGTCCCGTGGTCGGGAATTGAGCAATGGAGGACTGCAGAGAGGATATGGCAGAGTCATTGTGTAGGCCTGTACTCACTGTTATTGAGGCCTGGTTGGTGAGGTCCATCCGCATCCTCGATTTTGCTGGGCTCTGCATCCCCGGGGTGGAAGGCGTGGGGTCAGGTGGAACAGAGTGCTGATGTGAGGAGAGAAGAACCTGTGGCTGGGCGTCAGGGAGGTCAGTGTAGTCTAGCATCTGCCGCGCGGTTCCTCCGGCGGCACCATCTTGGTTTTTCCAACGGGGCTGGAAGGAGAAAGGTTCCAGTTTTGTACGGGCCCCGTTCTTGCGATCTTTTGCGGGACGGCATGTCAGCGGGGCTTGGGGAGTTTAGTCCTGCGTTTGTGGAGCTGAGTGGGACAGCGGATTCGCCCGGTAGTCGCTCGGTGTCCGGTCTGGGTAGCGGAGCTCACAGCTCAAGGGGCCATTCTCCTGCGCGCGCAAGCCACGCCCCATTTTTTCATGCATTCCAACAAGACTAACTGTGAGGGCTTAGCCAGTTACATCAACTTCCCTTCAATTAAAAAAACATGGAAATATAGGTGATATTATTGAATAATATGTTTCAGTATTTAACATAGTCAATGGTCTACTGGAAGACAACTACAAATATGGAAATTGTACAAAACTATTATGTGCAATAAATGATCTGCTGCACACTTACTGTATGGTTTGAATGGCATCATCGTGTCTATTTCATTTAAATTGTGTAATGACAATCACATAACATAGAATATGACTATAAAAGATGGAGAGCATGTACAAGAGTGAGCGCCACTCAAATGTTGCCAAAAGCCGCATAGTCATTTAATATAGATGTGCTGTATTGTGGGTTTTTAAATTCTAAAAATAGTTGAGACTTCAATAAAAGTATAAGTCTACATTGTATCATTGGTGATTAATTAAATTATGTAGGATACATTAACCCTTAATAACATGTTACATGGTACACCCATATTCAGGGTGTAAGTGTTATTAAAGCACCTCCCGCCACCTGACCCTCATTGTGACAGCAGGTGAGGAATCCTCTCCCATCACCTGCTATCACAATTGAAAAACAGAGTTTTGTGAATGGAAGAACTACAAGTATGGCCTGTTACTGCAGTAGACAGCTTGCAGTTCTCAATGAACTAAGAGGGTGCAGGGGAGTGCTTTCTGGATTTCAGGAACTGTCTGCCCATATGAGATGTAAGGGCATACAGCTATGCTAAGAGTCTGTAGGTGCCTGACACTGCACCTGCAATCGTGGGTGCAATGCTCTGCAGACGCCTAATAATAATAATAATAAAAAAATAATAGATGTACATCTTTTAACTTGCAAACTTGCAAATACATGTGCATTTTATTTGTTTGAAGTGAACTTTTCATTTAAGGGTGTATTTATAAGTGGCAAATCATTACCACATTATTAATATATAGATTGAATGCACTTTTGGCAAAAGATATATACATCCATTGACACTTGCCAACATCTATTCTTGACTGAAGAATGTAGCTTACTGAACTTTGCACCCCATTTTTTGTACAGTGAATGTTACCAATGCATTTTACACATCTGCCATTCTCAGATGATTGATCTGTGCTTTAAAGCCAAACTCTAACTAAAACGTTTTGTTATTAGCTCCAGATATACTTGGGAAGAATAAATATCTGTATAATGTTTTTACTGCTGCGTTTTAAATGTGCTGTGTTTTTTGGACAGGTCAAGCATGGTTCAATTGTACATGAATATTAATGATCTGCTGTTTTTCTCCCTATTATGGATGAAATAAGTAAAGATTGTCTCAATGCAGAGGTAGTTAATATTTCCCTTCACCTATTTAACTTTACAATTCCTATTTATCTCGGTTGTACAGCCAACTTGCACATTGTGGCAGACTTGCCTCCCAAAGCCTCCAGTGATGTGACATCTCTGTTGCTGAATCTATGGCCGTGTACTGGGGACGTATTGGTTTGAACCGGTACACACGATCAAACCAAAATCCCCGCCGCCAGACAGCGTGGTGACGTGGTGGTGAGGTTGACGCCGCTACGTCACCGCACCAGGAAGTAAAACACTTCCGCGCATGCGTCTAAACCATTCGGCGCATTTGCGAGAAGACATGTCTGCTGGTTAGCGTACTAACCAGCAGACATGTCGGGTGGACGGGTTCCCAGCCGACAGATTTCAAAGCATGCTTTGAAATCTGTCGGGTGGCCAAATCCATCGGCTAGCCCGTACACACGATCGAATCTGTCTGCTGGGATGGTCGGGCCGACCGTTTCCAGCAGATAGATTTGATCGTGTGTACGCGGCCTAAAGCAATCTTGATTGGCTAGCCTGGGATGATGTAACTCCTGGGCATACACATTGGTTTTACTCTGTCCCAACATTCATGACATGCTAAGATCAAGCTACACTTAACTGCTTATTCACAACTTCAGTTTTTGTCAGGCAGAAAATGAGCTTTTATAGCAAAAGAGACATTAGAAAAGTGTTAAAAAATGTCTAGACAATAACTTAGCCATGTAGAGAAATATATATTATTTCTAGACAGGAACTTGAGATGGATCACATTCTGAAAGTGTTTCAATGGTTTGGGGGGTTGTGTTTGTTTTTTAAACTTTTCACAGATATTTGTTCCCCTAATGGCACTCACTCATAAAGAAACAAATACACCTCTGACCTCCAAATGCCATTTAGCTCTTTTAAACAAACATTAACCACTTAAGGACCCCTTCACGTCGATATACGTTGGCAGAATGGCACGACTGGACACAAGCACGTACCAGTACGTCCTCTTTAAGAGCAGAGCCGTAGGGTCGCGAGCTCGCTGCCTGGTGGGGTTTCGACCCAGTGAGAAGCTCCGCGACCGTGCCCGCGGGACCCGCAGACCTGATCGCCGCCGGTGTCCAATGATTGGTCACAGGAGCTGAAGAACGGTGAGAGGTGTGTGTAAACAGACCTTCCCCGTTCTTCATTGTGGCAATGTCAGTGATTGTCTGTTCCCTGATATAGGGTAAGACGATCACTGATGTCACACATCCAACCCCGCCCCCCTACAGTTAGAAACTCATACAAGGTCACACTTAACCCCTACAATGCCCCCTAGTGGTTACTCCTAAATTTGCTCCCAGTCTAGCCAACCTGTTTATGGCAGAGTGGGAGGACAGGGTCATTTTTAGAGATAAAAAGCCTCAACTCCTATTTTATCGGAGATTTATCGATGACCTCCTGTTAATCTGGGAAGGGACAGAGTTGGAGGCTACTCAGTTTCTGAACACTCTGAATAACAATGACAATAATATCAAGCTGGAATATGTTATTAGTAAGCACTCCGTTAATTACCTGGATGTCACAATTGAGCGGTGTGAAGGGAGATTGAAAACCAAAGTGTTCTTTAAAACCACAGACCGCAACAGCTATCTCACCATTAATAGTGGGCACCACCCAGCATGGATAAAGAATATCCCAAAGGGACAGTTTTTACGTGTACGCCGCAACTGTACAGATGAAGTTGACTATCTGGAACAAGCTAATACACTGAAAACTAGGTTTATCCAGAAAGGATATGCTGAACCAGAACTCAATGAAATTGTACAACAGATTGCACATGTCCCTAGAGATGAGTGTCTAAAGAAAAAGACTATCTCATCTGGGAGGGATCATCATCAGTGGAGCTTTCTATCAGGGTTCCATGTGCAATATAGGGAAATTGAGGATATAGTCAGAAAACATTGGCACATTCTGGAAAAGGATAGACATCTGGGGGGTACTATTCCGCAACAACCCAAATTCATTTATCGGAAAGCCCCCAACTTTGGTGATAGGGTAGTTCAAAAGATCTTAGACCCTCCCAATCAACGGTTAAAAATTAACCTAAAAGGTTTCTTCCCCTGTAACAAATGCATTTGTTGCCGCACGGTGAATATCCACAATAAGGGCAAAACGGAAATCAGAGGATCTGATAACAGTACTTTTGAAGTGAAAGAATTCACAACCTGCAATTCATCATATGTGGTATATCTACTATGGTGCCCTTGTGGGCTCCTATATGTTGGAAGAACCAAGAGACTATTAAGAGTCCGTATCTCTGAACATCTGGCCAACATTAGGAAGGGTTACAAGTATCACAGTGTGTCGGTTCACTTTAAAGAAAAACACAATAAAGATGCCTCTTTAGCCCAGTTTTGTGGAATCGACTGTGTCTACCCTAATTGGAGGGGGTCAAATAGAGTGAGGGACCTATCACAAAGAGAAACTCAATGGATCTTCCTCCTCAAATCCCTCTCTCCGCGAGGGTTAAACATAGAACTAGACTTAAATTGCTTTATTAATAACTCTTAATCCAGTTCTTCTTGGCCTCACCAATATAGATTAGCTTGGGAACCATCCAAGCCCGAAGTCTACTGGATACATAGATTTATTTCTTCAATACTAATATTTTTATGATCCTATATATTATATATATTTTTATGATCTTATACACCATATATCTTTTTAGATGACCTGGTACACTTCCAGTACATTAGGTTATGATTTTTAATATACATATTGATCTGTTTTTTTAGGGTACCATTCATCCAATGTATTTGTTTATTATTTATAGCTCAATTTAGATGAGCTTACAGCACTTGATTTATCATTGCATCCGTCACTCACCAATATAAATATGTGTTTTTGCAGGAATTGTTCACCTACCTTTCATTATTGATTGAATGCAAGGATGCTTGCACTTTTTGTTATTGTGTATATATAAGCCTGAATATGATGTACTGTTACTCCATGACATTCATAAGGCTGATTAACACTGGTGACGTTTATGGGAGTAGAATCCACTATAGACCCATAATTATTACACTCTACAGTTAAATCGGTTTGAGTTTTCTTTTTCTTTCTTTTTTTCCCTTAGTTCTTCAGTCTACTTAACCTATGCTGAAGCCGCGAGCAGCGGTACTTCCGCCCTTACTATGCGCGGTACCGCTCACCTAGACAATCTATTGGTGTATGCGGCAGGTGACTGGATAGGACTCCTCCCATTAGTAAACCCCTATGTTAGGATACTTATTGTTAATATCAACATCCGCCCTCACAGCGGACATAGCGTTACGTCACTTCCGCCCTCACGAAAGCAAGACGCGATTGGTCTGGGGGGATTATGGTACTTTCTATTGGCCAATCTCCCTAATGCGCGGCGGTATTCGTCCAGTCTGCTTACCAGCAGACGTAGTGTGGGTTGTTTTCCGCCCATATATAGATCAATCGGCTCACATGCATTAGGGCATTTTGATTGTGTGGTCAACCCTAATGGAGACTTCCGCCCTTACTATTGTTCAATGCTTGAGATCACTTCCGCCCTTATGGGAACATAACGTGATTGGCCTGTTACGTGAGGGGAAGTATGTTTCCCTATTGGTTGATGCACTGCAGTTGGAGCTTTGATTGGTTTGACCACGAACTGCAGGTGATACACAATTAATTGAGTTGTATACCAGGATATATAAGTAGGACATTTACCAACAAGTAGCCAATCCCATGATTAAGTCAAATCTATGACGAAACATGTCGGGGGCGTGGCTACATTAAAGACCTTTTGACCAACGTGGAATTACCTGCATGAGATTCTCTATGCGAGTGACCAGCATTTGAGGATACTATATACATTTTTCCCAATTAAGAGGAGGTGTTCAAGTGAAGGGGAAGCGGTGAGATACACCTGGTTTACTTTTCTGGGTCCGCCGTGACCACAGTTTTTCAGCCTGTGAACATCAAGGAAGTTTATTTGGAATTTTACACGGTTGTTTTTGGAATTTGCTTTTGTGAGTGTAACCTTTGTAGGTTCATGTGGTGTGTCAATAAATTGTTTTAGCAATATCACACTATTATACTTTTTTGTTTTCTTTCACGTATGCTGATCTCACTTCTACAATTTTGGATATGAATCCTGACCACTAACTTGAGGATTGTATTACATGCCTGTATGCCAAACACGTGAGTGTTAGGCTACGAGTTCTGGTGAGTGGCCAATCATATTGGTGGAGGAGTGTTCATTACACTGGTGTGGTGGAGGACTATTCGTAGGAGATATTCAGAAGATTGCTTCAGACACTATATGAACTATTTACCTTTAGACTCATTTTTTTATTCACGGGTTTTTATATTTATACACTATTTGTGTTATTTACTGTTTATTTACTTAGTTCACTTGTGTGGATCCACTACACATTAGCGCTGTTTTGTGCTATCTGTACTTATTTTCTTTTTTAAGTTCACTAGACAAGTTTTTTCACTATTTCCTTTATTTAACACAGCTGCTGCGAACGTCTTTGCTAATTTACTCCTTGGCGCAGCGGTAGTAACCATCAGGGCGCATTTATTTTTGGTTACTATCTGTTTTTCATTATTAATATATAGATTGAATGCACTTTTGGCAAAAGATATATACATCCATTGACACTTGCCAACATCTATTCTTGACTGAAGAATGTAGCTTACTGAACTTTGCACCCCATTTTTTGTACAGTGAATGTTACCAATGCATTTTACACATCTGCCATTCTCAGATGATTGATCTGTGCTTTAAAGCCAAACTCTAACTAAAACGTTTTGTTATTAGCTCCAGATATACTTGGGAAGAATAAATATCTGTATAATGTTTTTACTGCTGCGTTTTAAATGTGCTGTGTTTTTTGGACAGGTCAAGCATGGTTCAATTGTACATGAATATTAATGATCTGCTGTTTTTCTCCCTATTATGGATGAAATAAGTAAAGATTGTCTCAATGCAGAGGTAGTTAATATTTCCCTTCACCTATTTAACTTTACAATTCCTATTTATCTCGGTTGTACAGCCAACTTGCACATTGTGGCAGACTTGCCTCCCAAAGCCTCCAGTGATGTGACATCTCTGTTGCTGAATCTATGGCCGTGTACTGGGGACGTATTGGTTTGAACCGGTACACACGATCAAACCAAAATCCCCGCCGCCAGACAGCGTGGTGACGTGGTGGTGAGGTTGACGCCGCTACGTCACCGCACCAGGAAGTAAAACACTTCCGCGCATGCGTCTAAACCATTCGGCGCATTTGCGAGAAGACATGTCTGCTGGTTAGCGTACTAACCAGCAGACATGTCGGGTGGACGGGTTCCCAGCCGACAGATTTCAAAGCATGCTTTGAAATCTGTCGGGTGGCCAAATCCATCGGCTAGCCCGTACACACGATCGAATCTGTCTGCTGGGATGGTCGGGCCGACCGTTTCCAGCAGATAGATTTGATCGTGTGTACGCGGCCTAAAGCAATCTTGATTGGCTAGCCTGGGATGATGTAACTCCTGGGCATACACATTGGTTTTACTCTGTCCCAACATTCATGACATGCTAAGATCAAGCTACACTTAACTGCTTATTCACAACTTCAGTTTTTGTCAGGCAGAAAATGAGCTTTTATAGCAAAAGAGACATTAGAAAAGTGTTAAAAAATGTCTAGACAATAACTTAGCCATGTAGAGAAATATATATTATTTCTAGACAGGAACTTGAGATGGATCACATTCTGAAAGTGTTTCAATGGTTTGGGGGGTTGTGTTTGTTTTTTAAACTTTTCACAGATATTTGTTCCCCTAATGGCACTCACTCATAAAGAAACAAATACACCTCTGACCTCCAAATGCCATTTAGCTCTTTTAAACAAACATTAACCACTTAAGGACCCCTTCACGTCGATATACGTTGGCAGAATGGCACGACTGGACACAAGCACGTACCAGTACGTCCTCTTTAAGAGCAGAGCCGTAGGGTCGCGAGCTCGCTGCCTGGTGGGGTTTCGACCCAGTGAGAAGCTCCGCGACCGTGCCCGCGGGACCCGCAGACCTGATCGCCGCCGGTGTCCAATGATTGGTCACAGGAGCTGAAGAACGGTGAGAGGTGTGTGTAAACAGACCTTCCCCGTTCTTCATTGTGGCAATGTCAGTGATTGTCTGTTCCCTGATATAGGGTAAGACGATCACTGATGTCACACATCCAACCCCGCCCCCCTACAGTTAGAAACTCATACAAGGTCACACTTAACCCCTACAATGCCCCCTAGTGGTTACTCCTAAACTGCAATTGTCATTTTCACAGTAATCAGTGCATTTTTATAGCACTTTTCGCTGTGAAAATGACAATGGTCCCAAAAATGTGTCAAAATTGTCCGATGTGTCCGCCATAATGTCGCAGTCATGAAAAAAAAACGCTGATCACAGCCATTAGTAGTAAAAAATAATTATTAATAAAAATGCCATAAAACTATCCCCTATTTTGTAAACACTATGGGCCAGATTCAGGTAGACTTGCGCTGGAGTATTTCGATATGCGCCACGTAACTGTGAATATGCGCCATCGTTTCTATGTGGCCGTACCCACCAAACTAGATGCGACAGAAAACGGGCCATTTCCGATCGGCTTAACTTTCCGACGCCAGAGTCTCGTCAGCGCATAATTTTGTTTGGCGCATCAGTCGCGCCTATTGATTTCCCCTGCAAATATGCAAATGAGGGAGATTTCCCAATTCGCGAACGGATTAGCACCCAACGCCGGCTACATGCGCCACGCGTATCTCGTCCGTCCGGCGCAAAGTTATTTCTACAAATAGCTGCTTTATCTTTACTCCAGACGGCCTCAGGTCAGCAGGAGAGCAGCTACAGCAGCAGCGTTACCAACGAAACTAGCAAGCTGAACAACCACACTTGCAAGGACAACACCTCTGTGTGCCAACATGCCAGGGGCAATCGTGGTCCTAGCACTAGTACTGGGTCCCCCGGAACGAAGGAGGCGGGCACGTGAGAGGATATACCGCACGCGCATGAGCCTCTTTGGCATGGGGGATGAGGAGGTGTATCGCCTCTTCAGATTCAGCCCTGATGCAATACTTGAACTAACCACAACCCTGCAGGGTGACATCACCAGCCCAACACACCGCTCACAAGCAGTGCAGCCACTGGTGAAGGTCCTGGCAACACTCCATTTCCTTGCAAGTGGATCATTACAGCGTACAAGTGGAGTGGTGGCTGGGATGTCACAATCATCCATAAGCAGATGTGTGCACCAGGTTGTCCCTGCAATCCTCAGACGCATGTCCAACCAGTTCATCAGACCAACCACTGAGGAGCTGCGGCTGAAGGCAATGACAGATTTCTACAGCATTGCCAGATTCCCACGCACCATCGGGGCCATTGATTGCACACATGTGGCCCTACAGCCCCCCAGTGCCACAGAGCACATATACCGCAATCGGAAGCATTGGCATTCCATCAACGTACAGGTGATAGCCGATGCCCAACGCCTCATACGGCACGTCCGTGACAAACACCCCAGGTCCAGCCATGACAGCTTCATATACAATCAGAGCCCCATCCCAGCAGAATTCGAGCAGAACATGTATGGGGACAGCTGGCTGGTTGGTGAGTGACATGGGTGGCAGCCATGACTATCCCCTCCCATGATGCACATCACAAGTGGCACATGCATGACTAACATTCTCCTGTCTTTTCCCTTCCAGGTGACTCTGCATATGCACTGGGACCCCATCTCATGACTCCTTTCCGGAACCCCCAAACCAGAGGAGAGAGAAAATACAATGAAGCACACATCAAAACTCGTGCAGTGGTGGAGCAAACATTCGGGCTCCTGAAGTCCCGTTTCCGCTGCCTGGATAAGTCTGGGGGGACCCTATTGTATTCCCCTACCTTCGTGTGTCAGATCATCGGTGCATGTTGCATTCTGCACAACTTTGCTATGAGAAAAGGCCTGCAGATTGACATACGTGATGACCTGACCCCCGACCCACACAGTCCCCATCTGCCAGAGGAGACCCAGAGGACTCGACGTAGGCATCTTTGGACACTAAACCAAAACATTAATCACACAGACAATGCATGCATGCACACCACTGATGTCCCTAGATCACACACACCACATGCACATCGCATTGGATTAGCCCAAGTCCAGCATGTAGGACTTGGGAGCAGCAACGCCAGCGTCAAGGCCCCAATGATGTCGCTGTCCATTCATACACCTTTCACACGTCATTCATACAGCCGTGGGGTTAACTTCACCACCACGGCCGAGGGTGACACCCCTTACTGGCAGGAGTGCCACCCCCTCACATTCACACACCTTTCACACTGTCCCCTGCACTCCTGACCGTGTGCAGTAAAAAATTAAATACATATCTCATAACATGAGAAAAAAAATAAACAAAAACTCATAACCTGAGTATAAAAAAAATAAACAAAAATAAACAAAAACTCATAACCAGAGTCTAAAAAAAATAAACAAAAATAAACAAAAACTCATAACCTGAGTATAAAAAAAAAAATATATAAACAAAAAAAAAGAAAACCCCTCATCTGGGATGACGGGGGCTCCTCCTTGGGGGCACTCTTGGGCTCCTCAGCTGCCTGGAGGGAGTGGGTGGTGGTGGGGGTGGGGGGGCATCTGGAGGAGGCTGATCCCCGGGTGGGCCACTCCTGGGAGCTGTTGGCTGCCTGCCCTCCAAGGCCACGGCAATACGGCTGAGATACAGGTTTGTCTGGGCCTGCATCCTCAGCTGGCGGGTGATCTGATGCCGCTGCTCACGCTGCCGCTGCCTCCCCTCTTCCCGGATGGCAGCTGTGTTGGCGTTGACGGCTGCTGTCAGGTGCCGTACATCAGCCTGCACCTCCCCCAGGCTGGTCACAACGTCCTGCACACGACTGGGCAGCTGTGACATGGAGCCCAGGCTGTCAGCGACCCGGTCTAAGTGGCCAGCAATCTCCCCCATCTGCTGAGTCTGCCTGGCGTGGTCCAACAGCACCTGGTCCTCGACCAGATCAGACACCCCCCTGGTCTTACGGGTCACCTTCCTGGGGGCAGGAGAAGGTTGTCCCCGTGGGGATGGAGTCGCCCTTGAGGGGCTACCTAGGATGGGGGAGGGGATGACAGTGGGCCCTGCAGAGGAGGAGGACTCCTCCAATAATAACATAAAGTCCTGCTCAGGGACAGGCTCCTCCACAACCACCTCTGCAGAAGTGGTGTAGGCACTCTCCTCCACCTCGGTGTCTCCAGCACCCAGGGCCTCGTCATCTGGATCCCGTTGGGAGGTTGGGGTGGACTGGCCGGTAAGAGATGATGGCCCAGCTCCGTCATCTGTGGATGACACAAAGCAGACACATGTTGGTGGTCCCACACACTTGGCACATGTACCCTCCCCCCCCCCCACGTGCAACACACCAAATAGGGGATAAAAAACACTTACCTGTCCTGGAGCCTTTCTCCATGGAGTCATAGCCAGGGACCCCCTCCAACTGCTCCCTGTCCAGGCAGCGGGCGACCACCTCCTCCTCCGTGGTCAGGCTGACCGGACATGGTGGACCACCACCTGTGCCCCTCTCATGCCTCCTGATGGTGGCCACCTTGCCACGGACCTTGCGCCGCAGGTCGTTAATTTTTTTTTTGTATGTCGCTAGCAGTCCGGGTGGAGTACCCCAACACATTGACCCTGGCAGCAATGGTCTCCAGGATGCCCTGCTTCCTCTCCCGGCTGGTCTTCCTACTTTTTTTCCCGTGGAGGAACTGATTAAACATCTCCATAGCCGAGATGATCACAGACACCTCCTGGGAGTTGAAATTGAGGTTCCTCCTCTCTTTGGGGGTAGCGGGAGCAGCCATCACAGTGCAAAAGTATCTTCCCGGGGTGGGGGGAAACGGAAATACTTTTGCGCCGGAATGGCGTTTCCGCTAGCGCTTTTATACGCGCAACGGAACACATTGCGCTGGCGTTTCCCGTGAAGTGGTGCCGACGGAAGTTGTGAGCATGCGCACAAGGGGGCGAGTGGAGCCTCAATCACCGCGCATGCTCCGTGGATGATGCGCTAAACGTAAGCCTCTGCGCTGGGCTCCGCCCATCATTTACATATGATCACACCCACTTCCACTTGCGTCGGGTTACGCCAGCGCATTATCGTTACTCTGGCGCAAGTTTACGCGCAACTGCTATGTGAATAACAGTACTTGCGCCGAAAGTGTCGGCAGAGTAACGTAAATGAGAAACGTTACTCCAAAGTAAAGAAGCGCCCATCTACCTGAATCTGGCCCTATAAATTTTGCGCAAACCAATCGATAAAACCTAATGCGATTTTTTTAACAAAAATAGGTAGAAGAATATGTATCAGCCTAAACTGAAAAAAAAATATGTTTTTTTTTATAGATTTTTTGGGCATATTTATTATAGCAAAAAGTAAAAAATATTGAATTTTTTTCAAGATTGTCGCTCTATTTTTGTTTATAGCGCAAAAAATAAAAACCGCAGAGGTGATCAAATACCACCAAAAGAAAGCTCTATTTGTGAGAAAAAAAGGACGCCAATTTTGTTTGGGAGCCACGTCGAATGACCGTGCAATTGTCAGTTAAAGTGACGCAGTGCTGAATCGCAAAAAGGGGCAAGGTCCTTAACTGCATAATGGTCCGGGTCTTAAGTGGTTAAACACAGCACCTATCCTAAAACATCTTAAATTCCAGCTACCATTTTTTTTTAAAAGGTGTATGCCTTAGGTTCTGTTTACATAATTAATAATGCCCCTTATGCAACACCGGAAATGTCTCCTTTTTGGTGTCTTTGAACTGGACTTGAAATAAA
The DNA here is from genome assembly GCA_029574335.1 of Rana kukunoris. NCBI lineage: Eukaryota > Metazoa > Chordata > Amphibia > Anura > Ranidae > Rana > Rana kukunoris. The sequence goes on along the minus strand of CM056050.1, from coordinate 178,408,472 downwards.
CTTCTTTCTCTGGCCCTCCTTTTGATGTCCCAGTTGTAAGGGCCTGGAATATTAGATATGTGGGTGAGAGTTAAAAACAACCTAGTTAAGGCCTCACAGCACCATATTAAAACTTCTGACTTCTGACTTCCATGTTTGTGGCAGGTTCTGGGTATAAACCTGCAACATAGCACTTCTTCATTAGAAATATTCATCGCACAATATTTAACTATCCTTACTTAGTATAATAGGTTAAAAAAAAAAAAAAAAACATTTGGTTTATTATGGTATGTGAAAACATTTGAAGGTACACCAAAATAATAATACACCAAACAGTTTTCTGTATCATATCTGGTGCTCTACACCCCCTGTATTTTATCACAGTGACCATCATCTTCTCCAGTACTTATTAAATTATAAATGGAATGCAAGACATGACATGCAATCTTTAAGTGGTGAAACAAGTTTAACAGAAGATTGATGCATTTGTTAGACTCTGCTTCAGTAAATAATATAAAGTTGTCAACAGCATCCAACAAAGATCAGAAATGTAATTTCTTCACCTTCACTGACATTTTTATTGCTGATGTCAGATACTGATCTCACTTTTTTAATTTTCTGCAACCCAGAATTTTTTTAACACTATGATCAGAGTAGTTCACATTGGAGTACGTTGTAAAGTACAGAAAGTGTGTTGTTTTTGATAAAGAATATATACATACCTTCTGGAATAGGTAAACACAATTTGTATCCTTGTGTTCCAGGAAAATTGCTGCTATATCTTTAATGCTACACTTCAAATGTATAGGTTTTGTGCAATTGTGGCATGGTAACATACATTATATGCTAGATAACTGAAATAGTAAAATCTCCATTTCTTTTAATATGAAAAGCTTAGAGAGAAAAGTCCACAAGTAATAAATTATTTACTAGAAAACTGTAAAGGGTCATATACAAATAAATTAGACCTTGTTACATCTTGTTGTAAACACATATAAGAAAATATGATTAAAATGTTCAGTTCTAATATGGAAAGCACAAATTTGCGAAATGTATTTAATTAATTTAATGCTATTTCATTTATTCAAGTAGTAATGAACTTAGCAAATGATTTGTGAAAAATCCAAACTGTATACAGCAAAGTCCAATACTTAACAGATATCTGTAAACAATGAAAGTTATAAAACCCCATGAACAAAATATGCAGTCCTGGCCTGGACTGTGTCCACAATGTTTTTACACCAGATTGCACTGCATGGGCTTTGAACCATGGTCAGCTAGCTTATGATGACAAATAATAGAGCTTATAAATAAGCCAGTTCCCTCACTATACGTCACAGAACAACATCCCCTAACCTCACAGTAAAAAGAAAAGTAGTCTGGCTAGACCTGTTCTCGTCTCTGGAGAGTCCAGAGATGGTAAAGCCAAGAAAAATTGGCCAGCAGCAGAACAGATTTAGTTTTTTTTAAACACCTGTCTTTGCCCTGTGTCTCTAATATGTATACAATTATAAAAAAGATCCCTGGCACTCATTTAACACTTGGCCTGTTGATGTACCTTTAAAGTGGAAGGAGCTGCCACCAGATGAGCTTGATTTCAGTTTGTGCATTGCTATGTACAGGTATAACCCTTGGTAGAGATAAACAAATGTGCTTCGATTCAATTTCTGGACTGTTCACCTAAAATGTGCAATTTAATCCAAACCCTGTTAAAGTCAATTGGAGACAATTATTATAAATAATTCAGGCCATTTGTACAGTGGCGTATCTAGGGTATGGCAGCCATGGCAAGTGCCATGGGCGCCATATGAAGGGGGCGCTGTTGAGTGGCTGGGCAGCAAGGCATTTACCAGGGTTTAATGGTCTCTTCCCTCCTGAGCATAGGCAGGATCTCCTTTTCCGCACCTTTGCTAATAGAAAATGGCAGCGCTATCCCTGCTGCGTTAAGCCACAGCCCTCCCCTGTTCTCCCAATCTCTACCATTCCATCTGGTCAGATTGGCAGCGCACAAAGAAGGAACATCAGTTTCTCCCTCTCCTCTGTGAAAACTGACGCCTTAAGTGATGAAGATTTCATCACTTCCAGTATTGGTTCTGGATTTACCTGGCCTTGGAGGGCAAAGGAGTGATCAAGGATCTAATAAACCCCACATTTCTCCATAAAGAGGATATGTCACTACCCAAGGTATCACAAGGGATGATAAATATCACTAGTTTTGTTAGCTTGTTTTTTTTTGTAAGGTTATCTGAAAGAGGGGTTTCAAATGTTTCGACAGGGGCGCAGGTTCATCGCTTGCCTTTAAAGCTTCACCGATTGATAGTTTTGAGTATCCTCATGTATGCTGGTTTTAGATGGCATATTTAATATGTAATTACTCAACACTACCACATCTTTTAGCAAAAAAATGGGGTTTAATTGTATTTCTGTGCACTAAAATATTTTTTTTTTCCGAAACATGCATAACAAATCTGCAACTATCATCTTTTCACAAAACAAAAAAAAAAGAGAAGGGAGAGGGTATTCTAGGGTGACCCATAGGTGTATTAGTAAGTAATACATCAGAAGACAAATTGGGTAGATAAAGCCATACACATATATCATTTTATTATACATGTTAAAAAACAAAAATACAAAGAATGCTTATTTTACAAACAAACAGGATTGCTGTCATATGTTTTGAATCCTTTACTGACACGTTTCATGGTTATTGTCAGTTCTTCAGAACAAACATTTTGGCCCAGATTCATAAAGCAATTACGCCTGTCTAACTGGTGTTAGACAGGAGTAATTTCAAATTTCGCGCGCCGTATCACTAGTTTGAATCCTCAAACCATGATACGGCGGCTTCGGGCTTCGATCCGAGAGGCTTACGTCTTCGTAAGCCTTCGGATCTACGCTGCGATATTTTTGCGGCCGCTGGGAGGAGTTTGCGTCGTTTTCATGCGTCGGGATATGCAAATGTGTTTTTACGGCGATCCACGAAGATACGAGCGGTCTTCGCAATCGCTTACGTCTGTTTTTTTTTACGTACTGTTAGACCAGCTTTTTGCTGGTCTAACGGTGCGTAGCCCATGTTAAGTATGGCCGTCGTTCCCGCGTCGAATTTAATTTTTTTTTTTGCGTAACTCGTTCGGGAATAGAAATGTCCGTAAACGACGCTACTCAAACAACGAATGACGTAACGACGTGATTTCGCGCAATGCACGGCGGGAAATTTGCAAACGGAGCATGCGCAGTTCGATCGCCGCGGGAACGCGCCTATTTTAAATCCTTCACGCCCCCTACTCATCTATATGGATTGCGACGGGAGAAATACACTACGCCGCCGTCGTTTACTGGACAAAATCTACCTGGATTCCACGTAGAGCCAGGTAAGAAACGGCGGCGTAGTGTATTTCTGATACACTACGAGAATCCAATTCTCTCTGAATCTGGGCCAGAATGTGCAAGTAAATGACTTGATACATATGACAGAAATCCTGTTTGTGTGTACAATAAGTGTTCTTTGTAATTTTGTCTTTTAACGTTTATAATAAAATTCTATGGGCCAGATTCACATACACTTAATATTGCGCTGCGTAATCGAAATACTCTACACTGCCGTATTTTATCAGGCTCTACACCGAATCCTGGTAGATTTTTGCCCGTACGCTACAGCGGCGTAGTATATTTCTCGCCGCGTAATCGAAATACGCGATTAGGGGGCGTGAAGCATTTAAATTAAGCGCGTCCCCACGGCGATCGAACTGCGCATGCTCCGTTCAGAAATTTCCCGCCGTGCATTGCGCAAAATCATGTTGTTACGTCATTCGTTGTTTGAGTAGCGGCGTTTATGAACATTCCTATTCCCGGACGACTTACGTAAAAAATAATAAAAGACGTCGGAAAACGTAGAAATTCGACGCGGGAACGACGGCCATACTTAACATGGGCTGTCTAATATTAGAGCAGCAAAAAGCTGGTATAGTGTTACGCAAATAAAAGATGACTAAAGGTGCCGTAAAATTGCGATTGAAGATCGTAATTTCGGGGATCGCGGCAAAAGCTCATTTGCATACCCCGACGCAGAAAACGACGGGAAGTCCACCCAGTGGCCGCAATTTTATTGCAGCGTAGATCCGAAGGCGTACAAACACGTAATCCAGTCGAATTGAAGCCCGCAGCCGTCTATTCATGGTTTGAGGTTTTCGACTAGCTAAAAAACGCGCGTAATTTGAAATTACTCCAGTCTAACACCAGTTAGACAGGCGTAATGGCTCTCTGAATCTGGCCCTATATGTGTATGGTGTTTGTCTTCTGATGTATTACTAATATACCAGTGGGTCACCCTAGAATACACTCTCCCTTTTCTTTCTCTTTTTTCATTGTAACTTTAGGGTTGTTCCCCTTCCGGTATAAGGCTGTTTAAGCAATTTTTTTCAGTACCCCTTTAGCTGACATACTGTAACAACTCTTTTATTCGTATTCTTATTGTTATCTTTTTTACTCTACAGGGCTTCTGCTTTCAGAAAATATATACTTTTCAGAAATCCAGACAGAGTGGATGCTGGATAGTGCTGAGTGTCTCCTAAGAATGTCTCCAAACTGCACTGAGCTTGTTTTTCTTTTCCTTTATTTGGTCTCCATTCATTAGCACACCTCCGACCAAAGGTTTGCCTTATTTAGCCAAACTTGTTCCCCTCTTCCCATGAATGGTGTTCCGCTGCACACAGATCTTTTGGAGCCATCTTTCTATCTGTGCTTATTGGTCCACTGGTTTTGTTCCCATTTTTTGTTTCCTTTTTCAGAGCACCATAATGTTCTACTGAGAGCTTCAGACCAGCAGTACATCCCTCTACCAGTCCCACAAAGACTAATTCTACACACTCCATTCTCCCTGTACCTTTTACCCATGGCCATGTGAGTACTCCCTGCTACCTCTCACTATAGTAGCAAAGACAACCATTCCGCCCAGGTATTAACTTTCTGTCCATTAACGCTAGGGGATTAAATCACCCAGCAAAACGGGCATCTTTGTGGAGGGAGGCCCGCACCCATAAATGTGACATATTATGTGCCCAAGAAACCCACTTCCACCGAGGATCATCCCCCTGGTGTTCCCACAAGGCTTTCCTGCATATATTCACTGCCAGTATTTTGGGGGGAAAATATAGATGTAATGATTGTCATTAAAGATTATGTAGCATTCACACTTATTGACCAAATCCCAGACCCAGATGGAAGATATCTGATCCTTGTTTGCAATCTGAACTCTGTCAAATACACCATAGTAACAGTGTATGTACCTAATACTCATCAACTGAAATTTCGAAAATAAGCTCAAGCCCAAAATCAGGAGAATTCAGCAAGGTTTCCTATTGCTTTATAGGAAGTTCAATTTCATCAGTGACTCTTCCTTGGATTCCCCAGCACTCACTAAACATTCTCATCTGACTCAGACATTTCTTAACACCCAGAACCTTTACAATGTCAAAGAGAAGGGCTTTATCTTTTTCTCTGCTAGCCACCAAACATACACCAGGATTGACCTGTTTCTAACTGATAACTGGATTCTCCATAAAAGTGCAACAGCCATTAGACATGTGCATTCGTTTTCGTTAGAATGCATTTTCGTCCGAAAATCGGGTATTTTCGTTATCGTTTTAACGAACGAAAACCGACAGATCCGACATAAAAAATACTCTATTTTCGTTTTCGTTCCGATCCGACGATTTTCGATGCGTTGTCAAATTTCCGTCGTTCAATTTCACAAAGTCATCGAAAATCGTCGTTCGGAATACAGTGAATAGGTATATTCACTGTATTCAGAACGACGATTTTCGATGCTTTGTCGAATTTCCGTCTTTCAATTTCACAAAGTCATCGAAAATCGTCATTCTGAATACAGGGAAATAGGTATATTCCCTGTATTCAGAACGACGATTTTCGATGCTTTGTCGAATTTCCGTTGTATAATTAGACAAAGTCATCAAAAAATCGTAGTTTTCGGAGGAAAACTTTCCCGACGAAAACAAAATAAATCAAAACGATTTTCGGGAGTAACTAAATAAATTTATTTTCTGGACTAAAACGAAAAAAACGAAACGAAATATTCCAGTCTGCACATGTCTAACAGCCATCGACACCATAACATGGTCCAACCATGCTTCAATCTCACTCCAGCTACAGGACCTTCTACAATCTGCAGACTCTAAAACAACTAGAGAGAAACATCTGCTTAAGTATTTCGATGTTAATGCCTCATCTGTTGATAACCATTTTCAGTTTGGAATGACCATAAGGCAGTCAAAAGGGGTATACTCATTAAGCTAGGAGCACAAGAGAGGAGGAAAAGGCAGCAGCACTTAGACAAATTGCTCACTGATATTAAATCCCTCAAAGCACAAAACAAATTGTCACTTTCGCCACCTCTATCCTCTAAGCCTACCCAACTCTGACTCAATCCACAACTGGCTCTTCTGTACAATTTAAAAAAAGCTGCTAAGAGATTTAACATAACATTTTTTGCTTCTGGCAAAAGGGAAGGCAAATGTTTGGCTAAACGGCCACTAACAAACTTAAAATCCCCTTTATCCATCCCTTTGTCACCCAAGTAAAGCTATACAAACCAAAGGATATTGCAGATGGTTTTAGTCTCTATTATGATTCCTTGTACAACCTAAAGGAGGATGATACAATCCCAAAGGAAATAGAGGACTTTCTAAACACCCTAGACCTCCTGTCCATAACTCCCTCTCATCTTCAGATCTTAAGCGCCCCAAATTCATTAGACAAAATACACAAAATTATCTCATCCCTCCCCATCTCCTGGACCAGGTGGTCTCATTGGAAAGTATTAAAAGCAATTTAGCCAAATTTTGGTACCACATCTCCAGACTTTTTTTGTAACTGCTCATGCCTCTTCCTCCTTTCCACCTGAAATGTTATAAGCTCTCACAATTACACTTCCAAAGCTAAGGAAGTGTAGCGCCCCTGTACTTTCAGTATGGACGCTTTTTAAATTTAGAGGAGGATGAGAGAGTTATGTAGCTCTCATTTATGTGATTTGTCTCAATTTAGCTTCTGTGCTATACTGTCATTTCATTCTGTGTTCCAAAGATGCCTTACCATCTCGGGGTGACAGAGGGCGGCCGTGAAGTTCAGGTGGGAGTGCCTTTTTGCCAGCAACCAATTAGAGGGGTTTTTCCCTCGCAGGGCATGCTGGGGGAGGTTACTTCTGTTTAGATGCCATTTTGGGCGGGGGAGTTCGTGGTTGGATCCGGGTGCGGCACCCACCTTCAGGGTGTGCGCACATCACAGGCCCCTGCGAAATAGCCTACCAGGCCGGGGCGCACGTGCTACGCATTATCTTCGGTTCCGGGACCAAACTGGCCCAGAGAGACTAAAGCTGCCATGGGACCCAGTGACTTATTGGGTCCCTTCAACTTAAGAGAAGATCCCGAACAAGTTGTGCTGTTCGGTGGGGAGTCAGTCTGAGGAGAGCCAGGAGGTGGGCAATCCAATAGGGCCCAGACGAACCATCAGGGATCTAAGTGACCGGACACTGGGAGTTTGTTTGATGGCAACCTGTCAGTCGGTCACCAAAACTAATAGCTACCTGAGGGAGATTCAGGCAAAACTACTTTTATTGAGAAGGGATTGCTCCATTAAGCTGCGTTCCAGAGCAGGGGCCTGTGGGAGAGGCACCACTCCTAATTTCCATTAAGCCAAGTCTGTGGCAGAGGCTTGTCTTCCTTATCAAAGTTCCGAGTGATATTCCGGCTGCCAGTTCTGTGAGAGAGACTGTCCGGGTACACTACACCCACTCCGGCTGGAGTGGCGACAAAGCAAAGGTACTGTCATAATAAAGACAAAGAAAAATGGATAGCCGCACTCCAAAACCTGATGGGTGGTCTTTTATTCAATAGACAGCATGTACAAAAATAGGGTCACAGCAGTAGAAACAAGGAACAGCCGACGCGTTTCGCACTGGATCAGTGCTTATTCAGCCATGAATAAGCACTGATCCAGTGCGAAACGCGTCGGCTGTTCCTTGTTTCTACTGCTGTGACCCTATTTTTGTACATGCTGTCTATTGAATAAAAGACCACCCATCAGGTTTTGGAGTGCGGCTATCCATTTTTCTTTGTCTTCATTTTGCTTAGTGCACCGCCAGCACCCTCGGTATCCTGCACCACCTGTAACCATTTAGTGATCCCACCTGGAGCGGTGACTCCTTTCTCTGTACTGTCATAATAGTTAAGGCCTGAGTCTGCAACTTCTCTTTCACCATATTTCCCTATTCACCTGAAGTTACCTGTTTGCCGTGTTGGGCAAGGAAATAAAAGCACAGAAAACAACACCTTGCTGTTTGGACATTCCGTAATTGCTCACATCATCTATTCATCATCATACTTCTAGACATGCTACAGAGGTAACACACCAATCCCAAATCTATCCAGCGGCTCCTGCGGGGGTAGCACTACAGGAGGATCCAGTAAACCACAACATTTTCACCCCATATTCCTCCTTAACAATGACCTAAAAATGTACTCCAACTCTTTGCCTCCAAGCTACTTGATATGCTGCCAGGCCTCATCCATCTGGCTTTAACAAAAGAGACAATTATCTAAAGCTGCTCAATCTCAAACGCCCTCTCTGCTCCCAGCTTTGGATGCAGAAAAGGCAATCAACAGTTCACTGGACCTATCTATCAATGTCCTTGCCAAATATGGATTTTCTGGCATTTATTTTCTGCCAAAATGGCACTATATTTATTTCCCTCCGCTTGGGTGTATTCATCGGGTATACTTTCCTGGCCCTTCCTGATATCAAATGGCACTCACCAATGTTGTCCTCTCTCATTGCTTATTTTTAATATTTTAATGGAACCCTTAACTGCTTACATTAGGGCACATTCTGATGTAACTGGATTGTGCATTGGAGCTATTGACCACATCATGAGCCTCTTTGCGGATGATGTTATACAAATGTTGACAAATGTCTACTCCCTGGCCACTGTACATAATACCCTCCAACCGTTTAATAGGTTATCTTGTTACAAGGTTAATGACACCAATCATACCTATTGAGTTTAGGACTGGACCCACACACTAAATGCAAAATCAAAAGTGACTGCCCTTATGTCTGGAAAGACAAACGTATTTCTTACTTAGGCATGGCTCTACCCCCAAAACCTAATCAACTAGTGTCTGCAAATGATCTTCCCTTTATATCCAAATTGCAAATCCAACTAGCAAGCATATCTAAGCATGAGCTATCTTGGTCTGGTTGATTAGTAGCCTTCATTACCCTACAGCAGGGGTGTCAAACTCAATTTCATTGCGGGCCGCATCAGCATTATGATTGCCCTCAAAAGGGCCGGTTCTATCTGTGAGATTAGATGCCCAGCACATCCACTCCCCTTTACATTAGTTGTCAAAAGCCACCCCACCATCAGAAGTTGCGTCCCCAACTTTCCCTTACATCACAGTGTACCCCCCTTTCCTTATGCTGCTGCTGGGAAGAAGCTGGATGCATTGCTTGAAAGCAGAAAGTAAGGGTCTGGAGTATAACCAGAGGAGGGCTGAAGTTCTCCTGCAGCTGCAGGAGAGGTGCAAGGGCCACATGAAATGGCCTGGAGGGCCGCATTCGGCCCGCGGGCCTTGTGTTTGCCACCTATGCCCTACAGTCTTTGAACAAATTTCTTTGGAAAGGAAAAAGTACTGTCCATGATGCTTTTTTTATTTGCACTAACATACAATTTTTCAGGAAAAGCTTTCAGGTGTCCCCCCTTCTTCAAGGTCCCATCAGTACTGATTCACAAAAGTTTAAAAAAAAAAAAGTATAAAAAAAACAAACACACACACAAATGTACATGGCAATGGTAATAAAACAAGCATAGTAAGTGAGATAAGACAGCGGGAAAGCTATAGACTGGGGGAGGGGGGTGGTAAAACTGTTGGATAATGAGTGAAAAAAATCTAAATTAAGGCCATAATTTTTTTGTGTCAAATTGAACTATTATTCTTAGTTCAAAGGTTTTCCTTTCCTGAATAGTTTTGAAATTCCCTTTAAGAACTAAGACATTGAGGTCTTCCATAGTGTGGTTGTGAGAAATGATGTCCCACGGGTGTGCAATACTTATCTTCTTTATGTTCCTTGATAGTATGTCTGTGCAAAGTATAATCCTGTGATATTCAAGGTCTCTTTTGTGTGTATGAAACTTTTAGATTTAGATTTCTGCTAAAACTTGTTAATCAGTACTGCTAGGACTTTGAAAAGGGGGGCACACAATGTAAGCTTGTCCTGAAAAATCGTATGTTAGTGCAAATATTTTTTTTTTTTATTACGAACAGTACTCAATTGTTTCTGTTGCAAGTGCACTAATACGGCTACAATCACCTCAAGCATGTTTGGAAAGGCAAAAAAGTCAGACGTGCATTTCACAGATTAACCAAATGTAAGAGAGGTAGGTCACACAGGCCTCTAGGAATATACTTTGCACATTACTATCTCAACTTAAAGACTGGTTTACACAACCATTGCCATTCTTTTGGAGTAAAATAGAACAACATCACATGATGAATAAACTTTGTTGCTCCTTTGTTCTGACCTCATTATTCCCTAGTAGATATTCACTCTATCTCCGACCATACAAGTGTCAATTCATGTGTAGCACTAGAGATTCCCATTTTCACTCTCTCACTATTAATACCTGATATATCACTCAATTACTGGCAAGTTCAGGACATAACATCAATAAGCAATCTATACTAGACATGTGCATTCGTTTTTGTTAGAATGCATTTTCGTCCGAAAATCCGTTTTTTTCGTTATCGTTTTAACAAACGATAACGAAAGTGCAAGAATGGAAAACCGAAAGATCCAACATAAAAAATGCTTTATTTTCGTTTTTGTTGCGGTCAAAATTCGATATAGAGAGATTCGACATTATAGGGAAAAGATTCGACATCATAGAGAAAAGATTCGACATTATAGAGAAAAGATTCGACATTATAGAGAAAAGATTTGACATTAAAGAAATAATAGATTCGACATTACATGGAATAGATTTCGATTTATGAGAAAATAGGTTCGACCTTATAGAGAATAGTTTTGACATTATTGCTAGTCATACAACATTAGAATTCTTGTAGGCGGAAGATTCGAACGGAAATGTACGATTCGACGTTCCGTCGAATAATCTTTTGACCCTTCGACAGCAACCAAAAAGATTTGACGTTCCGTTGAATATTCTTTTGATCATTCGACAGAAACCAAGTATTATTGCATTTTCGGACGAAAGCTATTCCCCAACGAATAAATCAAAACGATTTTCGGGAGTAACTAAATAAATTTATTTTCCAAACGAAAACGAAAAAACAAAACGAAATATATTCCAGTCTGCACATGTCTAATCTATACACAAACAAAAAGTCTTTTGATGAATTAAAAAATAATTCTAACTGGAGAGATACTCGCACTTCAAATATTTACAGATAATATCCTTCCTGCACCATTACCCCCAAACAGTGTGTATTTTCCCCAAAAATATAGCATATTTCTATACATAGGCTCCCTTTAACGAGAAGGGCATATCATTGTTCTATTCTTATCTCAATGAAAAATCGGTGAACAGGGATGCACCAGTCCCATGCTGTAAACTGCTCCACATGGCAGAGTGAACTCAGCCTAAACTTACTTAGTCACTAAACTTGTGAACCCTTAGGAACTAATGCATAACATTTTGTTAAGATGGTACCTAACCCCCTTCCATATCTTAAACTTCTCCAATTCCACCTCTCTACTATGTTGGAGAGGCTGCAAGCAAACTAGTACATTACTCCACATCTTTTGGGTTGCTCTCTTTTATCCACAGTCTGGTTTACAATTTTCCAAATTCTATCACAAATTATAGGTATCTTACTTCAAACTTCTCCAGACTTAGCACTGTTATCCTCAGAAATAAAACTGACCCCCCCCCCACGTTTAGAACAGTAGTGATCCATATTCTTCTTGCAGCAAAACTTCCCCTGGTTCTTTTCTGAAAAACCAACCGTATACCCAACATATAGTTACATATAGTTACATAGTTACATAGTTAGTCAGGTTGAAAAAAGTCCATACAGTTCAACCACAAAAAATATATAAATAAAATAAAGAAAACACAGTACAATCCCATACACATAACTCAATACCCACAGTTGATCCAGAGGAAGGCAAAAAAAAAAAAAAAAAAACAGCAGAGCATGATCCAATTTGCTACAGCAGGGGAAAAAATTCCTTCCTGATCCCCCGAGAGGCAATCAGATTTACCCTGGATCAACTTTACCTATAAATGTTAGTACTCAGTTACCGTATTTATCAGGGTATAGCGCGCACCCCTAAAGTGGCCCCCATTCCTGTGTAAAAAAAAGTTTTTTGTACTTACAGTTTTGGTGTCTTGCACGGCGTCCATCGGCGGCTTCGGGTTCCTCTTCGTCGGGTCCGGCGTCCTTTTGCGGCATCCTCCCCACTCGATCCTCGCTTTCCCGCGCCGATTTCGAATACTGCGCCGGCATATACCGAGCACAGTACACCTGGGTATAGTCGGGCAGGCTCGGCTCCTTTCGCGCTCAAGTCCTGTACGTCCAGGACGTCAGCGCAAGAGGAGCCGAGTCTGCCCGACTATACCCGAGTGTACTGCGCTCGGTATATGCCAGCGCAGTATTCAAAGCAGCGCGGGAAAGCGGGTATCGGCGTATACCGCGCACCCACGATATTGCCCTGATTTTCAGGGCAAAAAAGTGCACGGTATACGCCGATAAATACGGTATATTATGTACGTTTAGGAAAGTATCTAGACCTTTCTTAAAGCAATCTACTGAGCTGGCCAGAACCACCTCTGGAGGGAGTATGTTCCATATTTTCACAGCTCTTACTGTGAAGAAACATTTCCATATTTGGAGATTAAATCTCTTTTCCTCTAGACGTAAAGAGTGCCCCCTTGTCCTCAGTGTTAACCGTAAAGTGAATAACTCAACAGCAAGTTCACTATATGGACCCATTTATATATTTGTACATGTGGATCATATCCCCCCTTATTTTCCTCTTCTCAAGAGTGAATACATTTAATTATTCCAATCTTTCCTCATAGCTGAGCTCCTCCATGCATCTTATCAGTTTGGTTGCCCTTCTCTGCACTTTATCCAGTTCCCCGATATCCTTTTTGAGAACTGGTGCCCAAAACTGGACTGCATATTCCAGATGAAGTCTTACTATTGGTTTGTACAGGGGCAAAATTATATCTCTATTTCTGGAGTCCATACCTCTCTTAATACAAGAAAGGACTTTGCTCGCTTTGGAAACTGCAGCTTGGCATTGCATACCATTATTGAGCTTATGATTAACTAAAACCCCCAAATCCTTCTCCACTATAGATCCCCCCAGTTGTACTCCCCCTAGCATGTATGATGCATGCATATTCTTAGCCCCTAAGTGCATAACTTTACATTTATCCGCATTAAACCTCATCTGCCACTTAGTCGCCCAATTAGACAGAGCATTGAGGTCGGCTTGTAAATTGGAGACATCCTGTAAGGACGTTATTCCACTGCATAGCTTGGTGTCATCTGCAAAGACAGAAATGTTACTTTTGATCTCAGACCCAATATCATTTATAAATGTATTGAAAAGTAAGGGACCCAACACCGAACCTTGGGGTACACCGCTGATAACCTTGGACCATTCAGAGTAAGAATCATTAATCACAACTCTCTGAATCCTGTCTTTCAGCCAGTTTTCTATCCATTTACAAACTGATATATCCAATCCTGTAGACCTTACCTTACACATGAGCCGTGTGTGGGGAACTGTATCAAACGCTGATGCAAAATCCAAGTATACCACGTCCACAGCTATGCCTCTGTCCAGGGTTTTACTTACCTCTTCATAAAAGGAAATCAGGTTTGTCTGACAACTTCTGTCTTTCATGAATCCATGCTGTCTGTTGCTTAAATAGTTTGTTTCCAGTAAGAACTCATCCATGTGGTCTTTTATTAAACGTTCCAGTATCTTCCTAACTATAGAAGTTAAACTAACAGGTCTATAGTTACTTGGTAAAGACTTTGGGCCAGATTCAGGTACACGTACATTTGTGCAGCGTATCCGAGATCCGCTACGCAACCGTATTTTACCAGGCTCTAGAACAAATTCTGGTAGATTTTTGCCCGTACGATACGGCGGCGTAGTCTATTTCTCGCCGCGTAATCGAAATACGCGATTAGGGGGCATGAAGCTTTTAAATTAAGCGCGTCCCCACGGCGATCGAACTGCGCATGCTCCGTTCAGAAATTTCCCGCCGTGCATTGCGCGAAATAACATCGATACGTCATTCGTTGTTTGAGTAGCGTCGTTTACGGACATTCCTATTCCCGGAAGTTTTACGTCAAAAATAAAAAAACGTCGGAAAACGTTGATATTCGACGCGGGAACGACGGCCATACTTAACATGGGCTGTCTAATATTAGACCAGCAAAAAGCTGGTATAGTTTTACGCAGCAAAAAGATGACTAAAGATGCCGTAAGAGATTGCGATAGACGTTCGTAATTTCGTGGATAGTCGGCAAAAGCTCATTTGCATACCCCGACGTGGAAAAACGACGGGAACTCCACCAAGCGGCCGCAATTTTATTGCAGCGTAGATCCGAAGGCGTACGAACACGTAAGCCAGTCGGATTAAAGCGCAAAGCCGTCTTTTCATGGTTTGAGGATTCAAACTAGTGAAAACACGCGCGTAATTAGAAAGTACTCCAGTCTAACACCAGTTAGACAGGAGTTACGGCTCTCTGAATCTGGCCCCTTGTTCCCTTTTTAAATATAGGCACCACATTGGCTCTACGCCAATCCAGTGGTACTATTCCTGTCATTAATGAGTCCCTAAAAACTAGATACAATAGCTTTGAAATTACAGAGTTCAATTCTTTTAGGATCCGTGGGTGGATGCCATCTGGTCCAGGTGCTTTATCCACCTTTATTCTGTCTGAATATTTCTGGACCATATCACTTTTGAGCCATTGTGGATTTTGGGCTGTGTCACTACCACTCCCATTATGGACATGAGCTCTCCCATGCTCTATTGTATACACAGAGCTGAAGAAAGCATTTATTAAAGGGGTTGTAAAGACAAAAAATATTTTCCTCTTAAATTAAAGTCTGACGGTAGCTGATAAAGTAAAAAGTAATATTTTGCATTATAACTAGTTTGATACCTGTTGAAATCAAGCTGTTTTATTCACCTCTGTCACTCCTGAATTGTTATTCTTACTGACTTCCTGGTTTGCAGTGTGCGTTCATTCTTGCTGTAACACGGCCTAATGGGAACTACAGTTCCCATTAGGCTTAGCCTCTATGCCTGTGAGGGATACGAGAGCATCTTCACGCAGGGCTGTAGTCATAGGGAGGGGGTGAGCACATTCTGCTTTCCACCATGCCAAACAGCTCAGGTGCTGGTGGAAAGCAACCAGAGGAGAGACAGGAAATGGCATTTTCAAGCCTGGATTACTGTATTTTGGAGGTCAAAAGGAAAAACAAGGTAAGTGATAGTTAAATGCTCTAGCTTACAGCAATCAATTGATCTAATAAAAAACAAACCTTTAGTGTTCCTTTAAATTAGCCCTCTCTTTGTCCCCAGTCACCCACTCTAGATTATTTTGTAAAGGGCATACATGCTCAGACCTGACCTTTATTACTATTAATATATTTGAAGATTTTTTGGGTTTGTCCTACTATCTTTTGCGATCTGTTGTTCGTTTTGAATTTTTGCATCCTTGATTTCCTTTTTACATATCCTGTTATACCTCTTATATCCTTTTTACATATTCTGTTATACCTCTTATATCTGAGGTAATCAAAATTGTACAGTTTCATGGCATTTAGACACCATGTTAGCTTTTAGCAATGACTCATATACCACAGCTACTGTTGCTTGGGAACCTTGAGAGAAATGGTTTACTACTAATAAGACCTATTGATACCGTGACCCACTGTCTTACCAATGTAACAATGTGAGTTGGTTCTTTTCTCAGCTCAGTGTAGTTGATTACTGATTCAAAACCTTGACTCTGTATTAGCTTGACCTTATGTACTGCCTTTGACATGCTGGTACTCAGTTTTGTTTTTTTCTTATATTTTTTACATTATTCTTTAAATTTTTCATTTTAATTGCGTTTTGGTCTGTAATGTTGAAATTCTTGAATAACGAAATATAAAAAAAAAAACTATTATAAAGCAGCAGGTGTTTTATAGCAATGAATAGCACTGCATGTTGCATTATATCACAGTAACTATCTCTCCCTAAAATGACTCTGAGGCCTTGTACACACGAGGGAATATTTCGGCTGAACATGGTCCGACGGACCATTTCAGCCGAAAAATCCGCTCGTGTGTAGGGGCAAACGGACCGTTTTGGCCGGACTCCTCCGGCGGAAAAATTCCAAAGCATGCTTTGGAATTTTTCCGCCGGAGAGCTGTCCGTCAGCTATGTCCGCTGGTTAGTACGGCAAACCAGCGGACATATCTGCCCGCACATGCGTCGTATCCTGTGAATGGATCCGACGCATGCGCGCGGAAGTGTTTACTTCCTGGTGCGGTGACGTGGCAGTCACGTGGCAGCGTCAACGTCACCGCCGCGTCACCGCGCTGTCCGCCGGCGGGGAATTTGATCCGATGGTGTGTACAGCCATCGGATCAAAGCAATCCGGCAGACAGATCCGATGGGAACGGTCCGTCGGACCGTTCCCATCGGATAAATTCCCTCGTGTGTACAAGGCCTGACTGTCAGGTGTCCCTAGCTTAACCAACCCCAATGCATACTGACAAAAGGCTGATAGAAGAGCTGACAGGGGGCCAGCTCAAATACAAGCCTACATTATTGGACAAACACTTCAGTTCACAGCTTATTATTTATTTATTTATTTATTTATTTATTTGCTGGCTAGTTGAGAAAAGGAAAAAACTGCCAGGTCTCTTGTTCTGCATATTTTCCTGCCTATGCGCACCTTGCCTTTTTTTTCTTGTTTCAAACAGATCATTAAAGCTGCCTTGCTACTGATTATTATTACACAGCTTTATCATCTGTAGTGTCTAAATTCTTGTGGTAAATCACTTGCCTGTGCATGGTGTCTCTAGTATATTTTGGCAGTCTTGCTCATTAAAAATGTCCTGCTGCTGGCCAAATTTACAATTCAGTATCATCAGGATAATTTCACAACAGCAAGTGCACGGACAGCTTCAGTGAACCACTGGCCAATTTCAATTTCTATCTATCTCGGATCTGTGTCTCTGTTAAAACTACCAGAAAACCACAAACACAATCTTTATTAAATGAAGAGCTGTTATATGTAAACCCAGCTTGTTTTAGAAGAAAAATGTCAGTTCTACTCCCACATTTGTGCTGTACAATGTCACTGAGACTGTCCACGCACATTATGCTGTTTTAAAATGTATACCTTAAAGCGGAGTTCCACCCAAAAATGGAACTTCCGCTTAATCCCCTCCCCCTTACATGCCACATTTGGCATGTAATTTTTTTGTGGCTGCTGACTTTTAATAAACATTACATTTGGGCGGAACACCCCTTTAAGGCACCACCCAAACTTGTCATTAAAAGGATGTGTGCTTTTTCCATATCTCAATGTAAGCTGCATGAAAAGGTATTCTCCAGTGTATTGTGAATTTTTGCAATTGGTATTAGTACAAACCCTCAATTGTAGTTTCCAGTTTTACATTTCTTTTTCCAATTGCCTATTGGCCCTAAAAGTTGCCAAAATGTGCTAACTAATTTTTACACATATAGACTTTATTAAGAGTCATCACTAATTCTGGGATTGTTAAATCTCAGGTTGTTGTGCTGAACCCCCAGCTGATTAAACCTGGGAAGATTCAGGCATCTCTAGTGGGCATAGATGCAGACTTCTGTGGTCAAATGTCCATGTACAGTAAATGGATTCCCCTGCACACTATTGTCAGTATTTATGCTCTGTCCAAGCAGTTAAAGCGGTTGTAAACCGGCATATACAATTTTTTTTTACACCTGCAAGGCAAAAGCCATAATGAGCTATTATGCTAGTATGCATCTATGTTTCTCTGTTGCATTTTGTTGGGTGAATGTAACATTTCTCAACATTCTGTCATTTAGAGAAAAATAGCTACAGGAACATTCAACCATGAGTCATTATTTCCCGATTGAGAAAATAGTACAACACAGTAGGCTAAAAACATTCGATGAGCAGGGAAAATAGTGAGGTACACTTCTGCACTGTGTATTGTGTACAGAGAATCCTGTGAGAACATCTGAATGAATGGGAGTTCAGATTAATAAAACTTGAGCTGCAGTGTGAAGTGAAACAATTAGAAGTGGTATTATTATCAGTGATGAATGTGACAGCTTCCTCCAGGTTCCCTGCTAGCATCCTAACAATCAGTGACTCATCTTACCCAGCACATTCAAGTGGGGATTCCCAACTGACAGGTAAATTGAAACAAGCAGCATCTAAACAACAAAGGTGAGCCCCCACTCCCAAAAAAAATCATAACAGGCCTTCTAGGTCTTGTATGGATTTTAAGGTGGACCCAATGAAAAAGAAAATCTATAACAGACCCTTATGCAAAAACAATAAACAAAAAAAAAAATCGAGACCCTTATGCAAGCAGGTTGCCAGGAAAAGGGGTGATGAGCATGTAGCCTTCCTGTTTGAACCATGTATGCTCGGATAAGGGATTGGCATAGAATTTTATGGGGACCCCCTTAAAATCAATACCAAACCTAAAGAGTCTGGTAGGAATTTGGAAGTGGATCTCACACTGATTTTTTTTCTACTCCGGCTGTTTGTTTACATTCATCTTTTGGTAATTCCTCAGTTGAATTTTCCAGGTGGGGATGAGTCACTGGCTGTTTTGGATTCCAGCAGATGCCAGCTCCCTAAGGGCCCTTTCACACTAGCGGACGAACGGTCCGCTAATTACAAGTCCGTTAAGGGACTTGTAATGGGCCCCTATGGGAGCGGATCCATTAGCGGATGATGCATCCGCTAACGTCCGCCAGATCCGCATCCGTTTTTTCGGACAGAAGAATGTCCTATTTTTCTTCCGTCTGGCCAAACGGATCGGATGCAAACGGACAGACGGTCCGTTTCCATCCGATTCCCCATAGGGGATAGCAGAGGAGAGACAGGGCGGTCCCTGCACAGTGTGCGGGGACCGCCCTGTCCGCCCGACAGCTCAGTGGAGACCCCCCGCTGAGCCGATGGACACAAAAAATGGACCGCTCCGTGTGAAAGAGCCCTAAGGTGGAAGTTGTAATAATACCACTTCTAAATGTTTTGTTTCACACTGCAGCTGGAGATTCACTCAACTAAACAGCCATTCATATTGCACAGCATTCTGCATAGACTGTACACAGTTCAGGGATCTTCTACAAGTTATTTTCCCTGTTGTTTTAATGTCCTTAGCCTATAGTGTTAAGCTATTTTCTATATTGGTGAATGTTAACTCTTGGGGTCAAATGTTCTTACTTTTTCTCTTAGGACTGAGAAAAAGAATAACAGTTGGGACTTTACAGTATATGAGGCGCTGACCTGGTAAGGTCAATTGCCTCTATCCCTATCTATATGTCAAAACAATTGGGGAGAGAAGATTGGGACTTTGAATGAAGCAAGTGGGTATATAAAATTCAGTTTAACCACTTGCCACCCGCCCTATTGCAGATTGACGTCGGCATAGTGGTTTCAGAATCCTGACTGGACGTCATATGACGTTCGCCAGGATTCGCCGTTATTGCACGCCGATCAGTAATGTCGCTTGTCCCCCGGACACAGCGCATACCTGATCAGGGTAAACAGCCAATGAAATTGGTTGTTTACCCACGTGATTGGCTGTGTCCAATCACAGCCTGTCACCTGCAAAAACAAATCAGAGGCGTGCTTAAAGCGCGCTTCTGGGGGCACATTCGCCGCTATTGCACGCCGATCGGTAATGTCGCTTGTCCCTCGGACATAGCCTATCCTCGATCAGGGTAAACAGCCAATTAAATTCCAATTCATCCTATGCCCATATGTTTACTTGGCACCGTCTCACACTAGAGGAATTTAAATTGTTTTTGGGCATTGCTTTTAATATGGGGCTTTCAAAGAAAAATGAAACACATTCCTACTGGTGCACCCGCCCCATCCACCACATGCCCATATTTTCTGCTGTCATGCCCAGGACGCGGTACGACATGATAATGCGCTTTCTACATTTCAACAACAATTCACAGTGCCCTTCCCAAAGATCGCCCCAACCATGACAATTTTCCGAAGTGTTTATGCCCGACCAAAATATTTGTGTAGACAAATCCCTTATCCACTTTACTGGATGGCTGCATTTCAAGCAGTATATCCCAAGTAAGAGAGCCAGGTATGGGGTAAAAATGTATAAATTGTGTGATCGAGCCACTAGATACGTGCACACATTTCGTATTTACGAAGGCAAAGATTCCCAGCTCCAGCTCTGTGATTGCCCCACATATATAGGAACCAGTGGTAAAATTGTCTGGGACCTTGCATACCCCTTGTTCAAAAAAGGTTGCAACTTATGTTTAGATAATTACTACAGCAGCTTGCCCCTTTTCCTTCACCTGTATCGTGAACAGACCCTGGCCTGCGGTACCTTCCTAAAAAATAGAAAGGGGTTCCCACAGAATTTGCTATCAAAACTGCTACAAAAGTGGGAAGCCACATTCATGAGGAATGAGGAGGTGTTGGTCATAAAGTGGTGGGACAAGAAGGATGTTCACACGATGACTACAATCCACAATGACAACTTGGTGGAGGTTCAGAGAAGACGTGGCCCCGTAGTAAAGCCTGAATGTGTTCATGAGTACAATATGTACATGGGGGGTGGATTTAAATGATCAGATGCTACAGCCCTATTTATCAACCCGAAAGTCAAATTATTGGTATAAGAAAGTAGCATTTTATCTGTTTCACATGGCCCTGTTCAATTCATTTGTCTGCTATCAAAAATCACCCGAAAACCAACCTACCACCTACCTCAAATATTATGAAGACATTGTCACTGCCCTTATTTACCAACAAGGACCCTCCCCAGGAAGCATTCGCTCATTGCTTATCATTGTCCGAATTGTCCCTCCCAACCTGGCCTGTGTATCAGTGATTGCTTCAAAATTTATCACAGATCCATCAGATACTAGTTCCTCTTATTAGTAACAGACTGACATTTCCCCCCTCTCTAATACCTGTGCCTGCCTGCTACCATGTTTCTACCTTCCATGTAACTGACCCAGGCCTGTTTATCGACAATGTCTTTGCCTGCCGTTTTAACACCTTTCTGACTCTCACGTGCACCAACCTCAGCCTGTTTACCGACAATGCCTTTGCCTGCCATTTCAACCACGTTTCTGACTTCCACATGTACCGACCTCGGCCTGTTAAATCGACCATGTTTTTGCCTGCCACTTGGACTGATCTTTTGAACTTCTACTTTAGTACACAGGGGTCTCACATATGTGAGGGGCTCCAAAATAGCGTTCTGAGTACAGAAAATCAGTTTTTGGTTTTCTGTTTTCCCAGAACAGGGTCTGGTTGCCTGGAGGCTTTAAAGAGATTTGGGTGGGAGAAGCCTCTACCCCTGTCCCCCTGGCCCTAAGCGTGATGCTCCTTTCTGCTGGCTGGACCAATACTTTGGCTGTGTTGACTATTTCTCTGGCTGCTGCCTCTACTGACTATGGACAATAATTCTGCCTGGACATCTCTGCCTGCTGCCTGGACCTGTGCTTTGGCTGTGTTGACTATTTCTCTGCGTGTCTATTCATGCCTGCTGCCTGGATGATTGCTTTTGCTGTCACTGACCACATCCCTGCCTGCTGCCTGGACCGATGCTCTCCTCTGTGGACCAGTAAACTACTAAAACCACAGGTAATCTTTTGTTATTTGGTATGTACCTGCTATGTGTTAGATATATGAAGGGTCTTCAAAAATGTGACCGTTAGTCAGAAAATTATATGTGTAATTTTATGCTGCTAGAATGCCTGGAGGTGCTATTTGGATGTTGGGCCTCTGTATATGGCCATGCTGTGTAAACGTCTCACACATGTGGTATTGTTATACTCAGAAGGTGTATTTTGGGGTGTCATTTTTGCTATGTACATGCGGTGTGTTGGAAATATCTTATAAATGGGCAACTTTGTATTAAAAAAAAAGTGTTTTTATTGAAATGAACCGTTCAAAAGACTTATTATGCCTCATAGATTATACGTTGGGGTGTTAGCTTTCCAAAATGGGGTCATTTTGTGGGTGTTTCCATTGTCCTGGTGCTCCAGGGCCTTCAAAATTGAGATAGGTCATCAGGAAATGATATGTGTAATTTTGCTCCTAAAATGCCTGGAGGTTCTACTTGGATGTTAGGCCTCTGTATGTGGTCAGGCTGTGTAAAAGTCTCACACATGTGGTATAGCCATACTCAGGAGGAGTAGAATGTATTTTTTGGTGTAATAAATATGCAAATGTTGTGTTCAAGAAATAACCTCTGTGTAAAAAAAAAAAAAAAATCTTAATTTTCCCAAGAATTGTGTGAATAACTTACAAATTCAAAAAACTCATTGTGCATCTTACTAAATACCTTGGACTGTCTACTTTCCAAAAATTGGTCATTTGGGGGGTATTTGTACTTTCCTGGATTGTTATTGAATCAAGAAATGAGATAGGCCTTCAGTACATCAGGTGTGATCAGATGTGATACATTTTCAGTGATTTGCACCCTAACTTGTAGACTTTATAACTTTCACACAGACTAAATAAAATCCACTAATTTGGGTTATTTTTTACCAGATATGTAGCAGTATAAATTTTGGCCCAAATTTATTGAAGAACATTTACTTCTTTGCAAAATTTCACAATAGAAACTAAAAAAAAAAAACATTTTTTTTTCAAAATGTTTGCTTTTTTTGCTTATGTCGCAAAAAAAAAAAAACATTGGTGATTAACTACCACCAAAAGAAAACTCTATTTGTGAGAAAAAAAATGATAAAAATGTTGTAGTATGACTGAGTAATTGTCAATCAAAGCATGAGAGCACTGAAAGATGAAAATTGGTGTTTAAGTGCCCTGTATGGAAGTGGTTAATATATAAATTAACATACAAACACATAATCATGGGTGTATATCCAATACAATTATAATAACTGGTACAATTCATAAAGATGTACTGTATATACATACAATATAGACGAGTTGCCACATGATTATAAACAGTCAATATCAAAAATGTATACATACTAACAGATATCAATTGAATTATATGAACACGGCATATATGCATTTTGTGGATTGATCCGCTCTTCAGGAGCATGCGCCTGAGTTCAATAAAAAATATAATAGAAGGAGTTGCTGTATAGTCTGATTAAACTTAAAGGGTCACTAAAGAAAAAAAAAATAAGCTAAATAGCTTCCTTTACCTTACTGCAGTCCTGGTTTCATGTCCTCATTGTTCGTTTTTGCTTTGAAGTAGCTGTAATACTTTTCACTGGGGTCCATGATCAAAGAGGTGTGATTACTATGGGGTAGATTCACGTAGAAATGCCTATCTATAGGCATGCCTAGCGTCTGGCTTTTAAACTAGGCCGCCGCAACTTTTTCAGGCAAGTGCTTTATTCTCAAAGCACTTGCCTGTAAAGTTGAGGCGGCGTAGCGTAAAAGAGCCGTCCGAAATTCAAATTCGGCGGGTAGGAGGCGTGTATCATTTAAATCAAGCGCATCCCCGCGTCGAACGAACTGCGCATGCGCCGGCCGGGATTGTTTCCCAGTGCGCATGCTCCAAATGTCAACGTCAATTTGACATGTAAACGACGTGAATGGCACTTACGCAAAACCCTATTCGCGAACGTTTTACGTTAATGACGGGAAAAAAAGCGTTGGCACGCCATCCATACTTAACATTGCCTGCGCCTCATATAGCAGGCATAACATTACGACGGTACTACGCTAACGCAAGCAACGTAATTGAATAGCGCCGGCCGGGCGTACATTCGGGAATCGGCGTATAGGCTCATTTACATATTTTAGATGGGAACGCCACCTAGCGGCCAGCCTAAAATATGAAAATAAGATTAGACAGCGTAGATTGGGCGTATAAAACGCAGAGATAAGACGGCTTATCTCCTACCTGAATCTACCCCTGTGTGTCTAAAACTCCTCAGAACCATCAGATTCATTTTAAAAACAAACATTGCCCTGTATTTGTTTGTTTTCGTTCTGTGTGTCTCTTTACTTCACAGAAACATGAAACCATTTTTTAAAACGAAACTAAACTGCAGGCACATTATATGATTGATTTTTATCTGTTTTTAATCATTTTTAAAAGGAATCAGTTAAGTATTATAGGCCAGATTTACGTACATTGGCGCATATATTGACTGGCGTAGCGCACCTCCTTTACGTTAGACCAACACAATGTAGAGGCGCAAGTACCATATCCTCGTAGTATTTGCGCACAAATTTGCGCCGGTGTAACGTAAATTCCGAGGCGTAAGGCGGTGTAATTCAAATTGGGAAGGACGTGGGCGTGTTCCATTGAAATGAGCCACGACCCCATGCAAATGAAGGACCGGCCGGATTGTGTATGCGCGCATGAAGCAGACTATGGTCAGCACCTCTCTGCGCATGCTCAGAACTCGGCACGGCGCAATCAGTGAGATTGGAACTAGGCCCGGTCAACTTAGTGAACTACGCACAGTGCTTAAATAGACCGAGAGAAACGCCCTTACATTGCAAAAGTACATCCATTTGTTTCCCTTCCTACAGCAAGGTGCTTTTGTTCTGTTGTTTGTTAGTGTTTGTTGGTTTGTGACGTGTCTTTGAGATTTTTGCTGAGTGTTTTGGAGAGTGTTTTGGAGAGTGTTTTGGAGAGTGTTTTGGAGAGTGATTTTTGGTGAGTGTTTTGGAGAGTGATTTGGAGAGTGATTTGGAGAGTGATTTGGAGAGTGATTTGGAGAGTGTTTTGGAGAGTGATATTTGAAAAGTGATTTGGAGAGTGATTTGGAGAGTGATTTGGAGAGTGTTGTGTGAACATGAGTGAGAGGAAGCAAAAATTAAATTTCCCTTGCTGGAGAAGGAAATAATTATCAGGGCCATTACCCAATATGGGCGATTCCTGCACGGCCCGGAGAGTGCCAACACACCTCCGGCCAGGAAGAGTCAGATTTTGCAGGACATCGCCGACGAGGTAAATGCTTTGGGAGGTGAGACCCGGACATGCCAGGGGATCCAAAAGAAGATCAATGATCTCCGGCGTGTTTTCCACGTAAAGCTGTCCAAGATTGCAGCACATGGCAGGGGCACTGGAGGGGGCCCACCATGCACTGTTAGGCTGACTGAGGAGGAGCGTGCGGTGGCCCAGACCTTCAACAGGCAGCAAGTGGAGGGGCTGCCTGGCTTTGACTCCATTGAGGAGGCCGTGAGGACAGGTAAGGTTTTTTTTTTTCTATCTGGTGTGTAGCATGTGTGGGGGGGGGAGAGAATATGTGGCAAGTGTGTGGATCCTCCAACCTGTGAATGTTTTGTGTCATCCACAGATGTGCAGGAGGGTGCTGGGCCATCTGACCTGTCCGCACCATCCCCGGGACAACAGTCTGAGGAAGACCCCCAGACAAGGATGGAGTCCTCTGAGGTGGTTGAGGAGGAGTTTGAGTTGGAGGAGGAGGTCATGTCAGGGAATGACTTCATGTTAATTTTGGAGGAGTCTTCCCCTATGGCTGGCAGCAGCCAGGCCTCCATCAGGGGTAGCCCCTCCCACTCCTCCACCAACAGCCCCCCCCCCAAGGGGCTCCCCTTCTCCCCATTCACAAGCCTCATCTGGAGACAGGAAGGCCACCCACAAGACTAGGGGGGGTGGCCGAGGTTCTGCCTGCAAATCTGAGAAGGGACCAGGCCCTTCAGACCCGCCATCTGGGACAGGTCAGCCAGACATTGGGGCGGATGGAGGAGAGCCTGTCCTCCATAAAGGATTCAGTCGGGGACATGGCCTGCAACTCCCTGGCTCTGATCAATTGCCAAAATGAAATGCAGGCTACCACAGCAGGCGTGGATGTGCGGGCCCTCACCCAGGCTATCCAGGCCAATAAGGCAACCCTCAATGCTGGCCTGACTCGCATTGCCGTGGCCTTGGAGGGCAGGCCGCCAAGTGGGCAGAGACCAGAGGATACTCCTCCTTCCCCGGATTACCCCCCCATGAGTCTCCCCTGAAGAGCCGGGCCATGGCCGTAGCCAACCCAGGCGTGGGTCACACCAGCGGTAGTTTTTTGGGGCTTTTCGGTGTTTTCTTTGCTGTGCATTTTTTTTTTTGCTGGGCATTTTTTTTGCTGGGCATTTTTTTTTTTTGGGAGTATGATTTTTTTTCTGTTTGTGAATGATTTTTGAATGTGGGGGTGACATTCCTGCCGGAAAAGGGGTGTCACCCTCATTTGTGGTGGAGAAGGGTTCCCCAGGACCAGGGAGAAGTGATCCCCAGGTCCGTGTGAATGGTGTATGAATGTACAGTGACATAATTGGAGCCGTGGCGTGGTGTTGCTGCTCACAAGTCCTGCATGGTGGGCTTGTGCTAATCCAATTTGATGAGGATGTAGGGTGTGTGTGCTAGGGACCACAGTGGTGTGCATGCATGCATTCTCATTGTGCCATGATTAATGTGTGTGTTTAACGTGCAAAGATGCCTAATGTGAGCTGTCTCCTGGCTGCTCTTCCCTCAGAAGACGGAGTAGCCTCGGTTAGGGGGGGATTGTCTGGTTCGGGGGTCAGGTCATCACGTATGTCAATCTCCAGGCCCTTTCTCACTGTGAAGTTGTGCAGCATGCAACATGCACCGATGATCTGGCATAACAAGTTTAGGGAATACAACAGGGTACCCCCAGACTTATCCAGGCATCGTAAACGTGACTTAAGGAGGCCACAGGTGCGCTCCACCACTGCAGGGGTACATGCGTGTGCTTCGTTGTATCTTTCCTCTCCTGCGGTTTGGGGGTTCCGGATAGGAGTCATGAGATGGGGTCCCAGTGCATATGCAGAGTCACCTGGAAGGGAAAAGGCAGGAGGATGTTAGTAGTGCATGTGCCCCTGATTTTTGCATTATGGGGAGGGGGCAGTCATGCCTGACTCCCATGTCACTCACCAACCAGCCAGCTGTCCCTATACGTGTTGGGGTGGGGCTATGATTGTATATGTAGCTGTCATGGCTGGATCAGGGGTGTTTGGCACGGACGTGCCATATGAGGCATTTGGCATCGACTATCACCTGTACGTTGATGGAATGCCAATGCTTCCGATTGCGGTATATGTGCTCTGTCTCACAGGGGGGCTGGAGTGCCACATGTGGAAAAACAATGGCCCCCACGGTGCATGGGAATCTGGCAATTCTGTAGAAATCTGTCATTGCCTTCAGCTGCAGGTCCTCAGTGGTGGGTTTGATGATTTGGTTGGCCATGCGTCTGAGAATTGCAGGGATAACCTGGTGCACACATATGCTCATGGAGGATTGTGCCATCCCAGCCATCACTCCACTTGTACGCTGAAAAGAGCCACTGGCAAGGAAATGGAGTGTTGCCAGGACCCAGTGGCTGCACTGCATGTGAGCGTTGTGTTGGGCTGGTGATGTCCTCCTGCAGGGTTGTGGTTAATTCCAGGATGGCATGAGGGGTGAATCTGAAGATGCTATACACCTCAGAATCACACATGCCAAAGATGTCTATGCGTGTGCGGTATATTCTCTCCCGTGCCCTCCTCCTTCTGCGCTCATCTAAAGTCAGTATTATAGCTATGAGCAAGGATTGTTGTCCTGCAAGTGTGGCTGCTCAGCTCGTCCCTAGCGGTGTTGCTTTAGCTGACATGTAGACGGATTATCCAATTTTAAACCTGCTATTATAAGGACTAACTTTAGACCGGACGTGCAGCTGATGCGCACAGCGCGTAGCCTGCGCCGCACAAACTTACTTTTGTGGATCGCCGTATCTCCCTCATTTGCATAGCAAATCAATAGTGTGTCTAGCGCATTTTTGCGCACACGATGCTCCGGTCTATCGAAATTACGTCGGTCGAAAAATTATAGATTTCAGGCGTATATCGTTTTGGGGATACGGCGCATAGATACGCGTGCGCATATTTAGACTAACGCCGCACATCTCGTGAAACGCCGGCTTAAGTGCTTTGTGGATCTGGCCCTATGTCTCTATACCCTGTAAACAGTCATTTTAGCAAAAAAAAATAAAAAACATGTTTTCCTTTAGTGGTCCTTTAACCACTTAAGACCCGGACCAAAATGTAGGTAAAGGACCTTGCCCCTTTTTGCGATTCGGCACTGCTTCGTTTTAACTGACAATTGCGCGGTCGTGCGACGTGGCTCCCAAACAAAATTGGCGTCCTTTTTTTCCCACAAATAGAGCTTTCTTTTGGTGGTATTTGATCACCTCTGCGGTTTTTATTTTTTGCGCTATTAACAAAAATAGAGCGACAATTAAAAAAAAAATGCAATATTTTTTACTTTTTGCTATAATAAATATCCCCCCAAAATATATAAAAAAAAAATTTTTTCCTCAGTTTAGGCCGATACGTATTCTTCTACGTATTTTTGGTAAAAAAAATCGCAATAAGCGTTTATCGGTCGGTTTTTGCAAAATTTATAGCGTTTACAAAATAAGGGATAGTTTTATTGCATTTTTATTAATTATTTTTTTTTTACTACTAATAGCGGCGATCAGCGATTTTTTTCGTGACTGCGACAATATGGCGGACACTTCGGACAATTTTGACACATTTTTGGGACAATTGTCATTTTCACAGCAAAAAATGCATTTAAATTGCATTGTTTACTGTGGAAATGACAGCTGCAGTTTGGGAGTTAACCACAGGTGGCGCTGTAGGGGATGTGTGCCTATGTGTGTTTGTTTACAACTGTAGGGGGTGTGGCTGTAGGTGTGACGTCATCGATCGCGTCCCCCTATTACAGGGATGACGCGATCGATGCTGCGGCCACAGAGAAGCACGGGGAAGCCGTGTGTACACACGGCTCTCCCCGTTCTTCCGCTCCAGGGACGGATCGCCGCACTCCAGCGGCGATCGGGTCCGCGTATCCCGCGGTCCCGGTCCCGGAGCTTCGGACCGGGTCGCGGGCGCGCGCCCGCGGGCGCGCGCCCGTGACCCACGGCTGGGTACTAAAATCAACGTATATATACGTTGATGTGCCCAGCCGTGCCATTCTGCCGACGTAAATGTGCAGTAGGCGGTCCTTAAGTGGTTAAGGAAAGAAAGAAGAAAATTCATAGAAGATATAAAATAAAATCAAACCAGATAAAAACTCTGCTCTATTCCATACTTATAACGTTGACTATATAATTGCCATTTGAACTGAAAGTGTGGTACTGTAGACCGGGGACCCTCAATGGGGGCATCTTCAATGGAAGCTGAGGTGTGAGTGGCCTGAAGTCCAGCAAGAGAACCATCCAGGGGAGACAGATTGCAAGAAATTGAAGTAATCAGAATGACCATATCGCAGGTGCCATTAATGAAGAACTTTCTGAAATATATATATATTTGTATTTATAGTAACAAACGTGCAAGCTGTCCTGTGCTCGGTAAAGAACAAGAGAATCGGAGTACTAGAAAGTATTAAAAAGATAGAGATAAGGGTATAAACACATCACCAAAGAAGATTGAATAAGAGGATGTAAAAAGTTAAAAGGTGGTAAGGATATAAAAGCATCATTAAGAAAGGTTGTATAAAACAATATAACAGTGCAGGTTAATTCTAATTACCAGCTAAACAGTGAACAGTTCATTAGGTCCAGGGATCCATGGTGATATAAACCAAATGAGTGACGACAGAGTGAATTTGACATTCCTGGGTGAAGCCTATAAAGGCACGGCTAGCACACGCCCACCAACGTCACGTAGGTGTGCACTGCAGGAGGGAGGCATCCTTGGCTGGATGGGGACCGCCCAACGTAGGTGCCATTAACTCCTCCATTGAGCTGCCAGATGGTACTATCGTGAAAAGGAGGGGCAGTGCCACAGCTGTGACACCACACCTGCGATACACAGGCGGTGACGTTGATGCGTGGTGCATGAACTTCCACTCACCCTAATTAGAAGTAGGGGGTAGGGTCCATGGCCTGAATTGCAGCTTCCAGGATGTATGGGAGCCAGAGGGCTCCTGTACCAGATCACATGACACACAAGTAGAACAACGGAGGTTGTATATCTAATCAAGGAAAGAGAGGTAACAGCCCCATCCTAATGCTGCATGTAATTTCCGACAACAAATGTACGATGGGAGCTTTTTGTCGGAAATTCCGACTGTGTGTATGCTCCATTGGACATTTGCTGTTGGAATTTCTGGCAACAAAAATTTGAGAGCTGGTTCTTAAATTTTCCGACAGCAAAACTTGTTGTCGGAAATTCCAAGCGTGTGTATACAATTGCAATGCACAAAATTCCACACTTTGCTCAGAATCAAGCAGAAGAGCCGCACTAGCTATTGAACTTCACCTTTCTCGGCTCGTCAAAGACAGGTATCCTTTCCCACTTCCAGGAGTCCGGGCCGCGGCCCGTGACGTCAGCACAGGGGTTCCCTCCTCCTCCCACTCACCTCCGGGCCAGTGGGAGAGGGGAGCGGGCCTCGCAAATGCGCAGTAGGGTTTCTGGCACAAAGCCGATAGGCTACATTGCCAGGTACCCACAATAATGGCGGCATCGCCTGACAGCTGATGGAAACATCAGCTGCGGGTGCCGACATCGTTGGACTCCAGGACAGGTAAGTGTCCATTTATTAAAAGCCAGCAGCTGCAGTATGTGTAGCTGTTGGTTCTTATTTTTTATTTTTTTGTCTGGAACACCGCTTTAATCATTTTTCATAACTGCACTTGATAGAATTAAAGAGAAAGAAGCAGAGAATATATAGCCTGTACAGTAGTTGTCAAATGGGTTATTTATTAAAAATCACCACATTTCTAATATGACTAGATTGCAAAATATACAGTATACAATTAAGATCAACAATAAAAAAGTTTGCTATGATATGTTTTCTATTTTCTCTTTTAACATATAAAGATCAATTCATATTATTGTTACTTGAAGTTCAATATTTGCTTGCAAAAAATATCACCTTTAGTTTCTCTCTGTATTCAGCTAATAAATGCATCCGCTGGATTGAACTATTCAGCTTTTTTTTTCCTCTTATTTATAACAGATTAGTTTCTTGCACTCATCACTTATGGCAAATTGCCACCTGATCTTCTGTTCATTATAATTGTGTGCTTCCTTGGTTTCTGGGTGTTTTATTGTTGATAAGAGTCTAGCTCTATTTGTTTAGTTTTTTTTTTCTTTTTGCTCGAATGCTGTGTGCATGCAGCAGAAACTTATTTGCTTCATCATTCCCTTCCACTTCAACTTGTTTTTCACAAAGGAGAGTGTGATATTTTATTCAGTCCACATTAGACTTTATGATATTGACCTTTTTAAGCTGATTTGCAGTTTCCATCATATCCGCATTGGAAAGAAAAGTGTATTTTATTGTTTCTTTTCTCTATATTGGGATAAATTAAATTGTATGATCTTTTTTTTTTTTCTAGGGCTCTATACATGTTTTTTTTTTTTTAAGAAACAAAGGGATCACGTGTGACTGTAACCTTTCTTGTTTCTGTACATTATACTGTACAAGTAGAGCTGAGATCAATGTAATATATTCTGCCCCAAGACTCATTACATTCTTGCAGTTAGCTTAAACATTTCAAACTATTCACAGCTAAACTTATTTCAGTGTTGTCTAAACAAGAAAATGTTTTATTCTCAATACAATTATGATGAAAGCCTATTGACCCTATTGCCTCTTACCACCATGAGAGCAGATAAAACCTGGAAAGATGCACTTTCAGATCTAAGACCCTTGTAAATTTTTCTTTTGAAACATGCTGTAAAAGGTACGACTAAGCAGAGGCGCCGGTGCAAGAAACCATGAAGGACCCCCCCCCCCCCCATGGGCATTGCTAGGTCTATAAAAGATCTTGGGCTAGAGCCCATAGCAGTGTAGCAAGCAAGTAAAGAAAGTCCTATGCTTGGGCGTGTATACACATGTATACAATATATGTGTGTGTATGTATATATTGTCACATAACTGAGTGCAGATCCTCCTTACATCAGGGTTCACAGAGAGCCCAGCCCCCATACATCAGAGTACCCAGAGAGCCAATCCCTCCATACAGAGTCCCCAGAGAGGGGTGGTAGAGAAAGAGAGAGAGAGAGAGAGAGGAGTGGTAGAGAAAGAGAGAGAGAGGTGGTAGAGAGAGAGAGAGGGGTGGTAGAGAGAGAGAGAGAGAGAGGTGGTAGAGAGAGAGAGAGAGAGGTGGTAGAGAGAGAGAGAGAGAGGTGGTAGAGAGAGAGAGAGAGAGAGAAAGAGTGCAAGGTGGTAGAGAGAGAGAGGTGGTAGATAGAGAGAGAGAGAGAGAGAGGGAGAGAGGGGTGGTAGAGAGAGGTGGTAGAGAGAGAGAGAGAGGTGGTAGAGAGAGAGAGAGGTGGTAGAGAGAGAGAGAGATAGGTGGTAGAGAGAGCGCGAGGTGGTAGAGAGAGAGAGAGGTAGTAGAGAGAGAGTGAGAGCGGTGGTAGAGAGAGAGAGTGAGAGGTGGTAGAGAGAGAGGTGGTATAGAGAGAGAGGGGTGGATAGGAGAGGGAGAGAGAGAGGGAGAGAGAGAGGGGTGGTAGAGAGAGAGAGGTGGTAGAAAAAGAGAGAGAGAAGGGGTGGATGGGAGAGGGAGAGAGAGAGGGAGAGGGGGAGAGAGAGAGAGAGAGGTGGGAGAGAGAGAGAGAGAGAGAGGGGTGGTAGAGAGAGAGAGAGGGGTGGTAGAGAGAGAGAGAGGGGTGGTAGAGAGAGAGAGGGAAGGGGATGGTAGAGAGAGAGAGGAGGGGATGGGAGAGAGAGAGAGCGAGAGAACAGCAGAAGCAGCAGCAGCACTTAGAATGAGCTCCTGAAACTTCACCACTTTATACCTTGTAATGGGCAAAATTGAAGGACAAAACCAGGAAAATTGAGACTACACACAAGAAAAAGATGAACAAGAAGAAATAACTCAATGAAAAGGGGAGAATAAAGACAAAACATGCAAAACAATAAAACCATCTAGCAGACAAGTATCCAGCATGAGAGAGCATCCAGGGCTGAAGGACTGAAGCAAACAGAATCAAGGTAGGACAATCCTGCTATAACAGCACACACTGAAACATATAGAAAATATCATTTAAGCAAACTTCTACGCTTAAAAATGGAACAGCAGAATGCATATATTCCAGACACAGACCTCATTACAGCTAAAGCCAGCAGGGGGTCTGATGTCTTAGAGATTGTTTACTCAGAGGGAGAAAAGAATAAACAAGCAAAGAAAGCCATGAAAAAAGAACAACTTGAGCAAAATCCAGAGACTCTGTTTGCAGACTTCTCCAATACTAAAAATGGCAGAAAGAAAACTGATTTGTTATTCCATACTGAGAATACTGAAGCCTGGCATACAACGTTCTGTAAATATTACAATAATATTACAAAGGGAGGTATCTGCATGGGCAGACAGATCAAGGTCAGGGATGAGGAAGACAATTGTGTGTTACTCACCTTGAACATTTATCACAATGGCACCATCATGGCACAAGGCATTGAGAAGCAACTAGAGGAGTATGAGCATGCTTTCCCCCAAATGAAAGATCAGGCCAAGGTTTATAAGGATTTAAAAACTACACACAAAAATGATGAGAAACAGATGGCAGCAAAGACATTGTCCATAGACATGCCTGATGTCCCCTCACCCAACATGCTCAGAGATTGCTTATCTCATCTGGAGAGGGATTTTGTACAATCCAGAGAGCAGCTCCAAAGACAGTTAGGAGACAATGGAAATGCAAATGACCGTCTGAGGGAAGAGCTGAATACAATCAAGTCTGCCCTACTAGAAATACGATCTACAATGCAACAACTACAACAAGATAACACCCAGTTAAGAGAAGAGATAAATATTCTAAAATTACAGATGATGCCCCACAATCAGGAACCTGAACTAAAAGGGATGGTCTGTACAGACAAAGTGCCCATCAACAAACAGACGGGTGAGACTCATCAACCTCTTAAAATTAACATTCCAAAGCCCAGCAACAGCCAAGACAACTGCAAAAATCCAGAAACTCCAAACAAACCATCAAACCACAAGAACAGGCAACAAAATCCTGAAATTGTCTTAATAATAGACTCAAACGGGAAATACCTTAACACTAAACGGCTCTTCCCAGGAACAAGAGTATCCAAAATTCACTGTTTCACAATTGAACAGGCAACAGGAGTCATCAACGATCCATATTTTACTAACCCCAAACATATCATCATACACACGGGCACAAACAACATCCAGGAACAACCGGAAGTTATTGTGGACAAATTATTCCAACTAACAGAGACTGCCCAACAAAAATTTCCACCATATACAGACTCATCCACAAAGGTTCAATTAATGTCCAAACGCAGGAAAATGCGTACAAACTCCTCTCCAGATGGTACAGGACACCGCTAAAGTTGCACAGAATCAACCCCGCTCTTCCGAAAATATGTTGGAGGTGCCATCTGGAGACGGGCTCCTTTCTACACATCTGGTGGACATGCCCCAATCTCCGATCATATTGGAGCGAGATCCACAAATATATCGCACGTATATCCTCTGACAACTTAGAGTTCACCCCCGCACAGTTCCTTCTCCACCACGCTACGTCTCTCCCACGAGCTTACTGTAAATCCTTAGCTATGCACATGGTGAACGCCGCAAGGATGTGCGTTCCCCTTGCCTGGCTCTCGCCCCACCCGCCAACGATAGTCGATTGGTTTAACCGCCTTCAGAAGATAATGGAGATGGAAAATTTGATACATCAAGCAAACGACACTCCCGGTAGATTTACAGAGACCTGGGCCTGCTGGCTGCATTTTACTTCAACAGACGAATATAAAACTGCCAGACTCGGGGGACGCTGACCATAGACACTCACACCCCACTCCCACGATGAGCTGTGGCGGACTGACCCCCCCCATTTTTTTTTCCCCCGGTTCCACCCAGTCTTCCAGTGGAAGGACCCCCTTCTCCCCCTCCTCTCCCCCCCCCTCTTTTTCCTGACCCCACCACTCTCCCATATGGATAAGACTGTACTGAATAGCCTACAACCACTGATATTTCTTGCTCCCTGGCGCAACGGCATGGCTTTGGAGAGACCTGCTTAAAAAGGCAGGGTAAACAGTAGAGATCCGCTCCTACTTGGAGCCAGGAATGACTCTACTGCTGGGAATATACTCCCCTCCACGCTTAGCTACATCACTGACAGATGCTGGAGACGTTAACAACGACTGCTCAGATCAGGAACCAAGCCCAGTTGACCCATCACCTGACACGTTTCACGCTTAATGTTTTACTTAACACTGTTTATGCTCGATGTTCACTCCCACTACCATAAGCTGCAATTCTTCACTGAAGGCCTCAATTTTCTGACCTATGTGGCGGCTGCGTCCGCCTGCATTATTATATTCTCTGTTTGTGTGCAACCATTGTCCTTAAGACTATTGTTACCCTTTAAAAAATGTATTAATAAAGTTTATTGGAAAAAAAAAAATTCCACAGTCCAAAGTAATTCTGTCCTCCCTTCTTCCAAGGAGGGACGTGCCAAACAACATAATCGAACAAATCAACGCAGAGCTGGCAGACAAAACCAGGTCAAAGCCTTCCATTCACCTGGCAGAACACCACTCTATAATGACCCAACATCTCTACGACAACAAACATCTGAACAAACAAGGGGTCAGTCATCTGGCAAGAGAATTCGAAGACATTGTTCTTGAGAGAACTCACAACCCTGAACATGGTACAAACCATTCTCAGACAGACAGAATTACAACTGCAAGACACCAAACCTCACCA
This sequence comes from Rana kukunoris, assembly GCA_029574335.1. Classification (NCBI taxonomy): domain Eukaryota; kingdom Metazoa; phylum Chordata; class Amphibia; order Anura; family Ranidae; genus Rana; species Rana kukunoris. The sequence continues at coordinate 178,372,504 of CM056050.1, read as the reverse complement.
CTAATGCAATACAACAACAATACACCCAGCCAAAGAACTGGACCACGAAGGTGGCAAGAATGGAAACCACCCACCTCAAGATGGATATCAAGACAACATCAGAGCAGAGAAAAGGAGGAGGAGAAGGTAATAACCCTCCTCAGCACATTATGCAAGATGTGACTGAGCTAAAAAAGCATAAAAGACAATAACAACCACCCATAAACCAGTTGATCCCAAGAAATTCACCCATTACAAGGTATATAAATATACAAACAAAAAATGACATTGTTAGTAATCAGTAGCTGGAACATTCAGGGTCTGAACGCTTCAGCCTTCGGATCCAAAGTAGATGATCCAGATTTCAAGCAAAGACTATATGAGACGGACATACAAATCCTCCTGGAAACATGGACCAGGGCACAGGATAACCCATCAGTACCTACTGGCTATAGGGAATTATCTGTCCCTGCACAGAAAGATAAAAACATCAAACAGGGTCGATGTTCAGGAGGAATACTAGTCTGGTACAAAGAGGAGCTACATGGGAACATCAATGCAATTCAAAAAGGAGAGAGCCACATCTGGCTAAGAATAAGCAGCTCCATCCTCACCTCCCAGTCTGACATATACCTGTGTGCAGCATACATTGCCCCAGCAGAGTCTCCATATTTCAGGCCAGACACCTATGAGATCCTACAAAATGAGATCACCCACTTCCAATCCCTGGGACAAGTGCTCATATGCGGAGACCTCAATGCCAGGACAGGAAGGGAAAAGGACTATACAAGTTCTGATGGCAACACGTACATACTGGGCCATGCAAATTACAACCAGGAGTCCATACAGAATCAAAGAAACAGCTATGACTCTACAACCAATAAAAACGGAAGAAAATTGCTGAATGTGTGTCGCAGTCTGGGCCTCTACATCCTCAACGGCCGTACCCAGGGAGACTCTCTAGGAAGGTACACATTTAGCTCCCATGTAGGCAGCAGTGTGGTAGACTATGCCATCACAGATATGAACCCCACACTCATCAATGGTTTTACAGTCACCCCACAAACACACCTATCTGACCACAACCAACTACTGCTATAAATCAAATCTTCCAGCAAACCATCACCGAAACTCCATCGGGCGTCTCTCCGCAACCTGCCACCATCATTTAAATGGTCCAAATATTCTACCACAAAATACAGAGAGGTAACTGACAGAACCGACATTAAAAAAAAAAAAATTGAAAACTTCCAAAACACCACCTATGAGATAAGCCCACCAGGTGTGAACCAGGCAGCAAAGGACTTCCATAAAATACTACACACCATCGCAGAAACAGCCCAGCTGAGAAAAAACAACTATAAGAAACCATCCAACAAACAATCCAATAAATGGTTCGACAAAGAATGCAAAGCATTAAGGAACACCTTACGGACCGTCTCCAACAACAAACACAGAGACCCTGACAATGCTGACCTAAGGATAGCCCATAGCACCCTACAGAAAAAATACAAACAAACCCTTAAAAAGAAAAAGCAAAACCTCATCTCCAAAAACCTACAACAACTGGAAGAGGCACTTCAGGAGAATTCTTTCTGGGAAATATGGAAGAATATTGGCTCAGCACCCAGGAAAAACAAACTCCACATCCAAAATGGCGACATCTGGCTCAACTACTTCAAGGACCTCTACAAAAATATCCCAGAGGAGGCTCTAACTGTAAAACAAAAAGACATCATCAAAAGACTTAATGATATGGAGGAAAAAATTAAGGACTTCCAGAACCCCCTACATGTACCGATTACACCACAAGAAATTGGGGAGAAAATCCAAAACCTGCAAACCAAAAAATCCAGTGGGATGGATGGAATCCTGCCAGAGATGATTAAACACGGCTCCTCAGAGGTACACGCTGCAATGTGTAAACTGTTCAATCTGGTCCTGAGTGCTGGTTACTACCCAACAGTATGGAACCAAGGCCTCATAACACCCATCCATAAGAGTGGAGACCAATACGATCCAGCCAACTACAGGGGGATATGTGTCAACAGCACACTAGGGAAACTATTCAACAGTATCCTCAACAAACGGATACTCAACTTCCTGACAAAACACAATGTCCTCAGCAGAAGTCAGGCAGGGTTCATGCCAAACCACAGCACTACAGACCACATCTACACCTTGCACAGCCTCATCAAGAACCACGTCTATCAAACAAAACATGGGAAGATATTCGCCTGCTTTGTGGACTTTAAGAAGGCATTTGACTCAGTGTGGCACCCAGGCCTGTTTCTCAAACTATTGGAGAGTGGAATAGGAGGGAAAACATATGATGTCATCAAGAGTTCATACACTGAGAACAGCTGCAGCGTAAAGGTGAACGGGAAAAGAACGGAACACTTCCGGCAGGCCCGAGGAGTCAGACAGGGCTGCAGCCTAAGTCCAACCCTCTTCAACATCTATATCAATGAACTGGCTGCGGCTCTAGAATCCTCCTCAGCACCAGGACTGACTCTACATGACACTGAGGTGAAGTTCCTGCTG